>CM057449.1:715827500-716452500 GCA_016271365.2 Neoceratodus forsteri | reverse complement strand
TTCTGGAGTACAATCCTCATGGCAAATGACCACAACAAATCTTGAGGGAAAAGTAAAAAGTAACTGGTATACTGATGTTGAGGCTTTCTGACAAGCATTCAACCTTGATCTGTAATGGCTAATTGTAAGACACTGCACAACCAAGTTATTTGAGGTTAAGTTTGAAAAGGTGACTGCTCCTCAAGTACCAGGATGGACAGCTTTTAATGTGATGATTTCATCTACCATATCGACAATAACATCTATAGGGTACTGTCCAATGCTGTCAGCATCACCTAATGAATGGAATATGGTTTTCACTGTAATGAAGAACATCTGCAAGATGTCCTGGACACTTGGCCAAGATTACAGTACCTTTACATTTGACAAAACTGTATATTGTAAGGCCAAAAAGATTCAGTGGTGGTGTCTGGAGGAATTTCAGAAAACAGTCAAGAAAATGGGTGGTTTCCACATAGCACAGACATTTCTAGCTGTAATTGGAAAAAAGTATAAAGAGAGTGGTCTGGAAGGCATCCTTACAGAATCGCAGGTGTATGGTAGCAATACAGCAAGCAATCTACTTAAAGGCAAATCCTACAACTGTGGAGTGAGGGCCCACAAGCTTGTAATGGAGGCTCTGTCCAGACTGAGGTGGCAGGCATTTTGTAACTGGGTACAATACAATAAGATTGATTGTGATGTAGACCTCATCAACAGCAAGCTCCTAGAATGTCAAAATGTGGTATCAAACAGTGATGCAACAAGCCTAACAGCAACACTTTCCCAGCTCACTGATGCCCTCAGAAATGGACAAGATGCATTGCATAGATTCCACAGTTTTGGAAAAGTAACTTCACAAACATTTGCATTCTGGGATGATTACATCAAAATTGTTAACATCTTAATCTGGTTCATTAAAGCAGAATGTGAAAGCATCTGGGACCTGCATCTTGCAGTGGTTGTAGAGATGCTACCACTATTTTTTGCCTTTGATCACACCAATTTTGCCCATTGGGTATCTATATACATCACTGATATGAAGCTTCTGCCAGACTGTGTCCCTGAAGTTCACGAGCAGTTTGTGAAAGGAAATTATGTTGTAGCTTGGTCTAGAAATAAATTCAGCAAAGTATGGACAGACATGGCACTTGAACAAACAGTAAACTGTGATAATAAAGTAAAAGGGGGTATAGTGGGTTTCACTTTGAAACCCGGAGCCTTGGCTAGATGGTTTATCATTGCTCATGAGCGCTCAGCTATCACAACTTCCATGATGGTAACATGTGATATGGTGACTCAGATGTTTAAGGAATACACAAGGAGGCTGCACCATGTTGCATGCAATGAGTTGAAGGAGATGTAAATAAGATTGTTAATGAAATCACCAACACTATGGCAATCCCATTTGATTTGAATGCTGTCTTGATAGCATTCACCAACATTCCAAATGGCATTGTTGCACCTGCATTGGTTGCCAGCATGCTTGTTACTGTAAATGATAAAGGAAACAAACCAATGAAATAGTTTGTGGAAGACAAACTAAATTCAAATGCCACTTGATTCTCTGAACCACTGCACAAGCTCAGCATCAAGATATTTGCATCTCTAAGCAAGAAGATCAAATCGAAAGTAAGTAGTGATAAGACAGTGACTATCAATGCAGACAGGGAGTTGTTTAGCCATCTTGTAGAAGCTGAACAAACAAGAGAGATTGATCTGAAGGATGTTTTCACATATGAGCTTTCCACAGTTCCACATGCTCTAGCACACTCTGATGGTACCCTGAACAAAACTGCAAAGCGTACGCTATTGCCAGAATTAGAAAAAGAAGCAGAAGCAGAGCCAATCTAACAACTGCTAGCATCCAACATGCCCACAGCTTGGATAGTGGATTGCATGACTGTTATACAAATGGTCGCGCAAGGAGGTGCAACTAACTTTGGAGAACTTGCTGAACAGGTCTTCAGAGTAATACAACAGCCTCTACAGAGTTATGTGTGCTGAAAAAGTGTAGATATTGTCTTTGATTGATATGATGTCAAAGATTCAGTAAAAGCTTTTGAGCATGCACAAAGGCAATCCTCACAAAGCAATGAAGTCAAAATCCATGGTCCCAAAATACCTATCCCAGAGCAGTAGAGTAAGTTCATTGGAAATCCCAAGAAAAAAGAACATCTGGTAAAATTCATATCCGAATCATGGTGTGATATGGCAGAACCTTTACTGGAACCAGATCAGATAATGGTTATTGCAGTTGGATTTAAGGATGGCCTCATTGCTCACATGGTTACTGAAGATGGAGTTGTAGACCAAGAAGATATGTTATCATCACATGAAGAAGCAGATTCTTGGCTTCTATGTTATGTTGCACATGCTTCACAAGAATAACATTGTGCAGTGGTATGGTCTCCAGACACTGATGTTGAAGTTCTCAGTGTGCACTTTATTCACAAGTTGGAGGCAACTAAAGAGCTTTGGTTTCATACTAGTGTGAAGAATAAAGCCATGTTTATTCCAACTCGCACCATAGCAGTTGAACTTGGCCAACAACTACGCAGAATGTTACCAGCAGTACACATACTGACTGGGTGTGATTCAACCAGCAGTCTTACAAGGGTTGACAAACTAAAGCCATGGAAGCTTGTTAGGAAGAATCCACACAAATTTAAAAGTATTTTGTGTCAATGAATAATCTGTGTATTTATCAATACAAACCACAAGGCCAACATTCTTTAAGTAATGAGCATTATTAATAATTTCTGTCAAAGAAACCTTTTGCATGACTAAAATTTGTTTTTGTCTTTTAAAATTAATTATTTAAATCCCATTTTATTGGTCATTTTTACTTTCAAACTTGTCTTGACAACTTTAATACATTTTTGTGAACTTTTCACTTACGCAAAATATTGTTTTGACATGGGTACAAAAATCTTGCACTAGCATACCTTGGTACCACTCTATAAAACCACATCCACCCTAGATAAGTACCTAAACAACACTTATATCAAAATAACATAGTTGTTGCTTTCTGTATGGGGGGGTGCTATGTTGCCAAAAATGTCATGCCTGGGCCCCTAGACTAATGTCACATTTCGCTACTTGTGTGGCATTCATTTGAACCCTAGGGTTCAACTTAAAGTGGCAATAGTAAGGACATGTGGTATCAGGTTTTCAAACCCTAACACCCCACCACCCCCCAGCAGTAAAAGGACAAGTCCACACAAGCAACCACAGACAGTCATCATGAGGTAAGACAAACAACATACAACTGTTTCCAGATGACACAAATGCAATTGCACTGGTGTGTTACCTTTGTGGATTTGTATAGGTAGCATGCACATTGCAATACATACACACAGCAAGATGTACACACTCACTTGTGCTGCTGATAGAAATCCATGATACTCAAGTCAGAACACTACACATGCCCCTGCAGCAACATATATAAATCCATGATACCCAAATTACAAGAGTTCCTTTTCTCACAAAGGATCAAGTCCTTAAAGGGCCAGCACCTCTGCAGCCTCTGGTACTCATACACACTGAAAGGCATACACACACTTGATCACTTGATAGGCTTGCCTTCTGCAACCCATGTGTAAAACAAACACACTGACCTCTGACTGCATAAGTGTGAAAACCACAAAATCCATGATATCACAACTGCAGCAGATCTTCCATCTGAAGAAGAATAGGCACATTTGGGGTCTTCACCTCTTCAGTCACAGATGTAAGTCATACACCCCAACGTATGGGTCCAGAAGGGCAGGACCCTATGAGGTCTGCTACTATACAGACAGAAGTACTGTTAACAATGTGGGTATCATGTTTTCAGCAGTGGATCTAGGAATTGTTCAAGGGGTAGCAGGTTTTCAGTTATGCAGCTGCATATAGAAAATGATGCAGTAGCAGATCATGCTATTTGGAAAGGTACTGCATACAGTGTGCATGAGTACCTCTATCTGCAGAGGCACAGACCCCACAGGGCTGCCTGCCTGTAGAATGTACTTTAACACATACAAACTCAGGTGGGGCCTGTGCTTACACAGCTGCAGATATAAATTCATGAAGGCAGCACAACAGTGCTACTACATTTGTTTCATCTGGAAACAGTTGTATGTTGTTTCTTTTACCAGATGGTGATTTTCAGCGATTGCTTATGTGGGCTTGTCCTTTTGCTATGTGGAAGGGTTGGGGAATTAAGTTTGGAAACCTTCTGCTGGCCTGCCAGTGCAGCAATAGTGTTTCTATCTCTGATGCCAGTGAGCTAAGTTCAGGTATGAGCCTGGGCATCTGGATGGCTGGCCAGAGGAGGATGCCTGAGCATCCTGTGGATTCTTGCCTCATCAGGAATGGTCAAGATTCTGTTCTCTGCTGCAACACTGCCACCTGAGAGACTACATATATTAGTGTCATGGAGCTAGTGCTGAGTGAGGTGAGCATCAGTGCTTTGATACTTTGACATGAAACTCAACATCCTTGTGATGCACAGAGGGAAGGGGAAGAAAAAAAGGGAAAATCCCTGATTTCACAGGATGCAGCAAGGTGCCCTGTTTCAGTTTCTGCTCTGCTGACTGAGATTCTCTCACCTCCACCAACAGTTCAACTCCATTCAAGGGTTAGGGGTAGTTCTGGGTGACCATTCACATGAGGAAGTCATCCATGGGGGACCACAGAAGAGAGGTAAGTCACAGAGAAGGCAGGTGATAGGGTTCAGCAGGATGGAGGAACTGACGTGGCCATGATTATCAGGGAAAGTACAGTAAATAAAAAAGGGTTGGAAACCCTAATGTCACATTGCTCTACATGTGTTGCTTTAAGCCAAACCCAAATCGGTGCATTGACAACATGTTTTGCAATTAATTTATTTATTTCTGAAATAGTGGAATCATATCCTCATTCACACAGGTACTTTGAACTTGTGTGAACAAATCCATTAGGTTACAGAGGCACAGGACCCTCAGGGCCCTGCATTTCCATGTGGCTACAGATATAGACATGCAGAGCTCTTGAACACAAGCACCAGATGTGAAGTCCATCAGGTTGTGGAAGCACTGGGCCCTCTTGGCCCTGTACTTCTATGTGGATACAGATGGAGATGTCCAAGGCCTGTAGGACCCTGCACCATGTGCTGAATCCATTTATCTGTGAAAACCAGACCTGCACTTCTGTGCAGCTATAGATATGGATGTGCAAGGCCATTCAGGCCCTGTGCCAAATGTGGAGTCCATCAAGCTGTGGAAGCACAAAAAAAATGTTGTATTCAATCATAATTTTGTGATTTTAATATATTTCTATACCAACTTTTTGGTAGAGCCTTCCTATGATCCCATCTCATGAACCCAGTAGGTGAAAAGGTTTCAAATCCCCACCAATTGCACCACACATGCAAAAGTACATTTTGGCCAGGATTTGAAAACTGACAGCTGTTACAATCACGTGGTCGTGTGAAAAAATAGCTATGCTGAAAATTTGGGGACAAAATTTTGAAAACTATCAAACTTATTTTTTTTTTATTTGTTTGTTTTGTTAATAGATACATTACTAACCTTGGGGGTAAATATCAAGCTTATTAAATGGATATCAGATCGGTTTATAGACAGTAAACAAAAGGTTTGAAGAAATGGGACATTATCACATGATGGTAATGTGCATAGTGGGTTACCCCAGGGATCAGTCCTGGGACTGCTTTTTGTTTAATGTGTTTGCCTTTGACATCCAAATAAGAGGAGCAAATAAATTGGGTAAGTTTGCAGATGACTTAAAACTGGGAGGAAAGGTAATCATAGTTGTAGATAGAAGTAGTATGACCAACTACTGTACTTGAAATATATTGTAGATTGGGCGGATGAGAACAGATTATATTTTAGTCTAGACAAATGTGTAGTAATGCATTGTGGTAAGAATACCCCTAAACAAGAATATTCAATTCATGGTAAACATCTTCTGATAGTGGACGAATATAAGGATTTAGGGATGACAGTAAGTAACAACATGAAAAGTAGTAACCACTGTAGACAAGTGGTCAAGAGAGTAAACCATTTGACAAATGGTGTCAGGAGTAGCTTTTCAAATAAAGTGAAACAAGTTATGTTACCAGTATACAAATCTTACATTAGGCCACATCTGGACTATTGCTCTCAGTTTTGGAGCCCAGGCATTAAAACAGACATAGATCTGCTCAAAAAAAGCTCAATGGCAGTATACAAAGCAAATCCATACCCTAAGGAACTAACCATATGAAAAGAGATTTGGGGCATTAGGACTGTGACTCCCTAGCCTCAGGAGAAGGAGAGGTGACCTGCTATGTCTCCAGAAAAAGTGGAAGGATGATGAATTTTCATAAGAGTTGGGTATCTCATACAAAAAGCAAATACATCATTTAATAACACACAGTAGGCAAATATTAAAATAGACACCAAGGACAAATATGAGGAGATATGCTTTCCTTCCTAGGACAATACGTTTATGGAATCCATTACCATCAGATATTGTAAATGAGCTTTCTAGTACTGGTTTCAAAGCTAAACTGGACACTTACCTACAGTATATGAATACAACTTCTCTTGCTGCACCCACTGAGAAGTGGGGGACTGTACCCATGGGCATCTTTGTCTTCTGCTGTCCTATTTCCACAGTGTATACTGCAGTAAAATATTCTGATCCCAACTTTTCAACATACTTTTCTGATGACCCCAAATCATAAATCCAGTAAGTAAAAATATTCAAATCCTGACTGATATTCATTTAATGCTACAAGTGCAAAAATGCATTCTGGCCTGGATTTGAAAAAATGGCAGTTGTCACATTCATAAGGTGGTATGAGAAAATGGCTAAGTTGAACATTTGGAATCAAAATATTGAACATTACCGAAGTCACTAGTATGCATTGAAATTTGTCAACATACACCAATAACTTTGTTGTATTTTAATATTTTGATATTCCTACCACAAAGTTTTATCATCATCTTCTTATGACCATACCTCATGAACGAGTGTGGTGAAAACTTTCAAATCCTGCCCAAAAGGTGATTTCACACAGGAACCACAAAATTACCTTTCAGGATAGATTTGAATAATTTCAGCACCCTTGTTCGTGAGGCAGAGTCCCAAAAAGACAATGCTGAGAATTTGGCATAAAAGTATTACAAAATGATTGATAAAGGTGTGAATAAATTTGCAGACCCCATTGAAATACATTGAACCAGACTTATCTTACTTTCTCATATTGCAGTCTCCATTTTCAGCAACAAGAAGTGTCTTTGATTGGTGAGTGGCTCTTTGTCATGGTACATGTTCTGGTGAGTGAGGGTACTGTGGGATGGTGGGTGCTGAGTGGGAGCTCAGAGTGGGGTGAGTGGGCATCTGGGGCAGTCAGATTGCTAATGGCCATTTTTATTTTCAGGTGACACTAAAAAACAAGGATCATAGATGGCTGGTATTCTTTATTTTAAGGGGCACAGGCTGACACTGGGCATTGTGCACCCCAGTGTCAGGATGATCTTTGGTAGCACTGGAGGTGAGCACTGCAATGCCACCACATACATTAAGGGAAGGGGTGGAAAACCTGGAGGGAAGGGAGGCAGGATAAGTGGTACTGGGGGTGAACACCCTAGTTTGCTTAGTACAGTAAGAAAGGAAACAAACATTGGGAAGGAGGGCATCTTGGAAGGGAGTGAGGGGAAAAATGGTATTGTGGGTGGGCACCTCAATAGATAGCAATATAGATAGAGAGAGAGAGAGAGAGAGAGAGTGAGTGAATGTGTGTGAGTGAGAGAGAGAGAGACAGACAGACAGACAGACAAACCAGGGGATCGGTGGCTCACTGTTCCAATTGTAGTTGGCAGCACAACTTCAGCTGCAGCTTCAATATTCAAAAAGGTCCCACTGTTCCCACAAAACAACATCATGAAAGAACTAAATGCTGCACAACTCAATTCAAAAAAATTCCCACTCACTGATCTCCTCAGATCTCATGAAGGAACAGAGGTTCTTTCATATGACCTTGTGAAAGAACTGTGAAAAAAATTAAGTCCCACCCTTTTGTGAACTGAAATTCCTCTTTTAAGAGCTGGTTTGTGACTCACAAAAGAAGTTCAGCTCATGAAAGAAGCTAAGAAACAAATTAAGTCCCGCTGTCTTCTTTCATGAACTGACCTTCTTTCATGAATTCTTCCATGACTCATGAAAGAAGAGGTTCAGTTCACAAAAGAACTATATATAAAAAAACTAAGTTCCATCTCTTCTTTTGTGAGCCAAGATTCTTCTTTTATGTGCTGACATTCTTTCATGAGACTCACAGAACAAGAAGCTCAGCTCATGAAAGAAGGATTGGGATCCCTCACTAAGCCTTCCACCTTCCAAACAGGTTCCATTTAGCTGGATTCATGTGTCTGTTTTTCTCCAGGACATAACTTTTATGGGTTTTCACACGATAGCTGCCATATGAAAGATTTTTTTCTCATAATAGAAGAATTTTGGCTTGTGGAGGAGGACTATTTTTTGTAAGAAAAAAACTAAGTGTGAATGCTTCCTTGGTATCAGACATACGGTATAAATGGAAAAACCCTACCGAGCATGCTCAGAACCAAAACATAAAATCCTTATAACTCAGGAATGGAGTAATATTTTTCACCAAACTAAGAAAAGACATCTTTCTATGGCAAGCTCCTTCTACCCTGAACGCTTCAGAACAAAATGCTAAGCCATTTGGACTGTAGGTAAGAGCCAAAAAAAAAAATCCTGATTTTTCCACTTTTGGCACTATCCAAATCTCGGAATCCAGACATCCCACCATCATGAAACTTACCAAATCAAGAGATCATGCCCCCAAAACAAAGCCTGCAATGGTTTGTGCAATTCTGTTGAATTGTGGTAAAGCTATTAATGTGCAAAGGTAGGCATTTAACATTAAACAACCTACTTAATCGTAACTGTAGATGTGCTTCTGTGCTCCTATAAGATATGTATACTATATCCCAGGAAAGAAAATCAGTGGTATACCTAGGGGAGAATGTGATAATAGGCAAGGTAAGACTAGAAGCTGGAAGAAAAATGATTATGGATATGGAAAAGTATGGTAGGAGTAAATGAGCTGAGGAGTCTTCCAGTAAGGTCTAATTAACTAGCCAAATCAATGAAAGGAATTTTTCCCAAGCTAGGACAGTGCTAAAGTCAGCAACAACACAGGCAAACAACCAAAGAAAGAACTAGCAACTGTCATCCAAAACAGGCATATGACCACCACAATGAAATACTGTCAAAAAGATCTATTAGAAAAACCTGCCAAGGCTATAAAGTGCAAGGCATATAACCAACATGGGTACTGAACTGCCATAACAACATCCAAAAAAAAAACTGATTGTATTTTGCATCTAGTGGCAGGTGCATTGTTAAAGGTAATATTAGTAACTGAAGCAATGCTGTTATTAGTCACTCTAAGATGATGTCACAATAACATTTATGTGACATAAACATAGGAATTAATTGAAGTGCAAAACCCCCTTAAATATAAATATATTACCCCATACGCTAAAATATGCTGTATAAAAAATTATAAATAATACCCAATATAATACTTAAAATTAACAAGGAATATCTACAAGACTAAAGTTAAAAACAGACGATTACAAACTGCTGAGATGACGAAGAGTCCAATAATTATATTCCATCATCAGATTTCTTTATGCCATTGTCTAATTAACTGGGCATTGTAAGAAGGTTGAAGTATGACAAAGGTGGGGGTAGGAAATAGGACATCTGGAGTAAAATGGAAATGGTTAGGAATACTATGATCATATTATGTAAAATCTATAATTTAGGGCCTACGTAGATTTTTTTTTTCTGTTTAGAGAAAACATGATAACTGGTATAACTCCACATTACTTTCTACTTGCAGATTCCTTAGTTCATTCACTCTTACTATGCTTCTCCAGCCCCATCATCACATATTTGTTTTTCAGCTACTGTTCTTACCTTGCCTATTATCACTTTTTTCCCTAGATCTACTCCCTTTCATTTTCTTTCCTAACATACATTACTTTTTCTCCCACTACCACTCCACAAACTTTGCCTTTTTATCATTATAGATAATTCCTGAGGAAGACCTGTGATTAAAAACATTGATTCTAACTATTTTCTATTTTCTGCATGCATTCAATATTACCTTTTTGTTTTGTTTTTTGAGCTCATATGCTGAACCATTTTTTAAAGATAATATTAAATTGACCAACAGAAATAAAATGCCAAAATTACAGCATAGGTTACATATAACATAGTTGTTTTTTTCATTGAGTACTAGGCAATGTTAAACAAGTGGAAGCACAAAATTCAGAAAATAAGTTATTTCATACACAATGATCCCTCAAATTAATGAACAAGAAAGGAGCCACAAAACATGCTCATTATAGCTCCCTGTTCGTTACATCGAGGGATGCTACTATACATTGTTGTCATACAGTGCTATACGCCATAACGTCTCTAACACCTAAAACCCACTTTAAGCCCTCTCCCAGACATACACTCTGTACCCATTTCCAGATCTCCATCCATGTGTTTAAGACAAATACAGTTTGGATTGCCGAGTCAAGCGCAATATTCCCCTGATGACACTTCTAACTGCTCATAGCAGCATCTCAGCTGATCAGACTGCTATGCCTTCTCCAGTCTTCACTCTATATATTTTATTTGAAAAATTAAAAAAAAAGTTTCCAGCTAGGGTGAGTTAGTGGTTACAAGAAACACCATCTGATCAGCTTCTACCTTGTCTGCCTTATTTGTCACAACTTCTGCCCACTCGCAAACAGTAAGGATTCTTTATTGAGAGGCTGAAAATATGTTGGGGGGGATTCTTGTTTAAAAACATACTGAACTCCACAGCGAGAGAGAGAATTTAGATGCTTTGCTGAGTGGTGCTATGAGGAACAGGGGCTTATTGGCACTGCAGGAGGTCAGGTTGAAACATTGCAACAGCCAGGATCAACAGGGGGCATTCACTAAAACTGGGTTTTCAGTATAGCAGAATTCACTATAGTGAAGAAGCACTGTACTTGAAGCAGCTGTATTTGTTGGCAAGGAAAATAATCATATCATATCAGTTTTTAGTAAAAATTAAGCATTTCTGGCAAAAATATCAATATATCCATCTGTTTCTTTTTCCATCACTGAGGGTTAGGGTTAGGGTATTGAAGTTTCTAAATGTCCTAACTCTCTGACCATGCTTGCTATGAATAAATTAAACAGTTTGTTGTGGTGCTCTGCCTATTGCCATTAGAAATGTGTATCAGCACCCCCCTAATATATCCACACTATAAATCCAGTATGTAAGGTCAAAAAGTAACCTCAAGGAAAGGATTTCTAAAAATAGCTATCGGTGGCCTCAATAAATGACTTGAGTACTAATTAGAAAATTAGTGAAACAAACCCTGTTTTAAAAACACCTGTGAGAAATGGAAATGTACTTTTCTTTACTTCACTGTCATCTCTTTTTTCCAGTAGTTCAATACCTTAAGAACAAGTTCTACCTTCCCTGTAGTGCTGTACATTGTGCCTCATACTTTTTCCCTTGTGGCTGGCATTCCTTCACCTCACATGTGTTGGTGACATTGCCCTGAGCCCAGGGCCTTTGCCCATGCCACCTCAACTTTGACAAGTTGGACCTCTTTCAAAGGTGTAAAGGTTGCCCATTTAAACATCCACAGCCTACTATTTAACAAGGTGGAATTAATATTCTGGGTCAACAAATACCAACCTGACATCTTCAGCTTAACTGAGACATGGCTTAAACCCACCACAGATGACTTGGTTTGCTTCCTCCAAGATCAAGATAACTAGACTGGCCTTCACAGGAACAAAACTTGGAGGTGGCTTACTTGATTATTCTAAATCCCACCTGAATGTCTCTTTGTGTCTGGCCATCATCCTGCTGAGTCATCTGTTGTGTGCTTACATACTATGCTCCTCCTTGGTAACAAGAAGAAAATGCACCTCATATAGATGTATAACCCTCCCACCCCTCTCCTTGTTGTACCAGGTGTGGCAAAGCGGATGGTACCCTATTACATGTGTTTTGATCTTGTGAGAAAGTATCTTCCCTGTGAGAGAGCAATGAAGAGTGATTGGATCCCCCTTTTGGGTTTACATGGCCTCTTCTCTCCTGAAGTCTGTATTATCAGGGACTTCTCGCAGATTCAGGTCAAAGAAAGGAGATACCATATGGCTCTCACTTCTTTAGTGGTCAAAAAATTAGTGTTGGCTAGACCAATCACCTATTACTCACACTGAGTGGCTACATGAACGTTCCTTCTTATGAACAGAACATCTGATTGCCTACACATGTAATTGTATGCCCCTATTTAATAAGAAATGGGGCAAACTGTTTGCCCTTTACCTGAATTAGTTATTTTGTTCTCTCCCTGGCACTTCATAAGACATCTTCTGTATATATAATTTTAATTCTGACTTTGCCTATTACTTTATTGAGATAATAGCTTATGAGAGATCTCGCACACTCTGCAGTGGGGGGGAGGACAGTTTTATTTTATCTTAACAGTTTTCCCTGGTGTAGTGTTTTACTGTTATGTGTGATTTTATTAAAACAACAATGCTTTTTCAATAACCCCCCCCCCAACATGGGACTTTAATGTCCTGCCTCAACTCCTTGCCCACAAAAGCAGCTCTGTGGGGTCAAATGAGGAATTCTCATCATGAAGGACCTAAACCTATGACCTCATCTGGAGTACTGTGTCCAGTTCTGGAGGCCACATCTTCAAAAGGACATAGAAAAAATAGAGGTAACTCTGATAAGGGCAAAAAAATGGTGCAAGGACAGCACCAAAAGTCATATGAGAAAAGATTAGAGGATCTGAATACGTATTCCCTGGAGGAGAGGTGAGAGATGAGGGATATGATAGATATTCAAGTACATCAGGAGTATAAACAAGGTCCAGGAGGATTTCATCTTTCAGAAAAGAAGGTGTACAAGAACAAGGGGGCATGATATGATGCTGGGGGGTAGGCTCAGGAGCAACATGAGGATGTACCTTTTCAGAGAAAGAGCAGTGGATACTTGGAACAGCCTCCCTGTGGAGGCTGTGTGGACAAAAGTGGTAGAGGAATTCAAGAATACATGGCATAGACATAAGAGTACTGTCACAATAGGGAAGAGAGGGTAAGCTGAAGATCAAGTAGGGTCTGCAGTATTGTATTAGGTCAGGAAATGAGGTAGATTAGGTGAGCCACATGGTCCATATCTGCCATCACCTTCTATGTTTCTAAATTGGCTGAGGTCAAGCTGCAGTCTCTTTGAGAACACACTACCTGAGCTTGGCCTCACTCAAATCATATCATGTCATCAAATCATGTCAGTGGCTCAGTAGGTAGCACACTCACCTCTGGGGCTGGAAGACTGGTTGATTGTGGCTTCTAATCTGACACCAGGCACCTGGAGTAATACCCATAACTGACACTGTAGTGTAGTATGATGGGCATGCTGCACTAGTGAGGTGTCATCCTTCAGATGAGACCTTAAACTAAGGTACTTTCTGCCCATGTCTTCTCACTGCCCGGGTGGAAGTAAAATATCCCATTGCACTTGTCAACAAATAGCTGGGGAGTTTCTCCTGTGTCATGGCCAACATTATGCTGTCAATAAAAGAGGTCCATGCATCCCACCCCAGGACACACCTGTAAACATGTTATCATATCTTAGTATGCCTTACCTGGTCAGAAATTACAAATACATAAAAATAAATATCTAACCCAAGCAGGCTGTCCTGGAGGAGTCCCACTCACATATTGACTGGACCATAACAAACAGGCCTGTTTGAGTCCTGCAAGCTTGTGCACTTCCTGATGTTATCTCAGACCACTCCCCAATCTACTGTGTCTGAAAAATTAACCTTCCTGAAGTACCACCTGACATTATAAGCCTTCATGACTACTCAAAGTTTGACCCAGGGCTCTTCCTATCAGACCTTGTGAACACGGACTACTCCTGTGTCTACCCCTCCTCCGCTGTCACCCCTGCCCAGGCTGCTTTCACCAATACCTTTGTTCTCTCTTTAGTAAGGAGCACCAAGTCATCAGTTTACAATATAGCAACTTTGTTTTTGTGTAGCTTGCATGGTTTTCAAAATATTGAGACTTGTTTGGCATGTGCACACTGCGCAGATGTGCTTGCAAACAGCAGATGCTTTTTTTTCCCTCTCTGAGTGCGCATTCTAGTAGACATGCCAAACAAATATAAATGACTTGAAAACTATACAAGTCACACATACACAATCAGTGCCACAATTGTTCACAACAAAAAGAACTTTACAATGAGGGTAGACACCAAGCTGAACTCTGTATAGTTTTTAAAATATAGTCATCTCTGCTGTTGTGAACTGATTCTAAAGCAGTGCTTGCTACTGAATCTATGGTCTCGGCTACATCACTATCACATGAGACAGGATGCACTGTAGGAACAAGAAAAGCAAAAAACCTTTCTGAAATGGATATCCCCAGAGGTTGTAAAACCACCATAAGGCTATCAGGCTAATTTAGGAAAAACACCTCCTAATTGCAGACAGAGGGAAGGACACACTATGACTTTGCACACAACTCAAAACACTCTGCACACCATATGTTTTTACAAATTCTGGGTGTACTACTCCTTTAACCCAACACCCTGGTGCCTATTCTCAATACGATCCTTCCAGCACAATGAGTGCCATTTTGCTACCCACTCTACCCACTTGAAAACTAACATAAATACAACCCACCCCGAGCATGTACAGTATCATATTATGTGTCCTCAAGCAATATACAGTATACAGTAAATAAAACAACAATAATTATACAAAGGACATAAAACTTGCAACAGAAAAGATAACAGATTTATTGGGTGAACAGGAAAAAGGATCTGAAATGGAAAGGATGAGGTAAAGCACACATAAAACCAACAGTTTCCACACAATCCCCACAAGACCATTGCCCAACCCCCACACAATGTCCTTCCTGGCTTGTGCATCAGAATAACACCCCCAAGTATGTGGGATAATTCTTAAAGTCTATGTGCTACTGCAACAACCTGCAACGACATTGCACTGCGAGCCTGATATTAGCAAGATAGCAATGTACCAATCAGTTGGCTGCAGCATAAAAAGAGTAAACAATTAATTTAACTGTCATCCTTAAATAAAGGTTAGGTGGGTTCAGAAGAAGCTATGTAACAGTGGCTCATTTTTTTCACCCTGTCACATTTAATCAAAAAAATGCAGTAAGATCAAAAAAAGCACAACTCTTTCCAGAGATTTCAATGCTGAAATCCTATCTACATTCCTAAGTGAATCAACTAGTTGCAAGATGAAGGCCTTTCCATTCCTTCTAGTGTGGTGCAACTCTGGTTCATCAGCTGTTATAGAGGGGATCTTGTAAGCAGCTGGATCAGGAACCTACTCAGGACCTGGACTCAGTAACAAGTGTTGTGGCCCTGCATCACTCTTCAAGTGGCCAACAGGTGCACGCCATTGTGCAAATGTCTCAAATGTTTTGTAATTCTCTTCACCACCAAGAAGGACCTTATCTATCTTAAACCCAATTGATGCCTTTCTGCCACTGGGGAAGCAGTCTATCTTGCATGCAGGGTACTTATGAGACAATAAACACTTTATCTGCCAGAAACAACTGCCTTAGCTGAATGCAACTAGTGGTTCCACCCCACTCAGTCTCTGAAACATGTTGTTCTGACTTGGGTAAGCGCAATGTGAGGCAACAATCAATCACCTGGTCAGGAGACAATCTTCACTTATCTCTACAGCTACTATTGGGAAACCAGAACACTAGCAGGCTTCCATACCAAAGAAACATACCATCTCTAGAACTACTAATGGTGCTGTGATCACAGGCAGTATTCCACTCTCTCACTGAAGTTCCAGAGAGACAGATTTCCGATGTCACTGACAGTCTTTTTTCTTAGATTTACCAGGTAGGAAGCTCCTGTCATAATCTTCTACAAGGTGGATCTAAAAATTACAGCTCTTCTCTGCTGTTCACTCTTGCAGTTTCAGCTTCTCATTGGTTGGAACATACTTTCTGGACAGGTTCTCAGTCCTGCATTCCAATTGGCTAATGCACTTGTACAATTTTCTTTTGACCACATCGTATGTGATGTAGTTTGTGGCTTCACAGCTATCAAATGCTCTCCAGTTCATTGCCCATTCTTGAGTGTCTCTTTATGCCTCATGATCAGTCCAAAATTTAGTAGGCTAGCTGATGTGAGCCTAGAATCCAGAGTGCAGTCCATGGTCTCTGTGGTGATAAAGATGGTGGCTCCTTTCAAGAAAGGCTTTGTGTTTTATATTTACTAGTTTTGTCCCTCTTTTGATGATGACTTCATGGCCAGGAGCCTGTTACATACTACATGGGCAAAGAAGCAACATCCAGTCAATCAGTGATGGTAAGATACCTATATAGCAGTCCTACAGGGGGCTGCAAACTGGATATTTGTCCTGATTTCTGCTTTCCATCCCTTTCTGCAGTTCAGTGGGGACCAAGAGCTAAAAGATCCATGTGACACTCTGTCATTGAAAATCATTGTGGGCAGTCGGTCTGGTAATGCTTCTGGGGATCCTGTGGTGTTCCTAGGTGGGATCTCAGTTGGGGAGTTAAGGTTAATGAAAACTAGCTTGGTGGGGCACATAAATTATTCTGCCATTCATAGATATAACATTACCTTAAAAAATACATATCATCTTACTCTTGTATCAGCAGCTAGGCCCCATTATTGTGACTATTAGAGAACTTACATAGCCTGCCTCCACTAGAAAGGTTAGTATTACTATTTTATTCATGGAAATGTTAATATCTTTGTAACAACTATGAATATTTTATGCTATCATCTATGTCTCTACAAAGCATTTCAGCTGAAGTGGGAGGACTGGTGAAAACTGAGAATTGCATTCTTTTGTGGCCAATGCCTCAGGACATTTAGCTGAAAGTGGCTTTTAAGCACTCCCTTGTTCTCAGAGAGCAAACAGGATGAGAATAGGTAACTGAGTTTCTCTGATCCTAAAAGAGGCCATGATATGACCATAAACCACACCCTGCCAAGTAGTCTGCCAAGATAACAAAAGGACCAAGCTCCGACTAATACAAAAAAACAGTTTGAACTAGTTCTGGTACAGGAACAGGAAAGGAAGTTCCAGTGGTGTGATGTCAATGAGGCATGTCCAATTATGTGGGTACAGAAGGTGAGAAAGAAGTAACAGTAGTAGTAGTAATGATTTTTATTCATTTCCTAAATGAACATGGTTATATTTCCATTGAGAAGGAAACTCATTTACAAGGGCCACCATACATTCATCCTGGTTACAAAAGGAAGGAATCAATTAACTTTACAAATATAAATAATTCATTTACAACATTTAAAGAGTGCATTATACATAAGCATGAAGAGTACAATACTGCCTAATTATATTACTACACAACAACAATATATAAACAATTCAAGGACATAACCCTATTATGTCTTGCGATCACAAAACACCAAGATAATACTCAAAGCTTCTTAATAGCACGAATACTACAGTGTTTAACCTGAATCTATAACTACACAACAAGCTCTTGAACAAGCAGCTTGTGAGTAATACCACAACTTAATATTTTTCCAATCGAATCTAATGTTTTGAGGTCTGAGGAAGTTAGATAATTTGTTACATACCTTTGAACCAAGGCATGAAATAATGACACCTCCAGCCTTAGTTCTATGGTTTGGGACTTCAAATTCTAAATACTGTGAAGATCTCAGTCCAGTTTTTATTTGTTTTATTCTCAACTCATCAGTTAAGTATTCTGGGAAATCATTTTTAACCCTATTATATATTATTTTATGTATGTGTAAATTCCATTTTAGGTCTAAATGTAACCAGTTTAGTTCATGATAAAGTCTACAATGGTGTGTATGCTGATTTGCATCTAAAACATATTATGCCAAATGATTATAAATAATACCTATTTTTTTTTTAATCTGTTAATGAAGCTCCAATACAAACTACATCCGCATAATCTATTATTGGGATAATCATGGTATTAATCACATGCTGATTGGTCTGTTTAGTAAGGTTGTTCTTTATTTTATATAACATTCCAAGTTGTTGTCCTAGTTTCTTTACCATTTTATCTATGTGTATTGTCCATCTACAGTAAATCCATCCATAGGTCTAGATATTTGTACTCTGTAATCTGTTGTAATTTAATTCCATCGTGAGCATTTATTTTGAGTGTAGTGTCTATAAATAGGTCTCTATTCCTTTGTCAGAATAGCATAACTTTAGTTTTGCCAGTATTTAAAACTAACTTTTATTAAAAAATAGTTTTGTATCTTATTAAATGCTTTTTGTAATCCTGACTGAATATATTGCATTTTGTCGCAGATAAATATATGATGGTATCGTTGGCATACAGATGGTATTTCAAACCTATCGGATCAAATTCTATGTCATTCATGTATAAATTGAATAGGAGGGGTCCTAATATTAACCCTTGAGGAACCCATTGTCTAATTCCTTTGATTTCCGAACAATGCCCATCTGAGCTCATCTTTTGTTTCCTGTCTTTTAAATAACTTTGAAACCATACAGCAACATCTTCTGAAAAGCCAACATATTGAAATTTTTGTAACATTATATTATGATTTAAAGTATTGAAAGCCTTTGAGAGATCTATTAGTATGGATCCAGTTTGCATTCCATTTTCCATAGCAGTTAGTATATATCCAGTTACTTTAAGTAATGCTGTTTAGGCGCTAGGTTTCCCCCATTACACCTGATTGGTTAGGGTTCAAAATATTGTTAGTCTTCAAGAATATCCTAATTTGGTGTGCCACCATTTTTTCACAGATTTTTGCAACTACTGGTATTAATGATATTGGTCTATAATTTGTGATTTCCTTTTTCACCCCAGATTTAAATGTGGATATCACTTTCACCATTTTCCATCCAACTGGAAAATCACCTGTGCTCAAAGTTAAATTAAATATCAGTGTTAATGGATATGCAATAATTGGTGCTGTATACAGTATTTCAGCAGTTTATTATTTAGATTATCTGAGCCTACTGCTTTTCTTACATACATTGTTTTGTAATTCTGTCATTACATCCTTGAGGTCTAACATACTAAATTGAAACATCTGATCTCTTGTCCTATCTTGCCCATTTACATAGCTTTGTTGAACTGATATTGCTTGGTCTAAACCATCATCTAATACACCCATATTTATAAAAAAAAATCATTAAACTAATCTGCACTTTTAGGTCCTAATTCTGTTTCCTCGTCTTTAATAGTAAATGCCTCTGGGTAATTAATTGTTCCTAGGTTCTGCAGTTTATGAATCAAATGCCAAAATTGTCCAGGGTTTGTCTGGTGGCTATCCTCCAATATCCTTCTATAATAATCTGTTTTAGCCATTCTTACTTCATTTAAATATTTATTTCTTAAAGCCCGATATTATTCCAAATCTGACTGAGCATTAATTTTCTTTGCCTTTTTCTCCAGATCATATTTCTTTGTGTTTTAGTTTTGTGTAGAGTTCCTTTGTGCCATATCGCATTTTTTGGGCTTCAATATATCTTTTTTAGTGGACCATGAGAATCATACACTTTTATGAATTCTTGTTTAAAATACTGCCATGCCTCGTTTCCTATGGAGATTAAATGTGCTCTTTCCAAGTTTATAATATCTAAGTCTTGCATAAAATGTATCTAATCAAAATTTTTAAACACACTCCTATATTCCCATTTACCAGTCAATTCACTATTTTCTTTAGATCTAATCCACACCACAGCTGGATGATCACTAAATGTGTCCATTAATATCCCAATTATTTTTTTATTTTTCTTTATTAGATGTAAAAATCAAATCTAAAATAGTAGAAGCCATACTGTGATTTATATTAATTCTTGTAGCTCCTTTTGTCAATTGATGTAACCCAAGGCTTGTTGTTAGATCCACAAGTTAATGTTCTGGAGTTATTGTTTCCCAATGTATATTAAAGTCCCCTAGATATCTGTACTCTACTAGTATTTCATGGGTCTTTTTATATTTCACCAAATAATCAAGCAAAGTACTAAATTGTGTCATTTTCACTTTAAGAGGTCTATAAAGACCTAAGAGAAGTGTTGGTTGAGAGTAGGGAAATTTCAATTTAATTGGCATAATTTCTATGTCTAATGAATCAATTTGCCAAGCAATACTACTGATCAGAAGTGCTTGTTTTGCATACATTAGTAAATCCCTTCCCCTCTTGTTTCGGTCCCTCCACATAGTCTGATACCCTTCTATTCCTATATAAGAGGATGAAATCCTTGACTTTAGCCACATCTCTATAAGTACTATTATATCTGGTTGGTATTCTAACACCCACTCCCTCAATGCATCCATCTTGTTTATCAAACTATGTATGTTAAAATGAACAATAATAAAATCTTTCCCCTTTAATATATCCATATCCATAGCCAATAATTCAGTGTGATGTGGTCCTGGGTTTACATGTATGTCTCCACTTAACAGTAACAGCATGGTAATAAGGGTAGATCAAAATCTTGTCCCCCTAATAATCCCAAGATGTTTAATTACCACTTTCATTATTCTGTTTAGAATTCTAACAGAAGGCATCAGTGCTTGCTCATTAGTAGAATTACTCAAATGCAGCGATGTTATCATATATAATTCTTTCTGCAGAAAATCTGGGATGACATGGGAAGAAACTGGACAATTAACAATTTGAATTTTGTCAGTTGAACCAGTTACTTTCTTCTTCCAGTCCTGCTTATGTTCATATGATGCATCTTCAAGTATGCAAGACAAAACACTGCATAACCCCATAAATAACATAATTGAACTTAGGTGCATTTTTGTCTTTCAGTTTACTTTATAATAATCTAAAATACAAAATATACATGTTAACAGTTGAGTTCTATCTATTATTTCCAAGTACCTTCCTTAGCTTCCTAACTTTAAAGAAAGAAGTAAGTGCCTTGGATGGGACTTGAACCCGGGCCACCCGAGGCCTCCAGGCCACCCAGAATACTGCTCCGATTGTGTAACCATCTGCACCACTGAGACAACTGGAACCTTGGCTGTTCCCAAGCACATTATTCTTTCTCAAAAGCACAACCCAATGGCAACACAAATACTTTATTTATTTATTTATTTTAGTCTAGGATTGTTATACCTTTGAGCACAAAGCAGCTCATTTCCAAATGTTCCATGTCATAGGGAGGGTTACAAACAACAAGGGAGGACTAACAAAGATGCAATAGTAATATTTATAAGAGCACAACTGGCTGATTTGACTACACTATGAGCAGACAGGAAGTAGCAGTAACTAGCTTAATACAAATGGTTCTACTATTTAGGAGGGGGAAAGCTGCATTAGGAGGAGAGCGGAGGCAAAGGGAGATGGTACCAGTAATGGCACAGAAAGGAAAGGCAACCAGCGGTCTTGCCAAACTAGCTTGTCAAAGATGGAGGGGGAATAAAGGTGGATGGAGGAGAGGGAGAGAGGAAGTTAAGAAAGTTGCTGGGGGTGGTGAAGAGGTGGGTGGAGGGGAAATTGGCTGTAAGATGGGTGGAGGGGGATGTGGAGCAAGGGGCGCATTAGGTGCAAAGAGGGGGGCTTTTTTTCACTGGGTTGGTGACAGGTTTTCACTGGGCAGGCAGTCACAGGAGCTGCTAGATACAAGATACTGCCAGAACAGAGATTTAAATTGACCGAGCTTTGATAAGGCAGATGCTTCTCAATCCAGGGTGTTTAGCCAGAGTGGGGCTCCATGAGAGAGGGATTGCTGACCCTTTATTGTCTGACATCTCAGGACAAGGAGGAGTTGATTGACTGATGCTCAGGTGTGTTTAATGCCATGGTAGGGTGTCAGTAGCTCAATAGTCCTGGGGAGCAATAAGCCAAGAAGGGTTTTTTTGGCATGCAGGCAAATCTGATATTTAATCTTTCCACTGAGCTGTATCCAGCCAATCTGTGTCCGGAGGTCACAGGTGTGTGTCAGGTGACAGCAGCCAGTAAGCAGCCTGCACACCTTGTTGAGGGCTAATGTGATTCTATTAAGGGTGGTAGTGGTAGCAGCACCGTAGATAAGTCCATAATTAATAACTGATAAGATGGAGTTGTATATTGCTACTTTGAGAGCTTCATGAGTCAGGTTGCACTTGTGTCGGTGAAGGAACCCAATCTTTATGTTGACAGCCTTGGAGAGACATTCTTTATGTGGCGAGCATAGGATAGGTGGTTATCCAGGGTGACTCTGAGATACTTAAAGTGCTGGGTGAATTAAAGTGGGGTTCCAGTGCAGTTTCTCATGGTTCGTGGAAAGGTTTTATGTTTGTTTAGGGAGGAACAGAGTATCACCTTGTTTTTATTTTGTAGTTCAGGACCAACTTATGTGCACTGAACCATTCTTCTACTTCCTTAAAGCTGAGTTGCAGTTGCTGTTCTAGTAAAGTGGGGTCTGGGTGACTTGTAAAGACAATGGCATCATCAGCGTATAGTAGAATCCGTTGGTGGCAGGAGTAGGATAGGTTTTGAGGAAGATATTGAATAAAAGGGGGCCTAGGATGAATCCTTGTGGAACTCCAGAGAGCACAGTCTGTCGGTCTGAAGTGATGGTTGAAATTTTAACACTCTGGGAGTGTTCTGTAAGGTAGTCTTGGCACCAAATCATTGCATCATTAGACAGGCTGATTGTAGTGAGTTGTTGCAGCAGGAGCAAGTGGTTCACAGTGTCCAAAGCCTTTGTTAAGTCAATGAAGACTGCTCCTACAAGGTTCCCTTGATCAAGTGACTTGTGGATGTATCCAGTGAATTCCAGGAGGGCAGAGGTGGTGCTGTGCCTTTTCCTGAAACCATGCTGTTCTGGGTATTGGATGGAGTACTTTTCCAGGTAATCTACTAACTGGTCAGTGTTGATGTGCTCCAGAGCTTTTGATAGAGGGGCAGGATAGAGATTGGTCTATAGTTGGAGTGAGCGGAGTTGTCCCCAGATTTATGTATCTAGGTAACCAAAGCAGATTTCCAGACTTGGGGAAATTGTGATAGATGTGGCAAGAGGCTGAAAATTCAAGTTATGGGGACTATGACCTTTTCAAAGGGTAAGGGCGATAAGTTTAAGGTCAGGTGAGTCTGCGCGATGCCTTGACTATCCCAATACTTTTTTCAGGTGTTTTCTGACCAGTGACACTGGTACTTCCTGGAGATAGAAGGGAGGATTGGAGATGTTATCATCATGATCCTGAGATGTATTAGTGGTGGCGTCAATGAAGAAGTCAGGTGGAAGGACACTGCTGGGATCTGTAAAAGCATTGTTGAAGACATTGGCAATAGTAAGGGGGTCCATAGTAGGTGTAACATCCTGAATGAACATAGTGGGAGCTAACTTAGTAGCTCTGCTGGTAACATCCTTAATGTTGGACCAGAAGTTTCTGCTATCCCCCCAGGAATTAACCAGCATTTTTTTATGTTGTTTGCTTTTTTCTTGATGGGTGATTCGCGTGCACTCTTTTCTGGTAGTCTTGTATGCTTGTACATCACTTGTCACCCTCTGGCTTTGGCCAGTTGCCAGAGGTGATCCCGTAATTCCTTGTTACACAGGAGTTTGGCAGTTATCCAGGAGCTGATTGTTCCATGTTCCTTCCTCTTTTGCTACGGTGCATAAATGTCACATATGGCACTGTATTGGGTGTTCAAGGGCAACATTGGCATCATTCTCAAAGTCAAGTCTGGATGAGTTGAGGTTATGTAGGTGCTTCTTTTAATGGTTTAAAATGTCCAGGTTTAAGTACCCTGCTGAAAATGGTTTGTGGAGGTGGCTTGATAAATTTATTGGACCAGTCACAGAAGACAGAGGAGTGATCACTTATCGAATCAGAATGTACAGTCACATTTGAGATACGCTCAGGGTGGTTTGTGACTATCCAGTCCAATAGGGTGCTATTTCCTGTCTTGTAGCTGTGTCTGGTGGGTGAGTTAACCAGTTGCGAGGAGATGGAGCATTGCTATGGCATCTTTGACTGAGCCATAGTCTGGTGAGAAGCAGTTTATATTAAAAATCTCCCAGCAGTATTGACTCAGTGGAGTGTAGTTTGCTGCAAGTATAGTTGAGGAGGGAGTGTAGACCTTCCACTTGCCTTTTAGGTGGTATGTGGATGGAGAGCACCAATAGGGCTTTATTGTGAGCCCCAAGAATTAGTTTTACTGCGAGTGCCTGGGTGGGGCACCTAAAGTCTGCCACCCCGGACAGCCTGGCCCATAATCATATTCTTTAGATAGATGGCACATCCATCTTCCCTCTTGGCCAGTCTATCCAACCTGGAGATGTTGTAGCCTGGTAGTGCAATGGCCGAGATGGTACAGTTGGGGACAGCCAGGTTTCTACAACCGACAGTATGTCTGGTCTATGCAGGGTTACTTAGGACTGAAAATTTGCCATTTTAGGGAGTAGGCTGCAGATGTTTATTGATGCCAGTATTATAGCACCGGCCTTGTTGCAGTGTTGGTGGAGTCATTTCCAGGAGGTCCTGTCTTCAGGTGTGTACTGCCCGAAAGAATTACAGTCACAACCAAAGACAAATCTCCTGCTTTCCTCATTTACACAATAGGGGCAGCAGAGAGAAACTCTTTAGAAATTTTGCAAAATATCTGGAAATATATGGCCATGTCTGTGGCTATTACTGTAGTAGCATTAAAATGATTCTTAGTAAGTACCCTTTAAGCAGCATCTTCCCTAGTTTGGTCTGGCATCTTTTATACCTTCCATACTTTCATGTTTTTGTAGTAGACAGAGTCTTGCTGGGGCTACTAATTTGTGGTTATTAACTTGTCCATGGTGGCCTGCAGAGTCAGTATGTCAAAGGGAGTGCCAGAGTGGTGACCAAGGCCCTTAAGTGAGAATAAAAAAGTTTCCTGAGACTGTGCCTACAGCGTAATGAAGGTCATGGTTAGGCTTCTTAAGATGTTCAGGTAATTGGTGAGTGTCAAAGAGGTTACTGATACTGAGAAGTGCAGAGAGTAGAAGCAGGTGGAATGTCAGACAGGGGTATGTCAGCTTCATCTTTTCAATGCATTCAGAAACACCATAAAGTTAGATGCAAAAAACAAATAGTGGTCTTGGTCCAGATAAGATTGTTTGGAAGGTCCTTCTAGTGGTAGGAAGGTATAACAGTCTAGTGGAAAAGTAGACACTTAGAAACAATCACCTGGCTACTGAGCACAATATAAGAAATTGCCTAGATAAGGTGGGAGAGTAGGGGGTGGGTGGGGAGCCACAGGAAGCACCAGCAAGAAGCTGAACTCAAGCAGAGCCAATCTGGGAGCTTTCATGGCCATTGGCTGTGTGGCTGGCTGGGAGCCATGCAGCAAAAGCTGGCTTAAAACCATACAGGAGCTATGCTCAGTGGCTGAACAGCCATAAGAGACCTCCTGCTTCAAGGCTTTTCTACTGAAAGAGAAGAGAGGCAAAGGGTTAGATAAAGCAGTTTGGAACAAAAGACACTGAAAAGTGGTGGGGGTAGGGGAGACTAAAGAGTAGGTTAAATCAGTGGGCAGTTCAGGAGCAGTTTAGGGTAGAAAGAATAGATAGTCTTTAGAGCAGCGATTAACGAGCAGGTAATTGTTCAATTGATTATGCAGCTTAACTAGCGCCAAGTCCCTGTTACACTAAACCTGTGCCCCTAGTCAGTTTGTGAGTAAATTTATAGTTGAAAGGCTAGGACATTTGCAGTAATCAGGCATTAGTTCAGCAATTTAGACAATTCTGGCAAATTAAACAGGTTCTAAGCTTAATATTCATATGCGATTACATTTAGGCTGTATGGGAATATGCTTTTAAACAATTTAGTCAGCAACTAACATTAAAACACCTCCCAGAAAGAGCTGTAAATGTAAGAAAAAATCCTGCATTTAAGACTGGTTATTTCCATTGTGAAAGCTTGAGAAAAGTTCAGGATTCAGGAGTCAGCCATTCAGCAGCTGCTGCCACTATGGTTGACCAATCAGAGTTAGTCAAACTTCTGGTGCGTGGTTTTGAATATGGTAATGAAAAAATCAGAGCTACCACACCTGTCCTCCTGGGGAGCTGGGCTCAAGCACAGCCAAGCTGAGACCTTTCACAGCCATTGGCTGTGTGTCCAGGGTCCAGGGGCCATGTGGCAGAAGCTGGCGGGAAGCCATACAGGAGCCGAGTGGCTGTAGGAGACCACACACTTCAGGGCTTCTCTACTCTCCTGGGGAGCTGGGCTCAAGCTACTGTATGATTGTTACTTGTAACAGTCACACAGAAGTGCGGTGTGCATATTTATGGAACACATATAAACAGAGGTGAGAAAGAAGTAACACTCCTGTGTGATTGTTATGGGTACAGAAGGCCAGCCGGTTAAATGCATTACTGTCATGTGTTGCTCTGAGACTTTGTTATGTTCTGGGAAATTGAACTGGTAACATCATGGGTCTGAGCCTACCATAACATGGGGCTGTTTTTCAAGTTCAGCTCTTCCCCCCAGTCCACGACAGGCCCCCAAAGGAAACATACATTATTTAACGAACCGCCACAGCTGATCATGAGGCTCATCTCTAGGTAGTCGTGGGGCTGCTTTTTGCCTCTAGCTCTCCCCCTCCCCAATCCATGGCAGGTCCCAAAAGGAAACACATCAGACTTAACAGGCTCCTGCACAGCTGATCCTGAGGCTCGTCTCGTGGTCATGGGGCTGTTTTTCACATCCAGACCCCTTCAATCCATGGCAGGCCCCCAAATGAAACACACCAGACTTTTTTTTTAAAACTCTTTATACTCCCTTCTATCTGGCACTCAGACTGTCTCTGGAGGAACACTTGGCTTGACCTTATCCCACCTGCCTGAAGTCCTCAGTCTTACTATACTGGCAGAGGGAGAACTCCGCTCTGCTCACCTTGGTCCACCAACTCCCCAGATCTAAGCTCCCCTGGGGCAGGACCACCAACTCCTCTTGGCAACTTTTCTGAAATGTAGTGGGTCGACCAAGCAGCATAGGGAGCACTTGAGGCAAGCTAGAGGACCCAACACTGAGCATGGGGGCTGGCCACTCGACTAACCTTCACCTACTGAGGCCAGGGCCATTTTCCTTGTTCTATGTGGCACCCCTGAAGGCTTAAATGTGCAATGTGTTCAGTGCATGCGTGTATGCTCCCACACATGTACACAAGATCACCGTCGCAGCCATCCCTTCAACACAGGACCCACAGGCTGCTGTACCCCCAGTCTCCACTGGGGGTCACCAATCCTGGGACTGTAGATCCCCCTCCCAGGACAAGAGAGCAATACTCTGGATGCTTAATCCTGTCCTAACCCACTGACCCCTCGATGACTCCAAGCCCCACAATCCACAGCAGGCCCCCAAAAGGAAAAGATACTGCACTTAACAGGTGCTTGGACTCCTCTCATGCAGTGGCATTTGGTGCCATTAAAGAGGCCCTGCCATGCTGCTATTATGTTGGCATACAGGCACTGATAGTGTATTTCAGGGCTTCGCCACTCTGTTGTATATCCCACCCACCCATCCTCACCACTCCCACCAGGGCTCGGCAGTTGCACTTTATTCCTTCCTCCCACAACCTGCCCCACCCCTCTACACACTCATCCCCTCCTCTTCACCTCCTTACTAGTTTCTAACACATCTTTTTCCCCTTCAGATACATCTGCAGCTCATTTCCCCTTTATACAGTATATATTGCCCCAACACCCTTCACTACACATTGTGTACTACAATAAACAGACTTATCCACTTTATCTGTAATCTGCACTGCACCTTTTCTTATCAGTTTCATACCCAAAACAAAAACAAATAACATAACAACATGTACTTTAAACCCTAAGCAATTCACCTTTCCAGGTGCTGCTTCCAAATCGACTACTTTACTTCCCTATTTCTTTTTATCCTCCGTCTGATCTCTGTTCACGCTAATGTCCTTACCACATTTTCCTCCCTCAACTACCTCTTTTGTAGATGCCAAACCACCTCTCCTTAAACAAGCTTCCTAGACCCAATATCAAACTCCATCTGAGTATATCTCTTCTCATACCTCACTATGAACAGCACAATATTTCACTTCCCTACACTAGCTTGCCTTCCCTGCCTAGCATTACTCCCTCCCTCCCTCCACTTACCCCACCACCCTTGGCTCCACCTCCCTTAACACAACACATTACACTACCCTCACAAAGCTCCTTTCCTCCCCTACCCCTGCCCTGCAACCTTCCCATGTCCACCACAGACTACCTGCCCTCACACAACATCCACCCTCCCCTCACTCCTCTTCCCCCTTCCTCTACCTGGCCTCTTAGTCTCCCTCTCTGTCAACCTGGAGCTTATCCATAGGCTTCACCTCACCTACATACCTACTTTCAAAACACTATACCACAGTCAGTCTAAACTCCACAAAACTGAAAACAAACTGTTCTTTCTCTACCTATTCCTTCTGCTACCTGGAGATATCCAACCAAATCCTGGTCCCACATCTCAAGTTTCCTCACTCCCTAAGGGCCTTAGCTTATACCACCTCAATGTCAGGATCCTACTTTCTAAGATCGACCTCCTCAGACTTTGGGTATCTCAACAGTCCCCCGACATCCTCTGCATCACAGAATCATGGCTATCTCACAAATTTTCTGACTTCCTACTGTCCTTACCTGGTTACCACCTCTACCGGCAGGATTGCTCCAAGCATGGAGGAGGTGTAGCCATCTACTCCAGACATAATCTGCCAGGCTCACTTAAAACTCATGAATCAGTCTCAAATACCCATGAAGTCCTCTTTATCAAGCATCTCCTCCCCTCCTTCCTCCCCATCTTCACAGCTGTGCTCTACACCTCCCCCAAATCCTCTCCCTCAAAACTATCTCCTCATAACATCACTCACCTCCTCAGGTGAACATATTCTACTCAGCGACTTCAAACTGAACTAGACCCCCCCCAACACTATGGCCCACCACACAATAATTTGAATCCCTAAACCTCCACCAGCTCATTAGTGAACCCACCAGTCCCAACCCATAGTCTCAGAAACACCCTCCTGAACTGGATCCTTGCCTCCCACCGCCATCGGATCTCTTCCACCGGTACACTCCCAGTCAAAATCAGCGATCACCTCATGACTTATTGTGTGCACAAATTGTACCTACCTTTCTCTTCACCCACCTACTGTTGAGTTAGAGCCCTACATTCCTTAAACACAAGCACATTACTACATGGCCTTGCATACTCCAATTGGTCAATCTTTTACTCTTCCGTTGACATCAACACTGCACTTCCCCTCTTTTTCCATATACAAAATAAAGCATGGAACACTCATTCCCCTAAATGATGCTGCAGGGTCAGAAATTTTCATCACCCTTGGATATCAGCTGATATCATCAAGCTCTGCACCGCTCGTGACTATGCATGGGCACACTACAAGGCCTCCCTCTCCCAAGTAGATCTCTCTACTTACTGCATGCTAAGAAACTTATGTACTAAAGCAATTAGAGTTGTCAAAACCCAATATGTCAGGAACACCCTAAAGGATAACCTTAACTCTCCCCACAATTTTTGGAAAACCCTCATTTCCCTCTAAATCCTTCACCCCCTCTCTCCTCATATATGACAAGCTGATCTCTGACTGCCTCACCATCACCTCCACCCAAAACACTTTCTTCACAACCTGTGCCATCCCCTCCAAACATGCCAACCCTCCATCATTTTCACACTCCCCCACCTCACAGAATAGCTTTCACTTCTCCTACATCACTGCCCTTGAAGTCTGTCAAGCCCTTCAGTCACTAAAGCCTTACAAATCTAGACCTGATGGCCTTGACCCTCTCCTCCTCCAAATCTCTGCCTCAGCCATTACTCATCCTTTATCCCATCTACTAAACCTCTCCTCTCTCAGCAGTGTATCACAGGCTTGGAAATCAGCTACAGTGATCCCCTTACACAAAGGCAGTGATCATGCCAATCCAGGTAATTACTGACCTATCTCCTTCCTCCTGTATTAGCCAAGATCCAGCATTCCCTAATCCTAACCAGGATCACCTACTTCCTCTCTTCTACCAACTTCCTTTCCCCCTTCCAGTCTGTTTTTCAGAAAAAAAAAACACTCCACAATCTCCTCCCTTCTCCATTTCACTGATGCCATCCTTATGCATGGGCCAAGGCACCTTACCTCAGCCATATTCATCAACATAGCCAAGGCCTTTGATTTAATCTCACATCCTCTCCTCCTTACTAAACTTGAACTTGTTGGCCTTTCCCCTCCCACAGTTAAATGGTTCAGTTCCTACCTGTTCAACCAAACCCAACGTGACCTGACTGGGGACACCCTTCTCCCCATTCCCAATCCTAGTTGGTGCATGCCGAGACTCAATTCTAGGCCCCATCCTCCTCTCTATTTTCTTCAGTCATCTCCCTTCTGACTGTTCCTCCTCCCAAATTCACTTCTATGAGGATGACACCATTCTCTACACCTCGGCCCCTCCTCCACCATGGTGTCCACACAGTTGCAAAATTACTTCACTCATGTAATAAATTATTCAAAGCCAACCAACTTAAAGAAAACACCAAGAAAACAGTATCAATGACATTCAGCATCCCCCAAAGACTCAAGACTTACCACACTCTCCTCTTTCACTACCCTCAATGGCACCACACTGGAGACTGTCTCAGCCTACAAGTACCTAGGAGTCTGGCTAGACACCCACCTTGACTAAAATACTCACATAAACTACATGAATTCTAAGCTCCACCCTAAGCTTGGTGCTCTGTACAAAAATAAAGATGCCCTCTCCCTCCCAGTCAACCATATACTACTAACAAAAACAATTTTACCCATGTTTGACTATGCTGATGTCATTTATTGATCCAACCCCTCCAACTCCCTCTCCAGGCTAGACATCCTATTCAATGCCTTCTGCCATTTTCGCTCCCCTTAGGACTTACCACTACACCCTTTACTCCTCCCTTTTTCTCCTTCTTTGTCCTCACACCACCAGCATCATACCTCCACAATCACAACAAAATACTGGTTTGGCATACTCACTCACTACCTCTCCTCACTCCCTTCCCCCTCCTCCCACCTATTCTACAATCTCCGTTCCAGAGAGACTCTCACACCTTTGCCCTTCCCCATCCCCACTCTAACTCTGGTCTGGCCACCTTCTTCTAATGCTTCTCTCAAAACTGGAACTCCCTTCTATCATTACTCCACCTACTACCCTCAATAAACCTCTTTAAACAAGCCCCTTCCCACCCACAACCCCTCTTCTGTTCTTGCAACCTTCCAAGCTAGCTCCTTTACTCACTACTTCACACTTTGACCAACTTAATTGTTCTTAATCTTGCTAGCCAACAACAAAGTGCTCTTGCTAGATTTATGTCTTGTACCACCTTTGTTAACAATGCTCACCAAGACTTTTGGTTTCTAATCATATACTTTTTATCTTGAACTTTTTTTTGTACCTTACAGATGTACACTTATGCAATGTTCTAACAGGTAATCTGTAACCAGTCTGGCTTGAATATTTATGATTGCCTACTGTACCTGTAGAGTATATCACTCTAAACTGATCATTACATTGTGTGTATTTTTGCCTTCCGTACTCATGTGTCAATTGTAAAATGAATCATTACATTTATGTGTACTTTGCCTCCATGTCCCCTTCACCTGGGTCACACCTGGAAATGAGCCTCAGCTGAGTGTGCCTCTCCCAGTTACCAATTTTTAAATAATTAAATAAATAAATAACTCAGAAGAGTACAGCTGGGGTGAGCTACTCTACTTAGAAATTTAGTTAGGTTTGAGTTAGGTTTTTCTGTGTGATCTCTGTCTTTTTAAACACATTACTTTTTCTTATCTGTAGAATACTGTATACACCCTAGTATGTAGTGTGTATAAACATGTAACATATGTAAATATTGTGGAGTATTAAATATCATGTTTATGTAATTCATGTTTTCCTATGACTAAATTATTAAGGTATAGATAACCAGAGGCACATTGGCAAGTCCATTATCCATTTCAGAAGTGACAGGCTACAAATCTACCATATCTAAAGCAATGTTTTCTCAGCTGCGACTAAAGGGGTGGGTTGTTTGCCTTGTGGGAAAGGATACTGTACTGTACTGTTCTGTGTGAGACAATTGCTCTAGTGTAATTATGACCTAAAGATGCATGAGTGAGAGTCAAGCTGAGTGGAGGCAGCATACCAGAGTAACCATTCAGGTATCTAAAAGTTTGTGAAAACAGGTAGCACAGCAGATTGAGTTCTGGAAAGGATGAAGTAGGACATGTACTCTAGCAGATAGTAGTTCATAAGTAATACAGGAAGCACCTTCTACATGTAGCCCATGATACACCCTTTTCTGGGTACTTAGAAGTCAGTCATACAAAATGGTAGCTGACTACTAATTTTTACTGGACCAGTATCTTCAAGGGCATTGCACACTCCAGCTGGACTTGTCTACAGTGCCAGAGAGTGGTATAGGCTGGTGGTAATGCGAAAGTGGCTTTGATGCCCCTGTCTATAATTAAAGAGCCATTTTGGTGAGTTGTTGTTGACATTGTGGATCCATTTAGCAGCCAAAGTCACACAGGCAAGACATATGCTTTGGTGGTATGGATTAAGCTATGAGTACTCAGAGGCAATGGCATTGTCCTCTACTGAGGTGGAGAAAGTGGCAGACAAACTGCTGGGGATATTCAGTCAGATGATATTTTCTCAGGATGGTATGTATGAATAGGGCAACAATTTTGTGTCTGCCATAATGGCTAGTCTTTGGGAAAAATGTGGAGTTTTGCAGTTCAGGACCTCGCCATACCACCAGTAGACAAATGGTCTGATTGAGCATTTTTATACATTGTTAAGAGCATTCACTGACCAGTATGTGAGATAGTGTGACAAGTACTTAGTCAACTCTTATTTACATATGTGGAGGCCCCAAGGAGTCCACAGGGTTCTCACCTATCAAGTTCCTATTTGGTCACAGGGTAAGAAGATCCCTTGATTTGGTACAGGATGAATGGGAGTGTGAGCTTTCTCCCCAATGAGGATCTGCTGTGGAGAACATTCTGAATTTCAAGTCATGGCTCACAAAGCTCATGGTGTGAGCCTAGGAGAACCTTGCCACTGCACAATAGTGACAGAAGACATGGTCTGACCATGGGAGCAGAGCCAGGGAGTCTGAAGTCAGGCGATGGGTGATGGTACTCATCCCTGTCTGACAGAATAAACTGCAAGTAACCTAGGAGCATTTATACTCAGTGGTCAGAAGGGTGAATGATTGTCATTAAATGGTGGAGCTACCTGACAGGAAGTGTGTGTAGCAAATCTACAGTGTAAACATGATGAAACCCTGCCATGACTGGGATAAGATGGCCCTGGCAGTGTGTGCAGTTATCCAGAGGAGAAGGTAAACGCAGATCCACTGGTGTATCTCTTTGGGGAGATTAAGAGAGCATCATCAATGGATGTGGTTACCTTCTCAGAGTGTATGATACTGCATAAGCTGTCAAAATACATGGGATGCTGCATACATTTGAGGAAATGCTCACAGGGAAACTGGCATATACTACATTGCTGGAGCACCATGAGGATACACAGTCTCAGGCCTTGCTGAAGCAGTCATCCTACAAAGTCCAAAAGGGAATGAAACATTCCACTGAAGGGGAGGTCAAGGAAATACTGGCTTTTAGAGTTATCCAGGAGTCAGGTAGCACCTGGGCCACCCCAGTGGTACTGATTACCAAGAAGAAGGTGACCACAAGGTTCTGCATCAACTACTAAAAGCTCAAAATCTGGACAAAGTTTGATGCATACTCCATGCCTAGGAAAGATGAGATCCTAGATAGGTTAGGGGGGGCCATGTATCTGACCACCATAGACCCGAAAAAGGGCTATTTGCCAGTACCATGACCACTATAAGCAGAGAAAGGCTGACCTTCATCATTGGCATATTTGAGTTTCAAGTAATGCCATTCAGGGTTAAGAATGTACCAGTCACCTATTAATGGTTGATAGACTGCATTCTATCTGGGAATGGAGGCTTTGCTATGGCATACATGGATGACATTGAGATCTACAGCCAGACTTGGGAGCATCACATCAGACACATGACAAAGGTGCTCAGCTGACTGAAGGCTGCAGGGAAGACAGTCAAGGTGGAAAGGTGACAAATAGGAATGGCAGAGTTCTCAGACCTTAGGTACAGGGTAGGAAGTAGGTACATCCAGCATGAGCCAGTAAAATTTGAGGTCATACAGGGATGAGCAACACCAACCACAAAAAGGAATGTACAAACCTTTCTAGGGATGGCAGGACACTATTTAAAGTTTGCGTCAAACTTCAGTAGTATAGCCAAACCCTGGTCAACTCTCAGTAGAAAGAAAGTGCCAGAAAAAGTTCAGTGGACACAGCACTGTGAGGAAGTATTCCAGTAATTGAAAGAGGTATTGTGCTGGGCACCTCTTCTTATATGCTCTGACTGTTCTCTGAAGTTCATTGTGCACATGGATGCATCTGATTATGGGCTATGGGTGGTTCTGTGTCAGGTCACACACATACAGAGAAGGAACACCTAGACATCTACCTGAGCAGAACAATGCTGCCCGGAGTGGAGACCTATACTTCAATTGAGAAAGAGTGTCTGAGTATTGTCTGGTTTCTGCAGAAGCTGCAGCCATATTTGTATGGGAGGGCATTCACACTGGTCACTGACCACAAACCCCTCACATAGCTCCATAGGGCTAACAGGCAAAACCCCATATAGTTAAGATGGAGCCTGGAACTGAAGTTCTATAACATGGACATTAGGCAATGCAGTGGTTCTCAGCATGGTGATGCTGATGGTTTATCTAGGAAATAACCAGTGGTGCAGTGATGAAAAAGAAGTGCTTAATGAATCAGTGACTTGTTAAACTAGAGAGAGAACTGGTGGCATAGCAAGAAGAGCAATATTTTTATTAGCATCTACTGTATTCTTCTATAAAGTATTTCAGTGTGGATGGGACTACTGATGGCAAAAGAATTTAGATTTTTCTGTGGCCCAAGCTTCAAGGTATGTAGCTGAGAGTTTTTTTTTTGTTTGTTTGTTTGTTTAAGCACTCTTTTATCCTCATAGAGCAAACAGGATGGGTGTGGGTAATGGAGCAATGTTTTATCCTAAAAGAGGCTATGTTTTAACAGTGAACAAATGGCTGGTACCCCCAGACAGCACGCTGCTGAGCAGTTGACCAGGATAACAAAAGAGCCATTGTCCAATGCACAGAATAAGTTCTGACCAGTTCTGGTGCAGGAAGTTCCTTAAAGATCAAAGGAAGCTCCAGGGTGTGATGTCAGAGAGGCAAGTCCAATGAAGAGGGTAAAGTGAACTTGCCTGCAAAACGTACTTCAGTTCTGCAGAATATTCTGCAATTCTGCTTAAAGTTGAACCAGCATAATATTTTGTGGTGATTTGCATATACAGCCAATGATGCCTTGCATTATGGGGGTATGTGTGATTTTGTATTTCTTTGAAACTTGGCTTCCCGGCCAATGCCCTTTGGGGTAACCCTTGCCTCAGTGCTTGCGTACTAAGGTTCTTTATCTTATGACAACTTTACTGCTTCTAAGAAAAAAATGGTTAAACATAGAAACATAGAAATTGTTGGCAGGTAAGGACCACTAGACCCATCCAGTCTGCCCGTAGGCCCTATACATTGTATGTGGTCACTGATCCTATGTGATCAATGGCTTATCATCACTCCCTCCCTCCCCTCTCAGGCTTCCCTTGTGCCTGTCCCAAGCATGCTTAAACACCTCCACTGTGTTTGCCCCCACTACCTCCTGTGGCAGACTATTCCTTGTGGTGACTACCCTTTCTGTGTAGAAAAACTGCCTCACATTACCTCTTAATCTGCCCCCCACCAATTTCATATTGTGCCCCCTTGTTCTAGCACTTTTTCTACATTGGAAAAGCTCCCCTGCCTGCACCTTGTTTATGCCCTTAAGGTACTTGAAAGTTTCAATAACATCCTCCCACTGTCTCCTCTCCTCCAGTGAGTACATATTGAGGTCCCTTAGTCTCTCCTCATATGTTTTGTGGTGTAAGCCCTGCACCATCTTTATTGCCCTTTTCTGGATAGTCTCCACCTTATCTATGTCCTTGGGCAAGTGTGGTCTCCAGAACTGCATGCAGTACTCCAGGTGAGGCCTTACCAATGTTTTATACAATGGCATCTCCACCCCCCGCCTCCTGCTAGTGATACTTCTGCCTATGCACTCCAGCATACCACTGGCCCTCCCTGCTGCCTTAGTACACTGCTTTGATACTTTCGATTTAGTGACTCATGATGTACTTTTGAAGCAGTTATCTTTTGTACAGTTGTCAGATGGGGTTATTTCTTGGTTTAGTGATTACCTAGTTAATAGGAATCAGAAGACACTAATCAATGGAACATTATCTGAGCCTTCAATGCTGAAATGTGGAGTCCCACAGGGCTCCATACTAGGCCTCTTGCTTTTTTCATTATTTGTAAATTCCTTAGCTGTTAATTTTAAAAATACTGAGTTATTGTTGTATGCAGATGATGCAGTTTTGTTTTGTTTTGGTTCTAATTTTTTGACTTTACAAAATACTTTATAACAAGATTTTAGTTTGCTTCATTATTGGTTTGATAAACATAAACTGGTGTTAAACTCAGCAAAAACCAAGACAATGGTGTTTTCTCATTCTAGGAGAGTGCAAACTCATGAACTAAAAATTATTGATAATCTGGGTAATGCAATTGAACAGGTTAGGCAGTTTAAATACTTGGGAATATTAATTGATTGTCACTTAGTATTTGATTCTCATGTTATAGAGTAAATTGGTAGGGTACATGAAAGGTTGGGGTTTCTTTATCGTATTAAGGACAATCTTACAGTTGATGTTAGATTATTACTTACACATAGTTTATTGTTATCAATAGTGGATTATGGGTCTGTAGTATACTCTTATACTTCTAACAGAATCTTTTCTAGGCTCCAAGTTACGTACCATTCTGTTTTACGTTTTGCCTCTGGTCAATCGAGGTTAACCCACCATTGTTCTCTTTACAAACAATTTGGTTGTTTGTCTTTAGAGGAGCTATTTAATGTTAGGGCATTGTTGTTTTTGCACAAGGTTCACTTAGGTATTATGCCTCAAAGCATTCTTAGTTTATTCCCTAGGAATATAACTGGCTGTACAAGATTACTGAGCAGGGAGGGCTTTTTGGTTCCTTTCTTTCATACAACTTTTGGCCAAAATTCATTTAATTTTACTACTGTTATGATGTATAATAAACTTCCTAATAATGTTACAAGACAAAAGCAGTTATCTATTTTTAAGTCAGAACTTAGAAAAAATCTGTTGGAGAATTCAAACTGTAAATGTTATGTATAATGTATATTTATGGATTGTAAACTGTTTTAACTTTGTGTGTATGTCTTTTGTACAAACTGATTGTTTGTGAAAATGGGCTTGTCCCACAGACTTACCAGTATAAAAATAAATAAAATGAAAAAAAAATGATACCTTAAAGTCATCAGAGATGATAACCCCTAGGTCTCTTTCCTCCTTGGTGACAGACAGCTCCTTTCCCCCCAACCTGTACTTCTCTCTATGGTTCCCTCTACCCAGGTGCATTATTTTGCACTTTTTACATTAAACCTCAGTTGCCACATCTCTGACCATCTTTCAAGCTTCTCCAGGTCCCTCTTCATTTTCTGAACCCTTCTGGAGTATCTATCCTGTTGCAGATCTTGGTGTCATCTGCAAACAGGCAAACCTTTCCTTCCAGCCTCCCCTGCAATGCCAGTAATGAAGACATTGAACAGGACTGGTCCTAGTACTGATCCTTGAGGTACCCCATTGGTCAACCCCCTGTCCCCAGATTGTACCCCATTTACCACCACCCTCTGTCTCCTGTCTGTTAACCAGTTCCTAACCCATTTCACCACCTTGTCTCCCATGCCCAGACTACTCATCTTGTTAATCAGCCTTCTATGAGGGACAATGTTGAAGGCTTTGCTGAAATCCAGGTAGGTGGCTTCTATTGCCCCTCCCTGATTATGTTCCCTTGTCACCCAATCAAAAAAACTATTAGATTCATTTGACATGACCTTCCTGCTGTGAATCCATGTTGCCTCAGATCCTGTGCACCACTGGATTCCAAATGTGTCACTATCCTTTCTTTTAGCAGTGTCTCCATGATCTTTCCCACCACTGAGGTGAGGCTGACTGGCCTGTAGTTCCTTGCCTCCTCCCTACTATCACTTTTGTGCAGTGGGACTACATGTGCCCTCCTCCAGTCCTCTGGAACAACACCTGTGTTGTGTGACTCTGTGAACAGGGCAGCCAGAGGTGCTGCTAGTTCCTTTTGCAGCTAATATCCTTGGGTGGATGCCATCTGGCCCCATGGACTTATCCACCTTCAGCTTTGTGAGTTCTTCCAGAACTCTCTCCACTGTGAATGGACTGGTGTTCACTTCTTCCCCCCAATTGCCTCTGCACCCCAACTGTGGTCTTTGATCTGCCTCTCCTTAGTGAATACTTAGCAGAAGTATTTGTTCAGTATTTCTGCCTTGTTTAGATCCTCCTCCTTACACTCTCCCTCCTCTCCTCTGAGTCTCACAATCCCCCCATGGTTTTTCTTCTTTCACTAATGTACCTATAAAATGCCTTATCCCCTTTATTTACAGACTGAGCTAAGCTCTCTTCTGTCTGTGCCTTCGCCCTCCTAACAGCCTTCTCTGCTTCCCTTAGACATTCAAGGTACACCTCCTTGTCTTCCTCCCTTTGGCTCCCCTTTTATTTCCTGAAACTCTGTGCTTTAGCTCTGACTTTGTTCCGCACCTCTTTGGAGAAACATAGTGGTTTCCTTCTTCTTTTCCCTTTGGTCACTACCTAACACATTGGTTTGTTATATCCACTAAGGCTACTTTCAATTTCTTATATTGTTTTTCCACCCCCTCTACTATCTCTCCCATCCCCAGGACAGCTTGAATACATCTATCCATTTCAGTGAAATCTGCTCTCCTGAAATCAAATACTCTTGCCCTTGTATGATTTGATTGAGTCCATATCTCCATGCTGAACCACACCATGTGGTGGTCACTGGATCCCAGCTGCCCTTCCACCTGTATTTCTTTGACTCTGTACCCATTGATCCATACCAGGTCCTGAACTGACTTGTCCCTGGCTGGCTCATGCACTAGCTGCCTGAATCCAGCCCCCTGCAGGGATTCTAGGATTTATTTATTTATTTGCTTTTGTTTACTGGGTAAGTCACACTAGACATCCATGTGCCTATTTTCAGGTGCAACCCGGGAGTGTTACAGGCATGAATTTTACAGGTACAGTGAGTAATACAACTTATGCATACAGTGGAGTGACTGGCACATCTTTTCATACAGTGAAGTGGCTGAATATAGTTTTTACATACAGAGGAGAAGACATGGAGAAATGACAGTCAGTACAAAACAACACATGAGCCCGGGGGGGGCTATAGGTGGCCCGGGAGAGTTAAGAGCTTGGCCGCATATAGACAATGAGTGTTTAACCCAATTTGTCCTTGCTTGGCCAGGTGGTCAGGAGAGTAAGTGCAGTGGTCACCCGAGGACGTGGAGGTCCTACGTGCCAGCATAGTGTGGAAAAAGGCTACGAGGTGCAAGGGCAAGGAGGGGCCCTTCAGGAAGTTCCAGAGGAAGGTTTTAAATCCATTGTGGGAGGGGGTGGACCATGTAAGGACTGGGAATGAGTTCCATAGTTTCGAGGCATAGCTGGTGAAGGCCCGGTCACCGGCAAGGAAGCATGTCCTAGGAACTGGGCAGGAGAGGGCAGCCCTTGACCTAAGATGGTGGGTGGAAGTGTCAGAGTAGAGGGGAAGGGCAAGGGCAGCAGGGATGGATGTCCTGACGATGTTATCGATGAAGTTACCTATTCACGAAAGCAGTGCTTCTCCGGAGGGGAACACTCAGAGAGTGGGGTCACAGTGAAATGTGTGGGGGAGGAGCAGAAGGGCAAAGCGGCAGATGTTGTTGTAGGCCATATCCCATTTCAAGAATATGGATTTCGGTGCAGAGGCAAAGGTCACGATTGCGTAGCAGAGGGAGGGGAGGGGAACACCCCTGGCAAGAGCCACCCGAGCCGCTGGGGTGAGGCAGTTTTTTGCTCTGTAGGCAAGACTGAGCTTAGCATTCATAGCCTTACAGATGTTTTGGACATGAAGGGGAGCGGTCCAGCTGGGGGTCCAGCGTAACATCAAGATACTTGGTTATGGGAACCGTCTGCAGGGGCAGGCCGTCAGCCCCAAGGATTAAAAGGGGGGCGGGGCAGGAGTTTGTTCTGCTGAGGGAGCCAAATAGCATAGCCTGTGTTTTCTTAAGGTTGGTGGTGAGCTTGTGTACCACCAGCCAGGATTGGATCTGGTTGCAGTCAGTGTTTAGTTTGGAGTTGATGGTATCAATATCACGATCGCTGTTCAGGATGACAAGGTTGTCAGCATACAAGGTGATTAGACCATGAGAGGGGATGGACGGCAGCTCATTGATGAAAAGGGAAAAGATCATCTGACCGAGGACAGATCCTTGGGGGGGACCCCGCATAGGACAGTGGTGAGATGTGAATGAGTCTGGTTAAAATTGGTATATTGCTTCCTACCTGTTAGGTAGTTGAGGAACCAGGCATGGGCCGGGTTAGAGAGTCCAATGGCTAGGAAAGTGGAGCTGAGGAGGGAGTGGTCTACCCCGTCAATGGCCTTGGAGAGATCCATGAAGATCGCACCTGTGAGGTTGCCCTGGTCAGTAGCTGTTCTAATATGCGAGGTAACTACCGCAAGGGCGGTGGCTGTGCTGTGCCCCTTCCTGAACCCATGCTAAGCTGGAGAGATGAGGTTGTGTACCTGCAGATACTTGTTTAGCTGAGAGGCCACAACTTTCTCAAGGAGTTTGGGAGGCGGCCGACAGGATGGCAATGGGCCGGTAGTTAGTGGGGTCTTTGGGGTTACCTTGCTTGAGAACAGGGGTGATTTTGGCTACCTTCCAGAGATCCGGGATGACACCAGCTGTTAGAAAGGAGTTGAAAATATGAGTTATAGGCCCGGCAAGTAGGTGGGCACCCAATCTAAGCAGTTTTGGTTCCAGGTTGTCATGCCCTGCTCCAGAGTGAGGGGAGAGGTTGGCAAGCATCGTCTGGGTTTCAGCAGTGGACACGTGTTGTAAGAAGAAGGAGGGCCGGGTCGCAGGACCAGGCTGGGAGGAGGTGCAGACAGATGTGCGCTCGGGGCTGTGGGAATGGCAGGGGCCGAGGATAGTGGAGGGGGGGCTGTTCGGAGAACATTGTGTTAAAAGCATTGGAGATAGTGCGTGGGTTGTTGCAGTTGGCCCCGTTGATTAGGAAGTCCATGACTTGAACTCGGGTAGAGCCTCCCACTGCGCTTCTAATGTTCTGCCAAAAACACCTCGGGTTGCTGGCTGAGGCGAGTAGTTCAGATCGGCAGTACTCACTTTTGGCGGATCTGATGGCTTTTTTGCAGATGTTTCTGAGGTGCCTATAGGCAATAAGGTCGTCAGCACTGTGGGATGCTTTGTAGGTTTCCCAGCACTTGTCCCTGAGTTTCATTAGGGAGAAAAGGCCTCCATGGAGCCATTTGGTGACGGTGCCCCGCACCCTCCTTTTAGTGAGGGGGGCATGTTTGTTTTGTACTGGGATGTATCTGGTTAAAAAAGCACCCAGTGCTTGATCTGGATCCAAGGAGGCGGTGACCCTGGTCCAATCGATTGAGTCGAGGTCAGCAAGGAAGTCAGGCAAGTGGAATTTTGAGAAGTCCTTTATTTGTATAACTTTACGGGTATTTTCACCTGGGAGATGCCCCAAGTGCAAAAAATGGGTAAGTGGTCTGAGATGGCATCAGGCAGGATGCCCAAGGATGTGATCCTGTTTGGTCTATTCATCAGGACCCAGACAATCAGTGTCCCTTCCCTCCCGGGGGGAGGGCCTTGTATTTTCAGTGATAATCTGGTTTAGTGCGAGGCCTGATAGCAGTGGCTCATATGATTTCATGTTTGGGCCTAGCCAGTTTAGGTTGAAGTCTCCTAAGATCAGGACTTCACTTGTGCCCACTCTCTCACTAACATTGTGCAGGAGAGAGGAGAGCCCAGGCAAGCCGCCTCTAGGGAGGTTGTAGCAGCAGATCAAATGAACCTTCTTGGTGAGCCCAAGCAGGAAAACAGCGTGCAGGAACTCGCAAGACAGAAGGGGGAGGAGGTCTACTGCAGTGACACTGAGGTGGGCTTTGTAATAAAGTAGCACCCCACCACCACGCTTGTTCCCCCCTCAGTCACTTCTGTTATGGCTGTATCCTGGTAGGGAACACATAGTATCGGGAGTGTGGGGTTTTAGCTATGTTTCTGTGATGCCCAGTATGTCTGGGTTGTAATGGGCAACCCAGGCAGCAAGCTCAGCAAGGTTGTGTAAGACACTACGGATATTAAGATGGACAATTTTTAAGCCCTTGGCGGATAGCTACGAGGTGGGTGGGCAGAGTGGCCGAGGGCTGCCCTGGTTGGGGGTGGTGGTTTCACCCCTGGTGGGCCTGGTGGAGGGGGTGGTGGTTCCACCCCTGGTGGGCCTGGTGAAGGGGGCAGTCATGTCTGTGTGGAGGGGCAGTGGAGTGGATGGGCAGCACTGGGAGCAGGATACGATAAGGGCTGAGATTTACCGAGAGGTATATGGACTGAGCTGAAGCCTACAAGCCTGCAGTGGGACGTGACTGTTGGCTGCCTTTTTATTTATTTATTTATTTATTTATTTATTTATTTATTTATTTATTTATTTTTTGTAGGATGGTTGTGCTTCTGGCTGAAACAGCCATCTAGGTGGCCCAGTCCATATCTGGAATATTTAAATCCCCCAGTAGCAGGATTTCACCCTTAGTTGCCATGTCAAATATGTTCTTCACTAGTTCCCTGTCTACTTCCTCCCTCTGTGCTGGAGGTATGTAGATCACCACAGTGCGGACCGCTGTTCCATTCTCTGGCTCCAGGGTGACCAATATTGCTTCAGCCTCCTCCTGTCTTCCCTGAACTTCTGAAGCCTTTATATCATCTCTGATGTACAGGGCCACTTTCCCACCCTTTTTACCCTCCCTGTCCCTCCTGAACAATGTATAGCCTGGTACATTGACTTCCCAGCCATGATTTGCAGAGTACCATGTCTCTGTTATTGCTGATATGTCAAGGTCTTCATCTGCCAACAAAGCTTCCAGGTCTGGAACCTTATTTCCTAGGCTACAGGCATTTATTAGCATGACCATCCTTGTTTTACAGTCTGCCATTCCTCTGCTCTTCTTCTCCCTATCCAGAATATTCCTCCCACCCCAGTTTCTTTGCTATGTGCTCCTGATGCCCCATATTACTCATTATACATTCATCACCTGCCTGCCCCTCCCTGCCTATTTTCACTGCTCCCATAGTCGACATATGTTCCTGCATGTTCTGATGGGGGGAGTGTTCCTAAGCCTCTTGACTGTCCCCCCTGGCCAGTTTAAATACTCACAGCTGAAGCATTTAAACTTCTCACAAAGGACCAAGGTTCCATTCTTGGACAGATAAAAGCACACAGAATGGCTACAGATGCAGGCTGTCATCCTTATATAAAGCCCACCTCAAAACCAATCCTTTTAGTAATGGCAATGCCCAAGCCAATCTCCATGCAAAACAAGAATCTTGAAGGGGAGGAATGGACCTTCCATACTTCCCCACAAACTGTGTCAATCTTCACAGAAAAACAAACCAAGGCAATTTATCTGAGCAGCTTACAAAAGCAAGTCAGTGAACTAACTGCCTTGCATCAGTAGCAGCTGATTCCTGTAGGCTCACTGTTTAAAAAGCATAAATTAAATTGCAATTGTCATCCAAAGACTACATTTCTGCTGTATGCAGGTCCAGGGACACAAACAATCTGGGTAATCCCACAGTAGTTCAGACAGGAACTTATTTCTGCAGTTCCTTGTGTGCCCATGGGGCATCAGGGGTCAAACAAAACCATTCTGAAAATGCAGAGAACTGGATGGTGACCAGATACAGAAAAAAAATTGTACATTGATACTGTGACAATTACATTTTATGTGTTCAGAGTACCCCCTCAGTGTACAAGATCTGAGTGACCACTGACAAGTGGTTCCATGCAAATCAGTTGAAACAGTTTAAAGATCAGAACTAATCTATCAAGGAAAAATAGAGCTGAAGCCCTCCTCTTTGTTTTTGTTTTGTTTTTCAGAAGATGACATCACCCCCACTACCAAGGGCACATACATCTGTATGACAACAATGCATCTTTGCTGACCAATCCAGTGTAACATTCTGATACAGGAGTCTATCAACTGTGAAGCAAGCATCTGATGCAGAACTATGTCCTCAGGCAGTGACACATATCATATTAAGGATTATTAGACTGCCACTACTGACTCCCAATGTTATGTTAGCATCTGCACCAGACACTTTAGCAAAGACTGAATTGTGCCCTGAAGTGGGACTGGGGCCACTCAGTGGTATGATTGCTGCTTCTAGCCTGGTGACTTTATCAAATAATGTACAGTTTATGCATATACATGTTGTATTTAATTTGTGAATTTGCTTTTACATCAGGACATGTCAGAATATAGGCCTAATGCAGGAACAATGTCTCATTGTTTTATGCTTCATTGTTTTTAGATGTGATTGCTACTCATCAAGAAAAACCCTAAGATCCCAAAGTGGGCCAAGAAATTTTACTACAAGATGACACCTTCCATTCCAGACAGCTGCAGAGCCTGGATGGAATGATAGGGTCGATTGCAGGGTTGTTTGGGTCTGGCATGTTGGTCTGGAATCAGGCAGACCTGGAAACCATCAGGAGACATGTCGGATTTTTTCAACCCCAATCTGCTGAATCTGTTTTGAACCCTGCATTGCAGGAACTTAAGTGTTTAGCCACTGAGAAAAAATACACTGGCTACCATATGCATGACACAGCGTGCATGTTCAATGAAACACAAATTAAAATCAATGAGTTAATTGCATCTAATAATGTGGAGGCCTGAAACAAACACAAAGAAAACACAAAGAGGCAAAGAAGTTATATATGCAACATATGGGAACAATTTTTTTCACAATGATTTCTAATTTGCTCAGATATGTGGCAACAGGGTGCAGATAACTACTTGATGAAATGGTATTGCCCAGCCTGTGTTACCAGTACACAGCACATCCATTGAGGATGCTTGAAAGCTTGTTAGAAGTTTTAATTGCTGACAGCTAGAAATTTGGGGTACATTACCTTGAACCCTAACCAGGGCAAGTGTTACACCAGTTTATCCAGGATACCTTGTAAATATCATTTACAGTTTTCCTACAAGTGTGTGACCCAGCTGAAGCTGCTTCTAACAAACTGGCCACAGTCCATTCAATAGGCTACCCAGAGAGAGAGATATTTATAAAGAGAGGGTGGACACACCTTCCCTAGTAGCATACAACCCCACAACATCAATGAGGCATGCACCACATGCAGCACATGGTCTAGTGAGGGTCTATAGGTATGTATTGCCCCTTTAAGGATTTTATATGGTCCTGTCTATGGCTTTTATGGGGATTTCAACTAGAGTACCAGTATCATTTTTACACTAAACTTTGCATGCCTAAGGCAGCTCACAAAATGATGCCTCCTTATGACAAAGGTAACCTACAACATGGATGGTCTGTTTTGCATAATAACTTATCATGAATCATTCATTTATGGGAACTAACATGTCCAACAACTGCCCCAAACATCTGCTTAATTCCAACTGGTCACACAGTCATTAGTCAAACAGTTATATCATCCGTACCAACAATATATTCTTCATAAACCCAGTCATCAGAATGTTGTCATAAATTACATTGCAACATTCAGTGTGCATATTGCTTGACTTTCCCTAGACTTAACAGCATTTGTTGAATCATAAAGATGAATATACTGTATGATAACAATTATCAGTAGCATGAATCTAGCACAACTATTGTATACTCTATTACATGATGGCGATTTTGCTTTTTTTATTTCAAATTCATGGATTGAGATTACTTTCAAGTTATTAGTCATGTTACAAGTAACTTTAGTGATTATGTTCTCTACTATGCCATGTTGTCTCAGGTGTCTCCTGAAATGACATTATAATGAACTTATGGCCTTGATATGTGCTCAAATGCTGCAGGCTTCATAATGTGACAGATCCTTATTTTGCTCTGATACCACATTCCAAGGGTATCAAGGGGAGACTGTAGGGAATACGCTTGTGGATATGTCTTATATACGCTAGTGATCTTTCATATATATATATATATATCTACAGTGTCATACACGCATTCCCTATATGTACAGTATATTACTAATGACAGACATGTATTTGCTGCTTGCTATAGATTAGGTTTTAATGAAATCCATTGTTAGATTTATTAGTTTACTAGTGCTGAGTGCTCATTTATGTACTTGCTGCTATGATTAGTTTTAGTGAGATATGAATTTTACTAACCATGCTGAATGTGGAAAAGTACTGGCAGGAGACATGAATGTATTGTTCTCTACTACTTTAAGTAAAACCAAAGTTAATTAGTTTGATACTGAGGCAGCCACACATGGCAGGCAAAAGCTGCTGATGTTCTGCGATCCATGATGGATCATCAACAGTGAAACTGGCAGGTTGACTGCATTTTGCAGTCGGCTGCCAGTTTCCACAACACGCTAGTGTTTTCTTAAGGGGGCTTCACCCCCGAACCTCCTGCACCCCCTCTCCAGGTGAGAGCTGATTGGGGGGGTGCAGGATCCCTGACAGACAGTGTTGGGTTCCAGGGGGTTCCCTACAGCAACTTGGTGCTGTTGTCACTGTAGGGGACTCTGCTGTTGAAATGTCATTGTCATGGCTGCATACTGATGTTCTGTACTATGAAAGTGCTTACTTTGTATGTAGATGAGGGAAACTGAAACAATAGCCATGCTTATAAAATTCTGTATAAGTACAGGATCATTTGGGGGTCTCAGTTGAGCACAGCTCAATACAGCAGACTGTGGAGCACTGCCCTCTGAATCCCAGGATGGTATGTATAATTTCCTCATAATTTGGCATAGCTTACAATAAATATGGTATATGAAGTAACTGTGTTTCTCTGGGATGTCATTACTCACTAAAAATAAATCCATGATAAGTGTTGTGCACACAAATCACATACATTTACAATAAGAATGGGTGGTCCATTTACTTGCAGGTGTGAGTTTCTTTTGAACCACTTAGCAGCACATGAGGCACATTTTACTCGGTTAGCCTTCGGCCAGTGGAAGTTGAATAGCACTGCAAGGTTTGATCTCTGGGGATGGTGGAAGATACTATCTTCTGCAATGGGACCTGCTCTGGACACTCTGTATAGAACTGATGTGGTCTGTGAAAACAGTAGCATATGCTATCTGGAGGCCCTGGTGTGATAGGATACTGGTTTAAACATTGTGCAAGACATGTAGACATAAAAGGGGAAGTAGCAACCATCAAAAAGGTATAGGGAACTCTCTCTACCTCTGCAGCATAGACACTATACTGTGAATCACTCCTAGTGTGTTCCTGACTGGAATATGCCCTTTGGCTACATAAGAGTAGGGGAGGCAAATGCAGAGCCAATTCTAAAAGATGAAATGGCTGAAAAATTATCATTCAATGTGCATGTGTTCTATTTGATATAGGCCAACAGTAAACTTTCAGGCAGAATTCAGCTGGTCATTAAAATACCTGTTTGTGCTTCTCATCATACTGTATGCTACTGGTACCATTTTGTGAATGTGCACACATTAGGAGGAGTAAGCACATGTCCATGTTGCTCATTTTCAAGAACAGTCAGTCTGTACATTAAATTCTGTGTTTGAAAAGCAGCTGAGGGTTTCTTTCATTTTCAACATTATAATTAATTATTGCTACAGTATACTGTACTTACATCTGTATAGCTGGCATTGATGTAGCCATCAGCTGAATCCACATTTGAAGAGTCTAACACAACTCTTGAGTAGTCATCTAAAAACAGAAAAGGAAAGCAAAAACAAGCACATATTGAAACAGTTCATGTTGAAAACTGATCAGCTGATCAGTTCCATCTAAAAAACAGGGCCAGGCACAGTGCTATACTACAGAATTAGAATATTCATGTCCTCAATAAGCATCATGCTAAAAATTAGATCTCAATATTACTTTATTAGAAAGGTACAAGTGATTTTGTAACCCCAATGTCACTCACTGTTTAAAAAAAACAGTTTAATTAAATAGCCACTGAAAATGTCATAAGCAAAACTCACAGCCTAGTTCTCTCTGTCAGCAACTTTATGGGACTTATTTCTCCATATTTTAAGAAACTAGTTATAATAATCATTTGAAAAAAAATGACCTAGGGATGGATGCTGTGCATGTGATTCTGGAATGTTCAGATGCATGGAACTGTACTTTAGAATATGGCAGTAGGTGGTTTTGGAATGCAGCTCCAGATAAAGCTATGGAATGTTAAGGTGATGCACAATTTCAGAATGTTGAGTGGGAACATGCAATCTCAGAATATGGCAGAGATGCACTATATAAAAATGTGGTGGGGCAGTCAGTCTTGGGATGTGACAGGGACACACATCTAGGAATTGTGGTGCTTTATGCATAGGAAAGTCTTAATGCAACAGAGATACAGGAATAAGGGGAGGCAGAAGTACAGTGCACCACCCTGGAGATTGGAAATGGAGTCACTATTCAAACAGGATCCTCACTGTAATACACTTGTAAAATCAGAATTAACCTTTGTTGTGTTTTTTCCTAAACTGTGAAAAGTAATTTTTCATAAACATCTATTTTTATAGGCATGTACTGTAGGACTTACATGGGATAGCATTATTATATCGGTTTTTCTCCTTGTTGCAAGGCTGCTTTGCAATATCACATGCATTTGTCACACCATGTGGTAGACCCTGTATGGAAACAATATCAAAGCAGTTTAAAAAGAACATTACTTACCCCCAAACTATACTTATTAAGTTATTTATGTTTTATTTATTCCTTTACTTTTTAATCAACCCCTGTCCCCATAATCCCACTCCTTCAGGCTTCCGTGCTCTTTGCCTCTGCCTGTCAGACTCAACCCCCACTGAAGTAACTTACCTCCTGGCTCCCCAAGATCTGGCAACACCCATTGTGTTCCAGCTTATCTCTGCTGGGGGATTCCTACTCCCACCAGGGAGGATGTGCCCCTGACATCCAGAATGCCAGCTGGGGGGCACAGATGGTGCATTGGGCAGCTGGTAGCATAGGTGGGCTCACAGATAGCATGTATCCAGCACTCCAGAATGGGTAATTTTCTGGGTTTCTTCCTTTCCTATGCCACCCTTCCCCCCCCACATAAATGATTGCACATCACAGAATCCTGGGGAGGACCAACAGCAGCCCATGATGAGCCACATTGTCAAAGTGCACTTCCACCTGCCCACCATATTGAGTTTCTCAAGGAGCAGTACATACCATACCCTTCCTCTCAGTGAGGTGAGCATCCATGTGGATGCACCTAACCTTCACCACCAGTCTATGCTTCAGTCATTCCATGTGTAGGATGCAAACCCAGATCACCAGCATGCCAATTAGTCATCTCACCATTCAGCACCACAAAGCCAGTATTGAGTTATTTTATAATCATTTCTTTTTTCACTCCATTACAGCAAATTTCAGAGAAATTTAGCAGGTAGGCAAGGCAAATGTTATTTCTATAGAACCCAGTTATGAGAGCTCTGGACATCTTACACACTCAGGATGATCTAGGGTTATTAAATCTGGATACAGAGGTAACAGATGCTCTAGGGTTATTACATCTGGAGACAGAGGTAACAAATAAACAAGTCACAATTCTGAACCCATAGCTTCAATTAAACAGATATCATAATGTCCACTGAGGGGACCCCTTGCACATGCAGAAGTAAGGCATTCCAAAGGAGGGCTATATTTTGAAAAAGCCATGTCAGTAAGGAAGAAAGCTCCAGAAGAATAATTGATACCTTTATTGTATTGTTTAAAATGTAATAACCTCTTTGAGAAAGAATTGGAATGTAAATAATAAGTAGTATCTAAATAAATTGTTGCCAAGGAGCATCCAAGCTAGCAGTAGTAGAGTGACTAGTTTTCTAAAAATGTGACAAATGTCATGACAATAGGGCATATCATCTCCAAATTATATGTTCTCAAAGTCTGTCATTTTATTTTTGAGGGATATTTTGTGAAACATTTTATCTGTATTCATATTACTCCTGGCACGTTTGGAGCCAGACATGTGCAAATTAGCACAAATAACCTTTTTGCAATGGTTATAGAGCCACCAAATATGGATAAAATTGGAACAGAGATTTTTTAAGCTACAGATGTTCAAAATTTTCCTATGAAAATATTTACAAAGTTTTGTGAAAACTCTCAAATGTGTGGATGTTTGTAACTTCTCTGCTCTTGCGCTCATAGACATAACATTTTACATGCATATCCAATGTCAGTGTATCCTGGTGTATAGCACAACAGTATAAATTGGTTTAGCAGTTTGAAATTTACAGTAGGAAAAACAAAAACATATTGGTTACATTTTCTCAAATATTTATGGTAGCATATAGATGAAAAACCCATAATTCTTTTTTGTGGAATTTAAGATTCACAATGCATGTGTCACTACTTCATTTGATAAGCTGGGCTGAGCTTCTTGCAGTCTTGCTGTTCCTCTCTGGGTGATTATTTTTGCTCCCCTTCTCTCTTAGCATAGCCAGATTGACTCAGTAGAACTACTTATCCCACTGATATCCTCTTTGTTCCTTTCAGTGACAACGTCCCTAAAACCAAGAGTCACCAACTCCTCTTCCTATCAACCTATTATGTTGAAATAGCCACAATTCTTCCTTCCTGGTGCCACAGACATTGTCTTCCCAAACTACATATGTTTGAGTATCTCTAAGCCCCAGACTTGCATATACATCAGACTCCTGGGATCATCAATTTATTGGGTGTAATCCTCATATACCCTGCATTCAGGTTAGAATTGTTGATAGTCTGTGCTTCCTTGCTCTAATTGGGGGATCCTCCACTGGTGTGCTACCCAACTCAGCTGTCCCATTTCAAGATGAAACTATGCATCTAACTCCAGAACCTGGTTACCCCTGCACTACTTGCCTCTCAAACCACCATTCTTTAATTTGAATCCCTCAGATAAGGCTGAGTGAAACAAGCAAAATTAAATTCTATGGAATTTTAATGAAGTTGCACAATTTTCACAAAGACTCATAGAATCTGACTTTAAGTACAGAAGTGATTTTGCAATTTCTGGCAGCAAGCAATAAATAAAATCGGCACACACAGTATCCTTATAAGGTGTAAGAACTTGCCAAATTTCATGGCATTGCATTCTTTAGTTTTACAGCTTCAGGAATTTATAAATTTGTAGTTTACATTCCTGCAAAATGTGATTGTAAAATGTAGTGAAAGTTTGACCACTTTTAATTCAATCCCATTTAAAAATGTGAATATGAACTTTGTCAGAAATGAACATGTGATACAGTAGTTTAAATGTTTCAAATCTAGATAAATGTGGATATGTTGTTTTAAAGTTAGAGGGAAATAACTGAAATTTAAATGTTGGCAACATGTTTGGTAGGTGATTCCCAATTGAAGCTAGACATCCAAATCTAGGTACATAAATACATCAAGTGATTATCTGTATGCCTGTAAAATTGTATAGCATTTCAATGAATATTATCAAAATTATACTAAAATTACAGAAATCTAAATTTTGACAAAATGTTTGGCTACCTGTAACTCAGCCCCATTTGAAGCCTGAGACTTACTCATGATGCACATACCCATGTTCTATGTTTCTCTAAATTCTGAAACTGTAGAGAAATTTGGATAGGAAATGTTAAAATTAGATTGAAATAACAAAAATTATTTTGATCAAATGTTTGGTCACTCACAACTCTTCCCCCATGCAACATGTGACTCTGAACTTTGGTATACTCTGGTAAGCCTTACTAACTGTCTACATACCACATTTTGTGTCAGCTGGATGCAAACGTTTACAATTAGATAAAAATAACTGAAATTTAAAATGTTGTAAAATTCTGTTTATTTTCATTCAAATTCCACAAAATTCCATGGCATTACTTAGCTAATTCTGAGGGCATTTCACTGGCAGAATTTTATATTCCACACAACTCTAGAGATTACTAAAATGTGATGTAGAAGAATGTACCTTACAATACTGATACAAGAGGATGATGGATTATTTATTATTTAATTAATACTGAGTGTTAATATGTATTTACAGAATTTTTCAATTATTTTTCTATATATCTTTTTATGAGATATTTATATGGATAGTCCTAGTCAGCAAACTCTCTGGCATAATTTCCATGACATATGAAGGGCTTCAAAAGATTTGACCTCCTAGTTTGCAGTTTGCTCTGCTTATACAGTAGCATGCATTTATAAATGTACTGTTGGCATATCTTTTGAATTTATCTGCAAAATTCAGTAATTTACAAATTTGATGTTGTTCTCATTATTTACACATTGATATTAAACAAAGATCACCTTTCCTGGAATTTGAATGCTGTACAGTAGCCTTTCATAACACTGTTATCTTTTACCCCTTTTTTTTTTGCTCTTCTTTCCTGGGCACTTCTGATTTATCCCTGTCGAGGGACCATCCTGCTGCCACTAGGAAGGAAGTACCTTTTGTCTGCATACAATGACCAGAGGTAGAAGGGCCATTCCACTTTTGGGGGGTCTGGTATCGAGTAAGGGGTCTGCCACAGAGGCCATCACCTAGGGTACTGATTGTAACCATTTTCAGTTTATGGGGCCCCAGCCACCATCTGCATATGTGTGTCTGTAGTGGCATACTGGGGCAGGGACACTCAGCAGCATGTGGTCACCCACACTGCCAAGAGTGCTGCTGCTGAGTCACCACCTGGAGCTGCTATTGAAGCAACAGGCATACATCCACCCCCCCAAGAGGAAAACATCCAAAGGACCTTCTGAATCCCTCCCTGCTGACCTCCACTCCTGATGTCCCAGGTTCAGAGCTTGAACCTGAGTCACCAGCATGCCAGAGTGATGCCTCATTTCTCTGCCCCATGAAGCAGACTTTGTTTCCCTTTCTTAATTGCTTTATTGCTTTTCAGTACTGATAACTCTTAAGAAAGAGATAATAGAAGCCACAAAATATTTTCTCTTGTTTAGCCAATCTGAGACATTTACTTTATGTGAGCCTCCAAATAGGGAATATTATTTTAATAAACTATCAATGCATTATCAAACAGTGAAACATTCTTGATCTTATAACAAAAAGAAATCAATGCACACACCTATTTGCCTTGCAATTCTGGCACTATGTACCCCAAATAAAGATTCCTACACTACAGTTTAGTGCTGATTGTAAATTTATGCTTGTCATTGAGCAAAACAGGGTAGTTAGCGAGGTAAACAACAAGGTAGAGAAGTCAATAGGGAGCAGGATGGGGTAAATGGAAAAAAGGCAAAGGCAGTAAGGACAGGGATGGGGCTAAAAGGGGTAAGGCCATCAAAAAATGAAGGGTGATGAGTACCAATGCCCATAGTCTGGGTAACAAGCTCCCTGAACTAGTTACCTTAATGGAAGAGGGATGCCTGGATATCATGACAGTCACAGAAACATGGTACACAGAGAACCACGACTGGGATGTCAACATACCAGGGTACACAATGTATAGGAGGGACAGAGAGGGTAAAAGAGGAGGAGGAGTAGCTCTCTATATAAGGTAAGGGATCAAATCAATGGAACTAAAGGATAAACAGGGATGAAAGTAGGCACTGTGGGTCACCCTGGAGACAAAAAAATGGGACCACAATCCACACTGGAGTTGTATATAGACCCCCAACTGAGGGGAAGGCAATGGACAAGGAAATGATAGAAGACATCCTTAAAATGGCAGAAAAATGGGAGAGATTGTTGTTGGGGGAACATGAATATACCAGATATTAACCGGAGCACCTTAGCTGCAGCCACATCCAAGAGCAGAGTCATTTTTGATGCCCTACAGAGGTCATGCTTCAGACAGCTAGTATTGGAACCCACTCGGGAGGGAGGGAGCAGTCTTAAACCTGGTACTCTCACATGGGGATGGAGAGAGGATCTCAGATTTAGAAGTGGGTAACCATCTGGGAACAAGCAACCACCAGTGTGATTCATGATAAACACAGTTGTAGAGTCAGGCCATACAACAGCAAGGGTATTGAACTTTAGGAGATCTGACTTTGGGAAAATGGGTGAGTGTCTCAGAAAAGCACTAGCAAATGGGCAAGAAGGAAGGGTGGAAGAACAATGGGGAAAATCAAACCATCCATCACAAAGGCAACAAGCCTCTGTGTGAAGTAAATCAACAAAACAAAATGAAGAAAAAAAACACTATGGTTCGCAAAAGAGGTGGCAGGGAAAGTTAGAGAGAAAAAGATAGCATTCAGGAAGTACAAGAAAACACAGAAGGAGCAGGACAGAGAATTGTACCAATTAAAGCAGAGGGAAGCGGGGAAGGCAATCAGAATAACAAAGGCCCAAACTGAGGAAAAGATGGCCAGCTCAGGTAAGAAGGGGGATTAGACCTTTGTATATGTACATTAGGGAGTGAAGAAAGATCAAGAGAGGGCTAGTGAGGCTTAATAAAGGGAAGGGGGTGGACAGAGGGTAACTGTGAAAAACCAGGGATACTGAATGAATACTTCTGTTCAGTATTCACAAAAGAAGATGAGGGAGATATACCTAAACCAAATAATAGACGCACTCTGGATAGGGCAGTTGATACCAGTCCATTCACAGAAGAAGGGGTCCTGAAAGAACTTCTAAAACTAAAGGTAGACAAAGCAATAGGGCCTGACAGGATTCACCCCAGAATTCTAAAAGAATAAAGGGGAGAACTAGTGACACCACTGACTACCCTTTTTAACAAATCATGTGAGGATGGTGGGGTACCAAAGGACTGGAGGAGGTCAGACATAATTCCCCTTCAAAAACATGGGAGCAAGACAAAGGCAGGAAACTACAGACCTATTAGTTTGACCTTGGTGGTATGGAAAATGATGGAATCACTTCTGAAGGAAAGAATTGCTGAGTACCTAGATGCCAGTGGGGCACAGGACCCAAGGCAGCATGGATTCACAGTGGGAAGGGCATGTTAGAGGAATCCAATTGATTTCTTTCACTGGGTGACTAAAGTAGTAGACCAGGAAGGGGCTGTGGACATGGCCTACCTAGACTTTAGCAAGGCATTTAACACAGTCCCACACAAAACATTAATTAACAAGTTAGCCAGCCTTTGAGTGGGTCCCAGGGTTGTCGCCTGGGTAAAACATTGACTGGACAACAGGACACAGAGGGTACTAGCAAATGTTGACCACTCTGAAGAAAGGAGAGTTTCTAGTGGGGTACCACAGGGTTCAGAACTGGGACAGGTCCTCTTCAATATCTTTATAGGAGACATTGCAGGACTGGAAGGGAAAGTATGCCTTTTTGCAGATGACACAATGATCTGCAAAAGGGTAGAAATATACATGGATTAGAAAGGATGAGAAGTGGACTGGCAAGGTTGAAGGAATGGCCAAAAGTATGGCAGCTTAGATTCAATACAAAGAAGTGCAAAGTAATGCACCTGGGAAACATAAACCCAAGGGAAGAGTACACAATGTGGGGGGAGGTACTAACAACAACAAAAATGGAAAGGGAACTGGGGGCTGTCATATGAGATGACTTACTGTAAAGGTAGGCAAGCAATGTGAGAAGGCAGTAAGGAGAGCTGGGGGATACTGGGATGCATAGGGAGAGGCACCACCAGTAGAAAACCTGAAGTTGTTATCCCTCTGTACAGACAGTTAGTGAGACCCCATCTGGAATAATGTGTGCAGTTCAGGGGACCCCATCTCTGCAAGGACATAGACAGGATAGAGGCAGTCCAGGGGAGGGCAACTAAAATGGTGCAGGGTCTACACCAGAAGCCATATGAAGAGAGAGACTAATGGAGCTTAATTTGTATAACCTCGAGGAAAGGATTGGGGGGGGAATATGATAGAAACATTTAAGTACCTCACAGGAATCAATAAAGTCCAAGAGGGTAGCATCTTTCAGAAAAAGAGATGTGCAAGAACAAGGGCACAGAATTTGAAGATAGAATGGGGATGGCTCAGGGGAAATGTAAGGATGCATTTTTTCACAGAGAGGGTGGTGGATGCATGGAACAGCCTTCCTGAGGAGGTTGTTTGGTAAAAAACAGTGGGGGAATTCAAGAATGCATGGGACAGACATAAACCAATCCTAGTGGGTGTAGTAGGAAGTAGGCTTTTGGATAACTAGGATCTTCAGCTTATCCAATAAGTAGGGAAATGAGCAGACTGGGCGGGACAAGCAGTCCTCATCTGCCATCAAAGTCTATGTTTCTATGTTTCTATATCAAGCCATGTGAAAAAAACACCAAAAAGGTGCCATACAAAACAGGTACAAGCAAAGAGACTGCTAAGGCAACTTGCAAGCCATATAGACCAAAAATGTAACATTTTGATTTCACTACTGGTATCTCTGTTTGGGGTGCATAGTACCAGAATTCAACAGCCAAGAAGTGGGTGCACTGATTGTGCTCTTTTATTGTCTAAAACAAGGTTTCAGTAGCAGCATCATGAAGTGTTGATGTGACACTCAGTCTGTCTGCATAGGTTCCATGATTCTATATTTAACAGATGCATATTTGAATGTTTAAATAAATAATTAGTAGAAGGAAGATGTAAGTATTTTAGGGTTGGTCCATCAATGTAGCCATAACTCTACTGCTCATGATGCTGGTGGCTGGGGTTTGTGAACATGCCAGGAATGCAGGGGTCTGGCTGGTGGAGGCGGAGGAAGATCAAGAGTCCCAGAGAATACTGTACTCATCCAGGGAGGGAGGGAGGAAAAAACACATCACTCTAACCCCACCATCTGTGTATACACAGATTATGGTGCAGCAGCCACAGTGTGGGAGAAGGGAGTACATCATCATGGACTTGGCTGAGTGTGGTCATGCATGCAGTAACTTGGACTTTGGTCTCCGTTAGCGATGCAACAAAGTTTTAACCTTGATAAAGAGTCAGTGTGATGTAAAACATCAACACATTACATGTGGTGGGGGTGCTACTCAGTTTTTATCTGTGTACATGCATGTTGACACATTATGTGTGGTGGGAGTACTACTCAGTTTTTATCTGTGTACTTGAATAAAGCAGAATATTGGCTCCAAGGTTTGGGAGACTTATTTGTCTGGATGTGGCAGCCGAGCCCCTTTTTTCTTTACTACATGCAACTTTGCTCCTGGCTCCATCCTTTGGTTTCCTGAGGCGCCCCTCTTATGTATTTCCTTGTACATGCTTAATCAGTTTCTGTGTGTTGTTTTGTGTATGTGTTTGATTATGGTGTTTGCAACATTTCTACATATGTGCACAATTTTGCACTGCACTGTGTGGCTCAAATAAGTTTAAATCAGTAGTATACTTGATTTACTGCACTGAGAAACAGTATGAGCTGTTTAAGGGAGCCATGCATCTCAATGAATATGTAATTATGGTAATGATGATCTTACTTAAAATGAGACATACTCTGTTAGCTCCACCCCCTAATGAAGGAGTACAAAAGCTCTGAATGCACATGGGGAGAACAGCCTGTCAATGCAGGTGACACCAGACAGAGTATGCACTTTAAATAAATCTATATGTTTCTGTATTTCCTGAATGCTTGATATTTCCTTGGTGAAACTGATCCTGCATGGTGAATTCTCTAAAGCAAGAGAGGTAACAAGTGGAATGCCTTAGGATAAGTCCTCCAGCCAGCACTCTGATATGTGTATCAGTGACATTGGGGTTGGGTTACAGGGTAAAGTATGTGTGTTTAGGGACAACACATACCTCTGCAAGTAAGTAGTGAATGACAAGGAGATCAATAGCATGAACATAGATGTAGAAAAGCTGGTGAATAGTAGTGAAAATGGTAGTAAAGATTTAGTGACACAAAATGTAAAGCAAAGTATATTGAAGCAAATATTAGCTGATAGAATATAGAATCAATTCAGTAATTGTAGAGTATTTAAAATAGGAAAGGGACCTAGAACTATAAAAACCACAGTTTCAAGTCCTCTTCTCAATGTGGGACAGCACATGGGAAAATTAATAGGATGTTGTATTTCACTAGCGGTAACAAAATAACAAAGTTGTAGCAAAGAGCCAATGCTGAGGTAATTGGTTGGGCTACACCTGGAATACTGTATACAGCTTTGGAACCATCTTGTGCAATACAGTGATGACAGGTTACAAATTGTTCATCACAGGGAAACAAATATGATCCAGAGTCAGCAAGGTGCTGTAGGATCTATCAGGAAAGATTAGACATATACACATATTCAGTAGAGGGCAGGAGAGGGGGTGAAATGATAGAAACCTACAAATGCATGCAGGGACATACTGTAACAGGGTGGACTACCCAGTGATACTTAAAGGAACAACAAGGCAATTGGGACACAAGAACAACCTTAAACTAGTGGAAGGAATCTTCAAGATGGATATACAGTGGCACCAGCCAGGTTGCAATGCAATGATGCTATAGCATATTGCAAAAGACTATAGTACTGTATGTTGCAGGGAGCAGTGTAATTAAATGGCAATTTAGTGCTCTTTTTACTGCAATATTTTGTCACATATCATTTACTTCTAGTCACTGAACTGTATCATGGCTGGCTCCAGAGTAAAGAAATATTATTTTACATAGAGGATGGAGGATACATAGAATAAACTGCCCAGTGATGCGATTAATGATTAAACTAACTTAGGAGCAAAAATTCAGTTGGATATTTCCAAGCAGTAATTAGAAACAAAAGAGAGGTTGGAGGATCTAGAAGTCCTGAATGGATTCACTGATTCTAAAGTAGAAGCAGTAGGGTAGATTTGTTGGACAGATAGGGCAGGATTTTCAAAGCCCTTCTTTCACAACTGTAACACATTCCCGCAATTTCTGCTTGAAAGTTAGACCAGCTTAAAGATGGCCAAACTGCACTCAGAATATGACATGTGCATCAAATAAATGATGCATGAATCACTTTTATGCCCATAACTGTACATACTGCAAGTGAAAATGAGTAAGTTGCTCGTCTGCTAAAAAGTATGAAAAAAAATATATGAAAAACTGAGGTTAACCTCACAAATACAATAATTTTAAAACATTTGCAAATGGAACCCATTTTGACATGATTGATATGATGCAGGCTGAGTACAAAATTGAAAACTGTACTGCATTATGCCTTTTGAAAATCCTGTCTGTAAACTACTTCTACCCTATACCACCTATGTACTGTATCTATGAAATTAAACCCAATTTACACATATCTAGTCCCTCTCCAAAATCAGCAACAATTGTAATGAACAGTGAACAGAAAATTAACCTATTGAACTGTAAAGCAAACAGCTGACTTGTTTTCAGTGTTTTAAAAAGAATACATACTTTGCATTAAACTCTAACAGGATCATTGTCAGCATAGTGTGTTCTCACTGTCTTCAGTGCACACTGTTTAGACTTACAGTAAGAAGTAAAAGCAAATTTCTTAGTTTCATTAAAAATGGTATGCCCACACATTGTTTTTATACAGCAGTATCTACTAGCATACAGGCATAGTAATTTATTATCAGAAAGGGTTCTAGCTTCATTATGCCCCCCACCCCAACTTTATAAGCAGGGATGGAATAAGTACAATAAGTATGAAGTGTGCTATAACAGTATGAAGTAAGCTTTAAGAGTGTATATAAATGAAAGCTGTGTGTTTGGCTAGCAGATGCATTATAAGTGATGGTTCTATTAAAGATGTCTAAATTGAAGACACAATGAATTCCAAAAGTACTGTACAAGAAAACAATGATTTTTCTAATCATAGTAGACCTTGTGGACTATCTGGATGGTAATGGTCTCCAGGATAGCAAACACCATGGTTTAATGTCAAGGATGTCATGTCAGACAAACTTTTTGTCAACTTTATTTTTCCCTCCTGATGCACTGGGGCCGAGGCATTTCTCAGGTGGACCTGTTCAGTCCAATGCCTCCACCACCCACATGAACCCCTTCCTTGACCAAGGATTTGGGTAAGCTTAGTCCCCCATCTCCCACTGGGACCTCATGAAATGAGGTGGAGGACCACAGAGAGTCAAGTCTGGGTTGGGTCCAGCACTGGGAATGTGTGCACAGCCACTGGGTGTCCACCATCACTTCCCAGATGTGGGGAATTTTCTGCTTTTTGGTGTCACCCCCAATGCAGGATGTGCAAAGCTGTCCAACATGTGACATGCATATTCCTGCCCATGCACACAGGTTGGTACCCTGATGACACCCCTCTATAAGATCCCTGACTGCAGTGCACCCAGTCTCTGCTTGGCATCACTAGTGTCACGAGATGTGAACCCCCCTCCCTCCAAGGAGAGGAAAGCAGTTCATTGGACACCCAGTCTTCTCCTCTCCAACCAACCCCTGGCCCCCTGGGCTCATTCCCAAACCTGGGTCACTGGCTGGGTGAGAGGTAAGGTGGATGCCTCAGCCATCAGCACCACTGACTTTCCTCCCTGCTTCCTTCTACCTTAACTGGAACAGTTCTGTCCTGCTCCTTCTGTGTTTCCTTATACTTCCTAAATGCTATCTTTTCTCCCTGACCTTCCCCACCACCTCTTTTGAGAACCATAGTGGCTTTTTCCTTCATTTTTATTTGTTTTTTTGCTTCACACAAAGGCTTGTTGCCTCTGTGATGGCAGTTTTGTTGTTTTCCCATTGTTGCACCACCCCTCCTTCTAGTCTGTTTGCTAGTGCTTTTCTAAGGCACTCTCCCACCTTGCCAAAGTCAGCCCTCCTGAAGTCCAGTGCCCTCTCTTTTGTATGTCTTGACTCTGTAGCTGAGTTTATCATGAACCACACTGTTTGGTAGTCACTTGTTCCCAGATGGCTACCCACTTCTAGATCTGAGATCCTCTCACTGTCCCTATTTGAGAGTATGAGGTCTAAGATTGCTCCCTCATGAGTGGGTTTCAAAACTAACTGTCTGAGGTATGCCACCTGTAGGGCATTGCGAATGGCACTGCTCTTAGATGTGGCTGCAGCAAAGGTGCTCCAGTTAACATCTGGCATATTCAGGTCTCCCATCAACAGTATCTCCCCTTTCTCTGCCATCCTAAGGATGCCTTCTTTCATATGCTTGTCCATGCCCTCCCACTAACATGGGGGTCTGTATACAACCCTTGTGCAGATTGTGGTGCCATTTCCAGTCTCTAGGATGACCCACAGTGCCTCCTTTTTTCCCTGTTTACTCTTTTGTTCCATTGCTTTTATCCCTTTCCTTACATAGAGAGCTACTCCTCCCCCTCTTCCCCCCTCCCTGTCTCTCCTGTAGATTGTGTACCCTGGTATGTTAACATCCTAGTCATGGTTCTCTGTGAACCATGTTTCTGTAACTGCCATGATATCCAGGCATCCCTCTTCCATCAAGGCCACAAGTTCAGGGAGCTTGTTGCCCAGACTACGGGCATTGGTACTCATTACCCTCCATTTCTTGATGGCCTTACCTCATTTTTCCCCATCCCTGTCCTTATTGCCTTTGTCATTTTCTCCATTTACCCATGCACTTCTCCCTATTGACATCTCCAGCTTTGTGTTTACCTCATTTACTACCCTGATTTTTTGGGGAAGGCTAGGGTTTCCCTGCTCTTTTCCAGTGCCTCCCCACCTTGGCTAGTTTAAATGATTGCCAATGAAGCATTTAAACCTATCACATAGGATCCTGGTTTCCTTCCTGGACAGATACAGACCATCCTGCCAGTACAGGCCTGTATCACTCCAGGTGGACCCCCAATTCCCCAATGAATCCAAATCCCTGAGCTCTACACCAGTTTTTCAACTACTGATTTACTCCAATTGTGTGGAGCACTCTAGCCTTACCCATTCCATAGACAGGCAGCACCTCTGAGAAGGTTACAGTGTGTGCTACTTGGCTAATGGCCCTCCACAACTTCACAAACTCTTCCTGCACTGATCAGATCCCTTTCTTAGCCAGGTTATTTGTCCCTAGTCAGACAATGACATCCAGCTCCCTCCCCTGTGCAGCTGCTCTGGTGATCCTGAGGATTTGCTCCGTGTCCCTCCAAGCCATGGCACCAGGCAGGCACCTTACCTCCCCTTTCCCCTTCCTCCCCAAGTTCTACCCCCTCTAACAATGGAGTTCCCCACCAGGAGTTGTTTCCTTTCCTGGTGGGTTCTCATGGCACCATCCTGTGGGTCTCCTTTATGGAGGTTCCCAGCATCCTCCTTGGCCTCCACAGTGGGTGCCACCATAGAGGAACCACACTTTGCCAGAACAGCATATGAATTGTGGAGAGGTACAACTGGAGGGATGTGCCTTTGTTCTACCACTCCAGCCCCCCCGAGCCCACTGTGGTCCAACCATTCCTCTTTCTTGGCAACCTCTGAGGCAATGGCAGTGGCCCTAGTGGTCCCTGGGTAGGAGAGGAGGTCCCCCAAATCCTGGCCAACTCAGTCTGGAGAGGAGCAACCTCCTCCCTCAGCCCAGAGAGGTACCTGCAGATGGGACAAGAGTGCATCCTCCAGAATGTCTCCCAGAAGACTGCTGCTCCACAGCCACTGCACTACACCACTCCCATCATGTCTTATTTCTGGCCCCTTAACTGTTATTTGGAATATTTACTTTTTCCTCTGTTTATTTTTTCTCCCTACTTACTTACTGCCTCTGTGACCTTTAAGCTCCTAATCTTCCTGTTCTGAGACAAGAAGTTCCTATATTTCTCAGTAGTCTCCTTCCTTGCTCAGAGTCAGACCTCCAGCAGCTGGGAGGGGGCAGAGAGCTACTCTTGTCCTTCTAGGATGGTAAGTCTTTTGTTGCTCTGTGATCACTCACTTCCTGCTCCAAAATAGGAAGTTCCTGTTGTCAGTCAAATCCTGTGCCTATAAAAGTAGAACTGGCTTATGGTGGGGGGTCAAGGGGAGGAACGGAGGGCAATATAGTCCCAGTACAGAAGTATAGTTATAACAGCAGCTCCTTCCACTTGGTGTTCTCCGGTTGTTCTCTGGCAGAAGCTATCTAGGACAGTTTTTAAACCTGGCTTCCTTCTAGCTAAGCCACTGCCCCTACTTTACAGCTCTTTCTACTCTTAGTTAATTGCACAGATAACAAATCCCTTCAGCCACCTCAGACAAATACCTAGATAACTGCTCAGATAACAATTCACTTCAGCCAACTCACACAAACCCACTAACTTTTTTTTTGTTTTGTTTTTACCCTAAATTGAAGGTCCCAGTAGTAGAGTTCAAGTTCTTTAGTCCCAGTAGAGAAGTATAGTTATAACAGCAGCTCCTTTATCTTGGTGTTCTGTGTCTGTTCTCTTGGTGGAGTAACAGATACTAACCCAACCACTGCTCATACCTTAATGCTTAATTTTAATAATACTGCAGGATACACCTTCAAAGAAAAATCTTAGAAAAGGTCTGCTTACATTATACTCCTTGCCTAGCCCCACATCTTCATTTTCCTCATCCTTCACTTCCAGTTTTTTCATTTTGATCACATAGTTCAGTAAATCAGCAACTTTAAGTTCTGTTGAGGACTGACCTGTAAAGAAAAGTACATTCCAAATATGGTGACTTCGGCATGAAATACTCTATATGTTGTCAAATCAGAGTCAATTCAAAATAATCTCCAGAAAGCTCCCACTGAGTCTTGAACTCCAGAGGACAAGCTTTGAAGGAATACAATAAATGGTCACAGATCAGTTTATTTTTAAATGCTTTCCTCATACTGTATTACTTATGAAAGACGCATAAAACAAGGGACAGATTTTCAAAAGGACCAGATAGAGATGAGAATGCATGCTGGGCCATATTTGCATCTGCCACTCTGTGTTCAGGAAGCCATGTTGCTTTTTTAAAAAGACAGGTTTCTTGGCAACAAAACATTATAGGCCAGATATTCAAAACTTTGCGCTGGGCGCGAGCCGTTTTACTGGGGTTAGTGCTGGAGTTATGGGTCTGCTATATTCAAAAGGTCAAACAGTGCGTGCAAACTGCATTAGTGCCAGGCAAAATTATAATGTATGCAAGGGGCAAACTAAGGAGGTGTGTACATGAATACAGGCACAATGCCATATTCAGTGAAGAGTGCCATGCAAAGTGTTTTTGCATGACTTAGAGCAACATATTGCATGATGCAAATTACCACCCAGGAAAAGGTAGTGTTAACTCTGGGCAAACCAGCTTTGCATGACTTTGTAGCTTTGTATAGCTTTGCGTGACTTTTGCATGGCTTTGGGTAACCCTAACCAGTAAGTATGACACACAGAAATAAGCAAGACATAGAGGAAACATGTTGCTTACTGATGGCATTCCTATGATGCCATCACCTGCCACCAGTTCCAGCCATGCCAGGCAGTAAGTGGTGACCCAGCTCCCAGTGGACACCATGGCAGTTCAGCCATGCAGCACACACCTGCAGACTACCCTTTGGTGGACCCCCACAGATGTCAGCACACACATTCAGCACTGTAGGCATGGAGGGTGTTGAGGGAAGGGAGTACAAGTGGCCAGGCTGCACCACAGACTGGGTGTGGCCACAAGGCTGGGACAAGCCACGCAGTGCACATGGGTCAGTTCTGGGAATACCCCAACACCAGTGTGCCTGTCTGATGGTATGTGACCCCCCAGCCACATACCACTCATCTGTGCAGACACCACAGTACACACAGTCAGCTGTGTATATGTCACTATGAGCATACCATGCCAGTGTTGCAGTGTCTGCAGGTCACACAACAGCATAACAGTAATGTCCACTGTCAATAAACACCTGCAAGTTGGGCCTGTCACTGTGTACAGAGCAGTGGTCATCACTGTCCTACAAACCATAGGCATTGCTGTGTCCCTCACACTACTGGCCCCCTTGCTACTGTAGTATCTGCTGTGCACTGTAGCATGAACTGCAGTTTAATGATTGCATGCTGCACTAGCACCTGTGCCTGTGCTGTGTAGTTCCCTGGGGCACAATATTCTATGCTACACCTTGCAAATGTTCCCTGCAGCTACCACCATGCACTGCCAGACTGATCTACAGGTGAAGTTGTGGGCAGACCCAGCCAGCCCCTATACTTCCATACTGACCTTCAGGTGGAGCTGTGGGACCCTACAATAGCGCTGGGCAAACTGCATGCAAATCAGATCATAATGACATGCTAATCTGGATGTTTGCTCACAAACTACCTAAGTAGGTTCATTTGCATATCACTTTTGAATATAGCAAAATTTTGCACCTGGCAAACGTGATTGTGCTGGGCAAATGGCTTAGCTCCATGCTAAAGCTGTACAAATGTGTTTGTGCCTAGCAAAATTTCAGAAACATTTTTACACAATGTCATTTCACATGCGCTGCTGACTGCAGCTTTACTGACTCCACTCCTTTGCCAGCACACATATCAGCCACATAGTTCACCTCTACCTTCCTTCATGCATACCTCTCAACTGCCCTTGATTAGGAGGGACATCCCTCATTTGACCCCTAAAAATTGCTCTGTCCTTCATATGTCCATTATTGAAAAGGTGTTTCCCATACAGAGAATGTGCAGTATATTGAGACTTCAAAGCAGAAATTCATAATATTGTAAGATGCTAAATCAAAAATTAACTTTGTACAAGTAAAATCAGTGGTTTCCACAGTGTTCTGAGCTAATATCTCCATGTTTGGAGATGTGCCCCTCATTATGAGGGCCAGTGCCCCTGATTGTCCCTCCTGTTTAGTGTCTGTCTCCCTCATCCTAGGGACAAAAGGTTGAGAGGTATGCCTTCACATCACTGTTACAGAAGAAAAGGATCTTGGTGTAATCATAACTTCTGACTTAAATTTTAGCAAGGACTGTGGTTACTTGGAAAAAAAAAACAATCAAATAATAGGATGTATTAGAAAATCTTTCATATCTAGAAACAGAGACTGAATACTCCTTTTATATAAAGCTTATATTAGGCCCCACCTCAATTATTGCTCCCAGTTATGGAACTCATATATTAGGAGGGATGCGTCTAGAATCGAAGGTAGTCAAAGACGGATTGCTAAAATGATTTATAATATGTAAAATAAATCATATGACCAACGTATGAGTGAACTGAACATGTACACCCTAGAACAGAGTAGAATAAGGGGTGACTTATTACTTATGTTTAAAATCTCAAAAGATCCAGAACTAATGACAGAACTAGGTATGAATTTTGTATCAAGATCATGCAACTTCAGAAGTCATAAATATCAATTACCACTTACCTATCCCAAATGTAACAATAGAAGATATTTCTATACACAAAGGGTCATTTGAATTTGGAACTCTCTGCCAACATATATTGTAAATTCAAATAATGTAGAGACTTTTAAAAAGAATTTGGATAATTATTTACTTGAAGTTTGGTAATTTTGTTTTCCAGTATACTGGAAGATGCACTTATATGGGTATTTTACCTTCTGTGCATCTAACTTTTCCTAGTGTAACATCCTAGTATAACTGTGAACTGGGAATTTGTTGTGGTTTGCACTTCCTGGTTGCTATATTCAGAGCTATCTTATTCCCGGGCTATTTTGCCCACTGCACTCCCAGCCTAGTTTGCCCGGTTTCATCAGCATGCTATATTCAGTAGGTTTAGCACCAGGGCTATCCCTTTTGATTTTAGCGGGCTGTTGGATCCAGGCTAATTTAACACACCGGACAGTGCTAATTTAGCCCTGGGGCAATGTTTTGAATATCTGGCCCTAGATGTATTAAAAGAAATGCCGCAAGTACGAGTCACATTGCTTGTGCCAAAATGCCATAGTTTTTCAATGATAAATGTGGTACTGTTAGACCATCTAATGTTCTAAACATTTGTAAGCACATCTGCTTTAAATTTAATGATGGACACATCTTTGATTAAAATTTGTGAACATCCTTTTCTGAATCTTTATCACTAGGTCTTCATCTGTTCTTGCTGCTTATATCTATCAATTTATCTATCTATATAACCTTCTATATACAGTATGTATATATATATATATATATAAATATATACACACACACACACACACACACACACACACACACATATGTATATTTATGCAATGGGATAAGACTAATAAGTAGTGGATAAATCCATGTATCTTATATACAGTGATGTAAATTCTTGTAGAAAACCACACTGTGATTTTTTACCAGAAATGTTATCACAGTGTGATAATATTTTACATTTATACATACTGTGATTACCTCACAGGCTGATATTATCACTGTGCTGATGTCAGGCTGAAACCCTGCCTAAAACAATCACTATCCTGATCTCTTAATTAGCTAGACTCTGCTGAAGTATATAGCATCACTATAGGCAGGTTTCCCCAACACAGCAATCAGGAAGGAACTCAACCAAACCTTCAGTAGCCGAGGAAACTAATCAGCATATCAGTTCCACCTGCAACTCACCTGCTAGCCCTAGAAAAGCACATTGTGTTCCTGTAGAGAACCAAAGCAAGCTAACAGCAATCAGTTTCATACTGACAAGAAGCCAAAAAAGAGCAAAGCCTTTCACATCCATGAATGCCTCAACTACCAATGAATACAGCCTGCTTCATCCGAAATGGCAAATTAGTGTTTCAGCTTGTTTTAGTGGAAGTTTCTTTTTTTGTCCTGTGTCTCCTTTATTTATTCCACAATATAAAGTGAACAAAAACTTAAAAAAGATCTGGAAACCCCTATTGCATAAATCAGACACATGATATTCAGTCGTGTGCTATGGAAAACATTTTCACTCCTGCATCGTGACCTCTCAATACTGTCACTTGTGCCTTCGGCACTCTGATTATCCAGAGCTCACTCTGCAGGAGTGAACATATTTTCCATATCAGGCTCCTGCCCATCATGTATGCCATACATACACACACACACACACACACACACACATATATATATATATATATATATATATATATATATATATATACTGTATGGGATATGCAATGGAAGCAAATTAAATAAATGATTTAGCTGCACAAGAGCAGTTTGACCTTGGGTAACCTCATGAGTGGCATAAGCCACAAGTGAGGTGTCCAAGGTCAAACTTCTCAGTGCAGAAAAATCATTTTTTACATGAGTTTTCCATTGCATATTCCATTTATGCAATGCTTTTGTTTTTGCTTCTGTAGGGGGCATTTGTTAGTCAAAAAAGTGAATAAAAATTGAATATTCTGCCATTTTTTGCTGATTATAGAAAATCTAAAATGAATCTAGAAATGAAACACTTCTCATTTTGTAGATATTTTTAAGCTGAACAACTTTTGTGCTCAAAGTACCATACTATCATTTTTTGTTTTTCTGTTATTTGCATTTGTTTGATGAAAAAGTGCACACAAATGGAATTTTCTGCTGTTTTTCACTAATTTTGAAAAATCTAAAGAGTATCTATAAACAAAACACCACTCATTTTGTAGATATTTCTGTACTGAATAAACTTGGTGCTCACAGTACCTTGCTATCATTTTTCATTTTAAAGTTATTTACATTTGTTTGCGGACAGAATGAAAATAAAAATGAATTTTCTGCTGTTTTTTTTCCTAATTATCAAAAAATCTAAAAGGTATCAATAAATGAAACAGCACTCATTTTGTACATATTTCTATGCTGAACAACTTTCATGATCACAGTACCATGCTATCATTTTTATTTTTTTAAAGTTATTCACATTTGAATATGGTGACTACTGCTACTGAGGCTGAACATTTTAAATGGCATAAGCACTGTATAGATAAAAGGCTGATGACATATGCACTGTGTAGATAGCTGATGACATAAGCACTGTATACATAAATGCAATTTATGTACATAGTTACTCAGATAAACAGATTTATCACACTCTGTTTATCACCACCCCATTGCATAAATAAATATATACATATTAATGAGGTGGCACCATTATAGTTAGGACTGAGTGCAAACTTCTATGTTAGAGCCAAATGTTGAACTTTAAAGGGACACTGTCAACCTGTTTTGCACCATATTATTTCTAGTTTAAAACCCACATTTTATAATTGCTTACCTTCTCTAAAATTCATTAATGTTGTTGCTTGTTTTGTCTGTCTCCTTGTTTAGTAGAACTGAAATGCATGGTAATGTATATTTATAAACAACTTTGTTTTGTTTCAAATCCTGAATTAATTCTTCTTGAATACTTCCTAAACATTAGAAGAATCCCCAAGCAGTACAGTCACCCAAGACAAGGCAGTAGCCACCTAAACTCCCACTGCATCATGAGTGGCTGGACAGTGTTGGATGTGTTCCCAGGTCCATGAAAGATGCAGTGGGAGGTGATCAAGGAATGCAAACAACCCTGTTTTTGTGTGGTAACACCAGTATGGTCAACAGTCTGTTTTTCACTTTGTAAAAGAAAAGAAGAATAAGAATCAAACTACTAGCTACATCAGCAGACTTTGCAGAATGTTAGCAATTATATATATATATATATATATATATATTTTTTAAATAAGGGACACTTTGAGGCCTAAGGGGCTTGACAGTGTCCCTTCCATAACTTTATAATTGTTCAACAGAGCTGCTCAAAATTTGGCATGCGTAATGTATAAGCAAAGATCTCTTCATGTGCTAAATTGTGTTTGCATCTGTTTAATGGTTCCTAAGTTATTAAAGTTCAGATATCCCTAAATTTACCAAGTTTTTGCCATTCCTTTTTCCACCTGTGTCTCAGAAACTGCTTTGTGTTGTGGTCTGTTGTTTTCAGGGTAGAAAGCATTTGCATCACAGATGTGCCTTTTAAAGGTTTGGTGAAAAATATTAATCTGTTCAAAAGTTATTACATTTTGAATTTTCCCATTACTTCCTATGGGAAAAGTTAGATGTCCCACACAAAAATAGTTGTTTTTTTTTTCACAGGAGGAACTACATTTTTGCATGTAGGGTCACATAGAGCCTAGTTTGGTTGTGCAGAGCTGCCTTGTTTTCACAGGCACTACTGTTATTTTGCATGTAGGGTCTCATAGAGCCTGCTGTAGTTTTGCACAGCTCCATCTTGTTTTCTCATCAGCGCGAGTGAGAAAATTAAGAAAACAAGTAACATAAATGTAATATAAAAAAGAAACATCAGAACTCAGTTAAATGGCCCTTCCAGCCATCTGTGCACTGGTCTAAGTGTGCCAGTCAATAGGGCACTAATTTTTTCAATTTGCTGCCCATTCCAAAAGGTCTTCCCCCCTGGAGTTAGAATAAATAGTTAGGGGTGTATGGGGGGCACAGCCCTCCACATGGGGTCATGGGAGTATGGGGGTCACAGCCCCCTGCATTAAATGTGGGAGACTAAGTAAAATCCCTGGTGCCCTAATGATGGGCACACTCGGACAGGCACTTTCTGATGGTGGAACTGTTAAACGGGACCCATTTAGCTAGATTCTGATGGGGTTTTTAAATACTGTCCAGAAACACCTTTTGTGGGCACCTGAAATACTGGGTGCTGAAGTGAGTGAGAGGACTGCTTCTGCTGAGTTCTGTGTAGAACAGTGGGATTTTCTTGACTTGTGCAGCCAGAGCTTGAACTCATGCTGCTGCATGCACTTTTAGCTGTGAGCCACCATTTCCCTGGTGTCTACCCACCAGTCACTGTCCTGTATCCCTGGTGTCTAGTGGCACCCCCACCCTTTCATATATTTCTCTGTTCTCTAGTGCCACCCCCCACAGCTTTATTTATTAAATATATATTCTGACACTGGGATGCCCACCCCCAGTGTCAGATGCCTGTCCTGCTGCCTGTTCTGTTGGATATGTGATGAAATTAGGGGGCCAAATTCCCATGTCAGCATTACATGCCCCCACCCCCCAGCAGTGTGGGGCATTGGGGAGCCCACTCCCAATGTCCATAAATATACATTTATTTGTACCTGTAAAAAGAACAGTCCCCTGGTGTATTTTTATTTTACCCTGAAAAAAAGAAAACAGTCCCTCCTTGTCCCCACCATCCCCTCCCCCATTCAGAGCCCCCCACTGAGCACCCACTCCCTTCCCCTTACCCTATACTTACCTCTGGAGGTTGTGCACTGTCATCTTCTGTGGACCGGAACAGGATTGCTGTCTTCTATGAACTGGATATTTGATGTTCCAAAACGTGGCATGTGAGAAAATAGGTATAGCTTACTTTATCACATGCTACATAAATCAAACATCCAGTTGCAGTCAATAATGATTGAGAGGTTTAATAAATAAAGAAAAAAAAACTATGTCTTAACTATAGTTTCTCGGTGGTGCAGAGGACAAGGCACACAGCCACAAGCCCAAGGGTCCCAGGTTTAAACCCAGTCACTCCATATCTTTTTCCACCTGCAATGAAGATGCAAAAAATGAGAGAACTGTGGCCTTGAACTCAGAACCCTTGGACTTGCAGTCATGTGCCCTGTTCTCTGCCCCACTGGAGAAGTAGAATGGCAAAGGTGCTTTTTTCTTTACTTATCAATGCTGTCAATGATGTGCTTGACCTGATCACAAGTGGATGTCTATGTGCAAAAATGTATGTGTGAAAATAAGCATAGCCTGTTTTTGCACATAACACACTTTCAGACATTAACTATCCACTTGCGGCCAAACATGCATATAATTGACTGCCCAAACTATCTTCTGTAAGTTGCCAACATCAGGGGGCCAGTCCCTGAGCAACTATTAGAAGCCCCCTTCCCCAGCAGTGTGGGACACTGGGGAACCCACTCCCAGTGTCCCAAGACATTATCCCCCAGCATCATGATACACTGGGGAGCCCACTCCCAGTGTCCCGAGACATGCATCACCCCCCAGCAGTGTGGACCAATGGGGAGCCCACTCCCAGTGTTCTGAGACATGTATCACCCCCAAGCAGTGTGGGACATGGGGTAGCCCACTGCCAGTGTCCCAAAATATGTTTTTTATTAAAATCTGTGAGAAAAGAAAACAGTCCTCTGAAGTCTTTTTTATTTTCAAACCTGAAAAATATAAAATGGTCCCTCAACATTCCTGCCTTCTCCCTCCCCCACCCCAGCTCTCCAACTGAGCACCCACCATCCCACCCCCCTTGCCCTATACTTATTATCAGAGGTCATCTGTTGTCATCTTTTGTGCACCTGGACACATCTGCACTCTTCTGAACTGCAAACTGAGGAATCATGGTAAGTGCCGTATAATGTATTTCAATTGCATTTTGAATTTATTGTATGTTCATAACTTTCCATTTTTATTGTAGTTAAATTGTTTATTAGCAAAAATGTTTCTTTACATATATATTGCAGTCATAGTACAAGCAAGGTTTTCAAATGAATTGTAATACAATGTATAATATGTGGAGAATTAGTTATTAGTTGAACACATGGTGCCATAAAAAAAAGCATATATTACATATAATTACAATACGTATTTCAACTGGAACTATCTATTCATATGTATTAAGCACATTTATGATTAAACTGCCTTGTACTATAAACAAGAAAATAAAGATAAAAAGAAACGTAATCTACATATCACTATAAAACAGTGTAATAACAAGGAGAGCTGCATCCAAGACATATTTAAGCAAATTAAAATAGGCAATCTGTTAATATTTTCATCTAGATGTTTGAAGATATTTCATATAGTCCTACCTACAAAGATTATATTCACTCATTCAGTCTTGGGCCAAGTAAAAAAGCCTTTCCAGGGAGGCTATATGGGTTAAGCTGTTCAAAATGTCATTCAGAGTAGGTATTAATTGAGATTTCCAATGCAGTAAGATCAATCTTTTGACTTGCATGTATAGAATGGTAACCATCTGTGTTGATATTTGGATAGTTTTATATCTTTATTTATAACACCTACTAGGAAGTATTTGGGTTCAAATGGAATAGGGCGTCTGATAATGTTTGAAGCTAAATGGTAGATCTGTTGCCATAGTTTATAGATTGGTTTACATGACCAAAGTGTATGTAAAAGGTCCTCATTAGGTGAGTTGCAATACCAACAATTATTGTTGGATAACAATCCCATTTTATGCAAAATGGATGGGGTTCTGTACCAGATATGAAGGATTTTACATTGGATAAGCCTACTACATGTATCTTTAAAGGTACTATGGCAAAATCTCCAGCATTCATCCCACTGAGAGTCTGTTATGTTATCCTTTTAGATAGTATTCCATTTGTTTTTGGCTGCAAGTGATTGATTGGTTAGGCGATCCCTAATTAGCTTATAAATTTTGCTAACTAAACCAGATGTGTTTTTGGTCCATATTTTAATATATGTAGAGGCTGATTCAGACCAGTTAGTTTGCTGTATAATGGGGAGGGTAGCAGAACAAACTTGTAGGTATTTCCAGAATTCCTGTTTAGGAATATTCCATTTTTCTTGTAGGTTGCTAAAGGAGTTTGGTGTATTACCATTCTCAGTTAAGATATCATTTAGGAAAAATATGTTCCTATGTAATCAGGAACTACAAAATAATGATTTGCCATCTAAAGAGATTTTTGGGTTCCCCCAAATAAGGATATGTGATTTAGGAGTTGGATTGGTTTTAAGCCATTTATGCATTTTAAACCAGTAATGAATAGATGCAGCAATTGTGGGATATTTCTTTACATTTGAGGTTGTAGACAAGTATATGAAGCTAGTAGGGATATACCCCAGAGACAAAGAGGCTTCCATAGCTAGCCATAGTGGGAAATTATGATCAGGTTTGGAAAACCATTTAACAGTTTGTGCGGCTCTAAATGACCAGAGGTAAGTCAGAAACCATGGTAGACCAAACCCACCATGTGACCAGTGAGATCATAATTTAATACGATTAAACCTCAGGATATGGCCTTTCCAAAGAAAGTCTCCTGTAACTTTGTCAAGTTTAGTAAGGAGGGAGGATGGAATCTTTATTGGGATGTTAGCAAATAAATAAAATAATTTTTGGTGTAACACTCATTTTTATAGCTGCTGTTTTACTAGAAAGAGACATTTTTAGGTTTTCCATCTATCTAAGTCCATTTTAATGTCTAAGAGTAAGGGAGAGAGATTTAATTCCCAGATTTTATTGAGATTTGGTGAAATATTTATCCCAAGGTAGGTGATACCATGTAGGGCCCAATGAAAGTCTAGGAGATTATCCGTAATAAGCTTACATTGCTCATTTGGTGGTAGTACTTCGGTTTTTAGGTAGTTAACTGCTGTTTTCATTTTTTTTTTCATTTTTCATTTTCATTTTTATTTTTTATGCTTGTAAATCCAAAAAAGCAAACTGCCCGTTTTCATTGGAGATGAGTTTAAAACTAAAAAACACACAAAAAATTAACAAACATAATACAAACAAAACATTCAATCAATAAAATACAATACATAAAAATACGTCATGTTTCCAAAGATAGCCACTGTTTTAACCGTGTCTTAAAACCCTGACAGGAGTTATTATTAACAACTTCTGAAGATTTCATGTGAATCTGAAAATAACTATTCTGAACATTTTCTAATGGAATTCTATTAAAAAAACTAGGTGCTCTAAATAATAAGGATCTTTGCCCAAAAGTAGTCTTAAAAAATGGTATTTTACCTGCTAATCCTGAAAGTTCAGTTAACAGTTTTAGTATGAGTAAATGGTTGTGCAGCTGATTCTAAGTCTTCTAATAAAACAAGCATATAATCTGCATATGACAATGAAGTATATTGTGTATGACCAATTGTTAGGCCTTTGATTTCACTGTTTTGGTGTAAAGCAGCAGATAGAGGTTCAAGGGCTAAGATGAAGAGAGATGGGGATAATGGGTATCCTTGCCTAGTGCCCTTATTTAATTTAAATGATTGAGATAGTGAGGAATTTGTAAGCACCTTGGCTTTGGTTGAGGTATAAAGAAGTTTGATCCAGGAACAGAAAGAGTCACCAAGGCCAAAATGAGATAATACAAGGTAAAGATAGTCCCAATTTAAGGAATCAAAAGCTTTTCCGAAATCTACTGCTATGGCAGCCGACAGGGGAGTTGAGAGATTTGGCTTTGTACATTAAATTGAATAATGAGTGAAGATGGTCAGAGCCCATCCTCCCTTTTATAAAACCTACTTATGATCGATGAACTAATTTGGGAATAAATGGTTCTAAACGGATTGACAAAAGTCTGGCAAAGATTTTGCCATCTGTATTAAGTAGTGAAATAGGATGGTAGTTAGAAGGTAAAGTGACGTCCTTGTCTTTCTTTGGGAGTACTGAAATAATTGCTTCTGTCATAGTTTGGGGCAGTTTACTGATATCAGAGGCTTCGTGAAAGACATTGCATAACATGGGGCATAACATGTCAGCCAGAGATTTATAAAATTCCACAGAATAACCATCTCTCCCAGGAGAACGTCCAGATTTAAGAGAGAGAAGAGCTTGTTTGACTTCCTCAGTGGTAAAAGGTTTATCTAGTGAGCTTTCCATGTCCTGGGAAAGACAAGGAAGTGTAAGTTTTTCAAGAAAAGAACACATTTTCTGGGGTGATACAGAAGAGGAATAGGTATATAATTTATGATAAAAGGCTGCCATGATTTTGTTGATGGAGAGATTATCTGTACGAAATTTTCCTGATGTATCTTTTAAGGCAGTGATATATCTTTCCATTTGTTGTTTCCTGAGTCGGTAAGCTAATATTTTGCTCCCCTTTTCCCCTCCTTCCCAATATTTATGTTTAATTCTTAACATTGCTATTTCAGTTTTGCAAGAGATTAACTGATTAATTTGCATACGTAACTGAAAGATTTCATAGTGTAAGTGAGAGGAAGGGTCAAGAAAGGGGTTAGCTAGATATTGTGTTTGCTTGATTTTGAGTATATTCTCAAGGTTATTAAGTTGTTGTTCCTTTATGTTCCTTCTATGTGCTGCAAAGCTAAGAATTTTACGGCAAAGGGTTGCTTTAAGAGCTTCTCAGGTAATACCTATAGAAGTATCTTTGGGGTCATTTTGTGTCATAAAATCTTGTTTTTGTGTTCTGATCCAAGGGAGAAAATCTGGGTCTTTAAGAAGTAATGGGTCTAAGTGCCTGGATGGAGATTGTAAAGGAGGGGAGTTCCAAGTTAATATAAGTTCAACTGGAGAATGGTCAGATATAAGTAAGGGAAGGATACTAGAGTCTGTTATGTTGGCTGTAACTGAAGGAGAGGCAAACCAATAGTCTATTCTATTGTAGGTTCGATGATGTGAGGAGTAAAAGGAATATTCCCTGTCTCTAGGATAAAAGTGCCTCCAGATAACAGATAGACATAGGTCCTTCATTAAAAGGGATAATGCATCTATACTCTTAGAGTGGGCATCTTGTACAGAGTTGCTTCTGTCTAGATAGGAATCAAGAATAAGATTGAAATCTCCACCATTTAATAAAGATGAGCTAGCTAAGTTCTGTGTCGACTTTGCCATTTTTAGGTATTTTTTTCACCACATTTTCAATATGGGTGTTTTGGGCCCCACCTTGTGAACACTGTGACTGCCATTTTGTTAATCAGGCCTGAAAGGTGATTTTGCAATCACTGTGCAAAATCACCTTTAGGGACAAATTAATGAAATTACAGTATTGGTGTTCATGAGGTGGGGTCTCAAAAAGCTCATGTTGAAAATTTGGTGAAACAATTCCTAAAAATGGCAGAGTTATGAGAGCTCATTGAAATTTTTATACGCACACCCATAACGTGGGTACTATTTAATATTTTGACTCATAATTTTCAGCATAATCATTTTTTCACACCCCCTCATGAACAGTATAGCTGTCATTTTTCACATCCTGATCGAAATGTACCTTCGCATCTGTGGCATGGAATTGTGTTTTGGCATGGATTTGAAACGTTTTACCTATGGGCTTTATGAAGTGAGGGCATAAGTAGACCATGTTCAAAATATGGGATCAAAATATGGAAAAATGTCAAAGTTATGACCATTTGTTGCAATTTCAGTATGCCCTTTCATAACTTTGGATTTTCAACACAGACCTCTTTTTAACAGACCTCCTATATGTCATAGCAGTCATTTTTCAAATGGTGTACAAAATGTGTTTTCGCATCTGTGGCATGGAATGGAGTTACAGTTGAACATGATTATGTTTTGGAGGGGAATTTGAACATATTCTTTACTGGATACATGTGCTGGGGTAATATGATGGCTATGCTGATAACTTGGTTACACATCTAAGTAGGGATTGGTGCACCGGGTCTGAAGGGCCCTGCACTCCCACTGTGACATAAAGATAGTTACAGATGGTGGGAGCACAAGGCAAATAAGGAATCAAGTAAGCTATCTGAAAAAGTAAGGACATTCTTTGCACAAACTTTGTTAATGCATCAGTAAGGGTTGTTAGCAAAGTGACAAAAGTAGGGAAATGTGGTGTTAAGGTTTCCAACCCTGATGCCCCACCACCAGGTTGCAGACACTGATAGGCATTGTTGTGTGCCTTGGGGTCATCAGCCCTGGCACTCACCCCATTCTCCTATACTGTACCTATTTCAGCTTATTTACTCATAAAATGGGATGAGTGTTAGGGCTGATGACTCCAAGGAACACCCCTGTTGCTTGTCGGTGTTTGTAATGTGGGGGTGAGTCATTATTAGAGTCAGAAACCCTAAAGCTATATTTCCTATTTTTGTTGCTTTACAGTACTAATAATCCTAATTGATGTATTAGTGAAGTTTTTTTGCAATGAATATATATATTATAGTGGCACGGTAGTGCCATTATAGTTAGGGTTGAATACCCCAATTAAGGTTAAAGTGTGAAATTTTGCATCTTAATACCTTTGCCACCATGTGATAGATTTGTCTGAAATTTAGCAGGAATATAGTGGTTCCATAGATCTCTGGATATGCTAAGTTTTATAATGATCGGATATACGGTTGTGGAGTTATAAAGCAACATTCCATAGTGCATTTAAGCTTTTTTGTGCATTCTTTGCTCACCCCTACAGGTCGCACGGTTTGCGCGACCAGTCCGAAAACTTCAGAAAACATGCGGCCAGGGTCCCTGATGTGCCTTTTGAAGATTTCAGGAAAAAATATTAAATGGTTCAAAATTAATTCAAAAAACAATTTCCCCATTATAGTCAAAGGGAAAAGTTAACAAAAAGTTCAACAGTATTGCAAATGCAATATTTAGTGTCTCAAATGACCTCTGTAGTGTCATGAGTCAGCCATTTTTTTTCAGTTAGTGGTGACAGAAATGCTTGACATTTAAATTTGGGACCCTCTAGGGACACAATTCGTTTTGTGTTCACCTAGTCAGACCCTGAAGATGCTAGCCATGTCTTTTTTGGGGGGTTAAACACCCCAGAAATAAGTTTTTGAAATTTTTGTAAAAAGTAGTGTCACAAAGTAGTGTTGCACTCACAACACTTTCGTGATTTCATTTGAGAAAGTGTCGTGATTTGCGACACTATTTTGCGACATTATGCCCAAAATAACAGGAATTATTTGCCACTCTGCTGCAAAACAATGGTTTGGTCTTTTGGGCTGAAATTTGGAGGGAGGAAAGCCAACATACCACAGATGTACCATTTGGTGGTTTGGTGAAAACATATTGCATGGATGGAAAGTTATGGTGCTCCGAAGTTGACGTTTTTTTCTCATAGACTAACATTGCGGCATCTGCCACGCCTTTCGGGGCCTGTGTCTCAGAAACGTTTCGAGATACGGACTTTTTGTCAGAAAAATGCTTAGCCCCCTGGAGGCTAAGTACAAAACTAGCCAGGAAACTCATAATTTATATGAAATTTTATTTTTTTTTCTATGTTGTACGGTTCTTGAGATATAAGCAATTTAGTATTCCAAGTACTCATTTTCTGCTCCGAGGCCCATTATTATGCATTCATTCTTTGTAGTCACTGTGTTTCTCTATGCTGCTGTTGGTGAAAAAAAGGATGTGCGCTTTCGTTATTGTCACAGTTAGCATTCCCAGTTGTGTTTCCATAACCGTTTGCATTAGCGTTTCCATCTATGCCACCGTGTGTGTTACCCTTTGCCTTTTTTGTTTGCTCTTGCATTTGCGTTACTATTTGCATTTCCACTACTGTTTCTGTTTGTGTTTCATTTTGCATCACCATGTGCATTGCCATTTGTATTAGCATATGTGTTTGCATTTGCATTTCCTTTGGCATCATCATTGCTGTTACCATTAGCATTTGCATTTCCTATTGCAGTACTGTGACCATGCGCATTACCATTTGCGTTTCCATATGTGCTTGCATTTGCTTTTCCATTTGCATTACCATTGCCATGTATGCCACTGTGTATTTTACCTGTTGTGTTTTCATTTGTGCTTGCATTTGCGTTACTGTTAACATTTGCATTCCCATTACTGTTTTTGTTTGTGTTTTGTTTTGCGTCACCATGTGCATTACCATTTGTGTTTGCGTATGTGCTTCTGTTTGCATTTCATTTGGCGTCATCGTTGCTGTTGCCATTAGCATTTGCATTTCCTATTGTGGTACCATGACTGTGCGTATTACCATTTGTGTTTCTGTATGCACCTGCGTTTGCATTTCCATTACCGTTCCCATGTATGCCACCACGTGCATTACCCTTTGCGTTTTCATTTGCACTTGCATTTGCATTAATGTTTTTTTTTTTAATTCAAGTTTATTAACATACAATTGGCACACAGGTGAAGAAACCAAACTTTACATAAAATGAACCGTGACCACGCTATGCCACATACCTTTACCAATAGTAACATACCAATACATTTTCAAACTAATAATCCCCCCAACCCCCCTATCCCCTACCCAACTTCCCTATCCCCCCCTACCCGGGTTGCAAAGGCCAAGGCAGATCCGCCCGTGAGGACACAAGCCGGTGTCTAGGTCCACTACCCCACCGTGGTTAACTATGAATGGAGCAAGTAAAGGGTTTGGAGGGGGGCCCACACCTGGCCAAATTTCAAAAAGCTGCCCCTTCTTGCAGCCCCAAACTTCTCCATACTCAAATTGAAAAGCAGTTCCTGCAGCCATTCCACATAACCGGGTGGGGTAGTGTCCAACCAGTGTCTTAACACAATTTTCTTGACCGAAGATGAAATCAAAGCCATATAGTATCTTTGGGGCTTAACGGCAATGTCAGCATAGTCCCCTACAAGACAAATTTCAGGGGTAAAGCAAGATTCAATGCCCAGTAATGGATCTGCCTTTTGCTTGATTTGGTCCCACAGTTCTTTTATCCGCGGACAGTCCCAAAAGATATGCCTGAGATCCCCCACCGGCATGATGACACAGGAAACATAGAGCATCTGAGCACGGCCAATTCTGTATAACTTGGAAGGGGTCCAGAACAAGTAGCAAAAATGAAATTGCATAATACGCAATCTGTCCTGAGTAATATACAGGTACATATGTTCCAAACCGGACGCAGTTTGACCCTGATCCCCTAGACAGTTCTCCCAGTACCCCGGTTTAATACCAGTGTCTGTATAAGCCTGTTCAAAAAGAGCTTTGTACACCCTGGAAATTGCATGCAGTTCCCAGACCCAATGAATCAGGGTCTCAAACCACGTCCCATTAATCCTACCCTCTTTAAGTTTAGATTTGAACCCCCCTAACAAATGCATAAGTTGGTATAGTTTAAAGGATTGATTTGGTCCTATATTAAACTTTGTTAGTACCTCTGCCACCTTTAAACACCTGTCACCCTGCATGAAATCTACCATCCTTAACCCCTCCAGAAAAGGAAGCCAGGATACCTTTATCATGTTCCTCCCAATCTTCATGTTAGGATTAAGACATATAGGCTGAAAGCTGTCAGCGCAAGGGGAGTAGCGGAGAGAAGCACACATTTGAAGGTGCGTGTGTAGAGAAAGCCTGATTGGGGTAGCAACTAAGCTAGAGGGGAGGGATTTCAGTGGGGTAAAAAGAAGAGCCTTCGGATCCACCCCGGCCTCTCTAATTAAATCTAATTCCACCCTCACCCAAGAAGGGACATACGGTAAGTGCTCCAGCTCTCTAGGAGGCAAGAGCCAGCATAAATATTTACATAGGTTACTTGCCCAGTGATATAGTCCAAAATGCGGGAGCCTTAAACCAGCCTTCTCCCTAGGAGCCGCCAGCTTATGATAGGCTCTGCGAGGTGTTTTCTTTACCCAGATGAAATCCGAAATAATTGAATGAAGGACTCTGTGCCACTTCAAAGGTAACCATACATTGAGCATTCTTAAAGGGTACAAAATCCTTGGCAACACATTCATTTTTACTATATTGACCCTCCCCCAAAGAGAGAGCGGAAGTTTGCTCCACCTCTCCAGGTCCTGCTTGATGGTTACTTTAAGGGCGTCCAAATTAAGTCTCACCATTTTGACTTCTGAAATAGTCAAAATGATGCCCAGATCTTCAGAACACAAGGAGACCAATGGATCCGAACTGTAAGATATCTGATTTGCAGGTCTTAGCATTCAGCGGAGGAACTGAGTTTTCCTATGTTGATTTTATAGTTGGATAGTTTGCCATAAGAGCAATGTGATCGAGTACCACTGGAATGGAGGATCGAGGATGACTGACATGAAGCAGGATGTCATCTGCAAAGGCAGAGACCTTGAACTCCTGAGACCCAACTCTAATCCCTTGATTCTAGGTTCCTGTCTGATGCTACACAACAGCGGCTCTAGATAAATGTTAAACAAAAGAGGGACAAAGGACAGCCCTGCTTAGTCCCGACAACAAGAAAACTTGCCGAAAAAACTCCATTGCAGTATATTTTAGCAGATGGCGACCGATATAAGCATAAACACCATGTCTATAAAGTGAGCGGAAAGCAAAATGCTTCATAGTTAGCGACAGGAACCTCCAGTCCACCCTGTCAAATGCTTTCTATCGACAGACAACAGACCCCCTGAGATATTACTATCGCCTTCGGCAAAAAAATATGAGATAACTGCGGAAATGGTCTGATGCCATTCTACCTGACATGAATCCCACCTGATCCGGATGGATTAGCCTAGGAAGCACCCCCGCTACCCGAACTGCTAGTAGCTTCGCCAGAATTTTTATGTCATAGTTAATCAGAGCAATGGGCCTATAATTTGAAACCTGATCTCGATCATTCCCTTCTTTAGGGATAAGCACTATCAGGGATTCAAAGAGGTGCTCATCAATGTGTTCAGAGGTAAAAATCCTGTGAAAAAGACGCATTAATCCTGGGGATAACTGCCTACTAAAACATTTATAAAAATCCGGAGAAAAACCATCCGGACCGGGAGCTTTTCCAGCCGGGAGCGTCTGTATCACACTTAGTATTTCAGACTCAGAAATCGGAACGGTAAGCAATGCTTTCTGTTCCTCCGTTAACTACGGTAAATTGCACCCAGCTAGGTATGCCCTAATTACTTCGTCACTTAATCTATTAGGCATGGGACTATATAAGGCTCTATAGTAATCCTCAAACTCTTTGGCTATTTCAACTGGGGCAGTTTTAATTGACCCATCGGCAAGGGATGAGATACTTTGAATAATTCTAGATGTTTCAGTCGCCTTAAGGCGCATGGCCAAAGATGCCCGACTTCTCCCCTGGTCTAAGTATAGGGCTTTGTTTGTTAATGGCATATTCAGCCTTTCTCTCAACATGTCATCATATTGGTGTCGGAGACTGGCCAGCTTTTCCCTTAGTGCCATTGAGGACTTTGAAAGAACTTTCTATATCCCAAATCTGGTTAGCAACTGCTTGCCAAAGCCTCCCCTTTTCTTTCTAACGGCCGCTAGTTTAATAAGCTCCCCCCAACCACACACTTTAATGCACTCCACTCCATGTCCCCCTTACCCGTCGTATGGCAGTTCTCCTGCTCATACTGCTCTATAGTCTGATTAATACTATCTCTGATCTCCGGAACCCTGAGAAGCTGGTTGTTAAGCTTCCATATGGTCTGCTTGGGTGTATTAGATAGAAGGTTAAGGGAGCATCGGACCATCGAGTGATCCGAGATGACCCTCAGCATGATTGTACAATTGACCAACTCAGGGAGCAAACACTGACTTATCAAAAAATAGTCAATACGAGACCTGGTTTTATGGACCTCAGACAGGAAAGTATATTCCCTGCTCGAGGGGGACAAGACCCTCCACGGGTCACAAAGACCCAAGTTGTCTGCCAGCTCCCTGAGGGCTCTTTGAGCCAGTGAGAGGCCCCTCTCATGCCTGCCCTCTCTATCCAACTCCGTATTGAACACCAGGTTCCAGTTGCCTCCCAAGAACATAGGGAGATGGATAAAGGGAGACATAACCTTGAGTAGGTCAGCAAAAATATGGGGCGAGTCCCCATTAGGCCCATATATGCTACCTATCACCATCCTAGTTTGACTAACAAGCCCGACTACTATCATGTACCGGCCCTCAGGGTCTGCCAGCTTCTCCTCACAGACAAAAGGGGTGCTCCTAGAAATTAAAATGGCTACTCCCTTACTAGCAGTGCTACCCCCAGCAGCATATACCTGGGCCACAAATTGACGTCTCAAGACATTAGCCTCCCAATCCAATAAGTGTGTTTCCTGCAAACATATTATCTGAGCCTTCTGCAGTTGCAAGTGTCTCAGAACCTTGTATCGCTTCAAATCCTTCCTAGCCCTCTTGATATTCCATGAGATAAATTCTAGGGTACTACCCATAATCCCTGCATTCTATTTTAAAATTATTCGTCTTTGACGGTAAATGCAATCCACTCACCTTCCACGGCCTACCCTCACGAGAAGATCCTCCCGAACTCCTGCCTACCAACCTTACTGCAACCCGGATCCCCTTACATACCCACTCCCCTGTTCTCACCCCTACCCCCCTTTTGTCCCCCCCAACAAGTAGACCACACCCTAACATAAGCTGAAAAAGAACCCATATTCCCCACCCCCAAACCCCACCTCCCGGCCCATGAGATCACAAGTTCCAAAGCTCCCGATTACTCTCCCGCCTCCCCCTCCCACTGTGCACTACAAACGCTTGTCTTATGACAAAGGAGAGACTACTCTCCAACAATAACTTGTGCCATGTTTCCCCAAGTCTGAGAACCTAACTGCTCCCCAGAGCGAGAACCACCCACATCCCAGGATATGACCCACCTGGGTACAAACAGCTCCCACTCTGCTGTCTCTCCAAGTGGGAGATTTCCCCCCCTGTATTCTACCTACCCCAAAAGGAAGAAAACCCCCCCTTCTATTGACTAAACTAACTGCCCATTAAGTAGGCCTTTGAACGACTCCACAAATTACAAAACACCATAACCAGTTAAACATTGAAAAATCTTGTTGAGAATATCCAGACATTTACCTGATGGGGAAGAACAGAACTGGCATACATTAGCCACAGCCCCAAAGGACTGATTACCCCAACTGAGAAACAGCACCCTCAACAGAGCCCCAAATACCAGTAATGAGGATAGTCAAAACACTATCAATAAAAGTTGAAATAAGAGACGGTGGGGAGTGACCCAAATGGAATATGGCACCCAGGTGCTACTTGCAACAAACAGACAAAGCAGCACAGTTGTGCAGTCAAAACACCCTGGAGAGGATACTCGGTGCTGTGACCAGACCCTTAAAATATCTCTAGTGGTCGCAGGACCAGGCAACCGAGCCACCCTCCACTCAAACCCCTCAGGAAAGCTGCCTTCCATCGAACCCGATACCGGGATCTCCCCACAGCAGGACCTAACAAATGGGGAGTGTCGATGGCTAAAACAGGCACCCCTTCCCCCGAAAAAGCTGTCAAGAGTCCCTCTGTAAATTGTGCCACCCCACTAGAGACACCCTGCCGATTGAAGCAGATCTCAGTTTGCCCCACCGAAGCTTAATTAGAGCTTCCTGCAACCTCATGTCTCGCTATCCCTTCGACAGGATCAGTTCATCCAGGATAAATAGGCTCTTTGAGTCCGCTTACAGTCCCCGCATTAACCAAAAATGAGAATACATATGGAGAGTTCCCCTGGGATACAGCTGGACAGTTCTCTGCACACAGGTAGGGCAAATTATCTCGGGGGTCCCACAGTCTCAACAGTTTGAAAGGGATTACGAACTGCCCCGTAAAAACAACAAGCACTCCATATCAAACTACAGCGAAGCCTTTCCGTGACCTTCTCAACAAACCAGCAACACCACCATGGTTAAACCTTCATTTCTTCTTGAACAATTCCGGAAGGGCCTCTTGGAGCCCTTTTTCCGCTGCCTGCGCACTGTCAAAACTGACTCATCGGCCAGACAAAGCCACCTGCAGACGCGCTGGGTAGCCCATCCGAAAGCAGATGCCTGCAGCTATCAACTTGGAAACAGCCTGATGATACTCTGCTCTCTTTTGCCGGACCGATAACGGGAGATCCTGAGCAATTCTTAGTAAGAAACCTTCCCATCGTACCTCCTTGAGTTCTTTTATTTTGGCAAATACGTGCTGTCTCTCCTGATAATTTAAAAAACGAAAGATCAGGATGCGGGGCGGAGAACCGGCAGGAGGCATGGCTCTCAAAGCACGATGGGCCCGTTCTATCGTGTAATTGCCCCTGAAGGGCGAGGGGCCTGCAATCCGATGAAGGAACTTTTGAATGAATGTGATGGCGTCGGGGCCTTCCTCCCTTTCTGGGAGACCTACGATGATCATATTATTGCGCCTGCTTCTTCCTTCCAGGTCCTCTAATTTCGATTCCATCCTGTTCAGCTTCTGTTTTAAAAAAACTATCTCAGGCTCTTGTTTCTCTGCCCGCTTCTCTAGAGAGGTGACCCTGACCTCCGTGTCTCCTGTTCGGCGGGATAAGTCCTCCAGCGCTTGGGTGACTGCTTTGAGCTCTTCAGTCACCGCACCCAGCTCGGAGCGAAAAGGTTTAATTTCGGAGAGGAATTGCACCAGAGTCAAAGGGTCCTTGTCCAAATTATCCCCTTCAGTCTCCTGCCCGCCTGCCTGGGATGAAGTTCTAGCTTTTTTGGACAGGGCCTTAGCAGGGGACGCTGGCGGGGTGTGTTTCGGCGGCGACTTTTTCATTTCGGCATCCATCAGCACCGGGGACACTCGCAAAGCTCTCAGGTAGGCTTCCGGAACACAAATCATGCTGCAGTGGTGTAGTTGCTCCCTCTAAACTGGGCAATTTAAGGACGTATTGGAGCGGGAGGCTGGGACAATCGCAATCAGGCAGCCGCCATGAAACCTGCACCACGTGACTCCTCCTGCATTACTGTTAACATTTGCGTTCCCAATTCTGTTTTTGTTTGCATTTTGTTTTATATTGCCGTGCGTATTACCATTTGCATTTGCATAAGTGCTTCCATTTGCATTTCCTTTGGCATCATCATTGCTGTTATCATTAGCATTTGCATTTCCTATTGCGGTACCATGACCGTGCGCATTACCAATTGCATTTCTGTATGCGTTTGCATTTCCGTTTGCATTACCATTACCGTCTATGTCACCATGTGCATTACCTGTTGCATTTTTGTTTGCACTTGTGTTTGCATTACTGTTAACATTTGTGTTTCCATTACTGGTTTTGTTTGTGTTTCATTTTGCATCACCATGTGCATTACCATTTGTGTTTGCATACGTGCTTCTGTTTGCATTTCGTTTGGCATTATCGCTGCTGTTACTGCTAGTGTTTGCATTTCCTATTGCAGTACCGTGACCATGCGCATTACCATTTGCATTTCTGTACATGCTTTAGTTTGCATTTCCTTTTGCGTTACCATTCCAGTCTATGCCACCATGCGCATTACCTTTTGCGTTTTCATTTGCACTTGCATCTGCGTAACTGTTAACATTTGCATTTCCATTACTGTTTTTGTTTTCATTTCCTTTTACATCACTGTGTGCATTTCCATTTGCATTTGTGTTTCTGTTTGTGTTTCCTTTGCTGTCATCATTGCTGTTACCATAACTGTCTGCATTTCCAAATACGTTACTGTGCCCGTGTGCATTACCGTTTGCGTTTCTGTATTTGCTTGCATTTGCATTTCTGTTATTATTAACTTTTGTGCTTGTGTTTGTATTACTGTTTGCTTAATCGTTTACATTTGTATCAACATGTGCGTTAGCGTTTGCGCTTGCATTGCCGTTACTTCACTATTTATAGTGCACATTCTCAAAAAGAAGGAAAATTCATGGCAAACTCCATCATTTAATGCATCAGTTAGGATTGTTCCACAGTGACAAAAGCAAGGAAATTCGATGCTAGGGTTCCCACCCCCCTTGCACCCCACCCCCACCAACAGGCATTGGGGTGTGTGCTGGGGTCGCTGGTTCTAACTCTCACCCCATTCTACTATACTGTACCACCTCAGCTTGTTTGCACATGGGATGGGGTGAGAGTTAGGACCAATGACCCAATGCACCTCAATGCCTGTTCGTGAGGAGTAAGAGATGAGCGGTGCAAGGGTGGGAACCCTAACATCAATTTCCTCACTATTACTGTGGAACAACCTAACAGTGCATAACAGAGTTTTGCCATGAATATATATATATATATATATATATATATATATATTTTTTTAAGAGTTTCGTCAGAGGGGCACACTGAACAACAAGTTGCTCATCTAATGATGCATCCTGAGGGGTGGGGAGTAGGAAGGCATACAGTGAAATGTAATCAACACAACAGTATACATTGCCAATATATGGGAATTTGAAGACATACAAATAAGTCATAGGCAAACAACAAACCAGTATATAGTGCCAATTATGCATAGGGTACATTACCAAGTAGAGAATAATTAATAAGCAGTAACAGACATCAAGAAATTACAGTTGGTATGCATATTCTATTACATCATAGTGACCAGAAGGTCCGCAAGTGCAGTAATAAGATAACTATTACAGCCCATTTACATGCAACATTGTCTGCTCAGTTGCAGTTCACAGATAGGTCATTATGTATGTCTGAGAAGATAGAGGAATGGGTAGAAGAAAGGTGAATCTTGGAGGGGGGGAAATCCACAGTTTAAGGAAGTGGTATGAGAAGGCTGCCTGGCCAACAGTAGTCTTATGGCATGGGACACCTAAAGTATGGGAAACTGAGGAACTAAGTGAATGGGTGGATGGTGGGGGTATTGTTAGGGAAGAGTTGAGATAAGTAGGGAGGGAGCCAAACCAAAATCTGGAGACAAATTTAACACAGTGGAGGAGATATCTGTTATCAAGAGATGGTAAAGCCAAAGTGTGGTAAAGTTGACAGGGATGAGTGAGAGTAGGAACATTGAGTGCAAAACAGAAGAAAGAGTTAAAGAGGGTGTCCAATCTGGCTAGGGTGGTCTTAGGTGAAGCATTTTAGACTACATCGCAGTAGTCAAAGATAGGGAGGATCATCTTCTGGACAAGTTCATGCCTAGCCAGGAGAGAGAGAAAGGCAGTTATGGTTCCTAAATAATGTGCCAAACTTGGGGCACAGCTTTTTAAGGATGGCTTCCATATGACCAGAGAAGGTGAGGTGTTGGTCAAGCCAAACTCCAGAATCTGAATGAGAAGGTGTCCTTGAGGACTGTTCCATTGAGAATGTGGAAAGTGGGTAGGGAAGGGAGAGTTGAAAGTCTCTGCCTAGTGCCAAAGGTCATGGTGACAGTCTTCTTGGCATTTAGGAAAAGCTGATATATGCAAAACCAACACAGAACATTGTTGAAATTATTCTGAAATCTGGTTGCAACATCGGTGGGGGAGTGGCTGGAGGTATAAAGGACTGTGTCTTCTGCATACATATGAATCGAGATAGATGTGCTGGCAGATGGCAAGTCATTGAGAAAGATCGAGAAGAGTATGGGGCCAGATACTGATCCCTGCAGGACGCCTGTGTCGATAGGGAGGGGTGAGTATATAGAATCTGCTATTCTTACAGACTGGGTCCAACCAACCAGGTAAGGATGGAACCAGTTTGAGGTGGCAGCTGACAAGCCTGCAGCAGAGCCAGAGTGTAACACGATAAAGTTACTAAGGCTTATCTAAGGCTCTGAGCTGCAAATCTGGTGAGAGGAGGCAGTATAGCGCAGTGGTCTAAGGCTCTGAGCAGCAAATCTGGTGACTTTCAGCAGACCAGACCTGGGTTTGAATCCCACAGCTTCCACTTGCATACTGTGTGACCCTGAGAAAGTCACTTAACCTCCTTGTGCTCCCAGGTCGCTCCTGTAAAAAAGCTTTCAGCTTAGTGTGCTATACCTGGTTAAACAACTAAATAAATAAAAAAAATAAGAGTGGGAGACAGTGTTAAAAGCCTTGGCTAGGTCAAAAAAGATGGTGGACATGATTTGACCACTATCCATCCAGTGAGGATGGAGTCAGTGAACCTAATCAGGGAGAAGGTAGTGGAGTGATTTTTATGAAAGCCAGATTAGAAGGGAGTGAAAAAGTTAGAGTAAGAGAGCTATGCAGAGAGTTGGGTAAGAACTAGATGTTCTTGCAGCTTAGCGAGGATGGGAAGAAGGGATATGGGGAGATAGTTCCCAGGGAAGGATGGGTCACCACTCTTAGGGAGGAGAGGAACAATGGCATGTTTACAGACAGAGGGGACAGCTTCCAATGTGAATGAGAGGTTGAGTAGCTCTGTCAGTGGGGCAGAGATAGCCATAGCTGAAAGGTAAAGCAGCTTGGGGTCCAGAGAATCAGGTGAACTGCCTTTTAAAGGGCTTAGAGTAAGCAGGGCATATATGCATGTATATGTGTGTGTGTGTATGTGTGTGTGTGTGTGTGCATGTATGTGTGTGTATATATATATATATATATATATATATGTGTGTGTGTGTTTATATTATAGTGGCACCCTAGTGCCACTATAGTTAGGACTGAATATCCCATTTAGGGTTAAATCAGAAATTTGGCAGCTTAATAACTTTGCCACTGTATGACAGATTTGCCTGAAATTTGGATTGCTTGGTCCAGTGCCATAGATCTCTGGATCTGCCAAGTTTCGTTTCAGTCAGATGTACAGTTGCGGAGCTACAGTACACCAAAAAATACATAAATTATGCATTCTTGTGCATTCTTTTTTGCAGTTTAAGTTTTTATTGAGTTATAGAGACACAGCAACAGTTACATTCTTCATAAGAAAAGTAATGCAAACAACATTTTACTTACTGCATCCTAAATACATTGAATCTCAAATAAAGGATTTCTTGTTTTACAAAAGGTTCTACACCTACGGTATGGTCATGCAACAAACAAGACAGATAATGTGAAAGACAGAGGGCATCTAACATCAGGTGGGGCCATGATTGGGGGATCTCTCTCCCTTACCTGGTATTATTGGTAGCAAAGTGTATATTGGGGGGAAATCTTCATGGATGCTTTAGCAGGTTCTTGCCACTAGTGTTACTGGGAATGGAGGATGTACACCGGATGTATTGCATAAATGGGGATCAAGTCTCCAAGTAAATATGCATAGTGTCACTAAATAGGTGTGTAATCCTGGCATAGGTAGCCTGCTTAGCCATAGCCACCAGCCAGTCTGTGAGGGAGGGGACCTTCTTAGTGCTCCATTTATAAAGTATAAGCCATTTAGCTTCTATAGATGCCTGCAGGAGCCACACAACATGTGGCCCGTCACTCTGCCACCTGGAGGAGGAATCCCCAAAACCCAAAATATTGGCCAGGTAGGGATCCGGCATCCAAGAATACTGGAGCAGTATTGAGCTAACTCAGGCCAAAAGGGACAGATGGGGTTACATTGCCATATTACATGAAGTAAATCTGCCCCTTGGAGTCACACTGCCAACAGACATCTTCCTTTATTAGGCCCATTTTATGTAATACTGCCGGGGTGTGGTACCAGAGGTTCCGTACTTTGTTTTGGATCAGAAAACTCCGGGGATCGACACAAGCTCATTTAACCATAATCCAACTACTCTTCCATTCTCCCTCTGTTATAGCAGAACTCAACATATTCTGCCATCTCATTTCAGCTGGCATTGAGGAGTCATGGAGGTAATCTCTCATGAATCTGGCCAGCTATGCCTTTCTTCTCTTGTACCCATCTAGTTAAAGGCATTCTTTTACCAGAGGCTCTGTCTTTGGAGTGACATTATTACACAAGGGCACCCCATCTGAAGCCAGCCTGTATAGAGATGTCTAAGCTGCAGTTATCTCCAAAATTCTGTTTTCCCCAAGTTATACCTTCTTTGTAAAGAAGTGAAACTCTCCATGGTATACCCATCATCCATTAGGATATTGCCAAACTGATTAATCTGATTTTCTTTCCAGGTTTCCCACAGAAAGGGTCTTTGATTAATTGTCCAGCTTGGATAATTCCAGAGGGTAAAAAACTTCCCTAGGTTCAGGCATGACTTGCTGATGACCCCTAACTGATGCCAAGCCCAATGGGCAGCCTTAACAGTTAACCAATGACAGAAAGGAGAGGGAAGGTGACTGCCCAAACACCCTGAGAGATGATTCTCCATAAGGGTCCCACTTTCAATTGCTGCCCTGGCTGACAAGGCTTCACGAGGTACACTAAACAGTTTTAGCATATTAGCCACTGAAAAGGCATAGGCATAGTTTTGAAAATGAGGAAGGCACCAGCCACCCTTATTCCAAGGAGCTTGAAGTTTGGCTCTACTGTACCAAGGGGCTTTATTTTCCCACAGGAAGACACTCATTATGGTGTCTAGTTTTTGGAACTGTTTTTTTTGGAATTACAATTGGAAGATGGGATAGAACAAAGTAAACCCTTGGTGCCAACATCATCTTAGTTGCCGCCACCTTGCCTGGTTTGGACAGGTTTAGCTGCTTCCACCGTGGCTTCTCCTCCTTTAGACTATTAACCAATGGATCAAGATTAGCCTCTGGCAGAGAGGAAACAGATGGTAGTATCCTAATCCCCAAATATTTAATACTCCCCTTATTACAAACCAGTCCCACCCTAGAGACGTCCTCGGAGGAGAGCTTGGTATTCAGGGGGAGAACCTCTGTTTTGCCTTGGTTAACCTTTAGACCTGAAATGCCTGAAAATGCTTGCAGTAATTCTACTATGTACTGTGCACGTGTATGGAAATCCTCAGTGAAAAGAAGACAATCATCTGCATACAACAGGGCACGGTGAGAGACATTTCCCATACATGTACTGTACCCCTAATCTTCGGGTGTTCTTTCACCACACTGGTTAAGGCTTCTGTAACTAGTACAGATAACATTGGGGACAGAGAGCACCCCACCTGGTTCCCTTATGTAATTCAATTGGGTCCAAAAGAATATTATTTGTCAGCAATCCTGCCTTGGGGGCAGTATATATAGTTCTGACCTAACTTCTAAAGACAGTGCCAAAGTTATAGTGTTGTAATATGGCATGCAGGATGTCCCACCCAACCGAGTCAAAAGCCTTCTCTAAGTCCACTGAGATGGCTGCTGCTGGGGTGTAGATTTGCTCTGCCCTTTGTATGAGATATACTAAAGATCTTAGGTGATCAATTCTAGCCTGATCCTTCACAAAGCCCACTTGAGAAGTGTGAATTAAACATGGAAGGATTGTTGCCAGTCAAGATGCTAATACTTTTGCCAGGATCTTAGTGTCCACATTTATAAACGAGGCCTATAGGCCTATAGCTTGCTGGAAGGTTGGGATCTTTCCCTTCCTTCAGGAGTACTGTAATAATTACCTCTCTAAGGGTGGATGGAAGTGTCTCCTTAATTAGAGCCTCCTGTAACATATTCCTCATAGGGAAAGTGGCCGTCTCTTGGATTACCTTATAAAAATCTACTGAGTATCCATCCTAACCTGGAGTTTTTTGTGTTGCCATTTTATTAATTGCATCCCTAATTTCCTTCTCTTCTATGGGCCCCTCCAGTTGCTCACATTGGGCTTCAATAAGTTTGGGAAGTTTCATGCCCTCCATAAACTTATTAAATTTGGTCTTATCCCAGGTAATATGAGAGCTATATAGGGAGTCATAGAAGGATAGCATGATTTTGTTTACAGATTCCGGTTTGCTAAATATTTCCCCTTTACTATCCTACAATTGCGCTATATGCCTATTGGCCTGTTGTTTCTTCAATTTGTATGCCAGCAGCTTCCCAGCTTTTCCACCCCATCCGAATACTTGTGTTTCAATCTAAAAATCTGGAGATCTGCCTTACGGGATGCTAACATATTTAGCTTCATTCGCAGTGCCAATAGCTCATGTAAGAATGCTGGGTCTTGCATTTTGTTTGGATCTTTCTTATATTGCCTTTCTTTATCTCCCAGAGCATTTTCCAGCTCCATAGTTTCTTTTTCCCTTTGTTTCCTATGGTGAGAGGCATAACTTACAATTCGGCCTCGTAGAGTCATTTTGAATGCTTCCCATATGGCAGCAGCCAAGGCAGACCCTGGAGGGTTGTCCAAAAAGTAAGTCTTCACCTCACTCTGAAGCCATTCCCTAAATTCTGTCTCCTGTAACAGTAGGGGGTCGAGCCTCTAACTCACTAATTTGGGCGGGGGGTGGGTGGCACCACCGAAAGCGTCAGTGGGCCGTGGTCAGACAAATACAAGGGGGCTATATTTACATCTATTGTCTTACTCGAGACATTTGGGGGAAGTAAACCAGTAATCTAGCCTACTAGCAACTTGTTTGGCTTCCAAGAAGTAAGTGTAGTCCCTCATAGTTGGATGGGCAACCCACCAAATATCTTGTAGTTTATGCAAAGTGAGAAGGTATTTCAGAGCTCTGATGGCCCTGGGGTGAGAGTCAGGCTTTGAGTTGGACGTATCCATGAGGGCATCCAATACCAAATTGAAGTCCCCCTCCTAGTATGATGTCCATTTCCCCTATCATCATCCTCATTAATTCCTATGAAAATTTATGAAAGAACTCTGGTGAGTCTTCATTCGGGGCATAAAGATTTGCTAAGAGAATTTCCCCCATGGGGGTATTAACTCTAGCTATTACCCACCTCCCATCCTTGTCTGCCCTATGCTCCTGCAGCTGCCACTTCAGGTTTTTATGGCATAAACTAGAGACCCCCCTTTTGGTCTTGCAGGCCGCACTGTGAACTTCCCAACCCACCCATTCCCTCACCAATTTCTTAGCTTCTATGTGGGTCAATTTTGTTTCTTGGAGAAAGGCTATACGATTTTAAAGATTTTAATCGGGTTAGGATTTTTTTTCTTTTAATGGGTGAGTTCAAACCCCCTCACATTCCAGGAGGTAGCCATAATCATATCTTTACCCGCCATCTGTTATACTTATTAAAGAATACTGCAGCCTAGCCAGGGCAATATAAGGTGTGTTTTGGTAACAAGATAACCACCATTCAACTACCTGCAGTGGTGCCAGTCTTGTCCACCACCTCTTCCCTCAAGTCCTACCCTACATGTCACATTTGCCATACCTCGTGTAGGCATTGAGGCCTCCATAACTTTTCTTTTACCTTCCTCCCCACCCTTTAACACCTCTGTCTTACCTTTTCCTAAGAGGATCCCTCATAGCAACCTGGCCACCCATATTATAGGTAGCCCATGATCAGGGAGTCCATTCCTGGGATTGGAACATGGTACCCTATCGGTGTAACTCACCCTGTCTTCTAATAGAGGCATTAAGACTCCCATAACTTGAACAGTCTGAACAAGCCTTGGGCTCCTGGGAACCCCTATATAAACCACTAAGTCAATAGATAAAACCGTTAAATGCATAGTGATAAAACGTTAGCTAGTTACCTTGCAGTACTGCACATAAACTGCCCCTACTTGCAATACAAAATAAATTATTGTAGAAATGGTCCCCATTAGTCTACTGAGTGGAGGTGCTCCTTTACTACCAAGGCATTGAGTTCGCAGGGTAGCAGCATGCTATCCCCCTCTCATGAAGTAATTTATTACACCAAGGTTGCAGCCCATGGACTGAAGTTGGCCATCACCCTTCGCAACCTGCTCACCACCACTTATATAGGGCTACCTACTTCCAGATTATCAGCTTACTTACAAAATAATAGTGTAATGCTTTTAGGTACCTGGATGTGGTGCCCCAGTCCCAATTCACACCCTCACACTGCTAGAGTGGACGACAACTGCCGAGCTGGGAAATTTAAACAACTTGCTTTGGTCATGTGGAGGGGGGACTTCTGCTTGTGAGAGGAGGAAACAAAGTTGGGGGTCAAAGGTTTTCTAAATGGATCAGTTTTAACTGATAACAAGCTGCTAAAAATGCAAGGCAAATAATAAATGCATGGCAACTGTAACATGCCGCTGCTCCCATTTTGGAGAGGTCCGAGCACGCACGCCGACCCACCTATGAGATTGGAACAAAAACAGACACTTTCTGTGTGAAGACTAAGCCCAGGTTGGGCCCTCTGATAACTCTCCAATTTAAGCTATGTGCTCCTAGAGAGGGAATATGTGCCCCTCTAACAGCGTAGGAAGCATTACTGAATGTGCTTAACCAAGGTTGCTGCAGACCACTGTTGAAGATGGTAGTGGATTCTCATCCTGCGTCTCCCCTCTGCGATCTGTCCAGTTCCTGCAGAGGGGGGCCCAGTCAGCCAGCAGGCTCTGGTCCACGAGATCTTCAGGCACTGCTGTTTCTGAGTCTCCCCCTAACTCCAACGCTGCTGGGATAAGATTTCTCTGTTCGAATCTGTTAGAGACTTTTACTGGGGTGGTTAAAGGAGAAATCGTGCTGTCATTCGATAGATTCTGTAATCTTTGGTGACTTCTGGATCGAGCCTTCTTAGAAGGGGGCTTCTTGCTGGGAGTGACCCTGCCAGATTTTCTCAATCGGCCCCTCTGGACTCTATGCCATTCGTTCCCTTGCTCCTGCTTGTTTTTCTGAGCACCAGAGGTAATTTCCATGGGCGTTGAGGAGGCCTCCATGTTCTGACAATCAGCATCACATGGCGATGGCAAAGTTTGCCGTGGATCTCGCCCCCTCGGTTGAATAGTCAACAAAAATTGCTCCACTTCCCCAGGGCAATTAAACATATGGAAGACCCCATTGTACTGAACCCTCAGCATGGCAGAGTATCCCAGAGAAGTTGCAATACCCATCTTATAGAACTGCTGTTTCACTCTGGCATATGCCCTTCTCCTTCTTGCCAGCTCCTGTGATCAGACCCAGGTTCGGGTCCAGCTATGGGCAAAATAATTTTATTTTTTTTAAATCCAGTAACTTACTTCATGACCCATGCCCCCCTTGGAGTTTGTTATTTAAGTTTGGGGGTGTGGGGTGTGCAGCCCCCCACACAATCAATGTTTTCTGTGTGTGTTTTTAAAGTATTGTACCAACCGTCGCTATTTGTGATGGTCGGTACAATACCCACCACCCTTTTGACTGTGGGCTCATATTTGTTCTCTTTATGTGATAGGCAGTCTTTCAGGCTTGCCTTTATCGCTTAAAACCATAACAAAGTATTAAAGGACTGCAAAGTTATGGCACTCTGAAGTTGACATTTTTTCTCATAAGATAACATTACAGCGTCTGCCACATAATTTGGGGCCCCAATCTAGAAAATGCTTTGAGATACGGACTTTTCATCAGAAAAATGCTTAGACCCCCACTAGGGAGCTAAGCACAAAACTAGCCTGGAAAGTCATAAATAATATGAGATTTTAAATTTATTTCTACGTCGTACAGTTCCTGAGTTATAAGGCATTTTGTATTCCAAGTGCTCATTTTCTGCTCTGAGGGCCATTATTATGCATACATTCTTTGTATTCACTGTGCTTCTGAGTGCAACTTTTGGGGAAAAAAATGGTGTGCGTTTATGTTACTGTTACTGTTAGCATTTCTGTGTGCGTTTTCATTACCGTTTGCATTAGCATTTCCATTTACGTCACCGCGTTCACTACCCTTTGCGTTTGCACTTGCATTTGCGTTGCTGTTACTGTTTGCGTTTCTGTTATCATTTTTGTTTGCATTTACTTTTGCGTCATCATGTGCGTTACCATTTGCATTTGTGTACACACTTGCATTTGCATTTCCATTTGCATTACTGTTTCCTTTGGCATCATCGTTGGTGTTACCATAACCGTTTGCGTTTCCACTTGCATTACCATTACCGTTTGCATGTTCGTTACCATTTGCTTTTGCATTACCATTTGCATTTCTGTTTCCTTTCACGTCACCATTTGCATTACCATTTCCGCTTGTGTTTGCATTACCATTACATTTGCGTTACCATTTTAGTTACCATTTGCATGTGCCTTTTCATTACCATTACTATTCTTGTTACTGTTACCGTTAGCGTTGGCGTTACTGTTATTGTTAATGTTCCCATTAGGATTACCATTGCCATTACCATTACTGTTAGAGTTACCATTACTGTAAAGGTTATTACACAAAATGGGAAGCATGGTTTGGGTCCTGCTCTCCCACCACCACATACCATTCACTATTTACAGTGCACATTCTCAAAAAAAAGGAACATTCATGGCAAAAACCTCAATTTAATGCATCAGTTAGGGTTGTTTCACAGTGGCAAAAGTGAGGAAATTCAGTGTTTGGGTTGCCACCCCTAGCATCCCACTACCACCCCACCACCACCACCAACAGACATTGGGGTGTGCATTGGGGTTGTCATGCCTAACTCTCACCCCATTCTCCCATACTGCACTACCTCAGTTTCTTAACACATGGAATGGGGTGAGAGTTAGGCCAATGACACCAACACACATCCCGATGTCTGTTGCTGGAGGTGGGAGTGGGGGTGGGGGTGGTGGTGGAATTGTATAGGTGGCAACCCTAACATCGAATTTCCTTGCTTTTATCACTGTGGATCAACCCTAACTGATGTATTAAATGGATTTTTTTTGCCATGAATATATATATATATATATCTTATACTGGCACAGTAGTGCCAGTATAGGTAGGATTGCAAGGCCACTTTTTGTTAAACCCCACTGTATGATGGAATTGCCTGAAATTTTGCATGCATGGTCTAGTACTATAGATCTTTGGGATCTGTCAAGTTGCATTACGGTCGAATAAGTGGCTGCAGAACTGCGGAGCACCCAAAAACACAAAAAAAGGGGTTTTGCACATTTCTTTGCTCATGGCTACAGCCCACATGATTTGTCCGTTTGATCTGAAATCTTCAGGGAAGATGCAGTCTGGGTCACTGGTGTGCCTTTCAAAGATTTTCTGAAAGAACACTAACTTGTTCAAAAGTTATTTAAAAAAACAATGTTCCCATTACAGTCAATGGGAAAAAAATAAATGTGTCTCTAAAGCGGTCATCACTACATTTTACTACCAGAAGCAGCCCTTTAACTGTCATGCGGTGGCTATCTTGTTTTGTGTTAGTGAGAGAGAAAAATGACTTGTGTTTAAATTTGGGACCCTCTAGGTAATCACTGAGTGTTGTTGTTACCTAGTCAGGTCCTGAGGATCACAGCACTATCTTTTCTGCCCCCGGAAAGTGCCTTTTTAGAGATCAGATCCCCTGTAGTGTCACAAATGTCAGCAGAAACAAATGTGACACTTTCGCAAATCATGAAAATATCATGACTATTTTTGCAAAACTGTTGCAATTTGCCACAGTACTCTGCCTAAAAGAAGCAATTCTTTGCCATCCCACTGCAGCAAAACGGTTTGGGCTTTTGGCCTGAAATTTGCAGGGTGTCAAACCCTGGTCCCACAGATGTGCCTTTTCATGGTTTGGTCCCAAAACATTCAATGGGCCCAGAGTTACAGCTCTCTGGTTTTGAGAAATTTCCCACAGGCTAACATTGCGGTGCCCGCAGTGACTTTCGGCGCCTGTATCTCAAAAATGATTCAAGATACAGATTTTTTACTACCCAGAGCTTGTGTCAAAGTCATAGCTTACATGTGCAGTGGAATGTTTTTCCTTCTTGGGATGGTTATGGAGATACTGCCAAAAATGTGTTACAAGGGTTCCTTTGGAGTACTATGGCGCTGCTGTATTGCTCCATACTTACAGTATATGTAAGTGGGAATGCAGAGCCCAGAGGGCCCTGCACTACCACATGTGTATGCCATTATGCAAAGAATGGGCAATATGAAGGGAGTGCAGGGCCCAGCGGGCCAGCACTCCCACTAATGCATACCATTTACCAGTTACCTTACACTTTCTCAAAAAGATGGGAAATTCATTGCAAAAAAACTCTGTTAATGCATCAACTAGGGTTGATATCACACCAACAAAAGTATGGAAATGTGATGTAAGAGTTATACCCCTACCACCCCACCCCCACCCTCTACTCACCAACAGATGTCGGGGTGTGCCATGGGGTCATCAGACCTGACTTTCACCCCATTCTCCTATGCTGTAGCATGTCAGCTTGTTTACACATGGAATGGGGTAAGTGTTGGGCCTGCCAACCCAATGACACACCCCAACATCTGCTGGTGAGTGGAGGGTGGGGGTGCGGTAGTAGGTGTAACCCTAATATCACATTTCATTTTTTCACTGTGCTTTCAATACTAACTGATGCAGTAACTGAGTTTTTTGTAATGAATATATATATATATATATATTAGGGGTGCAGTCGTGCCCCTATATTTAGGGTTATGAAGGCACTTTTATGTTAAACTTGAAATTTTGCACGTTAATAACTTTGGACCTGTTCAACAGATTTGCATAAAATTTGGTATGTGTGGTGGGGCATGGCACTTCTCTTGATATGCCAAGTTGTGTTTCAGTCAGACTTCTGGTTTTTGTGCACGAAAATGCTGAAAAATGCACTTTTCACCAGTTCTGTGGGCAGTTTTTCAGATTTTGTCCATGGTGCTACGTGGCCATCATGTGGTCTGCTGGTCTGAAACTTGGCACATAGAAAGAGCTTTAGTTAAAGAACATGCCACTTTTTGTTTGGTGAAAACATATTAATCCAGTCAAAAGTTATTAAACTTTTTAGCTCCCAATATAAGTCTATGAGAAAATGTATATGGTTATTTTGTGAAAGAAGAATGGGGCTTTGACCATCTGGTCACTCTTCATGGTCAAAGAATTTGCAGGCTTGCAATCAAAGAATCTTTGATCATGAGAAATGTATTGATCATGACAGCCGCCATCTTTTTTTCAGTTTGGGGTTGGAAAAAAACAAATATCTCAGCCCGTGTGTGACTTCTGAAGTAAAACTTGGATGGGTTTTGCTCAGGGGGCTTCCGTCTATTGAGCCATACCTGTGATTTCATGTACTTATGTAAAAAAATAGAGTTTTAAAGTTTTAAATTCTTTGATCGTGGCTCGCTAACAATGTTTGATCGCGAGCCTACAAATTCTTTGATCACTAGATTCTTTGATCACGATCTTTGTTCGTGATGGAGGAATGAGATGGTCAGATTTTTCAGTTGGAAAAAATCAAATATCTCAGCCCAGGGGTGACGTTTGAAGTCAAACTAGGATGGGTTTTGCTCAGAGGGCTTCCATCTATCGAGCCATGCCTGTGGTTTAATGTACTTATGTCAAAAAAATGTAGTTTTAACATTTTTTTAATTCTTTGATCGTGAGCCTGCAAATTCTTTGATCACGAGATTCTTTGATCATGAGCTTTAGTTGTGAGGGTGGGACGAGATGGCCAGATTTTTGCTGGACAAGATGTCTCTGGGAGGGACCAGATAGCCCAAATTTCACAACCAGATTTCCTCTCATGATCAAAGATGATCTTTTATTATGAATTCGTGGTCGATTCTCACAAAGAACTTTTAAAGGTGCTAAAACTTTAAAATTAAATATCTCAGAAACAGTTTGATGTTTCAACTTGAAATTTGGAGAGTGTTGAGGGGATGTCCTGTAGATGTTTGGGCATCAGAAAATTAATTTGCTGAGGAGTTATTTCATGACGCAGTTCACTTTTGCAGATAGCATTCTCCATTGTGTTAGTGGCTTGACATTTATAGGGTGGCTAGCCTTACTGCCATAGAGGTAATTTTCAGTGGCTAGGTGTATAAAATGGAAAAAGGTGCAGAATCATGCCAATCCGATGAATAAAAATTTGGTTTGTTTCAAAGTGGTGGGGCCCCACACTTCCACCAATACATATGATATTCAGTACTTGTACTGTTATGTTAGGCAGAAATTTGCAAGTTGGGCCCCGCGCTCCTGCCAACTGGCACGACTTTGTACTTTTCTATGCTTTCTCAAAAAGTAAGGAATTTCTTTGCAAAAACTGCATTAATGCATCATTTAGGCTTAAAGCACAAAAAGTCAGGAAATGAGACCTTTAGGGTTCGTCCCTGCCCCCCCATTGTGTACCCCCATCCTCCTTAGACTGACAGATGCCAGGGTGTGTCATTGGGGTTGTGAGGACTAAATGTCACCCCATTCTTCTTTACTGTGGCATGTCAACATGCTAACACATGGAATGGGGTGACATTTGGGCCTCACAAATCCAATGACACACCCCAGCATCTGTCAGTCTGTGGAAAATGGGGGTACACAATGGGGGGTAGGTGTGAACCATAAAGGTCTCATTTCCTGACTTTTTGTGCTTTAACCCTAAATGATGCATTAATGCAGTTTTTGTAAAGAATATATATATATATATATATATATATATATATATATATATATATATACAGTATATATATATATATATATATATATATATATATATATACAATCTTTGCACCTCAATAACTTTGCCACCATTCAACGGATTTACCTGAAATTTGGCATGCACAATTGGGCATGACAGATCTTGGGATCTGCCAACTTTCATACTAGTCAAATATACAACTGCAGATTTAAGTGACAACAAAATGTGCAATTATGCTTTTTTGTGAATTCTTTGCTCTCATCTACAGATTGCATGGTTTGCGCGACCAGTCTGAAAACTTCAGGGAACTTGCGTCCAGGATCCCTGATGAGCCTTTTGAAAATTTGTGAAAAAATATTAAACGGTTTAAAAGTTATTAAAAAAAACAAGTCCCATTATAAGTCAATGGGAAAAGTTAACAAAAAGTGCAACACTTTGGCAAATGCACTTTTTAGTGTCACAAATGACCCTAGTAGTGTAGCAAATCTGCCATTTTGTTTTCAATTAGTGATCAGAAAAATGCTTGGCATTTAAAATTGGGACCCTCTAGGGAAACAATTCTTTCTGTGTTCACCTAGTTTGACCCTGAGGATGCTAGCCATGTCTTTATTTTGGGGTAAAACACCCCAGAAATATGTTTTTCAAATTTCTGGAAACAGTAGTGTCACAAAGTAGTGTCACACCTGTGACACTTTCGCAAATTTTTGTGAAAATTGCCACAAATTGCAACACTACTTTTCCAGACTATGGCCAAAATGACAGGAGTTTTTTCCCACCATGCTGCAAAACAACAGTTTGGTCTTTTGGCCTGAAATTTGAAGGGAAGGTAGCCAACGTCTCACAGATGTGCCATTTTTGTGGTTTGGTGAAAATATATTGCACAGCTGCCAAGTTACGGTACTCCAAAGTTGGCGTTTTTTCCCATAGACTAACATGGTGGTGTACACCGCGCCTTTCAGGCCTCGTATCTCGAAAACGATGCAAGATACAGACTTTTTGCTGCAAGCTGTATAGCCCTATGGGCTATGTAACAACAAAAACCTAGCCAGGAAAATCATGATTTTTGTGAAATTTAATTTTTTTTTTCTACATTGTGCGGTTGCTGAGATATTAGCAATTAAGTACTTCCAATGCTCATTTTCAGCTTCAATGATCATTACAATGCATACATTCTTTGTACACACTGTGTTTCTCTATGCACCTGTTCGCCAAAAACAGGGTGTGCAATTCCATTATTGTTACAGTTACTGTTTCCACTTGTGTTTATGTCCCTTGCATTACATTATCATTCCTCACGCCACCATGTAAGTATTCTTATGCTTGTTCATTTGTTTTACTTTCAAGTATTGTTACCATTTGCATTTCCACTTCAGCTCGTTTCTGTTTGTGTTTTTGTGTCACCATGTGCATTGCCATTTGCGTTCCTGGCAGCCCTTTCATTTGCATTTCCATTTTTCTTTCGTTTTGCATCTTTCTTGCTGTTACTGTTACCATTTGCGTTTGCAATTGCGTTACTGTGCCAGTGCACATTACTGTTTGCATTTCCATATGCACTTGCTTTTCCTTTTGAGTTGCTGTTTCCTTTGCTGTTATTGTTGCTGTTACCATTACCCAGGGTTTCAAATAATTGATTAGCAGTTTTTTTCTTGCCACAATACTAACTGTACAGAAAGCATTTATATAGGTTTTCTAGAAGTGTTATGTTTGTTAAACACAGTGAGGCAAGTGCTATGCATTTCCACAATGTTTTATAACTTTTATGAGCAAAACGCTAATCAATTTTTAGAGTTAAGTAAAACCCTGCCATTACCATTTGCGTTTACAGTTGTGGTACTGTGCCGTGCACATTTTGTTTGCGTTTCTGTACATGCTTCTGTTCCCATTTCCATTTCTGTTTCCTTTGGCATTATTCTTCATGTTAACTTTACCATTTGTATTTACAATTGCGGTACCATGCCTGTGTACATTACAGTTTGTGTTTACGTGTGCGCTTGCATTCAAGTTTCCGTTTCTGTTCCCTTTCATGTTCTTTTTTGCTGTGACACTTAACATTTCCATTTAAAACACCGCTGCCATCACTGTTCACATTCCAAATTGCATTTCCGTATGCGCTTCAATGTCCATTTGCTTCACTGTTCGGTTCAGCGTGACCTTGCGCTTGCGTTTCTAGTAACGTTTCCTTTACCATTTACATTTGCATTACCATGTGCACCACTGCTGGTGCTTCTGTTTGCATTGCTGTTCCTGTTACTATGTGACAAGACATCACATGGTGGGAGCGTGGGGTCCTTCCTGCATTACATTCACTATTTCTCATCATCATTCTCAAAAAGAAGGGAAATTAGAGGCAAAAAACTCTGTTTAATGCATCAGTTAGGGTTGTTCCACAGTGATAAAAGTGAGGAAATTCAGTGTTAGGGTTGAAAGCCCCCCTTGGACCCCTCCAGCCCAGCCCCCCAACCGGCATCAGGGTGCGTGTTGGGGTGGTCGTCCCAACTCTCACCCCATTCTCCTATTTCAGCTTCTTTGCACATGTTATGGGGTGAGACTTGGGGACAATGACCCCAACACGCACCCCGATGCCGTTGGTTGGGTAGGGCTGAAGGGTCAAGGGGGCTTTCAATCATAACACTAAATTTCTTCACTTTTGTTGCTGTGGAACAACTCTAACTGATGCATTAAACTGAATTTTTGCCATATATATATATATATATATTTATATTATGGTAGCATGCTAGTGCTACCATAGTTAGGGTTCAGGAGCCATTTACATGTTAAAGCCAAAATTTTGCCCTTAATAACTTTGCAACCATTTGATGGATTTGCCTGACATTTGGAATACACAATCAAGACCCATATGCCTTGGGATCTGCCAAGTTTTGTACCAGTCGGATACACAGCTGCAGAGTTATTAAGCGTGATCTGCAAGTGTGTTTACACTTTTTCTGGAATTCAACGGTCATGCCTACAGGTCACATGGTTTGTGCGACCAGTCTGAAATCTTCAGGGAATGTGCGGTCAGGGTCCCCGATGTGTCTTTTGAAGATTTTGTGAGAAAATATTAAACGGTTCAAAGGTTATTCAAAAAACAATTTCCCATTATAAGTGAATGGGAAAAGTTAACAAAAAGTTTGACAGTGTCGCAAATTAATTTTTTAGTGTCGCAAATGACCCTAGTAGAGTAGCAAATCCACCATTTTGTTTTCAGTTAGTGATCAGAAAAATGCTTGGCATTTAAAATTGGGACCCTCTAGCAACCTAATTCTTTTTGTATTCACCTAGTCGGGCCCTGAGGATGCTATCCATGTCTTTATTTTGGGGTAAAACACCCCAGAAATCTGTTTTTCAAATTTATGGAAAAAGTACTTCTACAGTAATATGACACATGAAAGTGTGTAAATTTTTGTGAAAGCTTTATAATTGAGCTACAGTACTTTTCTAGGCTGTGGAAAATGACATGCAATTCTTTGGCACCCTGCTGCAAAAGAACGGTTTGGTGCTTTGGCCTGAAATTTGGAGGGAACGCAGCCGACATCTCACAGATGTGCCTTTCAGTGTTGTGTTGCAAAAATATTACACTGCGGCAAAGTTACAACACTCCAAAGTTGATGCTTTTTCCCATAGGATAACATTACGGCATCCGACGCATTACAGCAATCCTTTGGCGCCCTGCTGCAATATAAAGGCTCAGTCTTTTGGGCTGAAATTTGGAAGGAAGACAGCCAACATCCCATAGATGTGCCTTTTAGTGGTTTGGTGAAAAAATATTACAGGGAGCCAAAGTTATGGCACTCCGAACTTCTCTTTTTTCCCATAGGATAACATTACAGCATTCACTGCACCTTTCAGGTCCCGTATCTCAGAAACGGTGCGAGATACGGACTTTTCATCGAAAAAATACTTAGCCCCCTAATGGAGGCCAAGTATAAAACTAGCCAGGAAAGTCATAAATAATATGACTTTAAAATGTTTTTTCTACGTCGTACGGTTCCTGAGATATAAGCCATTTAGTGTTCCAACTCCTCATTTTCTGCTCCAAGACCCATTATTATGCATACATTCTTTCTACTCACTGTCTTTCTCCATGTAGCTTTTGGGAAAAACCAGCCTGTGATCACTTACATTACTGTTACTGTTGCCCTTTCTGCATGCGGTTCCGTACCCATTTCACTTACCGTTCATGTCTACGTCACCATGTGAGCTATCCTTTGCATTTTCATTTGCGCTTGCATTTCCATTATTTTTTGCCATTTGTGTCTACAGTACTGTTTCTGTTTCTGTTTCACTTTGCGTCACCATGCCCATTGACATTTCCATTTGCAGGCACCATGTTGCTATGTGACAAGACATCATGTGGCGGAACAGTCCCATTACGCCACTGTGTGCATTACCCTTTCTGTTCTCATTTGCACTTGTGTTACCATGTGTGGCACTGTTAGCACTTCTGTTTGTGTTGCTGTTCTTGTTACTATGTCACAAACATCCAACGTGTAATTGGGCAGGGCCCAAAAGGCCAGCTCCTGCAACTGCGTGCATTCACTATTTCTCGTTATCATTCTCAAAAGAAGGATATTGAGGCAAAAAAACTCTATTTAATGCATCAGTTAGGGTTGTTCCACAGTGACAAAAGTGAGGAAATTCAGTGTTAGGTTGAAAACCCCTTGGACCCCAGCCCACCCCAACCTGGCATTGGGGTGCTCATTGGGGTGTTCAGTCTAACTCTCACCCATTCTCCCTATACTTCTGCTGCTTTACTGTGATGGGGTGAGAGTTAGGGCCGATGACACAATGAGACCTAATGCGGTTGAAATAACTGATCAAAGTTTTCAACTTCTTCCATTTCCTCACTTTGTCACTAATAAAACAACAACTGCGTGCGCTGAAGTTTTTTTGTCTCTAATATACAGTATATATAGATAGATACACAGACCACTTCTATGTTAAACCCCAATTTTGTGCTTTAATAACTTTGGCACTGTATGATGGATTTGCCTGCAATGTTGCATGCCTGGTGTGGGACCATAGATCTCTAGATCTAGCAAGTTGTGTTATGGTTGGATAAGCAGTTGCGGAACTGCAGAGCACCCTAAAATGCAAAAAAGCAGGGTTTCTGAGTGTTTCTTTGCTCGTATCTATAGCCCGCATGATTTGTCCGTTTGGTCTGAAATCTTCAGAGAAGATTCAGTCTATGTCAACTGATGTGCCTTTCAAAGATTTGGTGAAAAAATATTAAAGTGTTCAAAGTTATTCAAAAAATAAGTTTCCCAATTTAGTCAATGGGAAAAAAAGTTATATGTCTCTCGAAAGCTGCCACCAGCTTTCACAAATGCCCTATTTGTGAAAGCAAAAGCCACCATCTTTTTTCAGTTAGTGACAGCTAAAAACAGCTGTCATTTAAAAAATAATGTCCCTAGGTAAACACAGAGTGTACTGTTTACCTAATCAGTGGTCAAGGAACACACTGAGGACATCCAATTTTTAATCTGAGCCCCCAAAATGCTTTTCTCAGATTTGGACCCTTCCCCCACTGTCACAATTTTTGAAAGAAACTGATGCAGCACTTTTGTATTTGCGAAAGTGTCAAGCTGCCAGCAGTATTCTACCCCGTAAAAAAAAAAAAAAAAAAAAAAAACTAAATCCTTTTGTGGCCTCTTTAGGGCCAAAATAATAGTCCCACCATGTTCCTTGGTCCTCCATTAGGTAAACACAAGTGTTTACCTAACAAAATAAGGAAAAACAGCCAGGGACCCGGCGTCTTTCATATTTGATGCAGAATCCCGCATTGAATTCCTGTTCTGTGCAAAGTACACTAACTGCTCCAACATCGGGGTGCCCAATCCCCATGTCAGAATCATGTCTCTCCTCAGCCCCAAAACTCATAGCACACTGGGAGCCCATCCCAGTGTACCCAAAATGTTTTTTTTAAAAAACACTTGCTGACAGGTGCCTAATCCCCCTGTCTGCAGCATGCACCCCCCAAAATCATGTGGCACATTGGGAGCCCACCCCAGTGTGCCAGTTATTTATTTTACAAACTTGCTGATGGGGGTGCCCAATCCCCTGTTGGCAACATGTCCCCCCAAAAAAAACTCATGTGGCACACTGGGAGCCCACCCCAGTATGCCCCAAACTTTTTTCCCCTATAACATAAAACCGTCCATTGCCATCTTTTCTTTCCTATCAAAAAGAAAATGGTCCATCTTTGTCATCCCAGTCCACCCTCCCCATTCCACTCCCATTGAGCACCCACCTCCCCTCACTCCCCCACCCATACTTACCTTCGGAAGGTTGGAAACAGTGATTTTCTCTGGACTGGAGACAAGCCTGCACTCTGCAAAGCTGAACTGCAAAATAAAGAATTGAAGGTAAGCCGTGTAATGGGAGTCAATGGGGGGAAGGGGGTTCAACTTAGGTTGATATCTCAGCCATTGTTTAGAAATTTTGCCCCAAATTTTTAACATGGGGTTCTTGGGATCCCACCTCTTGAATGCTGTCACTGTCATTTTATTTCTCAGTCTGGGAAGGTGATTTCGCTGCATGTAATCACCTTTTGGGATCAATTCATGAAATGACAGTGCCACTGTTCATGAGGTGGGGTCCCAAAAAGCTTATGTTGCAAATCTGGTAAAAAAATACCAGAAAATGACTGTGTTATGAGCATGTGTTGTATCATTTCTAGGCACTCTTGTAACTACGCCAATTTTTAATATTTGAACTTCACATTTTAAACAATGCCATTTTTTTACAACTCCTAATTTGCAAATTTTTATTATTTTTCACTCCAGATTTTCAACATTGACATTTTGTCACTCCTCTTCATGAACAGTATAGCTGTCATTTTACACATCCTGCCCAGAACGTGTTTTCACACTTGTGGAGCAGAATGGTGTGGTCGCTGTGTGAAATCAACTTTCAAGATGGATTAACAAAAATCACAGTGCTCGTGTTCATTAGGGAGGTCTCAAAAAAGCCAAGTTGAAAATTTTGTGAAAAAAAAAATTATCACATTACTAGCATGTGTTGCACTGTTTCAACGCACGCTAGTAAATTCGCACATTTTTAATATTTTCACTCCAGATTTTTAACATTGAAATTTTGTCACACCTCCACATGAATGGCACAGCTGTCTTTTTTTACAGCATGCCTGAATTTCTGCTTTACGAGAGCACAGAGACCAAAGGGCCCTGCTCTCCCGCAACTACATATTACTTACTATTTACATTAAACTCTTTCAAAATGAAGGGAAATTCATTTCAAAAAAATCAGTTAACACATCAGTTAGGGTTGATTGTACACTGAAAAAAGTTTGGAAATTTGGTGTTGGGGTTACCAGCCCCTACCGCCCTACCCCCACCCTCCACACACCAAGAGGTGTCACCGGTGCGTTGGGGTCATCGGGCCTAACTCTCACCCCATTCTCCTACACTACACCACCTCAGCTTGTTTACAAATGGAATGGGTTAAGAATTAGGGCAACAACCCCCAATACACATGCCGACACCTGCTGCTGTCAGCGGAGGGTAGAAGCGGGGCTAACCTTAACTCGAATTTCTAAACTTTGTCAATGTCCAATCAACCCTAACTGATGCATTAACGGAGTGTTTTTGCATTGAATATATATATATATATATATATATATATATATATATATATATATATATGTGGTAGTCACAGAAAAGTTTCTCAGCACTGAGGTGTACCTGGCATACTGAGGCAGAATGAGGCAGGATCACATTACAGTCAATGCAAATTGCCTCAGTGGTACCTTTGAGGAGGTAGAAACTTTGAGATAATTACCACTGTATGTTTGTATATGTATATGTATATATATATATATATATATATATATATATATATATATATATATATATATATATATATATATATAATATATATATATATATATATAGTGGTGTAGTACTAGAGTTCAGGATGAGGAGGCAGTTTAATGTTAAACCCCAAATTTTGCATCTTAATAACTTTGCAACCATTCAATGGATTGCACAAAATTTGGTATACACTGTCCCATGGGGCAGATCTCTTGACATGCCTAGTTTTATTTCAAATGGATGTGCAGCTTCTGTGCAGTGCACAGTGAAAAAAGTGTGTTTATCACTTTTCCCCCCATTTCTCCTGATTTTTCCTGATTGCACTGCACACACACTATTTGAAAGTGTGGTCTGAAATTTTTAGGGTAGAAAGAGGTTACTCTAAAGAAGAAGCTGCATTGGTTTGCTGAAAAAAATATTAATCCATTCCAGTGTTATTCAATTTTGAAATTTCAGGTTCTGAGCATGCTTAGTTCAGTATTTTGGATAGCTGCACAGTTGAAAACATGGATTTGGCCTTAAGAATGGGAATTTTGACAGCTCACAAATGGGGATCCCTGTTTGTAAGAATAATCCCTATTCACGAGCTGCCCTCTTGTTTTCAATTTTCCTCAAAAACAAAATGTGGTAACTTGCCACAGAGATGTCTTCTGTACAGATTGAAGTATGGGTTTTGTTTAGGGTGATGCCCCCTACAAACCCATGGTTTTGGTTCTGTTTAGTTTACTCAAAAAATGGCCATTTTTAAGTTTGAAAATCCCAGTTTGTGACTCGGTTCCAATCCCCATTCATGAAGTGTCAAAATCGTTGTTCACGGGCCGATCCCGGTTTTGTGAGCTGTCAAAATCTCTATTCGTGAGATGATGACCAGATGCCCTATCTCATAAACAGGGATTATCTCACAGATGGAGATTCTGACATCTCATGAACATATGTATAACATTATGCAGTAATGGGACTGCTGGGCTATCCCTTATGCACATGGAGATGACAGCTGATTACAATGTCTGTGCGCTTATGGATAGATAAACACTGATACCATTTCAAAACTATATAAGGGTAAGGTTATACTTTCTCAAAAAGTAAGGAACTTCATTTCAAAACACTTTGTTAATGCATCAGTTAGGGATGAAGCAAAAAAAAGTAGGGAAATGAGATATTAGGGTTGAGACCCTAACCTCCCCACCCACTCCCACCCTCCCACGGACCAACAGGGCATGGGGTGTGCCTAGGGTCATCGGTCCTAACTCTCACCCCATACTCCTATATTCACCATGTCAGCTTTCTTGCACATGGAATGGGATGAGTTAAGTCCAATGACCCCAAGGCACACCCCATGCCCATTGTTCTGTGGAGGGTGGGGTGGGGTGGTAGGGTTGGGGGTTAGGGTCTCAACCTCATTTCCCTACTTTTGTCACTTCAATCTGAACTGTTGCATTAATGATTTTTTTGCAATGAACATACATATATATATATAGATAGATATATATATATATATAGAGAGAGAGAGAGAGAGAGAGCAAAAACTTCAATAATGAATCAGTAAAGGTTGATAGTACAGTGACAAAAGTATTGAAATGTGATGTTAGGGTTTCACCTCTACCACCCCACCTCCACCCCCCCACCCTCTACACATCAACAGATGTCGGGTTGTGCCATGTGGTCATCAGGCCGAACTCACTTGTCAGTGCAGACAGACATTCAGGATACTCGAATAACAACACTACTTCTGTATGCAGAAGAGGAAGTTCTGTAACCTCAGGTGCTCATGCACACTGCAAGACATGGACACACTTAGTGGGCCGTGCTTCTGCAGCCGCAGATATCAGAAATACACATTGACCTGTAGCTGCAGAAGCATGGCAGCCACAAAATCCATGACACCAAAATGGCAACAGTAATTCTGTCTACAGAAGTGGAAGCACCTCAGGTCTGCATGTCTTCAGCCACAGGTGTAAGACATACACACCAACTTCTGACTTTAGACAGGCAGGCCTCTGTTACAGAGATGAAAGTACTGTTGTGATGTGGGTATCATAGTTTCATGAGTGGATCTAGAAATTGTTCAAGGAGTAGCAGGTTTCCAGATACAACATTTGCAACAGTATGTCTGTGTGCAGAAGTGCAGGCCCCTGAGGTGGCTCCTCAGTAAGACATGCACACTGCCGTCTGGCTGCGGAAGTGAGGCACGTGTGGGGGCCTGCCAATACACAGATGGAAATACTGTTGCAATGTGTGTATCATGGTTTCAGCAACAGATATAGAAATTGTTCAAAGAGGTAGAAGATTTTTAGATATGCAGCTGCATATAGACCACCATGAGATAGAAAATTATGCTATCTAGTGAGGTACCTCATGAAGCATACATAGGTAACTATGCTTGCAGAGGTGCAGGCCCCATGGGGCCTTCTGTCTATAAAAAGCACTGGATGACATACAGACAGAGGTGTGGCCACAGATACAAATCCACAAAGCTCAGTGTTACTGCATTTTTGTCATCTGGAAACAGCTGTATGTTGTTTGCTTACCTGATGATGGCTGTCTGCGGTTGCTTGTGTGGGCTTGTCCTTTTGCTGCTTGGGGACTGGGGAGTTAGGGTTGGCTCTCCCATAATTATGTACACGCCAAACAAATTACAATATGATTATACTATTTCAAAAGTAAGAAAATAGATTGCAAAAAAATGTAGTTAATGCATCAGTTATGGTTAAAGCGACAAAAGTAGGGAAATGTGGCGTTAGTTTCCAACCCAAACACCCCACCCTGCACAGACAAAGAGGGATCGGGGTGGCATTGGGGTCATCAGCTCTAACGCTCACATTATTCTCCTATGTTGTGCCCACCCAGTTTATTGTCTAATGGCATGGGGTGAGCATTAGGTCTGATGATCCCAATGCCACTCCAGATCCCTCTTTTTCTGTGCAGGGTGGGGGTGGGTTGTTAGGGTTGGAAACCCTAATGCCACATTTCCCTACTTTTGTCACTTTAACTCTAACAGATGCATTAATGAAGTTTTTTGCAGTTTATATAGTATATACAGAAACTCAAACCATTAATAAACATTATTGTTACAACTTTATCCAGGATAGTCCAGGTGCAATACATCATTTCAATGGGCCCAGATTTTACAGTTTTCCACAGCTAGGTGAACCAGAGCACTGATAGATTATCTCACTTGCTCACAGTGAGTAATCATCTCTGGTGAGGTTTGAGCCTGTGATCTTCCTGAACCCAGGCTCTCATGGTCTTTCAAAGGTGCTGGTACTTAACCCAACTCAAGAGCAGTTTTGTGCTTTGAGGTGTTGCAAGTTATGTAAATAATGTAACTTGTTAATTTTGAAATGCTTTAAAATCTCATGCCATGGCTGCAGTTGTTGCTATTAATTGGTGTTAAACTTACATATTGTGTCATTGTAAATCCATGGGATGGATGGCTCATAACATGATTTTAGGATCTGAGCAGTTAAAATGAATTCATGGTGTATGCCACTTTATATTGGTAGGAACTTGGAATCCAAAGAAAAAGGGATTTTTATCCACTAGGCTTTAATAAGAAACTATTTTCTAAAAAAAAAAATCCTTATATAATCTAGGCTAATGTAGAGTTTATTCCTTAAACATTTTTAAGTTTTCTATCCTCTGTGTCACTATTTTTTTTAATTATGGGTTATGTATGTATAACATTTTGACTACATTTAACATTTTTTCTTTATGGAATGTAAAGTAAGTGACACATCAATAGCTGAACACTGTAACAGATTGTGCAACTGGAATTAAAATATATTACATAATTCTTAACCAATCAGGACTATTTACTGCTAAACAGTCCAGATATTCTTATACTACTCATAAGAGAATGTCTCATTGAAAAAGTTGTAAAATTATGCATTTTTTTTCCCACCCTATGTTTATCCTCCAGTGACTCTGACTGGCCCCTATCTGGATCAGTCCACCCAGCCTCATCACTCAGCATCTCTGAGACTTATCTTTTCTATTGCAGCCCTGCTATGTGACCCTGGATTCAGATGCCCAGTCATTGATGTGGGGGCTGTTAGGGACTGGGCTGCCATTGTGAAGCAGTTAAAGGACTTTTCTCCATTTTCTGTCTCAACCCACATACAAAATGATGTGATGTTCATGCTCTGATGCCACAGAGATGTCCCGGGTGTCTGGACATGGGGTCCCCATCTCTGCATTTCCACAGTGCTGCTACCCAGATTCATCTTGGTGTCAGTCAAGCCATGGGAGAGATTTTCCCCCTTCCATGAAGGAGGAGAGCTGTTCTACAGATGCTTAATCCTCCCTCTCCCAGTGATATCCTTAGTGACTCAAGTCCATTCTCAAACCAGAGTCACCAGTGTGGCAGGAGAAGAGATTCCCAGGGCCTCAGCCCTCCACGCCTCTGGGCTGTCCCTAAAATTTTGAATTCATAAGTTCAGTTGTCATTGTCAGTTTTCCACACATTGGATTCTCTGATTTTCTACGACTTAAAAATATTGATTTTAAATTCAAGTTCCACTTAAAAAGGCAGATGTTTTTATCATGACTTATTATATCTTTATGTGCATAGTTTTGACAACTACTTTTAGTAGTTCTCTCACCAAAGAGCTCAGAAAACACTTTTATAACCGTAAGAGATGTGGGAACTGTATTTGTAAACACAGAAGTCCACGTTTAAACAAACTTCAGGTAAAGTACAACATCCTACACAGCAGTTAGAGACTAGAATTTGATGTCAGAAGGAGTCTGAAGTTCTACTGAGACTGTACTTACTTTACTACTTCTCCCCACAGGCCTATTGTCTTGGTTGACTGTATCCCTCCCTACCACTACCACAGCCCTAAAATTGCTTGCTGTTCCATGGGGAATATGAGTCCTCGTGCCCTCTTCCAACTATTGTATGTCTAAACTCATTACTGATACTGTAGCTGCCCCAACACTTCCACACAATTAAGACTATCCAGATGCCAATAGTGTATTGCAAAATATCACAATAAGTTCCCTTTCAGTCAATTGAATTTTTGTGATATTTCCAAATATATCCAGATATGCAATGCATTTTGCCACTAGCTACCACTGCAGTAAGGCTTTCCCGGGCATTGATTAGCCAACCATTACATTACTGACCTTGAGGAACCCCTTCTCCTAAGGAATCCCCTCTCAGCACTGTTACAATGTTGTAATTCATACATTTTGTTTAATACATCATTATATACAGTAGCTACATCCTACCTGCATGCCCTTTTCTTATCAAAGGAAGATCTGAGTTTGCATTAGAGTCATAATGCTTTCTTGAAGCTCGCCTCCTATAAAAGTGCAGATGCAATTAAATTACTATGGTGAACATCACTGTACAGAAAATTATACAAGCAATTTTCTACTCATATTAATTTAGAATCAAATTTTAATGTCAGTCATGTTCTCATACAGTATATGTAATACCTTTTTGGCTGCCACAAAGTGGGAATACTGTTTATCTGTGAACACAGAGATGGGCAAATTCCACAAATTTAGTTCCATGAAATAGTTTGCAAAATTCACACATTTTTCAAAATATTTCATGGGTGAAAAATGCAAAAGTCCACCTGCAAAATGTGGAACTTTGTTTGTGAAATACCGGAATTTCACCACTCATGGGAAAAATTTCATATTTTGTGGGTGAAATTCCACATTTTGCACCTGCAAAATATTCTGAAAAATGCATGAAATTCGTGAAATAATTTGGGGGGTGAAAGTCCCTATTTTTCTGGTACTTCACTGGTGAAATTAAATTTTGCTGCATCTCTGTGTAAACGTACAATGTGGCCCACCAGCGTGAAGCACTCTGTAATGAAGATAACATTGTTTCCTGCATGACAAATTATGGTAGTACTACTGTATTATATCTGTTCCTTCAGTATCCTGAAGGATATCAATTGCAGAAACTATACTGTGGCTTATTCAGGGGATGATACTGTATGTGTATGCTATATTCGTTTAGTAATTGTGTAATAAAATAAAATTATAAAAACAAATGTGGTTCTCCTTGATGGAATACCACCAGAATCATCTGATGCCTTGATTCAATAAACTGAGTTTGTATAATAAGTGGTTTAGTCAGAATGAGAAAGAAACTCTCATTACACAATCTGTCTGGTTATGTGTACTGAATTTATATTGTAATCTGAAAGTCATAGAATTTCAGCACAAAAGCACAGAGGAAAGTGTTATCCATAATGTCCCTGTATTTAATATAGAATAATACATGAGTGGGTATAACCAGAATTTTACACACACCCGAGGTGTGGGATGCTACACAAACCCTGCGAGGTTTATAAAAGCATCCCACACCAAGGGTGGTGTCAAAATCTGGTTTTACACACACACACACTCACCCATGTTTTATTTTATTTAATTACTGGTCCTCATTTCTTATACAGACACACACACACGTACACACACACACACGCACACACACACACATGTTTTTTTCTATACTTCTTTTTTTTATTACTGTGCAAAGTGCAGTTAGTCAACTGAAATCTATTGGTGATGCAGCCACTATGTTAGAGCCTGGCTCGAAATGTAAGAATGGCAGGATCAACTAGATAGATTTTTAACATTATGAAGGCAGGCTCAAACAGATGGATACTGCAAAAAATATTAAAAAATCGTACCTGGCATGAAAATGTTACTGTGAGGCAAAAGATGAGGGAGGATGCTCAGTAACAGAACAATAGAGCCACTAAATTGTCCAAGATATTCAGCCTGCCCACAAGGAGACTATGAGCCAATGAGTTTTGTGTAGATAGCTTGATTGGCAGGCACTGATCATTACTGCCTGGTTGTAATGCAAAATATCAACAGGGCAGTGGCAACTGGATTTACTAGTCTGGTTATCCATACATAACAAATGAGGATCAATAATTAATATTACATTACATACTGCATTATATTTCTGTTTTTGTTTTTGCTACTGATTGTCCCCCCTTCCCTTCCCCGGTCACATCTGTAAATGAGATTGTTGGCATATCTATGTAAGTCTACCTAGAGAAAAATTTTAAATAAATAGACAGACAAACAGATAGAGAATATAGCAATATATTATTTAATCATTTTCAGTGTTAATGCCATACCTGTGTTTGTATAAAATGAATTTTTGGTTACATCACATTTATCTATTTTTAAGTATATGAATGATCAGGAGTGCACTTTTATGACAGTTTACCTATAAAGTAACTTAAGTTAAGTTTATTAGCAGGAAGACTCCATTGAGCATTCTCATTTTCAAGGAGCTCCTGTATGGACAACGTTAAACAACAGTGTTCAGCAAAGGTGACAACATAGCATACAGGTACAATGACTGATAGGAGAAAAAGTGCATATATGGTCAGTAAAAACAATAATAAAACAGTGAAATATAGAATAATACATGGGTGGGTGTAACCAGTAGTTTACACACACCCAAGGTGTGGGATGCTACATAAACCCAGAGAGGTTTATAAAAGCATCCCACACCAAGGGTGGTGTAAAGTTCTGGTTTTGCACACACTCATCCATGCTTAAAATGTTTCTCTGTGTAGACATACAGAGATATGCCAACAATCTCATTTACAGATGTGAATAAAGTGAAAGTGCAATGTCAGTATATTGATATATTAACTGGATATCAATATTGTGTAACTTGTCAACCTAACATTAAGCTTTAATATTAGTGTATCAATAAAGAGGTACACATTTATACCACATCAACAAAACCGAAGTATACAGTACATTAACACACTGAAAGTATATTGATATAGCAGAACCATGTTGATCTAACTATAAGCTTCCATTATTTAAAAAAAAAAACAAGGTGGTTCTATAGTTTCTAGATTTGTGAATTGTCAGAAACAAATTTTTTAAGCAATAAGATCTTGACTAATTAATACTTGCAAATGGACTTTTCAAATGATGAAAGAATGTATAACAGTAACACTGAACATTGTCGTATGATGGCAATACATGTTCAGTGTATCAATATACTGGTAATGCATGATTACTATGTCAATATAGGACTTATTCCCTTGCATTGTATAGCAAGAAAGGCTATTTTTTCATTATATGTTTCTTCCTATGGCCCTAGTGCTCCTCTCCTTCTTGTTGTCATGTTTGTTTATATCTCTGACTGCTAGGCTCACTGCTGACACTGATACATTTCTTATGACTCCTAGAGTTACATATGGTTCCTAAATCTCAGTCAGTTCCTTCCTGGGGGTACCTAACCCCTTCACTGGATTGGATAGGCTGAAGATAAACCTCGTGTTTTATGCAACCTTGGCTGGAGAGTGTGCTCATCACTGAGAATAGTCTGATTTAGGCATGTGAAGCCATCATTGAGAGCTGTTGAGCCAGCCTTTTTCCCCTTGCACCTCTGTCCACCATGGCATCTTTGGGCAGAAGAGCACTTGAATATGGCTACCCTCATCATGTGCAATACCAGCCACCAACCACCAGAAGCCATTACAACAGTGGACCATGCTTGACCTTCCCCCAGGAGAAGAACATCTACAGTGGAACCAGCCAGAATGCAACATAGTAACTTGCAGTATTGACATGTCATAAAATACTGCATGACAAAGGGACTTAATTGCCATGATTGAATTACATAGTTCCCTGGACCATATAGTACAGTCTGTTCCACTTGTATGCCTTTTGGATGTATGCCTTTTCTGGATGTATGCCACTTTTAGTCTGGTCCCCTTTTTTTGTCTATTAACTCAATGCTAAACTGTCTGGTTGTATGCCTGTGTACTTTCATTTGCATGTCCATATTTTTGAGTCATCCTGTGTGTCAAGTGGTGTCTGGATGGCTGCCTAATCAGCTAATTAGGTGTGAAGTATCCTCTAGCTTAACGATATAAAAGGGTGCAGCTTTCCCTAGCAACAGATCTGCATTCTTTTAGTTGTATGGGGCATTCTGTGGCAGAAACATGGATTAAAAACAGTGAAACAGAGATGGCAAGGACCAACAGGTCAAAGAAACTTTGCTACACTGATTTACAGCCTCTCAGGACAGTGGGGTTCCACTCTTTGGCCATCTGCTCATGGAGAAAGCCCATTCCCTCTCCCAGTCACTTGGTGTGCAGTTTGAACCTACTGCTGGCTGGCTCTCACGATGGAAAGAGCAGAACAATATCAGCTACAAATGCATACATGGAGAGAAAGCAGAAAATGATAAGGCAAACAGCATTGAGAGCGAGCTGTGATCTGAATGGACTGACTGCTTTTTAACTCACTGTTTGAGTCACATTAATGCTACTTCTTTTCAATCATTTTTACTTTTTTTTAACCTTTTTAAAGTAGCCCACAGTATTTAATAAAGTTACACTCCCTATTAATCTTTTTTTAAAATATGAAATAAGGTGCAATAAAGTTTTTGTTGAAATGCACACTTATGTCAGTGGGACAGTTAGGAGGAGTCATGGTGATGACTGCTGAAGTGGTTTAATGAACAAACCACAATTCCCACTTGTATGCCATTCTGCTTGTATGCCCAAATTGTGGTGATCCACAACTGAGGCATACAAGCAGAATTGACTATAGCACTTTGCAGTAATACTGCAAGGCATTACATTGCTTCCTGGCTAACCACTCCAAACATTGATGCCCTGTCACTGTACCTGCTGGCATCCATCCCTGACATCCGTAGCTCAGACTGCAAACCCAGGTCACCAGTATACTGAGTGGGCATCTCACAGTAACCATTTAGTACTGTAGAACCAGACAAAAAGACTTTTTTCTTTAAACTTGTCTGATTATTGGTGGATATACTGTACTGTACTGTAGATGCAAAAAGAACAAAAATGGTATGGCTATTGTTATAACATGTATTTCCAATGTGGTTTATTTTCATTCCATAAAATCCTCCATGAGAATGGGAGCTTATAATGGAGTGACAAAATGCACTGCAGAGAGTCTCCAGTCTGGCTAGGGGAGTGCAGGGTATGATACCATAGACCACGTCCACATAGTCGAGGACTGGGAGCACCATTTTGGTGACCAGCAGGGGTAAGCAGTCTTTATTATAATACAGGGCATCTAGCTTAGGGCAGAGTTTTGTATGGATATCATTGATGTGGACTGAGAAGTCAAGCTTGCTATTAAGCCACACATTGAGGTACTTGAAGGGCTATACTGCCTCAAGAGGAGAGCCATCCAGCATGCAGAAGACCAGAAGAACTGAGAGTCTGGCCAGTTTCTGGCTGGTACAAAAGATTATAAACACAGTTTTTTTGGTGTTGACCCAGAGATGGCTGGAGTGAAACCGGATGTGTGGAAATTCTCCTGGAGCAGGTCTACTACAGATGCTGGAGTGGGACCAGCAGTGATGATAACTGTGTCATCTGCATATATATGTATATGTAAGTTGGCACATGTATGGGGGGGAGGATTATTCAGAAAAATGGAGATCAGGATGGGGCCTTAGATGAAGCCCTGTGGAACCTCAGCGTGGATGGGAAGGGGTAGTGATAAGACACCTCCAACATGTACTGACTGTTTATGGCCCATTAGGTAGGAATGAAACCAGTCAAGGGTGGGAGCTGAGAGGCCAGCAGAGATCAGCTTGTCCAGGATGAGTGAGTAGGACACCAAGTCAAAGACATTGGCTAGATCAATGAAGATGGCAGCCGTGATGTGCCCATGATCCATCCTTCAGTAGATGAAGTCAGTGACAGATAGCTGGAAGGAGACTGTGGTGTGGTGCTTTTAGAAACCAGAATGGAAGGGGGAGAGGAAAATGGAAGATGTTAGGTAGTCCAGCAGTCTTGAGTAGGCTAACTTCTCTTGCAGCTTGGCAAGAAAGGGAGGAAGAAGATGGGATGAAAGTGGCCAGAGTAGGAGGGGTTACCATCTTAATGAAATGGAAGAACTTTGGCAGTCTTTCAGGACTAAGGAATGGAGCAGAGGGAGAATGAGAGGGTGAAGAGGTGAGTAAGTCGAGGTGCAATTGCAGGAGCTAGGAGGTGGTTTAGGCTCAAGCCCATCAGCACTGGGCTTATGATGATGAAGGAAATGGCAAGTAGGGTTTCCTGAGTAGCGTTGGGGGAGAAGTAGAATCCCAGAATGGGGAGAGGGAAGAGGAAGGGGGAGCTTGAAGGGAATGGGAGCTGGAAGGGAAAAGGAAAGACTGTATCAGGTGGAGCGGGGAGGCCACATGTATTGACAAACTCACTGAAGTGAGCTGCAACACAGGAAAGGTCAGACACTGCTGTACCATTAACCATGAGGATGGGGAACAGACTGGATGGCGGGTCAAAAAGGGAGTGAATTTCCATCAAGGATTTGATTGAGGAGTCAAGATTGTTCTGGAGGCTGGCTTTAAAATAATGTAATTTTGCAGCTTGGACTTTTGTGCAAATGTTTCTCATGACCTTGTAATGGAGAAGATCAGAAAGGGATTGGGATAATTTATAATACACCCAAACAAGATCATGGGACTTGATTGATGATTTCTGTGGAAATCCAAGGGAAAGGTGAAGATTTTAGTTTGGATTTCCTGAGGGTGCATGGAAGTCCCAGATTGAAGAGAATTTGAAATGAAAAAGGGAGAGGACCACATCAATGTTAGGGGCTGGGAGGATGGTTGACCAGTCTGTTGCAGCAATGTCGCTCAGGATAGCACCTGGACCAGATGTATTTTGTAGCTGAAGGAGGAAACCAGATTTTCCTGATGGAGAACATCATGCAGTGGTCACTTAAAGAGTCCAGCAAAATACCTGCTGCAACAATGCAGTGGTGTGGTTGGTTGAATGGGGATTGAGCATGTGGCTTCAGAGATCATCTGAGACAAATTTAGAGAATCAGTCCTCTGGATGGTTGATCTGGAGGAAGGAGACAGAGTTAATGTTAAAGTCCCCAAGGAGAATGAGTTCACCACTGAAAGAAAGCAAGGTGATGTAGGATATTGAGTCCATTAGAGAGGCAAGTGAGATCTTTGGTGAGGCATAGGAAACCCCAATGAATATGGGGCAGATGAAGAGAATAATAGCCTGACAAGGAGAACTTAGTGGGAGGAGGTTATAGTCGCCCTGAAGACCAGGGAGCAGGAGATTCTCCAGTGAATGTGGATGTCTATGGTTCCACCATGTTGTCCCCTGTCCTTCCTGAAAACATTGAAATAAGGGAGGGTCAGGGCAGAGTCTAAAATCCTGGAGAAGGGACAGGATACAGAAAGAATTGACAGTGTTGTTGGTCTTAAACAGAGAGGAGGTCAAGCATCAGGAGAAGGATCCTATCATTGAAAGGGAAGATGTCAAGGCACTTGGTGGTAGCAGGGGTGGAGTGAAGGGGTGGGACCTGGGTTGGACTCCATATCATCTGACAGGATGATATAATTTGGAATGTATTTCCTCAACTGCGACATACTCATTAGTCTGCCAAGTGAAGTATTACAATATTTGCAAAACTAAAAAGTGAAGTGATAGCTGATCCAAACTTCACTTTAATAACAAATAGCCATGCTAGAAAAAAAGGCCAGCCATTCAAACATGTGACATGTAAAAGAAGAAAAACATCAAGTTGCAATCGATCCCATGGATATTTATAACAATGTGTAATACTGCATATTCATTGAAACATAGAAAGCATTTAGGATGGGAGAAGAGTGGACAACTCATTATGACCTACCCCCTTTTTTATAATTTATTTACAGTATACATATGCGTCAAACCTTACTAGTAAAACATATATTAAAGGATGCATCCTGTGCCTGCAATACATTTACAAATAAGATACAGTCACCTTCCCAGGAGATACCACATGGGGGGCGGGATGCAGATGATTGCATTAAATAACAAAGGCCATTACAGCCCAGAGCTTTCCTGGAATATAGAAAAGATTTCCCCAGGTAACTAAGTATCGTATGGGCCACATTGTCTCTAAGCATCCCTCACAAATCAATGCCTTGATGTAAATGAACATTCCCCTAAGAGAAAGTACTGAGTCATAACAAGTAGACAGTATATGTAGTAGATTAGACAGGTAACCACAAACTGTAAAATGAAAACAGTACCTACAGTACAAATTCAGTGAGAATTATACATTACTACCGACAAAAGTCGAACATTCGTATCCCCAGTACAGACTTTAAACATATCTTGTAATCATTCACCCATAGTAATATGAGGAGTTGAAAATGTAAGTATTTCCATACACCACACCTTTTCACCAAACAAGGAAAGATTGCAACAAATAATCTATGTTAAAAGTCTACACCAATCCAAAGTTCAGCTGTGGTCAGAAGAATATTCAGTTATAGTTCGAACAATGCCTATGTGCACTCTCTCTCTACATGAGTGAGAAAAATGGCCAACTCTATACTTCATAAACCTCTCCACCCCCTGATCAATGTATTCTATCCTTCTTATCCTGAGTTCACATCCCATCTCATTCTTGTAAACAAGCACAATTATTACTTTCCCCTATTTCATTGATAGAACTCCACTAAAGCATCCAGGTGGCTAAACAAGATTAATGCCCCAGGATAGATGACTTTCCAGCAGAATTTTATAAAATTATGCCTCTTAAGACTTCAACTTCTCCTTTGCTTCAGCTCTGTCATCATTTGCAGAATGGGAATGTCCCACCTCCATCTTGGCAATATGTGATTCTTACAGTTCTTCCAATGTCCGTTAAGGACCATACTTTACCCTCCTCATATTGTTCCATTTCTGTCTTGAATTCAGACTATAAACGTTTTATGTCAATCTGGGCTCTCTGGTTGAAGGGTCTTCTTTAAGTCAAGCTGGACCTGGACCAGGCTGGGTTCATGTGCAAAAGGCAGGCTCATGATAATGTGCATCAAATCTTGCTCCTTTTGGGCTATTTTTACCAGTGCTCAATCTTTCTGGTCCTGGCCAGCTTGGATGCCGAGAAGGCTTTTGACCGGGTCTCTAGGTCTTTCCTTTGGTCTGTGCTACAGACATTTGGATTCCCCACCAATTTTACTAAAATTTTGCAACAATTATATCACTTACCTTTAGCCACAGTGAAAGTTAATGGATTGCTTTCTAGTTCATTTTCCTTGGGGGACCTGGCAGGGCTGTCTCCTCTCTACGGTATTATTTGCTCATTATATTGAGGGCTCAATTCACAAAGTGGTTGGAACATCGCAAAGGTTTTGCACCACAGAGTGATGGCACAAAGTGTAACATGTGCCACAAAATGTGCCAAACACTATTGAGGAACACAGTGTGTGCTCAACAGACTGCGAGTTGCCCTAAAGTGCTATGTGCCAAAGGATGCGCTAAACACAAGATGTGGAATGTTGCAAGTGGCATTTGTGACCAGAAATGCAGCCACATCCTCGATAATGATATTCAGAAAAGCACTGCCCCCACACATGCTCCATTGACTAGATCCGCCAGTTAGACCAGGGGAGAGTTGGTTTAACTCACACAGCATGTAATGAGAGCCATGCTGGGCAGTTTGAAAGCAAGTCACTAGTGAGGAAGTACTCCAGCAACAGTTACCAGACCAATGATTTGCACACAATGTCTGTTCTAGCAGCTGTGCTAGCCATTAGGCTAGTCATTAGGCTGGCAATATTGAGGAGGCACAGGCGTGCCCATCAGCACCTGCACAGGACACAGCAAAATGCCCCTATGGAGAAGGAGGTGAAATGGCAGAGAACAAACAGCATCAGGGTATACAGGCAGCAGATAAATACAACAAATGGAAGTTGAGCACTTACCGCCTCTCTTGAGAAACACTCCAGGCAAAGGCTTTAGTGACTACATTTATTAAAATAATAAAAGCAGAATGCAGACAACATCAGCCCGACACATTTCGGAGCTATAGATCCTTTTATCAAAGGCTGAATTTAGCTTGCTACCAAACTGTTTATATAGTCATTCAACTCTGATGTTATTATGACACAATTTAAAATATAGCTATTTCATTGGCTGATACTGGCACCTATTCATTTAACCCTCTGATGCACTTGATTCCAATTCATAAAACCATATGTCTCACAGATAATATGGCAGTTCACTGAAGAGCAGTGCCTGGCAAGATATCATCTCCCATGAGATGCCATACTGGAACTGTATGAGGATCCCTGCAGGAACTGCAGAGCCAAACATGGAGGGGGCATCCCATCCCAGTGGAGGTGAAACTGTCAGCAGATTTCTGCTTTTAGGCAACAGGAACATTTCAAACACCAACAGGTGACACTGTGGGCATCTCCCAGACATCAGTGTCCAGATGCTTCAAGCAGGTCCTCACGGCCCTGCTGTGGAGGTTGGATAGGTACATATAATTCCCTAAGGATCCACAGGAACAAGTAGCCATAATGCAGAGATTCTATGGAATTGTGAGGTTTCTCCATGTCCTGGGAGTTGTGAACTACATGGATGTGGCAATACATGTGCCAACAGTGGATTCTAATATGTACATTAACAGGAAGGGGTTCCACTCTATAAACATGCAGGTTGTGTGTGACAGTCATTGTTGCATCCTGCATTATGTGGCTCGGTACCCCGGGTCCTGTCACGATGCCTACATCCTCAGACAGAGTCGACTCTAAGACACCTTCACACACAGGGACATCCATGAAGGATGGCTACTGGATAAGTGCACAGCTGTGGATGCAGCACCATCACAACGATCTGTGGAATACAGGTTGGCCAGATGCACTGTGTGCAGGTAGAAAACCATCGGAGAGCCCTCATTCAGATGTGACGGAGACATTGATGACAGACAGTGCCTGTCCTTGCAAGCAGCACATGCGGGGCAATGCTGGCTGAATTATCAATGCATCTATACATGGGCACCATGTGTGACCAACATGACCCATGGGTAGATGGGATGGATGCAATGCAATGGGGAGACAGTTTTGTTGGTGTGTGGAGACAGTATGATGCACAGTGTTGTGCACAGAAGGTTAATCCCGCCATAACATTCCCACAGGTGACAGATGCTACCCACAGCAGCTATGGCTGATGACATCCCCGAGGCACCCACATACAGAGGCCAAGTACAGATACAACCATGCCTATGCTGTCACCAGGAGTGTATCTGACTGCACCTTTGGCCAACTGAAGGCTAGATTCCAATACCTAGATCATTGCTGAGGGTCCCTGCAGTAAGCACCCTTGCAAGATATTCATATCATGGTGTATCCTGCATAACATTGCACTTGCACACCATGTTCCTTTGCCAGAGCTGGAAGATGGTCCAGAACAGAAGGAAGATGGAGAGGCAGAATGGCACGAGGACAACAGACAGGGTCAGGGCATTGGAAGGATGTGAAACGAGACTCCAGGCCAACATGCCAGACAATATCTGATTCATAGCCATTTCACCTGAACTGTGCTATGACCCACAAGACAGTAGTCTGCCACTGTGCTGTTGTACATGAGGACACCACACACATTATGTATGTCCAGGCAGTGTATGAGTGTAACACCTCTCCACCTGGGACAACTACCTGGTAGTGGTGGTGTGGCTCACAATGCACACACTGCTAGGTGGTTGTCCCAGGTGAGGGGATGACCGACAGTGATGTACACTGCACTCCACATGTACACAGTGGTGGGAGGGGTCTATAAGTGCAACCCCTCCCATGGACACATGTGGAAGGGGACACTGTAACACTGGGGGTGTGTAAGTCAGCTTTTTAAACTGTGTGCATAGTGTGTTGAACTTGCAAATGCTATTAAGGGATAGATGCAGAATGACAGCACCATGTGAGGTGATCCCAGTCTGAAACAAAAGGCCGTGCAACAATTCCACACATAGACATGGGGACCTCAACACTCAGGTGTGGCACACACTGTCATTGCTGTAAGTGGAAACCTACAAGCTGTCTGTATGGAAGCCACGTACATGGTGGATGGGAGGCAGACAATGGTGCATAGATGGACATGTTTGGGCCTGTCATGGGAATGTAACAAAGAGCTGGGTATGGTATTCAATGCCATAACATACGTGGGACATGGTGGGGGGTAGGAGCAGGTCAATGCTGTATTCACAGTTCAGCTGTGCAGAGTGATGAGCAAGAGGTATGTGTGTAGTGGGTGTGCAGGGCCACACATTGGCCCACTGTAGCAATCATGTCCAAAATGTATGTAAATGGCAATCAGCGAGCCCACAACCCAACAGATAATATTGCTGACAGGTGGAGGATGTCGGGTGGTGCAGTCTGCATTGCAGGCGTTGCATGGCGAGTGGGTGAGATAGGTGGGGAAACAGATATGTGCCACCTGGTGTTGTGGACTACGTATTATACAGTATAGTGCAAGTGTACAATCCTATGGTGTTGACACAATATGTGTCTATACATCAAGCAAACAATCAGAAAGTAGTATGATACACATGTGTCACATATCACATACTAGTAGAACACAAACTGTGTCACAAAATGTAACGTACAATACACAAGATGAGCTGACATTAACCTGATGCATTTTGCGGTACGGTGTGTGTGCAGTTCTCGAATGCGGACATTCGTACCATTAGTACATGGATTGTGCAAACCTGGAGTTCAGAGGCACACAACATGTGATACACTTTAGCAGGGCACACGGCCACACAAACATTACACAGTTACCACATGGCAGTAAAACCACAGCTGAATGCAATGGCTGGTGTAAGGGGAAGGGCCCCAAATTTCACTGATGATAAAGCTGTGCTGCTAGTCAGCTCAGTGATGAAGTGGTCCAGAGTACCCCTCCAGCCAGGTTACAGGCACCACACACTGCAGGAGAGGCAAAGGGCAAGGATATCCATTGCCAAAAAACTGAGAGCCCACTCACAGGTGAGGAGAACTGTGAGGCAGGTCCGCCACCGGTGGAATGACCCCCACCTCAGGAATAGCACAGGCCTGATGAGACTTCAGGATATAGCAAAGAAGGCTGACATAGCCATGCGAGGAAGGCATCAATAGGTGACAGGTAGGTATCACTGGTGTGTCACACATGATTGCAGATACCCCCCCATACACCTAGGTAACATAATACTGAGGTATTCTTTGTCCTTGTGTCCCAATCATAGACATACCCAATGCTGATGAGGAACAGGAGGAAGCAGGACCAATGAGACAGCAGGGAGTGTAGGTGTCCACAGGATAAGGACATGACAGAGTTAGGTGACATATATGTAATACCATCAGGGGATCATCCATGGTCACATGCCAAAGTGATAGAGAGACATTCATCTGTGTGTAAGGCCACTGCACAGCTGGGCGTGTAATACATCCATTTGGTGGTATGGGCCATAGGTACATGTGCCATCACCATGGTCCAGGTGTGGGAATGAACAGTCCCTGTAGATACACAGTGGGTTATGTAAGTTGTATGTGCATCCATGCCTGCATACCTGTGTTGTGTTACCTTCAGGAGTAGAGCCAAGTACAAACAACCTACGCCATTACAAGGGCTCTGTGGCACAATGGCAGACCATTGTCTGTGTGCCACTAGAACAGAATGCAGGCTGACATAGTAGTACTGTGTCCAATGTCCCCTGGCAGTCAGTGTACTGTATTGCAGACATAGACTGTGTAGCAGGATAGGGTGGTGAGCTGTACACTGTTGATCATGATGTTGCTATTGGCATGCCTATACTGCATGGTCATTGCTTAGCATGGTTGCATGGTTGACATCACAAGGGCAAATGGACACCCACACATCACACTGTTGGACAACTAGTATTAATGTAACCATGAATGTGGAAAACTGCACACATTTTTTTTTTTTTTTATTTAATCATTTGTTAACCTGGTGAAGGCTCTGGACCAATAGTCCTTTCTCAGGCCTGACCCAGAATGTTTCATGCAAAACATCAATTCAATTCAATTTTTATTTAACCAAGATAAATACCATTGAGCGAGCTCATTTACAAGGCGGTCCTGTGAGGACACATTACAATCTCAGTACATTGATAGAGTTTGGCAACAGTTTTGGGAGCAAAAGTTCTTTAGATTCGATGGACTGCATCTGACTAAGAAGGGAGTCAGTGCATTGGGGCAGAAGTTTAACATCTTTGCAGAATATTTAAACTAGCAAATGGGGAGAGGGTGCAGCACTCAATATATCATATGGTAAGAACACCCCTACCCCCTCAGCTAGTGATCAAACAGGAGTTCAGCATGTTTGTAGTTCATTTGCATCACGAGGTAAGGAAAAAGGTCCAGCGACTTGCAGGGGAAATGCCAGACCTCGCCCAACAACTAACACACAAAATATGGCCAATGGAAAATTATGTACACAAAAGCCCACAGTCTGGGAAACAAGATCCCAGACCTGCAGGCAACAATGACAGAGGCTAAACTGGACATAGTAGCCATTAGCAAGACATGGTTCACCAGTAACCACACTTGGGAGACTTCAGTACCTGGCTATGTACTGTTCAGAAGAGACCAAGGTACAAAAAAGTGGGGGGAGTGGCCCTTTATGTCAATAAAAGTATCAAAGCTACAGAAATTCAGAATACACATAAGGAGCCAGAAGAACTGTGGGTTACCCTGGAAACAGGAAATGGGACAGCCATATGAACTGGGGTTGTCTGCAGGCCTACAGACCAGGGCGAGGACATAGATGCATTACTGTTAGAAGATATACAAAACATGACAGCTAAAGGGGAGATTCTGATAATGGGAGACCTCAACAGGCCAGATACAGATTGGTCAATGCCATCAGGAACATCTACCAGAACTAGACACATAGTAGATTCCCTGCAGGGGAGGGCCTCAAACAACTGGTACAACAACCCACAAGAGACAGGGCTATCCTAGCTCTAGTACTGACTAATAGAGAAAGGATCACAGATCTCCATATAGAAGGTCACCTGGGGGCCAGTGACCATCACATGACATGGTTCAATTTGGCCACTAGAACTAAATCATTCCATTCCAATGCAAAAATATGGGACTTCAGAGGAGCTGACTTTGATAAGATGACCAACAGAGTTAAGCTAGCCCAGGCAAGAAGAAATACAGGTGAGGGGGTATAGGCAAAGTGGGCAAGCTATAAGGATGCAATACTTGAAGCAACATCCCATTGTGTTAGAGAGAAAAACAAGAGCAAAAGAAGGAGAAACCACTTCAGTTCTTAAAAATAGTAGCAGAAAAGGTCAGTGCCAAAAGGCTGGCCTTCAGGAAATATAAGAGAACACAGCAGGATGAAGATAGGGAGGCATACCAAACTTCCCTAAGGGAAGCAGGGAAAGCAGTAAGGCAGACAAAGACCCAAACCAAGGAAACACTAGCACGAACAGTAAAAGAAGGGGACAATACCTTCTATAGATGCATTAGTGAAAGGAGAAAGTCTGGAGGGGGTATTGCTAAGATCAAAGGGAATAAGGGGGAGTGTGTGGAGGGGGACCAAGGAAAAGCACCTATCCTAAATAGATACTTCTGCTCAGTATTTACTGAGGAGAAGGTAGGGCAGGGCCAACAGCTCAGCACCATGGACACAGTGTGGAGGGAGGTGTGCACTAGTCCCTTCACAAAAGAAAGGGTCCTACAAGAGCTTGTTAAACTCAGGGTGGACAAGGCAATTGGACCTGATGGCATACATCCCAGGGTACTAAAGGAGCTAAGGGAGAAACTAGCAGAGCCATTATCAGAACTGTTTAGTGATTCTCTGAGCACAGGAGAGGTCCCAGAAGACTGAAGAAGGGTTCATGTAATCCCGCTCCACAAGAGTGGTAGCAGGGAGGAGGCAGGGAACTACAGACCAGTCAGTCTTACTTCAGTAGTGGGCAAGATTATGGAGGCATTCCTTAAGGAAAGGATAGTGCAACACCTGGAATCCATAGGAGCACAGGATCCAAGACAGCATAGGTTTACAACAGGAAGGTCCTGTCAAATTAATCTCATAGATTTCTTTGGCTGGGTAACCAGAGTGGTGGACCAAGGGGGTGCAGTTGATGTCACCAACCTAGACTTCAGAAAAACTTTTGATACTGTTCTACAGAGAAGATTGATTAATAAGCTGGGTAATAATGATAATCATTTTATTTATATAGCGCAATTCTTATTTCAAAGCGCTGCACATACAGGGGTGGTTCAGAAGTTGGTCAACTGGGTGGCAAACTGGTTGGCAGGCAGAAAACAGAGAGTGGCGGTAGACAGTATACAGTCAGAAGAAATGCAAGTCACAAGTGTGGGATACCTCAGGGATCAGTCCTGGGGCCAGTCCTCTTCAATATATTCATCAGTGACATTGCAGATGGGCTGGAGGGTAAGGTTTGTCTGTTTGCAGATGACACCAAGATCCGCAACAAAGTAGATGATCCAGATGGGGTGGGCAGAATAAGAAGAGATCTGGATAAACTGGCAAGATGGTCAAAAGAGTGGCAACTAGGGTTTAATGCAAAGAAGTGCAAGATCATGTACAAAGGGAAGAGAAACCCTGAAGCTACCTATAGGTTGGGAGGGAGTTGCTACCAATCACAAGGGAAGAAAGCGACTTGGGCATCATCATCATAGATGACCTGAAATCATCCAAGCAGACCACTAAAGCAGTAGGTAAGGCTTGAGGAATGTTGGGGTGCATTAGTAGGGGTAACACGAGTCATAAGAAGGAGGTAAAACTCTCTCTTTACAAGACACCGGTTAGGCCCCATCTGGAGTACTGCATTTGCATGCAGTACTGGAGGCCACATCCGCACAAGAACATTAACAAAATGGAGGCAGTCCAGAGAAGGGCACCCAAAATGGTGCAGGGACTGCATCAGAAAACATATGAGGACAGATTAATGGAACACAAAATGTATACCCTAGAGCAAAGAGGGAGAGAGGTGATATGATCAAAACATTCAAACATCTTAAGGGAATTAACAAGGTGAAAGCATCTAACATGTTTCAATACAACAAAAATAGCAGGACAAGATGACACAGCATGAGATTAGAGGGAGGCCAATTAAGGAGTAATGTTAGGAAGTTCTTTTTCACAGAAAGGGTGATGGATGCATGGAATGGCCTACCTCAGGAAATGGTGGATATGAATACAGTGCAGGGCTTCAAACAGGCATAGGATAGGCATAAGGGAGCAATACAGATGAGTATGAATAGATAGGCCATTAACAGAGTACAGGGCTATGGCACATTCATAAAGTAGAAAAAAATGGGCAGACTGGATGGGCCTTGTGGTCCTTATCTAGCATCAACTTCTATGTTTCTATGTGATATACTGTACATAATCATACATTTTTGGAGCAACAACACATGTACATTCTGTGACGCTTGGCCAGCTGGTTATGATTGTTTTATGAGATTTGTAATATAAAGATATAGTAGGTGATTGTCTCGCATAAGACAGCCTGTGCTTATGGGTGCAGCCCCCGAGAGTTTCAAATAAGCTACAGGATATATTAACCTGAAACCAGGAGGTAAATAAAAGAGCAGAGAGACTTAATTAAGGGTCTCCTGTTTTTCTGTCTTAATTAGGACTGACCCAGCTGCCAGGATATAGGGCTCATAAAGTTTTATGATTCCTATAGGAAGAACATTTTATACTAACCTGGTGCTAAAGTTGTAAAACCCTTTGACATGCCTTTGGAATAGGAACTACACCAGATCAAAGAGAAAATGTTTAATTAAGGAGTCATATTTAGGAAGTGGAGTTTTTGCTGATGTCACGTTATTTAATATACCTCCTGATGGGGCATCCTGTTTGTAATTTTTTTTTTTTCTAAAAGGAGGAGCTGGATGACTCACAGAAGGGGTGTGAATATTATTTGAAAGACTGCCTGGGTATCTGCCAGTTCTGTTTGCATGTGACATATAAATGGTTAAGTCTGACAATTGTTCAAAAGCTTGATGGTGTTACTAAACTGGGAAAAGGTAAGAATATACCTAAGGTCTTTTATAGAGTTTTAAGGGTTCATTTTGGAAGTCTGGCTTGGTGCCCTGGTGAAAGATTGTATCACAATCTCCAGAGAGAGTACATATCTGAGCCTGTACATTGGCTACGCTAGCAAAAGGTTCACAGTTTGAATGCCCCCAGAACTTGAGACTAAAGGTGATTCGGACCCAAAAGCAGACAGTAGAGTTACCCTGTCTGTTACCTGTTCATACTATTGCGCTTAGAGATTGGCACTGTGGGAGCAGAGGGCCTGATCTGCTGAGTGTGTTTGTGACAGATCTGGTTGACAGCGGTGTGAAAAATTTGGTAACACAAGCTTTAACTGTTCAGTGTCAGCTTAATACTGTATAGCTCACTTGCAAAAAAAGGCAGTGATTTATTTTTTAAAAAAGGAAACAGAACTATATCATTTTGCTTACAGTCAAGTTCCTACCTGTTTTATTTTTTTCTAAAGTGCAAGTTAGAGTAGCCATAGTTAGGGAAGAAGATGGTTTCAACTACTGTGGGTACACTGCAGACTACTTGAGGCAGTTGTGCCAGGACAGAGGAGTCCTGCACGAGGCGAGGGCTACCAAGCAGAACCTCGTGGATGCCCTTTTGGCAGCAGATACCCAGAGCACTGAGTCACAGACTGTGACTGTAAAGGACCAAACGTTGGGCATGAAGGGGCCAGCAGCCAGTGCAGTGTCTAAATCTTGTGAGGATGACAGCAGGGCCAGTGCCAGTGAAGGGCCACAGCAGCAGGGAAGGTCACCAGCATTCTGGAGCCAGAAGCAATCAAGCTGCAGATTGAGTTGCGCAGAATGGAGCTGGAGTTCCAGAGAGAAGTGAAGCAAGAACAGTGAGAAGCTGAACTTGAACAGTGAGAGGTGGACCTTGAAGAGCGTGAACACCAGATGTGACATGAACTGGAGAAGTTACGACTCCAACCACCAGTACCAGAGCAAGTAAGTGGCTTGGGTTTAATTGGAACTACAGGATTGGGTTACAAATTAAATTCCAGATTGATAGCTGACTTTAAGGAGGTGGGAGGATATGGATACCATTTTAAATTCCTTTGAAAAAGTTTGTATTCAGGCAAAAATTCCTAGAGGGTCCTGGAACTTCCAGCTATCCCACTACTTACCAGGAAAGCTCAGGATGCATTGGGTCAAATGGACAATGAGGACAGTAATGATTACAGCAAACTTAAAGCTGCACTTTTAAAGAAGTTTGATTTAACTACAGAAGAATAAAGAGCTAAATCCCATAAGCTCAGCAGAAGCCCTGACATAAGCTATGAGGAGCTAGCAATGAAACACCATCAATGTTTAAAATGTTGGTAGGAAGGAATTGAAGCAAACTCTGTAGATAAAATTGAAAATGCTATTTTGTTAGAACAGTTTTCTGGGGCATGCCCAGCAAACCTATAAACCTGGCTGGAGGACTGAGATCCCAAAACAGTGTATGAGGCTGCTGAACTCTTGGACTGCTATGCCAAGAGTAGACCTGCTCTGAGAGTGAATGGGGTGGGCATGGCAGCACAGAAAGGAAAAAGCGCACCTTCAGGGCAGCTAAAACCCTCACTGCCTCCACTGAAACCAGTTAGCCCCAGGTTTCAAAGAAAAAATTTTTCTGAGAAAAGAAATGAATGTTGGGTTTGTAAAGAAACTGGGCATATTGTTAGACAGTGTCCCAAAAGGACGAGCAATATGCATCATGAGGCTAGGAAAAAAGTGGGTTGTTTATGTGTCCCTGGAAGCATGCCTGTGAACATGAAGGAACACATGCACCCAGTCATGGTGAATGGTGTACAGACACAAGGGTTAAGGGACACAGGGGCATCCCTGATGTTGGTAAAATGAGATCTGGTAGAGCCTGGTCAGCTTATACCCAATAAATTTGTAACGGTACAAGACTTCACTGGTGAAGAGAAAACATTGCCACTCGGTAGTGTTTTCTTAGACTGGGGTGAAACAGGGGGAACTGTGCAACAGGTGGCTGTAGCCAAAACTTTAGCAGTTGATGTCATCCATCTCAAACAGGGGATGGTGTGTGCTGTTACCTGTAGCCAAGCGGGATGGGGAGATTGTAGCTCCCTGGACCCCACAGAATCCATTGTGGAAACCACTGGGAGGCTGGTTCCCCAGCCTGTGTCTCCTGATATAGAGACTAATGAAAAGGAAGTAGATATTTCCCCAGTAGCAGTTAACCACATAGCTATGGAAGGTTACTCTGAAGAGGGAGGAGTGACCCATTGTCAGAGGGTTAGGGATGACAGTGATCCTGAGTGCCCTGAGGCTAGTGCTAGAGACCCTAGTTTAGAGTCTGAAGGGGACCTGTTCCATGCCTTGGGAAAATGTAAGGAGTTTGCAGTTGCTCAGAAAAGTAACCCTAGTCTAGAGAAGCTGAGGGCTTGGGCAGACTGTGACAGAGCACAGGGAGGTGATTGAAAACATAAAGTTTATTGGAAAAATGGACTGATGTATAAGTAGGATGTGAAGACAGAGGAAGGGGTGATAGGCAGGCAGCTTGTCGTTCCCCAGGGGTATCATGAGCAGTTGCTCAAGATTGAACATGATAGTCCCTTGTCTGGTCATCTGGGAATCACTTGCATTATGCAGTGGTTGGCCCTGAATTTCTATTGGCCCAACTTCATCCAGCAGGTGAAGGAGTATTGCAGGTCTTGTCACTGGTGCCAAGAAATAGGGAAGGCAGGTAAGACAACCCAAGCCACCCTAATTCTATTACCCATAGTGGAGGAGCCATACCAGAGGGTGGGAATGGATATTGTGTGGCCTTTAAATACCCCCAGATCCTCTGGGAAGAGGTTCATCCTGACTGTGGTGGATTATGCCACCTGGTATCCAAGGCAATCGCCCTATCCTCACTGAGGACAGACAAAGTGGTAGATGCCTTACTTGGGATTTTCTCCCATGTTTGGTTTCTGCATGAGATTATCACCAATCAAGGGGGTTACTTCATGTCGGACCTGATGAAATGTTTGTGGGAGAAGTGTGAGGTGGTGCAGAGGCACATGACACCTTATCACCCACAAGCCAATGGGCTTGTGGAAAGATTTAATGGTACTCATAAGTCAATGCTCCAAGCGTTTACTGAACAGCATGGGAGGGACTGGGAAAAATATCTTACCCACCTGTTGTTTGCATTCAGAGAGATGCCCCAAGACTCGACAAGATTTCCCCCTTCAAGCTCTTATATGGACGCCAGGTACATGGGCCCCTAGACTTCATCCGGGAGGACTGGGAAGGCAAGCATGCCACCCAGGGCACTCCCATAGTGGATTATGTCCTTAAGTTTAGGGAAAGGCTGAAGGAGCATATGGGAACAGCCCAGAGCAACCTGACAGCTGCCCAACAGAAACAAAAAGTGTGGTACGACTGCAGAGCCAGAGCTCGCTCATACACCGTGGGTCAGGAAGTCATGGTCCTTATTCCGGTCAGGAAAGACAAGCTGCAGGCTACCTGGGCAGGACCGTACAAAGTAATTAGAAAGGTAAATTATGTGAACTGTATCATAGAGTTACCTGACAGAAAACATACAGAAAGAGTGTATCATGTCAACATGATGAAGCCATATGCTAATAGGGCTGCCATGGTGTTTGCAGTATGTAGTCCTGGGAAGGGGACGGACGAAGGAGCCTCCCTTCTGGACTTGCTGGAAGAAAGCAAGCGGGAGTCCTCTATGGAGGCAGTTAAATTGTCACCCCAGCTGGCCCCGGACAGGATCCAGGAAGTAAAGGAGGTTTTAACAGACTTTGCAGCACTGTTTAGCACCAAACCTGGACTAACCTCCTTAGCGACACACGATGTGGAGACAGGGACACAGACACCCATACGGCAGTCAGCATATTGAGTGTCAGAGGCTGTCCAAAAGGACATTAGGAGGGAAATGCAGAAGATGCTGGATTTAGGGGTAATCCTGAGATCCCACAGCCCCTGGGCCTCACCCATAGTCCTTGTGCTCAAGCCAGATGTCTCTACTTGTTTCTGTGTGTGGACCATCATGGACTGAATGCAGTCATGAAGTCAGAAGCCCACCCGATGCCCCAGATGGATGAACTCCTGAACAAGTTGGGAGGGGTGACCTACCTTATGACTATTGACCTGACAAAGGGGTATTGGCAGGTAGAGTTAACTGACAGAGTTAGGGAGAGGACGGCCGTCATCACTTCGATAGGCTTATTTGAATTTAAAGTAATGCCTTTCAGAATGAAGAACGCCCTGGCCACTTTCCAAAGGTTGGTGAACCAGGTGTTAAATGGTGCTGAGTAGTATGCTGTGGCATACCTGGATGACATTGCCATCTTTAGTACCAGCTGGGAGGAACATCTGTCTCACCCTAGGGAAGTGCTGGGCAGGATACAGAGGGCTGGGCTCACTGCCAAAGCTGAGAAGTTACAGGTGGCCATAGCTGAAATGGCATACCTCAGGCATGTTGTAGGCTGGGGACAGCTCCATCCCAACCAAGTAAAAATAGAGGTGATCAAAGTGTGGCCCAGACCGGAAATGCAGAAGCAGGTCAGGAGTTTTCTAGGGACAGCAGGGTACTATAGGAAATTTGTACCCAATTACAGTGCCCTCCCTGCTCCCCTATCTGACCTGGTAAAGAAAAAGATGCCTAAGAAAATTACCTGGGAACCAGTCTGTGAAAAAGCCACTACCAGACTGAAGGAGGCACTGTGCAGTGCTCCTGTATTTACAAGTCCTGACTATAGCAGACCCTTTATAGTCCAGACTGATGCCTCAAATATGAGTATTGGGGCAGTACTGAGTCAGACATCCAACCAAGGGAAAGCTCACCCTGTAGTGTACCTGAGTAAAATGTTACTTCCCAGGGGAGCAGACTTACTGTACTGTAGAAAAAGAGTGTCTTGCCATAGTGTGGGCACTAAAGAAGTTAGAGCCATACTTATATGGGCAGCATTTTGAGGTACAAACTAGCCACAACCCCCCGGTTTGGCTGACACAAATGGAAAACACTAATGGTAGACTATTAAGATGGAGTCTTACCTTGCAAGGGTATGACATGATGATCTTACATAGGGCTGGAGTGACCAATCAGAACGCAGATAGCTTATTGTGTCTATATGAGGAGAGAACTGACTTGGGAAGTTCATCCCATGCAGAGGATAGAGCCCCCAAATTCAGTCTAGGTGGGGAGGATTATGATGCTTGGCTAGCTGGTTATGATTGTTGTATGAGATTTGTAATACAAAAATATAGTAGGTGATTGTCTCACCTAAGACAGCCTGTGTTTGTGGGTGCTCCCCCTCCCCCAGGTTTCAGAGAAGCTACAGGATATATTAACCTGAAACCAGGAGGTAATTAAAAGACCAGAGAGACTTAATTAAGGGTTTTCTGTTTTTTCTGTCTTAATTAGAACTGACCCAGCTGCCAGGATATAGGGTTTGTAAAGTTTTATGATTCCTATAGGAAGAACATTTTATACTAATCTGGTGCTAAAGTTGTAAAACCATTTGATATGCCTTGGGCATAGCAACTACACCAGATCAAAGAGAAAATGTTTAATTAAGGAGTCATATTTAGGAAGCGGAGTTTTTGCTGATGCCACCTTATTTAATATGCCTCCTGATAGGACATCCTGTTTGTAATTTATTTTATATTCTAAAAGGAGGAGGAGCTGGATGACTCACAGAAGGGGTGTGGAGAGACACAGTTTAATTAATACTGGTGTCTGATATTTTTGACATATCATTTTGGGACTCAAGAAAGACAGATCTCTGATCTAACTATAAGCACTACAGAGGTAATACATCAGATAGAACAAGTCTAAAAGTATTGGGGTAGGAGTTTTTGTTTTGTACTTTGCCCTTGTTCTTTTAAGTGATTGTAAGCTCTTTGATATATTGTTCTGTGTTTACAGTTTTCATATTTTTATCATTTTTGTAAATATATTACTTGAAAGACTGCCTGGGTATCTGCCAGTTCTTTTTGCAGGTGACATGTAGATGGTTAAGCCTGACAATTGTTCAAAAGCTTGATGGTGTTACTAAACTGGGAAAAGGTAAGAATATATACCTAAGGTCTTTTATAGAGTTTTAAGAGTTCATTTTGGAAGCCTGGCTTGATGCCCCTGGCGAAAGATTGTACCGCAGTCCCCGAAGAGAGTACGTTTTTGAGCCTGTACATTGGGTACGCTAGCATAAGGTTCACAGTTTGAATCCCCCCAGAACTTGAGACTAAAGGTGATTCAGACTCAAAAGCAGACAGGAGGGTTACCCTGTCTGTTACTTGTTCACACTATTGCGCCCGGAGGTGGGCACTGTGAGAGCAGAGGGTCTGACTTACTGAGTGCATTTGTGACACATTCCACAAGAGGAATAACAATAGAATGCATCATGTTTACAAAGGATACATATATTACAATTTCTCAAAAGGATTAATCACAGGGAAGACCATGACATAAAACACTGTATATGAGACAAGTCAGGAGTAATCGTGGAACACAAGTGCTCTTGATGTAGAGGTATCAGAAGGGATTTTAGAGTGCGCATTGTAATAGGTGGAAGTGGGTCAGACAGGAAAACAAAAGAGGTGGCCAAGGTGGCTAGGAAAGGGAGGGAGGAAGGTAAGAGGAGGTGGGAAGGGTAAGGGGTGGGGGTGGGATGAAGGGCAAAATGTAGTTAAGGGAAATGGGAAGAAGGAGGAGGGAGGTAAGAGGGGTCAGAGTGTGGATCGGGGGTAGAGAGAGAGTGTAGAGTGATAAGTGAGTGGGAGGGTTTATTTACTGGATGGGAGGACATGGAAGGGGAACAAGTAAGGAAGGGAGTTTGAGGGATGCAAGAAAAGAGTTGGAGTCACAACAAAAAGAGGCAAAATATGGGATTAGATACAAGAGAAAGGGTGTTAAGTGCAGAGGAATGAAGGTAGGTCCGATATGTTTACAGGTACAGCTATGGTTTACATTAGGAGTAGCAGTTACATGTTTCTTTCAGGTGCAGGTTTAGCAAGGATTTAAAGATGGATAACCCTAATATTTGTTAAGCTTTAGAGTCTATTGAAGGTTATTCCACAAAGTTGGGAGGGCATAGGTTATGGAGGAGGCACAGTAATGTGTTTTTATATTAGGGACATCAAACAGGGTGAAGTAGTAGCATCTCAGGAAGTAGGCCCCAGAGGTACTTGAGAAAAAGTCAGTGATGTAAGGGAGGAGTTTATTTGTGATAGCACTGTAGACACAAACAAAGGCATTTCATCACCTCTTATTTCTAAGAGATGGCCATCCAAGTTACGCATACTGCAAGCAGTGGTGGGTATTAAATTTAGCATTAGTAATACAGCTCAATGCTGTGTGATAGAGAGTGTCAAGTTTAGTTAAGGTGGTTTTTGGGCCATGGCTATACAGGACATTGGCATAGTCCAGCAGGGAGAGGAAGGTGGTTTGAACTAGTTTCATTTTTGCCTCATAGTTTAGTAAGCGTTTGATGCGGTAGAAGAGGCCCAACCTCTGTCTTAACTTTTTGGCCAGTTCATCAATGTGTGTTAGGGAGGACAGCTTATTGCTGAGCCAAAAGCCCAGATATTTAAATTTGTCAATTATTTCAAGTGGATCCCCAGGAAGGTCCAAATCTGTAGTTTACTGCTTCATGCACTGGAGATTATTGATTTTGTGTGGGGGGAGATAAACATGACTTTTTCAATACAACTGGCTGCACTGCCACAATTACCACAGTCAACATATCTCATTCAAATTACAATACAAACATTACAAACATTGAAATGATACTGCAAGAACAGAATGGGTTTAGCCTACCTGATGGTGGTGTATCAGCACTGCAGGGGCCACCGTGGCCCAGGTAACTGTGAATAGTAACACCCACGTCAATGCACGTGTGTCAATTCCCAGGCTGTGTAGAGCATGTATAGGTTACATGTATCCAGGTATACTTTAGTAATTATCATTTGCAAGCATACATGTGAGACAAAGCAAGGCTAACCATGTGCCCATAGACTGCCTCCAGATGTCATGCCCCCCCAACATCACTGTGGTCAAGCTCCCATGTGTGTCCCTTGCTCTGCAGCGCTATGGTACTGCATCATACCATGGGCATGTCATGGTGGCAGGCCTATATTCACAGGGTGCTGATATAGATATGGCCATCATACAGTGTTCTTGCACAGTGTGATGGCTTTTGTCACCCACCAGAGGGACACAGACAGGGTACAAATCTCAGCCCATGTCATCAGTAAACAGTGTTACACATATAGTGGTCCTGTGCCACCATTCATCTGTGATGTTGACTATGTGCACCTGCTGCATATCCATTGGTGCACATCACAGTGATGCACCACAGACATCTGATTGTGCTGTATTGCCACAATGTGTGTCACAGGTACTCCTGCAATGGCCAAATAATGCACAACTTGAACATATCTCTCTCACACACAAACACACACACACACATATACATATATATATATATATATATATATATATACACACACACACTGGACAATGGCCTTAGTACAATGAGCAATGCCCTGTAGGGACTGCTATACAGATGGCACAGAACACATGTTGCAGGCCACATGGTAGCCTGCACACCACCACACAGTGGTCACATGTGCACTGGGCAATGATACAATGGCATGACACCACCATCCACAGACACAGGACACATCTCCACAGTGTGTAGTGGCACAGTACAGTAGGACATGCAAGGTTACACCCACAACAGGATGCTGCTTGTAACAATCATCATGACACTAAAAATGACTGCCCCTGGTGAAGAGCAGAATATGTACATTAGTGCCCTGCATCTCTTATCTTAACAGGTGGTGACCTTGGAACTCAGAGTGGAAAAGGCCATATGTCCTCAAGACAGCATTTGCTGGAGAGGGCCCTGAGGCAGCTCAAGAGATGGGAAGCTAGAGCATACCATGAGAGGACACCCAGGAAACAGCAGGCAGTGGCCCCACAATAAACTATACTTGAATCAGATGAGGGAAGCACCCCAGAGAATGGAGGGCAGTTGGGTGCTGTGAAGGAGCATGGCCTGCAGAGGCATGCCTCGGACACTGTCCAGCAGCAAGTGACTGGACGATCCCACTGATGCAGCAGATGTAGCAGTGTAATCTGTTGTGTTGTAGGATGCCACGGCCGGGGAGGGAAGCATCATAGATAAGGGTGGTGAGGGGCACGCCTCAGTGGCTGTCCAGCAGCAAGTGACTGTGGACGATCCTGCTGATACACCAGATGTGGCAGTGCAACCAATTGTGCTGGAGGGTGTCATGGCAGGGGAGGGAAGCATCGTAGATGAGGGTGGTGAGGGGTTGGATCATTAACACGGTGTAGAGGCATAAGCACAATAGAAGGATATACACCACCAACTCCTGCAGACAGGTATGAATGCTTTTTGGCCCTTCTGTAGGCTGCTATGCAGTCCCTGACTGCAGACCTGCAACACAAGCAGAGCACCCTTTCAGGTCACGCAAGGGATATCTGGTGCTAGGTACAGTAGACCTGTCTCTCACATGTCCATGGACAAATAGATGCTTTGTACATGGTTGGCATTACACAGTTGTTGTTTGTAACATGTTACTGTTTTCTTCTTATTAGCCTACATAGTCAGTTATCCCCCTCTGACTCCTGGTTACTTGGTTACGTTGTTGTTTATACTGTTCTATGTTGAGGCGTTCATGGTGTTAGTATTGCACTCATTTGGTTTGTGGTACTAGTTGTTCTCATTCATGTTTAATTTAATACAGTTTGCTTTTTATCAACCACCCCGTCGTCTGTGTGTTTCCTCTCAGGTACATGTGTGCAATTGGGTAAACACTGTCCAGATAATAGTGAAAACCTAGTAGCAGAGACCACAAGTGGTTCCCCTTGTCGGGCTGGAAAAGCCAAGGAGGTTCAGAGGAGGAGGTTGGGAGAAAAGGGGAGGGTAAGAGGATGGGAGAGTAGGGAAAGAGGCTGGGGGAAAGAGGGATTAAGTTAGCTGACATTGTCAGACCAGGAAGTTAAGGGGTAAGCAGGCATTGTAGGATGACAGGAAGAGGGAGTGGCTAAGGGCGGTCGCAGCTGTTTAATGCTAGGAGGTGCCGACTAAGTTTAAGTTTAAAGGGGCCAATCTTTAATTCAGAGAAGACCTCAAAAGGCAGGTCATTTGTCCAGATGAGGGCTCTATACACGAAGGCATGATGCCCAAGGGCTGTCCTGCAGAGTGGGACCTGGTAGGAGGTCTTGGTGGAGCTTCTAGTAGCACAGGGAATGGACAGTAGCTACTGTAGTTCCTATACACAAGGGCAGAAATAAACATATCACTAGTAATTATAGTCCGATAAGCCTCACCTCCTGCATAGTTAAAATTATGGAAATAATTCTAAAGAAAAAAAAATGTTAGAACATTTACAAAATACAAACTTTCAGGATATTAGCCAATATGGTTTTGTACAGGGTAGATCATGCCAACTCAACCGTATACATTTTTTCGAACCAGTAGGTATGGCATTGGACTGAGGTTTTCCAGTGGATATAATTTTCTTGGATTTTGAAAGGGCATTTGATTCCGTTCCCCCATGAAATTTTAATTGGGGAATTGTTAGGTTATGGATTTAATTCAAACATTGTTAGATGGATCAACACCTGGTTTAGTAACAGGAAACAATGGATCAGCATTAAAGGGATTCTGTCTGAATGGGGAGAAGTGAGTAGTGGTGTTCCGCAGGGTGCTGTGCTGGGTCCCTTACTAATCAATTTATTAAATGCTAGTATGCAAACCTCAAATTATGTTTGGATACATAAATATGCTGATGACAGCAAGCTAGGCTGCATTGTTAACAACTCAGACTCAGTTAGTTCTTTACAATCCAATCCTGATAATTTATTTAGTTGGTCTGAAAGAAACTAAATGAATTTAACCCTGTCAAGTGTAAGGTGATGCACTTGGGAAAACACAACATGCAAGCATCTTATTATATAAATAATCATATATTACAACCTATTACAAATGAAAAGGACTTAGGAATAACCATTTCAAATGATGTAAAATTTATTACACATAACAATAACATTATTAAAAATGTCATGGTATAATTTCTTGTATCCTTAAACACATTAAGAGCAGAGAGCCAGATGTACTGATCCCACTGTATTCAAGTCTAGTTAGATCACAAATCAATTATTGTGCTTCCTTCTGCACTCCAACTTCAATGGGAGGATTAGCCTTGATGGAAAAGGTCCAAAAACAACTTACAAAAAAAGTCAAGGATCTATCTAACCTAGACTATAATACCAGACTCAAAACTCTAAGATTGTTCTCCCTAGAATATAGGGCTTATGGGGTGATCTATGTATAGCATACAGATCGGTTCATGATTATGCCTTATGTGAGGCCCTTTGTCTCCAAAAAATTGGAATAGGTTATAATTCCAGAACACATAATCTAAAATTTAAAACTGATTTAAATAATACTTCAAAAAGGAATACATTTTTCACACAGAAGTTACCTCCCATATGGAATTCATAGCCTTTAGAAGTTGTCTGTAGTAGTAATTTGACCCAGTTTAAAGTTGAACTGGATAAGTATATGGGAGAGAAGAAATTTGAATATCTCCACTATGCGATGAGTTAATAATGGGCTTGCCCCCTGAACTTGTATCATACCTATGAATCTATGAACCTATGACCTTGACTATGTGTAATACAGTTTCAGTTGTGGAATCATAGATGATGATACAGTAGTCTATTACGGACAGTACTGAACTGGTTACAGCCAGTCGGAGAGCATCAATTGTTATGCAAGACCTGTGACAATAAAGTAGACCAATTCTGGTTTTAACTGCTTTACAGACCAGATTGACATGTTGGTGGAAGGAGAGGGAGGGGTCAAGGGTGATACTGAGATATTTGAAACTGTTGACCTGACCCTGTGGCTGGCATTCGTTACTGAGTATCATTAATGACTGACCTTTATTTTTGTTCTGAGGATTAGCAAATAACAACACTTTAGTCTTTTGGTAGTTTAGAATGAGTTTGTGATGGGAGAACCACAATTTAATTTCAGTAAAAAAAACTTAGAGATTGCTTTCCAGGGTGGAGGGACTGGGGTGACTGGAGTAGACTATGGCATCAAATGCGTACGGTAGCAGATGACCAGAGCATGCTGTGGGAAGGGAATTGAGGAAGAGACTGAAGAGGAGCGGCCCATGTATTGACCCTTGGGGAACACCAGAGCAAACTGGTTGGTCAGAGGAAAAGACTGTCTAAGATTTTCACTCTCTGAGTCCTACCACTAAGGTAGTTGGAGAACCAGGCGGTAGCATCATGTGAGAGGCTCGTGGAAGAGAGTGATGCAATGAGAAGAGTGTGATTAACTGTTACAAATGCTGTAGTAGGGTCTATGTACACAAACCCTACTAAATGACCATAGTCAAGAACTTTTTGTTTACAGTCAGTGAACTCCAGGAGGGCAGAGGTGGTACTGTGACACTTCTGGAAGCCATGTTGCTGGCGGCACGGTAGATTATATTTTGCAAGGTAATCAGACAGTTGGTCAGATACTAGCCATTCAAGGGCTTTGGAGATTGAGGGAGGATAGAAATAGGGTGATAGTTACTGCTGGAGGTTCTGTCACTGCTTTTAAGAATGGGGGTAGCTACTGCAGCCTTCCACTGTGAAGGGAATTGGCCTAGACTGAGGGAAAGATTAAAACTTCCAGTGAGGGGGGAGAGAACTGTGTCAAGGGCCAGTAGTAGTAATGTGAGGTCAAGGGAGTCACCACTAAATCTGGACCTCCCCAGGACTCATGTTAGATAGAGTTTAGCTTCCCTGCAGGTAACAGTCCTAAATCAAAAAGAGGGACTATCAGCAGGGGTAGGAAATTATTAGGGGGGGGCTGGCAGTGTTGGCGAACATGTACGGGGGACAACACCACTAAGATCTGTAAAAGTGGAGTTGAAGGTGTCAGCAACGAGCAGTGGGTCTTAGGTAGTGGTGCTATTAATATTTAGCATTGGTGGGGGAGGGTTTTCCAGTCAGATCCTTCATATTATTTCAAAACTTCCTTATATTTCCCCAGGTAGAGGAGAAGGAAGCTTTGAACTGGGCAGTCTTAGCTAGCCAAATGTCTTGGGTACATGCATTCCTAGAAGCATAGTACCATTGCCAGTTGTCAGAGAGACCAGACGCATGGGCCTTGTGCCAGAGATTGTCCCACATGGCTATACTATTTAGGAGTGTGTGTGGGTGATCCAGGGGTTTCTAAAGCCTTTGACAGTATGTTTGGAATAAGGGGCAAAAGTGTCACAGGCAGAGTTGAAGGCTGAGATGAAATAATCAAGGGCATTGTCAACACAAGTGGTGGCGTTAATGGGGGACCAATCACAATGAAGAGGGTAGGACTGGAACAATCTGTATCATTACCCATTAAGTGAGTTTTGTGCCTCCACACTTTGGTAGTTCAGTGTTAACCCTTAGAACTTCCCTACTACCCACAGTCCTGCCAATTCCAACCACACTTTGCATCCCCATGTCACCCAGCACCCCTGGGAACACACACATGTGTCCCACAACACCCAGTTCCCGACTGTCCCATCCCATAGCAGTCTCTCTTTCTATACCCTACATGCACCTTCATGGTTCACACCCTGGAAAGATGTTTCCCAGTTGCTGCACAACCACCAAATGTGTCATTCATCTCCTGTGCCCTCATCTCCTATCCCCCTGCTTACTCATCTGGCATCCACACTGGCTGCATGTTTGTTACCGGAGGACATATTACTGGACTGTCACACATGCTGTAAATGTGTTCTCATGGTGGTACCCACCCATAGGTCCAGTGTTCTGTTTGACCTCCTCAGGACCACACTTTTACCGGGTACTGTATCACCCATGGAACCTGCTAAGGGCACTGTTTCCCATCGTCTGGTTCCCACATGTCAGTTTGGCAGCTGTGCTAGCATTCCAATGCCCCTCATCATATGCATCACTATCTCCCAAGAGGGTGTGCTCACAAAGGTGGTTGTTAATGTGTTACTGCCTGCCAGTTGTGGCCTGTTTTCAACACCTCCCTTGCCTGCTGTCCTGTCTCTGCAGTGTGTGCAGAAGTGATGCATGCTGTAGTTTACTGTGTGTATCCATTACCCACAGGAAGCATGCCAGTGTCACAGGTGCTGCACAGAGTGTCATGTTGCAGTGGTGCTGGTTCCTGTGTGTCCCCTCGATACCCTGCCTGTCATATGCATGTACATCCACTGCTCCAGAGACCATTGTCCCTATGTGGCTGTTGACTGTCATGGTCTCTCCCCTGATGGATGTGCAGCAGGCCTGTTCCCAACACTGCACTGTGTTGTATTGTCTATCTCTGTGGCAACATATGGACACATTTTTGCGGCTGTGTTTATCACAGTTATTTAGGCACTGTGGGCATGCATCGCATCATGGCAGTGGCCATCCATATTGCCCACATCTGTGTCAGGGCCTTGTCTGCCACCATAGCTGGGCACTGTTGTGCAGCTCATGTGTGGGTGCTGACCCTGCCAGGGTGTCTAGGCCTGCCGTGGAGTATCAATCCCAGTACCATGCCCTGTACTGGATGTGTCACCTACCACATGGTGCCCCATATGGACATGGGCATCTGATACTATGGCTATGGGATAGTCCTCCCCCCATGCCTGACCCCATGTAGCTGCACCTGTGCCATGCCATCCATTGCAAAACTCTGGCTGTCTTTCCCTATGGGCAGAGTTGGATGCAGACACCTGCTGCGTCCACTGTTTTGTGTAGCTGATGGGGCCCATTGTGCTGTGGTAGGCCAATGATGCCTCAGGCAGGGTTTTCACATGCTGCATCACTGTGCTGTGTGTGTGGCCTTTCACTGCATCCTGAAGCACATGGCCAAAGGTGTCTTGCATGGCTATGACACGTTCCAGTGCAAGTGACACACATTTCATAATGGATATTTGTCATTCGGCAACTAGTTCCAGTCCCTGCAGGATGACTGTGTGATGTTCCGCCACATGCTGCAGGCTTTGGGCAATGGCATCCCTGACACTGCTGAGCTCCTCCTCCACACACATGTGATACTGCTGTAATTTATCACAGGAACCCTCAAGATCCTTCCTGATGGCATTCAATGTGTGGCCTATGATTGGTTCTGTGGCCAACATGTTTTGATACAGATGGTTAGCATCCTCTAGGTCAATGTCTATATGTGTCTCATCCTGTGGATCCTCAGTCAATGACCCCTACCCTGCACTGATGGTTCTGGTGATAGCTCCTGTGCAACATTGTCCTGGATGGTGTCCATAGACATTATATCACTGCCAGCACTCTCCTGTTCCTGTGTCACGGATGGACTGATACTGGCATCTGTGTGTGTTTGCAGCTTAGTGAGTTGGGTGTAAACCTGGATATCATATTGTGCATCAGATGTGTCTGAGGTCACTGTTCCATGCACCATGTCACTGGCCTTGTCATTCTCTGTGTCCACACAGTCTTGTGACTGTTGTATGGATATGCTTGTCCCTAGGCCACCACTGTCATTCATGCTGCTGGTACCTAGAATGTAAATATGACACATTCAGTTAACCCACTGTATGCTACATACCCACTTAATCTGTCCGCCTTCCCTTCATCAGCTGCCATCCTCTTTTGTGGATGGATGGGACCCAGACTGGTCTGGCCTGGGAGGGGTGCTGCCAGTGCAATGGTCTTTGCACTTTTGTACTGGGGTGAGTCACCAGTTCAATGGTTTTTGTACACCACTACAGGCCTGTGTTATGCACAACCTGCATGGTGCCACAGAACATCTCCATTCTTGGCACATAATCAGGTTCTCAACGGTGTCTGTCGGTGTGACAGGGAGATCCTGCCACTCTTGAGGACCAGCCTTTCTTAAATCTGATGCAACAGTTCTTCTGTTACTTAGCCTAATCTATTCTTTACAATTGCTAGTCCATTAAGCTGGACACCTATGGGCCACCCTCCTTTCTTGACTATGCTGCAGTGTCCTCTTTAATTTTCCTTTTCCGTCTCAGGTTCTCATATAGGGAGGTTATTGTGGTGACCTCCAGCTTATGTAAAACAACAGGCTGTGTTTATCATTATTGGATTTAGTATGTAATAGCACTATGTCATAAAATACCCTGATGTATATACTGTACTTTATGTTCATGAAACCTGTAAATGTTGAAAATACCATGGCACTAGGTGTTTTTGATAAAGGTAAAAAGTGCCAGGTGACTGTATTATAGAAATTAAGATGGTTGTGTTGTTAAATGCATATAAATTGGTACCATGCATTCCTGCTGTAGACTGAGCCAATCTGAAATTACATGGTGATTTGCACATATCCCAAGATGCTTTGCATTATGGAAGTATGTGTGATGTTTTTCTTTGAAACTTGGCTTATTGCCAATACCTTTTGGGGTAACCCTTCTTTCAGTACTTCTGCACTGAAGTTCTTTGTCGGTATCTTGTTTTTTTTTTCTCTTTTTGAGCCCCACCACCCAACCAAACAAGGCAACCATAAGGATGAAGGATTTTCACTGAAAAAGTTTGATCAGTGGGTCAGTAGGTGCTGACTAAGTGCAGAGGAAGGACATGCATAGTCTGTTACTGCAAACTGATGTATTGAAGAAGGGATATGCCACTGCTGAACGTTATCTCCTGTAGTTTGAATAAACATCACACAGAGACTGTGTGTTAAACCAGAAGTTCGGTGTCTAGTCCATCTGTTATTCCACAATCCCTCCACAGACTTGGTGTGACAAATGGGACAACTTGCTGGAAACATCTGGACTGGCCTAAGAGGGACATTTTCCAGTGGATATCACCAAAATATCCCAGGTAGACTGATGCACCAGGAGTTGCCAGTGGAGAACCCGGAGAAGAATGTCTGTGGAGTTCTAACCAGAACTATAGCTGAGCGATGGAGAGAAGCTGCTGCCTGGGCTGGACCTGGGAGTTCAGAGGAAGGCCAAGCCTGAAGATGATGAAGAGATGCAAAAGGATGAGGAACCTCTGTGTGATGAGGCAGACCGACTACACAGAGTGGCAGAACACCGGTGCCAGGTGATCGAGAGGTCCCTGCCAGAGAGTTTAGATAAAAAAATCAGAGGAGGATTTGTGGGCTCAGCTGGAGGAGGACCCTTCACTGAGCAGGATATTCCTTTGTTGCCTGTGTTCCCAGGATGTTACCTGTTGGATGTTGGAGATGCAAGTATAGAACTTGAATGTGAGACCCCATGTAAGACTGTGCCTAATGATATTGTGCTGGGGTTGAAGACTCCAAGCAAGCAAGAAGAAGCCTATGAGGCTGAAGGGACCTTTTCTTGTATTGACACAACTAAATCTATTAACAGTATTGTCTGGGGTATACTGCAGGCTAAAGATGCTAATGCTGCCAAACTGTTACAGTATGCTAAGGTGAAGGAAGGTATGCAGATTAAAGGTGGTGTGGGGGCAAAACAATGTTGGTGATATGAACTTAAGATGGGTGTTCTATACCATGAGGCCCAACCCCCGTACAACAAGTGTGGATGCCTAGATAGTGATGCCTGCAGCCTATGGACAACAGGTGATGGAGGCTGCTGTCTCTAGTTCCTGTGTGCATCTGAGCAATAGCAGTGTCTTGGCTCAGTTAACTCCTTCTTATTACTGGCCTGGTATGTACAGACAGGTGGCTGCCTATATTGGAACTTGTCCAGTGTGCAACCAGATAGAGGTACCTGCTGGAGACAGCAGAGGAACTAGTACCCGGGGTGTGGAAAGAGTGTCCCAAAATGTAGAGGTCATTACAGAAAAAAAATAGCACCCTTGGAAAAGGGAAAACTTACACAGGTCACAAGGTACTAGATGGTAGCAGCTGAAATAAACACAAATATTTAAAAGGGATTGGAACAAGTGTTGGGGTAACACCAAGAGTTAGACCCTCAGGTGTCTGTATCAATAGCAAGTAAAATGAATGAATCAAGAGACATAGTGGGTTTATGTAGAGGAGTTGAACCTAGGACTGGGCCCCTGCTTAAAACTGACATGTCTGGCAGGGTTGGAGCAGGTAATTAACTCACCCCAGAAAAATTATTTCTGTAGTACTAGACTTTACAGTCATCCAAATGTTCAGTTATGAAACATGACGGACAACATGTAAATGCTGATTTCATGACTAGATATGGTGCAGGAATTGATGTCAATGGAATATGTCAGACTTTCCTTAAAAAAAGATGGAAAGATACCATTAATCTCTGTTGAGAAATGTGTTAATGCCTCAGTGTAAAGCATGACGATAGCCACTGTGTTTATCGTGGAATGTTTTTCGTTAATAAGGACCCTTAGACAGAGCCTTCTGAAGATAGATGGGTGGAAGCTTCATCCCTTCCTGGGACAGGAAGGTGATAAGCAGTCTGAGACAACTGCTTCCCTCTTAAGGTGGGGAATATGTGACAGGGAGATCCTGCCACTCTTCAGGACCGACTTTTCTTAAATCTGTTGCAACAATTCTGTTTCTTAGCCTAATCTATTCTTCACAATTTCTAGTCCATAAGATTGGACACCTATGGGCCACCCTCACCTTTCTTAACTATGCTATAGTGTCCTCTTTAGTTTTCCTTTTCCCTCTCAGGTCATCGTACAGGGAGGTTTTTGTAGTGAACTCCAAGCATATGTAAAACAACAGGCTGTGTTTATCATTGTTGGATTTAGTATGTAATAGCACTATGTCATAAAATACCTTGATGTATATATCTTATGTTTATGAAACCCGTAAATGTTGAAAATACCATGGCACTAGGTGTTTTTGATAAAGGTAAAAAGTACTAGGGGACTGTATTATAGAAATTAAGTTGGTTGTGTTGTTAAATGCATGTAAACTAGTACCATGCATTCCTCCTGTAGACTGAGCCAATCTGAAATTTCATGGTGATTTGCATATATCCGATGATGCTTTGCATTATGGAAGTATGTGTGATGTTGTGTTTCTTTGAAACTTGGCTTATTACAATGCCCTTTGGGGTAACCCTTGTTTCAGTGCTTCTGCACTGAGGTTCTTTGTCTGCAGCTTGTTTTTTTTTTTTGAGCCCCCACCACTAACGTAAACAAGGCAAACATAAGAATGAAGGGTTTTCACTGAAAAAGTTAGATCAGTGGGTCTGTAGGTGCTGACTAAGTGCAGAAGAAGGACATGCATAGTTTGTTGCTGCAAATTGATGTATTGGAGAAGGGATATGCCATTGCTGAAGGTTATCTACTGTAGTTTGAATAAACATCACACAAAGATTGTGTGTTGAACCTGAAGTTTGTTGTCTCGTCCATCTGTCATCCCACAACCCCTCTACAGTCTGATGTGTTGCCCCATGTGTGTCTGTGTTACACCACATCAGCACCTGATGATGTTATCCGCCACTAGCCACCACATGTAGCAACACGCAATGGCAATGTATGCAACACTGTGACCAAGTGTTGCACTCACAATGATACAGATGGCATACAACATGTCTCCACATATGTGCAACATGTACACAGTCCTTTTTTCCAGCAGTGTTTACTGCACACACCCATGGTGTGACATGGTTTCCCTCTGCAGTTCACGGTGGTTGGGACCATGGGTGCCATTGCTTGCCATTCCTACTGTATGACATGCTACCACAGGGGATCCCACATTCCAAAGGATGCTGTGTGCCATCTGGCACATCTGGTTACCATCACATTTAAAACCCTCTGCCCCATACCACCCTGTGTGCCCCCCTTTCAGGATTACCAGGCCACATTGACCATACACCTGTGATGTGTGCTGGCCCAGCTTTTCTACATGGATACCTGGCAAATGTATTAACCCACCCCAGATCTAGCCATGCTATTACTGTTTGGTGGACACCATCAGCCCTGTGGTACCCCTGCCTGCCTCACTGTGGTATAGTACCTGGGTCTGCCTGCATGTGCACATGATAGTTCCTTGACACGCTGGTTTGTACCATGCATACTTCACCCCCCACCTGGTCCTCAGTGACTTTTTAGCAACATCACACAGCACAGACTCAGTGAGGCTCCCACCCACCTTTCTTACGGTCACCCTCATGACATATATTCCATACATGCCTCTCTTTCTTTCACTAATCTGCATGTCCTGCCATCATCTGCATCCTTGAATGCACCTTTTATGTCTCCTTATTGTTGACATCACCTCCACCTGTACAGTGGTGCCTGCACATACTGTACAGCTGTGCGTACTGCTTCTTACCTGCTGAACTCTACATACGGAAGGTATCCAGTGTGCTGTCACCATCTATGATCTGCAGGTTGAGGTGGGTGACCACACACTTCTCCTGGTTGCTCATGTGCACTATTTCTGGTGGTCCTCCACCTGTGACCAGGGCATGTCTCTTATTGTGTGCCACTTTATCCTTGGATTGACACCTGAGGTCATTGTATCTTTCCTTTAGCTCTCGCACCAACCTCTATACTGCAATCACTGCATTCACACATCTGGCAACATGTTCCCATGCCTGCTTTTATCTGGCTCTGGTTTCCTGGTGCCCAACTCAACTGAGGAGTAGATGCAGTTAGGTCTCTACCTCCTGTATGAGGACGTTGGTCTCCTCCTGGGTGAAGTTTTTCTTAATGGACTACTTGTTGGCACCAGACTCTGCCATCTTCACTATTCTTTGTGCCTTTCCCAGGTTAATCCTCACCACATCACTGTTTGCACTGCAACCATTGTGTGCACCATTGCATTTTATGCACTTTGTGACGTGTCATTTCCAGCTGTGACAGCACATTTTCCGCCGTTTACTGAAGTTGGCGCAATGTGCTTGCCACACATGCAGATGTCACAGCTGGGTCCTTTGATGTAGTTTGTGATGTTCTTAGTCCCCTTTGTGAACTGAGCGCTGAACCTTTATTTATTTATTTTATTTTGTTTTTGTTGACCAGGTAAGTGCACTTGACAAATCCTGCCTATATTCAGGCACGACCTGGGGAGGGGGATACAGATGAATGCCAACTGAATGCCAACTGACCTTGAACCAGAATAAGCTGTTGGTGGTATTTTTAGTGAATGAGGGAAATCTGGCCAGGTCACCAGGGAGATTCCCCTACTCTTTTCGATAAGTGCCATGGAATCTTTAACATCCACCTGAACTACCACCAATTCAGGGAGATGGGACCTCGGTTTAATGTCTCATCTGAAAGACAGCACCTCAGAAGTGCAGCACCCCTCTCATGCTGCACTACAGTGTCAGTGTTGGGATATTAACCCAAGTGCCAGATGTGGGAACTGAACCCACAGCCCTCTGATCTCCCAGCCTCAGAGGCGAGTGTGCCACCTACTGAGCCACTGACACTTTAGCTTCTTATATTAGACAGTCACCTACTGTTCATGGTATACCATTAGGTGGCCAAGAATATAAGATTGTGCTGTTTGCTGATGACCATCTTTTAACTCTCACTGAGCCTACCATATCTTTAGAGACAGTTTTTGATATTTTGAATACGTTTGAGTCCTTAGCTGGTTTCCATTTGAACAAAGATATGACTGAAATTTTAACTTATAACTATTCATCTCCTCACATGTTGACATATTGGCTGTCCGATGGAATAGGAATTATTTAAAATACTTTGGGGTATTGATCCCTAAGACACAGGACCACCTTGATTTATTAAATTATGAACCTTTTACAGTTGTCATTGCTGACCATCTTTTGTCATTGATCATCTTTTCATTCTTCATTTTTTCAGTAAGTTGAAATTATCCATCTTAACATCTTACAGTGTGTTTTATTCTTCCTTCAGACTATTTCACTTCTCCCTCCTAATGGCTATTTTCAAGATTGACAATGAATGATTATGCAATTTATTTGTGGAGGGCAAAAACCTTGACTACATGCTTCATTACTGCATCTTTCTCCAGTGCAAGGGTGGGATAAATTTATGCCACTGCCTGTCAACTATGTATACTTTGCTTATGGATACCTGAGTCCTTTCAGGCTCACTGAAAAGAGATTGAGTTTGCCTTAAATGATCTCCACAAAGTATGCCAGACAATTCATTCTTTTCTTCTAGGGTATATTCTGTCTTCTAATTTTGTTTTGATACACAAGGGAGGTTTTGCATGCTTGGCATAAGATGGGTTATAGGTGTGCACCAGAAGCCATATGAAGAGAGACTAAAGAAGCTTAATATGTATACCCTCGAAGAAAGGATGGAGGGGGACATGATAGAAACACTTAAGTACCTCAAGGGAATCAGTAAAGTCCAAGAGGGTAGCATATTTCAGAAAAAAAGATGTGCAAGAACAGGGGGGCAATTTGAAGATAGAGGGGGGACGGCTCAGGGGCAATGTAAGAAAGTATTTTTTTCATAGAGAGGGTAGTGGATGCTTGGCAGAGCCTTCCTGAGGAGGTTGTGGGATCAAAAACAGTGTTGGAATTCAAGAATGCATGGGACAGACATAAAGCAATTCTTGTGGGGGGTAGGAGGAAGTAAGCTGTTGGTTTACTAGGATCTGTAGCTTATCCAATAGGTAGGAACATGGGCAGACTGGGTGGGCCAAGTGGACCTTATCTGCCATCAAAGTCTATGTTACTATGTTTCTAAGATACAAACCCACCTCCTAGATGCTGAAGATGTCTTCTTAACCATTTTGGCCTAGAACCAACAAAACCCCTTAAATTTGCCTAATTCTATTTTGTGCAGGTGGGCCTGGCTAGACCTGCAATATTTCCATCAGGTAGTGGATTCCAAAGGAATTTGATAGTTTGCAGACCTTCAAGTGACCTACGGTATCCCACATACAGACCATTACCGTTACTTGCAACTTCAAGCTTATTTACAGACTTTACCCTTATGGAAGAGATACTTTTCAGAAGTCTCTGTTGACCCTTACCATCTTAATCATTTTTCACCAACAGGGAAACCTTCAGGAGCACCTAACTGGAAATATCTATTTTATTCTCAATTCCTTATCAACAAAGTTGACAGTTTGTATTCTTAATCAGTGGTCAATAGACTTGCAAATAGTGTCACACCAGGCAGAGTGGGAGAGGTTCTCGCTTATTACTCATAAGCTCTCAGTGGCTCTATACCTTAAAGAATTTGCCTTGAAATACAGAATGCACTTATTTATGACCACGGCACATACAATGTTCTACTTAAAACCATAGACTGGTGTCGTTTGAGACCTGTGGTGAGCTCGAAGTGGACCATGTACACATTTTCTGGTCTTGTCCTCTTTTGCACTCTTATTAGTCTGCCATCTTTCAAGTAATAGCATCATTATTTCATATTCCATCTCCTTTATCTCACTTGTTAGTTCTATTACATATCCCTTCTACTGGTTTTCTGATTAGAGGCTGTCAAATGAAATTAATGTTAATCCTTTTGGTCTGTGCTAGAAACATTATTACTAGATCTAGGCTTAAGCCACATCCACCCTCCCACAGTATCACAATGGGTAGCCCTTGCCCACAAAATTTACCAGCACAAACGATGTACTTATAGCTATTTAAATCATTGCCAGTTTTGGAAGAGATGTGGAGATGATGGGCTTTTGATAAATCACAGTCAGATCCCAATTTTGTTTCCTGCTGTTTTTTATATAGATGATTTGAGGCTTCCTCTTTTTTATTTTATTTTTTCAAGACTGTGGTTAGCTTTCTAGGTGACTTAGCTGAATCAGTAATAATTACTTCCATGGTGGCCCATGCCCTGCCCCTGATCTCTTCTCTTGTCTAAAGCTCAGCTATTTGCTTATTTTCTTTTAATGTTCATTATTGTAAAGCTTAATTTTTTCCATTTTTACAAACAAGGCAGAGAAAAAATGTACATCATTGCCTCACTGGAAGTTTTTATTTCTTACTTATATGTTAAATCATGTGATTTTGTAAGATTATCATTTTTCATTTTAGACTTTGTGAATCTTTGTGTGTTTACTAGTTTTTTTGTCAATTTATAAAGTTGTTATTATAAAAAAAGAAATATGGCCAACAATCTCAATTTATAAAAGATACTGGGTGGGAAATTCAGAAATGCGCCAGGCATGGGCGCAAGCCCAGCGCAGCATAACTGGGATGCACTAGGGCATGGCCTGGCCAATATTCAACAGAGCTGCACCATGGCTCAGCACCATTGAATATGGCATTGGGGCTGCCCACACTGCACGGTGCAGTGGCACTGCGCCAGTGCAAGTAGCAAGTAAGGAGCAGGGGGATGCGCTAGCACAAGTGTGCTAGGCACAGCAACCCAGATATTCAATGCTGGGCAGGCAAATGAGGCCATTATGCATGGAAGGCAAAATGGGGCCATTTGCATGTCATTATGGCCCCATTTGCATGCAAGTGAGCTGATCCCCGACGACTTGTGCCTGGTGCCCTACCAGGCTGCAGCTGTCGGGGACTGACACTGCTTGCCCCTCAGTGGGAAACTCACTTCAATGCCTGATTGCAGGCTGTCGATAAATATAAGGTCCCTGGTGGCCCAGTGAACCCTACCTCATTGCCCGATCATGGGCATATATTACAGAATCCTGGTGGTTCAGTGGACCTGTTCCCCTGCCCAATCGTGGGCAAGTGAATAATAAAATTACCTTCATGGTCCAGTGGCCCAATCCTGAGCCTGCTCATGGGCAGATGAATAGTTGATTTCCCTCGTGGTCCAGTGGACCCAATCCTGAGCCTGATCGTGGGCAGATGAATAGTTAATTTCCCTGCTGGTCCAGTGGACCTGATCCCAAGCTCAATCATGGGCAGATGAATAGTTAATCTTCCTGGTGGTCCAGTGGACCCAATCTCCAGCCAGATCATGGGCTTCAGCTCTAAATAAATGCCCCAGTAGGCCAACAGTACCCTCCTCCCCACCCGCCCACTCAGACCTGCCACCCAGCACCCCCCCAGTCAGCGGTGGGTGGCAGCTCCCCACCCACAAGCCGCCTGGCCACCCGCCGACTGTCAGCGTACAGTACGGTTGTACTCCCATTGGTCCACTGCATGGGCCAATGGGCATGCAGACCATACTGTACTACACTGTGCCAAAATGTGAATGAACCATTGGCATTTCAGGACTGTGTAATAGTGGACCAATGGGCGTACAGCCATACTGTATGCTGTCAGTCGGCAGGTAGCCGGATGGCTTATGGGTGGGAAGCTGCCACCCACCACTGACCGGGGGGAGCAGGGAGGCAGGTCCGAGTGGGTGGGTGGGGAGTAGGTACTGATGGCCCACCAGGGCATTTATTTACAATTGAAGTCCAAGATTGGGCTGGGGATTGGGTCCACTGGACCACCAGGGAAATTAACTATTCATCTGCCCATGATTGGGCTCAGGATCAGGCCACTAGACCACCAGGAAGTACATTTCTTTAGTTGGCCATGATCAGGCAGGGGAGCAGATCCACTGGACCACCAGGGAATTCAGTTCTTTAATTGCCCGCTAACGGAATCGGGATCAGGTCCACTGGACCATCAGGGTAGTTACGCTCATATATGCCCGTGATCGGGTGAGGGGGTAGGGTCCACTGGACCACCAGGGATATAGATTCATTACACCCACATTCCAGTGGGGGGGCACGGCCCCTGGCCTGTGTCTGGGGTGGTCTAGTGGCCATCCACAGCTGGCGGCCACCGTGCTGCACTCTGCAATATGGCAGCTCACCTGTGGGTGGCCAGGACTTGCTCCTGCTTTTCAGGGGCAGATCTTTGCACACCCCTGTGTGGCACAAGGCGGGTTTGTGCCTGCATATGCGCCGTACATCCCAGGCTGAATATTGGGATGTGCTGTATATGCATGGGCATGCCCCCTACACTTGTGCAGCATACATTACTGAGTGCGCCCCTGGCACATCGGGAATTGTGCAGTGCAACATCCTTTTGAATATTGTGTCGGAGTAGTAGTTATGATGTGCAACACTGTTGCACCATGCACAACCCTTGAATATCCCACCCACTGTTTTTAAGCTACAAATTAAATATTTAATTGGCCATGTCAACCAAGTCATAACTGGTGACTACTTGGCTCACCCTATATTCTTATACCTAAACCTAATGGGACAAGTTTTTGTTAGTTGTGGTAAGTATATCTAAGCTAAGTATTTTCCCCCATTTTTAACTTGAATATTTTCTGTAATGGGAGGAGACTCTCATTACCCATCAGTTTGGCTCATGCATTGAAAACAAACACTGGCTTTAAATGAGCAGAATTTGTAAGCCTTGACCAACAGCCCAAGCCTCTTCTGTTCCAAATACTTTCTACTGTATATTCCAGTTAAAGCAGTAGAATTTGTCAGTCATCATGTTTTTGTTTTTGTTGTTGTTGTTTTTTGTTTGTTTATTTGTTTTTTAGTCAGAATGTATTTCTGGGGGAAAAAACAGAATGTTACCAATTTTTGGCATAGTTTGTCTTTAATCCTGAACTAAGATACGTGATTTTAAAAATATTAAAATTCTTAATTTGTTACAATGCCTACCAGGAATGAAACTAGACATCCTGGAGTGGTTCAGTGCTTTACACCATCAGAATCAACTGTTAGCACCATTTATATATCCACAGTACAAATCCAGTATTTACAGTAGAGCTGGGAGGACTCGGTGAAGTTCTGACCCTTATTAAATAAGAACTGGGACATGGTGGGGCTCTGATTTGATCTGATTAGCTCTGATTATTTAGAAATATTTGAAAAAAATGTGATAAAGTGCATAAATGTGACCAAAGTCGATCATACAGTCGGTATTGTATTGTAGTATGTTTTCTGGACCTTTGACTGCCCCTATTGTATGTATACCTGTTTTTATCAATTTATGTATGATACTGTTACCATCCAACATGAAACCTTTGTAAAACAGCTTCTAACTTAAAGGTATTTGTAATCCGACATCATAATGAATGAATGAATAAATAAATAAATACATAAATAAATAAAATATTTAATACAGAGACCCAAGAAAATAATTTATTTATAGATTCATATAAAAATTAAAGTAAAACTGCTAAATAAAAGCAATTACTACTAGCTCCATCATGGTTGGCCTGTACTGGAGGAATACCCTGCTCAGGCTCATGAAGTGAGTTTGCTGGGAGAGAGAATGACAGACAAACAGATGCAAGTACCTATATCGTACCACATAGCAATACCAAGCACTGTAGGCAGCTAAGATATTTTTATTAATGCTACTTTGTGGGTATATTATTTTGATGATGTTCCAGTCAGAGCAGACCAGGCCAAAGAAATGGATATAACGAATGGCATTAACGTGATGGCCCACAGCAGACAGCACCCATTCTCTCTGACACTCATCAATTCCAGTGTATTACTTTGCCCTCCACAGGGCCACCCTAACCAATAGCGGTGTGACAGGTCAGCTTTTGCTTCCGAATAGTAATATTTTTCTTTCTTTTTTTTATAGCCCCAGCAAGATTTTCTCTTGGAGTTATGACTCCTTCTGATGGAGCACAACAAAACAGATTTATTTTATTGGTGACAGTAATCTATGGCCATCAGTAAGTTTTTCTCTGTCTTTCTCTTGATGGAACAAAAAGAAAAATGAAGTTGTACAGTATATATTTTATTTGTGAATGATTTCTGTGACTGTAATTCTATTTGACCCACAGTAGTGTCCCTCTTTCGTCGTGACTCCTCTGGATGGAAAAAGAATAAAGTTAAATATTTATTTTTCCTGTCTGACCTGTAATGTGTAGCCTCACCAGGCCAGTAAGTCTCTTTATGTCTGTCTGTCAGTCTCTCTCTCTCTCTCTCTCTCTCTCTCTCTCTCTCCCTCCCCTGGTTCCTCTCAATGGACCAACAAGAATAATAAAGCTGTATTTTTATTTGTGATTTCTGTGACTGTATTCTATTTGGCTCCCAGTAGTCTCTCTCTCTCTCTCTCTGTCTCCATCTCTTGCTCTCTCTCTCTCTCTCTCTCTCTCTCACTCTAGTGGTGACTCCCCTGGATGGAGCAAGAATAGAGTCAAAAAGATTAATTTTGCCCGCATGACCTGACAATCTATAGCCCACCAGGCCACTAAGTATCTCTTTCTGTATCTCTCTCTCTCTCTCTCTCTCTCTGTATCTCTGTCTCCGGAATTGCCCCTCATTTTACTTCACAAAAGCTTCTGCTCCACATTGAGAGGGTCAATACTTCATTCAATGCTAAGATTTTAAATACAATATCTATAGCAATCAATGCAACATTGTACTATTCAATTAAGAACAACCTTTGTGAGCATGAAAGCAAGGCATACATTTTAACAATGTTCTGAGGTTCTATGCAGAAGATTTTTGGAAGTGTCCCTCATTTTGCCTGTTTGTTCCACATTTTTAGGGGCAATGTTCCACATTTTGGAAATTAAAGTTTGAGAGGTATGCCTCAATAGACCAACAAGAATAATAAAGCTGTATTTTTTATTTGCCTGTCTGCTCCATAATCTATAGTCCTACAAGGCCAATAAGTCCATCTCTGTCTTTTTGTCTCCTTCTCTCTGTTGTGGCTACTATTAATGGATCAACAAGAATCACATACATTGTGAAAAAGATGTTATTTTATTTTTCATTTGTGTGATTCTTAAACTTTATTCTGTTTTGTCCCCCAGTAGTCACTCTTTCTCTCTCTGTCTTTCTTTCTCTTGTGGTGATGATCCTCAGTCTGGAACAATAAACAAAAGCAGAATCAAACTAAATGTTCTTTTTCTGTACACCCCGCCCCCCCCCAATAAGTTTCTCTCTCTCTCTTTCTCTCTCTTCCTCCTCATCCTCCTCTGTAGTTGGCAAAAAAGACACCTCCCAGCCTGACTTATGCTGTGAGCGAGTGCCACATGTCTCTCATTGGGAGCATCATATGATGACTGCTGCCTGATTGGATGCAGCCGGCTGTGTGTACATGAATTGAGTGTGCCAACAGCATCCCCATGGCAACAGTCAATTAAACCACATAAAGATGCTTTCGCTTCTTACAACAGACCTGGAACTGGTCTGCAGTGAGGTCCATATTTATCCAGGTCCATGGGTAAGCAGGTTCAATCCAGGTGGATGATTTTGGATGCAACAGTTCACCCAACCCTAATTTACAGTCAAATGGTAACTGCAGTGGAAGAGATTTTTAAATGTTGTGAGTGACAGCCATCCTTAATAACTTCAGCAATTAATTACAAAATACCTGTTGATATAAAAGATGTTTTTAACTATCACAGGAAATCAAAAGCACAACTGATTATGAGTCTAAAGGTACAGTATACAAAATACATTTTCGCTTAAAAAAACTATACTGCATGTTGATATTTTTTTTGGGTAATAAATATTGCTGCTTTAATATTTATTTATTTATGTCATACATTGATGTGAATGTCCATTTCAGCTAACTTGACTAATTCCTGTTTGGACATTACATCTTTATACCATTGACCTTTTTAACGTGGCTATTTTTGCACATTTTTATCATATACATTTTTCGGTAATAAATTAGAAACATTGATTTGAACTGGTGAGGACCAACATATTTTTAACTGTCAGTAGTAAAACAGAATTAAGTTTTACCCTAAATTTAATAGTTTCATTTTGGACCAGTTTTGGAAATGCCAGTGTTTTGTGTCAATCTAAAAGAGAAACATTTTCATATGTGCAATACTATCCAAACCTACTGTATTTTGTAAATTTGGCAGACAGTTGTGCCACAATAGCCCCTAAGTGGCTAGAATCATCACACATGCAGAATGCTTTTTAAAATTAGATAGATGCTGAAAAACAACTGCAGCTATAAAATACCCACAGCTTTAATGCTACATCTAGTGGAGTGCAGCATTTACACTCTGGCTTCAGTACTCTAGAGCACATCCACAAAGGTATGCTACCTATCAATCCATGCTCACAGGTGCTTACACATGTTTTATTTTCCTTTTAATAGTACTCTTCTTATTTTCACATTTTCATACACTATAGAATACTATATTTTTTTAAATGGTGCTGCTTACTTTTTTGCTTTTATTGGGAAGCACTAGTTGAATGGTTACTAACCTGTGAAAGATTACTGCAACAATTAGAACAATGATCAATAGAAACAGCACTGCTGCAGCAGCTCCTGCCATCAGAAAGATTTGATGTGGATCAGATTTTTGATCAGAAGGTACTAAACAAAAGAAAAATAGTGGGTTAATTCTTGTGGAATTAGTTAATACTGCAATGACCTTCAAGCTAGGACTCAGCAAGTACTTTGAAGAAAAACAGGTTGCAGAGTATTCCCACTAAGCTGGTGGAGTGATGTCCTTAATGCACTAATAGCATTCTTTCCCCTTAAAGCTGTAAAATAATTTTCTTTCACATGGGCTAAAGGATACCCACCCAAATCCACTTAGATCCTAGCCTGATCTGACATTGACTAACTGTACCTTTTCCTGCGGCTGTCAGAGAGTAGGCAATTGGCTGCCTTTATGGCTAATACAAACGTGGCTCCTTCAGTTACTATAGCAGTGTTAAGTATGTGAATCATGGCCTCTAAGTGTACTCACCTGCATGTCATGTCTTGCTCCTTCCTCCAGTGTAGCTGGAGGTAAGATGCATTATAGCTAGCTAAATCTAAATATATCTTAGGAAATACCCATTCATTTTAAAATTATTTTCTTTGATACTGTACATCTAATATATTCCAATATTTACGGTGACTTATTATTAGCTAGCACTAAAGTCACTGGGTTCAAAAACCAAATCCACTTTTACCCCTGATTGTAATGTACAATAGCAAGGAGCACCACTGCCATATCTGTGAGAACAGTGTTTCAAAGATATTTTCAAAAACAAATTCAAACTGATTTATGGGAGAGTATGACTTCCCCATATCCAAGAATCTAAGATTCAGAAATTTAGCAGAGAATCCAGTGTTATCTGAAAAAATGAGGCAAAGGCTGTGGACCAAATATTTAAAAGCTGTAAGACAAAAGTGCACATGCAAAACTTCCTTTTTGCTTGCATTGCTCAGTCTCAAATATGTGGCCTCCTCATGCTGAAAGAAACATTGGATCATCATGCAATGGTAAAAAGTGTTTTCCCAGCTACAGCTTGTTTGTGCACACCATGCCTAAAGCAGAAATTACCCCAAGTGATGTAGAGTAATAATTGCATTTCATTAGAAATAAGCCAGTGTAATTGTCAGCAATGTTTTTGTCTGATAATACAAATATCTAGTTTAAAACTTTTACATAATTAACCAAAATACACTAAATATTGACTAAAAACTGTCCCCACCACAGTGTAAATTTCCATGACAGGAAAAGTACTAGCATAGACACTTTATGTAGCAAGGATTATGTTTCATCAAAGTGCTTTTCAGTGCTTTTACAGAGCTTTCAAAAATCACATGTGCAAAACCATTTATGCAAGAAACTGTTACTTCACAATCTATTATTTCTTAGAAAATGGGAAGGGAGAATTCCAGTTCCTGATTGGCTACCTTCCTGATATAGCCAGTCCAGTATCAGGCAACAGAGACTAGGAATTAATAAGTCCCAGTCTCTGGCTGCCTAATTACATTCTGAGATCACTGTGTCATTAGAATTTTCAGTATTTTACAGCCACCATTTTCTTTCTCTCACTTAGCAAGAGATATTGCTCCCCCCCATGCTCAGTAGCTGAGTGCCAACTGTGTGTCAATACAGCACATCTACTCCCATTGAGATATATATATATATATATATATATATATATATTTTTTATCATACCTTCCTGTTACATATATACTGCTGCCAAGGGATCCCTGCCAAGATATCCTATGCCCATCTCCAGACTCTGGGCTCCCATCTTAATTAATGTAAGTGCTGTTAGAATACATACACTATTTGATGTACAGTCAGGCAGAGAGTGACAGACACTGGAGTTTGGAATTTCTGTTAAAAAGTGCTGATTTCCATGACTCACTGACAGCTGACCGTGCTACAGTACGCCTATACTCCAGTTGGCTTCCAACTCACTTGCTGTCATCCAGCAGTGCATCTCCATCTGTGGGAGACAAATTGAATAAAGTCCTGCTAGTGGTGCCTGCACGCTTCATCAATTAGCTGTCAAAAACAAAGCTACTTCTATGTGTGCTGGGGAAAATTTTAGAGAAATGGTGAGAGGCAAACCAAAAAAAAGCCCTGCTAGTCTTTCACAGTGGTGACCGTGCACTTCATCAATTAGCTGCCAAAAACAAAGTTACTTCTGTGTGTGCTGGGCTGGGAAAAATTTTAGAGAATCTGTTCTTCTGTTAGTGGTGGTGCTGTGGTGGTGGTGAGGAGTTATAAGATAAGAATGGCTCTCTGTGAGTGCAGAGTGTGGGGGGATGTACCAGGAGATAGAACAGCACTCAAAAGCAGGGACTACTTTACTAACAAAACTGTTTTTTTTCCTATTCATGACATTCATTTTCAAAGTGATTTCTTTAATTTTTTAATACTTAATTTAAATATGCACTAATACCCATTTTCTAAGAGCAATAATACCTGCCAATGTGGGTGGTATGGGCTATACTGGACCTTTCAAGGGCTATAAGGCCCGCCACGTGTGGCGTCAGGCCTCATTACACCCTTGGGTGGTTTGGTATAGCCCAATATCACCCACCCTGTTGGGTATTACTGCTTACCATGTAGAGACACTTGAAAACCTGTTTTTGCATCGCATAACTTTTATTTTGAATGAAGTAGCCTCCTAATTCCTATTCAAACAGTTTGGTTCAGTGAACTGTAGTATACACTACTACTGTAGCATTGTAACAACGTTCATAAAGAAATCACATTGGCCTGGGTAGTCTCCAGACAACTGATGAATATTTTATGCTGATTGCACCTTCTGGGTGTTGTAGCTTTGGGGGTTGCTGGCATCAGAATCTTGAATCATGGAAAATACTTTTCATTTTAGCATTCTCCACCATGCAGCTATCCTTTGCTTCTACCTCTCAGTATCCACGATGCTCTTATGATTCTGTGCCTGACTCTGCCTTCATCAGAGCTCTGGTGAAGGTCGAGCCAGCCAGTGAAGCATATGCATGGTGCATGGCAGAGAATGCTAACAAGAAAAACATTTTCTATGGATCAAGTTTTTGACACCAGCAACCCACAAAGCTACAGTACAATACCCAGAAAGTGTAATCAGTATGAAACATCCACTGGTTGTTTGGAGATGACCCAGGCCAGTCTGATTTCTTTATTAACTTTGCTGCAATGCTACAGTAATAGTTTGTGTGCTACACTGAACTGAACTGTTGGAATGGGGTTAGGATTCTACTTCATTGAGCAAAACAAAAAACATTTTGAAAGTAACTCTATATGAACCAATAGATTACGAAGTAGCAGTTTTTTTACAAACATTTTTGCATATGTGATTTTTTTTTCAAGCACTGCAGTTGCACTGAAAAGCACTTTGATTAAATATAATTTTTGCTGTAATAGATTGTGTGTGTGGCCATACTTCTGTTCAGGGGAATTTTGCACTGTATCGTGGACAGTTTTTGTTAATTGTAAGTCTTGCATGGAGCACCAGACTGTGGAAAAAGCACAGTATCACATGGATAGCAGTGATTTTGTTACACTAAATATTTGCTTTCAATTAAACATTACAGTATTTTTATAATACGTATATTGTACATTGTATATTTAAGCTGGTATGGAGGCAGTTGGGACTGAGTTGATGAGAATGTGAAGAGACATTCCAATATATTTGGGCTACCTGATAATCACTAGCCTTAGTTTAGTTTATCCCTAGTCCCTGTACCTACTGACTTCAACTAGTACAGTCTCCATTTGCTGGAATTGTGGCATGGATGGTTCATATGGTCCATAAAGTTTCGGACACACTAAGGACTAATGCACATACTGTGCCTCTCAACCTATAAGCATAAGACATGTTGCACTATTCTTTTTTATACTTTCTTTACTGAATAACACCCAGATACACTTCATTTGCTTACAACAGCAATACAGAACATCTCATATATCAGCAGGTGTAGTTATATTTAAGTTACATAGATAGCTATATTATTTTTACTTATGTTAACAATAAAAACAAGGGACAGGATTTTCAAACCATGGCACAGGGCTTGAGTCCTACCCTGTACCATGGGACTTAAGTTTCGCTGGTGCGCAACACCACATTGCCACAACTATGCCCACTTTTCCATTCCTGCAACAATTTCCATAATTTACGCCAGCTTACACCAAATATTTGGCGCAATCTCCATATTAGAGGTCCCAGGGAGTGATGCAGGCTAGACCACATAAATGTGGTCTAAGGGCCTGCAGTCGGTGCAGGGGATAGAAAATCTCAATTTCTGACAGGAGAATGCCTCAGGCTCCCTGCATGATATGGTCAGCACACCAGGGCTGGCAGCATTCTTACCAATTCAAAAATCCAGCCCAAGAAATTTAATACAGCATCTGGCATGGAGTCCATATGTGATATTCAGCAAGTCTCACCCCAAGGGGAAATGAGAAGCATTGATCTCTGCTAAAGGGTGATCTGTCATTTGGGCATCTCAGATTGAGTGACCCAATTTGAGCAACTCAGTTTGAGCACCTGGGTTAACAGTGAGTGTTATAGAATAGTGAGGAGGAATGTGAGCTACTGGAGAACACAGCAAGGTACGGTATGTCAAGGGAGGATGAGCTAGAGCAGAATATATGGCTTTGTTTGGGAGGGCCAATCTGAGTTAGCTATCTGGTGTGGTGGTTAAGTGTATGGTCTACGACGGTGGAGGGACTGGTGCGGGGTTTATTTTTATTATAGTAGTTGTTGTGCTGCTTTTTTTTTTTAATTTGGGGGTTTCTTCATCCCCGACTTTGTTTTCCCCCCGCTCGTAGGTTGTTCCTTGTCTAGTGTTCTCCCCCTTCACACTGCTACTCCACTGAGTGTTCCCTCCATGGCTGCCTCTTTTTTCCAGTGTCCATGATCCCCTGGAGTTGGTTATTTAGAAATGGGGGTTGTGGGGGGCTTACCTCCCACAAAGGGGGGTATGGGGTCATAGCCCCCCCCCCCACATTAAAAGTGAAGTTAGATGTGTCTCTCATAGATTTTGTGTTGTTATGGTGCTGTTTTTGTTTGGTCACTCTGGTGCTGATCGCCAAATTTTTTTTTTATGATTTTCACTAGCTCTTTAGCGAGTCACAATAAAATCTTAGCTGTTATTACATGGTACCCTGGTAATGCAGGGAAGTTGAGTGAAGTATCATCCATAGTGTGTCAATAGCTTACCATTGCTCCTGCTACAACAGACAGACTTCTCCCACCACCCTCTGTGTTCTGAGTAACACAGTATCTTCTATGTCAGTGAATCCCCTTCAAGTGTATTGCCCTTCTCTTTAGTCCTCCTTCTACTACTCTTCTGACTTTCATTCCTCATTGTAGAGCTCCCGTTGGTCTGTCTTGTAATATAGGTTTCCACTGTGTCCTATACAAGGAAAGTAAGCCTTTCCATTACAGCTATTTCCCCTACCACAACCTGCCAGCCTTGTATTGTTGGGGGTCTATTTGCAACCATCTTCTCATTATGCCTTTTGTGGCAGCAGAAGTACAAATGTACCAGATGTATTTAGCTGTTATTCCTATGACTGCCTAAGGTTTTAGTCGCAGCACCAAATACATAAATTGCAAGTGTTCTGGGAGGGTGAATATCTCCTGCAGTTTTCTCCACTGCTTTCCAATATTGTTGTAGAAACCTACAGGACCAGAAAGTATAACTGTGTGTGGCATGTGTTTTACCTCAGCTTCTCCAGCAGGCTGCCAACCCAATCCTATTCTATTTTGCTTTAATTGCTGATGTAGTAAAACACTAAGGTCCACATATTCAAATGAGATGAGTGGCACAAAGTGAAGATGCACAGCGCATCTTGGGAAATATGTGGAGGCATGATATTCAAATGGGAGAGATGTGCTGCATAAAACCAAATGCATGATCATGCAGAAATAATGTACGCAGTGGAAAAATAGGGGGAGGTCATCAGAATATGCTCCACAAGTGTATATTCAGACAGAATGCGTGGTGCATGTATCGCACAACAGAAAACTGTGCCATGTAAAGTTAAGCATGTAAGGGGATGACCTAAATTGGCCAGTCAGCCACAGGCAGGCTGCAGAATTGCAGACAGGTGGCCCTGAGACAGCCCTCGGAGGTGCACCAGGATGTGCTTTGGGCAGCCACACACAGCAGTCATGCCAGAATAGTGGTACCCAAAGCCACAGCTGTGCTGTGTCTGCACATCAGGCACCTTCCAGGTGCAACTGGGTGACACAACTGGTACTTCCCAGGCAGCCACACCCTTCACCACAAGTCATGAATGCCCATATGCCATATGCTAGTCAGGTGCCCCCCAGCATACCAGCAGAGCAGACTGCTACACTGCAGCACATGTGCCAGATGCCATGGCCTGAACCCATGTGGCCATCAGAATGCCACCTGGGGGAGGCATGGTGGCATCAGGGACAACTGTGAGCAGGATGTGTGGCAGAAATGGAGGCAACATGGCATGGGTCAGGGATGGCTCAGTGCACACATGCATGGTAGAACACCAGTGGTGCACACAGCATGCCCATGCCAGACCCACACCACCCTGAACATTGGCCTTGGGTTTGGGTCACAGGTGTACTGGGGAAGGACAGTGCACAGCTGTGAGCAGTGCTGGGCAAGAGTGGCACCACCTGTGGCCTGGAGGTGGCAGGAGCATGCCCCACAGACACTGGACCCTTCCAGAGTTGTTCATACAGACACCTAGGGCACAGACATGGCCATGGGTAGTAGCACTGCAAACCTTTCAACTGTCACACAGTATGGGGTATGGCACTCATGTTATCACTCAGACACCCTCTGACCAACATTGTGTGGGTGACATTACACACTGACCACTGGGACTGTTATGCAGACTAGTACGATAATATGAGATGCTAGGTATCAGCACACAGTAGCAACATTGGTGCATCTATTTCCACAGTCTTCTGAGCTTGCACTGTCATGTGTGCTGTTGTGTCACACATTACCTTGGCACATCATTGGATGCTAAAGGGCCGGGGGGGTATGTAGTCCTGTACTCAGGCCAGTGCAGTCCACCCACACTCATGCATGCATTCTCACCTGTTTGCTAGGCTGCAGTACCTCCTGGACACCTTTGTGGAATGGTGGTGCTGCTTTGTAATGCTGGAATTGCACATGCCAATGGTATGCAAATGACCTGAATACATTCTAACAATGAGATGCAAATGTGCTGTTTGGGCACTGACTATGCAATTAGGACATTTGAATATATTTGCAGAATATTGCAGTTCTGCACACATTCACACGTGGCTTTACATCTTGCACTTTTGTATGCTCTGCACTGAGCTCTGAGCACCTGCCGTGCCATGCATTTCCCACTGTGCGATTGCACATGTTTAGGATATTCAGCCACAAATGCACGATCACATATTATGGCGCATCTTCTGAATGTACCATTGTTTTGTGCCAGTGCAGTTGAGATGCATAGCACAAGCGCTTATGCTATGCAGCCTGCCACTTTTGAATATGGGGCCCTTAGTCTCAACTTTCCATTTACTGTAAATACCTGCCATCTTGGGGAATAAGAGATTTAAAGGAAAACTACACCCAAAACCTGAAAAAATATATGTTGTGCAGAGTGTTTTAATTTGTATGTGAAGTTCTAGTGTTTCCTTCCCTCTGACTGGTATTAGGAGTTTTTCCCAAATTACCCTTCTAGCTTTATACTAGTTTTGTGACCCTTGGGGATCTCCATACCTGATAGTGTAATTGTATTTCTGTTTCCCACAGTGCATTTTGTCTCATGTGACTGTGATGTAAGAGAGACCCAACATTCAACACACACATGCCAAACAAACTAAATATCTTGGAAGCTTTACAAGCTGCACAAAAATTACCAGCAGCAAAGTTTTTCAGGACAGTAAAACCTTTAGGATGAGGGTGGTCACCAAGCTGAATTCTACAGATTTTAAAATATAGCCATCTCTGTTGTTGTGAACTGATTGTAATGCAATGCTTTCTGCTGGATTTATGGTCTGCTACATCACCATTACATGAAACAAGGTGCATTGTAGGACAAAGAAATGCACTAAACCTATTTGATATGGTGATCTCCAGGGGTCGTAAAACTACCCTAAAGCTAGCAGGCTAATTTAGGAAAAACTCCTAATACCAGTCAGAGGGAAGGAAACACTAGAACTTCACATACAAATTAAAACACTCTGCACAACATATATTTTTTCAAGTTTTGGGTGTAGTTTTCCTTTAAGAGTGCCTTCCCATATGTTGCCACATTCCTAAGATGTCAGCATGACCTGAGGCTCAGTCTGCCACTGTGCTGTGAAATATGCTGCTGATGTTGCTCAATCCTGCATTAAAATTGGTATGTAACTGAGATGGTGTCTTTTTGTTGTAATGTTAAGACTAATGTTACTGTATCCCTTCATTGTCACTTTCATGACTAGCCTTTCTACCCTTAAAGGAAAACTGCACCTTCATATCCTGTACATTTTATTTGTTTTCATGTCAACAGGCAATTCTTTTCATGTAGCTTTTAGGGATACAGTATATGTGATTGCTTTAGTTTATTTCCACTGCACATGCTTGTCCCTGTAACTATCCTGGGGTCCTGGGGGTCTCCATTTTCTGGTTGTTGAAGTTGTGTTGTCTCAGAGAGCTGATTTAGAATATGAGAAATGTATGTGTCAGCACGCTTCATACTATGCCTAACTGCTTAATTAGAGTTCAACAAAACAAGTTGCATCAAAGTGTGAGGTACTGCATTTACCTTCAGTTATCTTTGCAAACTGTGTGAGTTGTAATGCAGTTTTTTTTCCTTATACTAAATTTAACTTGTGTTTCCAGAGAGTTTTGTCAGGATATTTGTACTTACAGCATAGAGATTCATGGCATAAATGGGAACTGATGCATCATGTTCTCACATACTAATGCAGATCTCTTGGACAATGAGATCTCAACAACCATAAAATGGAGACCCCTCCTCCCCAGGTAAGGTAAAGAAACTAGCATGAACAGTGAAAACAAACTAAGATAAACATATATATCCCCAATGGCAACAGAAAAAGAGTTGTCTGTTCACTTGGGAATACAATGTATAAAATATAAGTGAAGGCAGAGATTTACTGTGATTTAAGAAATTAAATTCTGTTTTCAAGACGTGAAATTCAAGGCATTGTACAGGTGATTGTTAGTCTATCAGGATTCTACTGCTATTCTCTTAGTATGGGTACAAATAATCAAAATAAATGAAGGCTCAATATACAGATCATTCAATGAAGTAAGTTGCGAATAGTACAGGAAGTAATTACCAGAATCGTAGAATCATAGAAGCTTGATGGCAGAAAAGAACCATACCAGCCCTTCTAGTCTGCACTTCCCCCCTACACCTTCCCCTCCAGTCCAGCCAATGCCCTCCCCCTGATAGTCAGCCCCATATGCTTGTCCTATGCCCTCTTGAATTCTTCCATCAATTAAGTCCCACCACTCTATCTAGTAGTCTGTTCCAGGGCTCCACTACCTTCTCTGTGAAGAAATGCCCTCTCACATTATCCCTGTATCTTTTTCCTTGCAGTCTGAGGCTGTGTCCTCTAGTTTTGAACCTCTTCCTTCCTCTTAAGTAAGCACTCTTCTCCCACTTTATTGAGCCCCTTTACATATTTAAAGGTTCCAATTATGTCTCCCCTTTCCCTCATTGTCTCCAGCGTGTACAGATACGGCTCCTTACACCTCTGCTCATATGACTTTCTCTGTATACCCTGTACCATCTTAATTGACCTTCTCTGAACTGTCTCCAAGGCATCTAACTCCTTAAGGAGATGAGGCCTCCAAAACTTAACTCCACACTCCAGGCGTGGGCTCACCATGGTTTTGTAAAGGGGCATTATTACCTCCCTCTTTCTGCTTGTAATGCCCCTGCCTATGCATGCCAACATTTCATTGGCCTTTTCCACCACCCAGCTACATTGGATTCCTCCCTTAAGGCTTGAGGAGACTATGATCCTCAGATCCCTCTCCTGTTCTGTTACTTTAATTTCCTCCCCACCTAGGGTGTATCCTGCTCTTCTGTTCCTACTCCCAAAGTGCATCACAGTGCACTTCTTGGCATTAAATTTCAGCTGCCTCATCCCAGACCATTTTTCAAGCATCTTAAAGTCCTCCCTCATGTACTCCACACCCCCTGGGGTGTCCACCCTATTGCATATTTTCATATCATCAACAAATAGGCACACCCTCCCCCTCAAATCCTCAGCAATATCACTGATGTAGATGTTGAAGAGAAATGGACTCCAAACTAACCCCTATGCCAGTCCACTCTTCACCCTTGCCATCCCAGAGTGCACACCATTTAGCACCACCCTCTGAGAGCTTTCTGACAGCCAGGCCTCCACCCAGCTTGTTATTTTCCCACCCAACCCAAGGCTTTCTATCTTGCTCACCAGTCTCCTATAGGGGACAGTGCCAAATACCTTACTGAAGTCCAGATAGGCCATGTCCACCCCCCCAGTCAATCATCTGAGTCACCCAATCAAAGAACTGAACCAGGTTTGTCTGGCAAGACTTCCCATTCATGAAGCCATGCTGTCTGCTATCCTGCAAGCCATTCTCCTCAATGTAATCCACCACCCTGTCCTTGATTAATGCCTCCATTACCTTCCCCACCACTGACATGAGGCTGACAGTTCCGTAGTTCCCCTTCATCCCCTTACTACCTCCCTTGTGTAAAGGCACTATGTCTGCCCTCTTCCAGTCCTCTGGCACTCTCCTCATATCCACAAACAAGTTGAAGAGCCTTGTCAAGGGTGTGGCAAATTGCTCATTCAATTCCCTGATCACCCTGGGGTGTAATCCATCAGACCCCATTGACTCATCCACTCTCAATCTATCTAGCTCTGCCCTAACCCTATACACAGTGAATGGGCTTAGAGCCACCCATTTGCTCTCCTTCCCCTTCACCTTTAGCTCAGGTCCCCTACTGTCCTCCTCCTTCTTGAATACCAAGCTAAACTACTTATTTAATAACTCTGCTTTTTCATAGTCCCATTCAAATTTTATTTCTTTTTCCCCCTCAGCCTAGAACTCCCCTTCCTTGTCCTTCTTCTCTCCCTCACATATCTGAAAAAAGGTTTTTTCCCCCCTTTTGGCCATTTTTGCTATTCTCTTCTCAGTATCTGCTTTTGCCCTTCTGATCTTCTTCCCTGCCATACTCCTCTTTTCCCTATACTCTTCTTTGTCTTCCTTGCTGAGTGTCCTCTTAAATTTTCTTAAAGCCCTCCTCCTTTCCCTGACTGCCCCCTCAACTCCCTTTGTAAACCAAAGTGGTCTCCTCCCCTTTTGCTCTTCCTAATGTTTTTATACACATTTCTGCAGCTTTCAGTACCCCCCTTGATAGCTTGCCATAACTCCTCCATTGCTCTTATATTCTTCGTATCCTTTATTGTCTCCCTTACTATCCTTCTCATCTTGTCGAAGTCTGTGCTTCTGAAGTCCATGACTGTAGTACTGGTTTTACTTGTCTCCCTCCTTCCCCTGACCCTGAACATTACTGTTCTGTGGTTTCTGTTGCCCACAACATGTTTTATAAATTTACTAATATGATGTAAATTGTCAGATTCTATGAAATTCTTTGTTTTTATTGGTGTTTAGGTAGTCCAAATTCTAGAATTTTACCAGGTTTTCTGGTAAAAACTAAAAAGTGTTTGCCTTGGATATAAGGCTGCAGTTCTCCTTTAACTGTTGTGAGATTAAGCCCTGCACCTGGAAGTATCAGAACTAGTGATGGGCGAAGTGGCCGAAATTCGCTCAGTGAAGTGATTTGCGGAGTAATGTGGAATCCGTGAAGTGTTCCTCAATGTGAAGCAGAGTACTTCGCGTTATTATGGGGATGAAAAGTCCATAGAGAACAGTGACTTTGTGCTATTCCGCCTTCCAAAACCACTTCTCCTCCAATTGTAAGGTGAAGTACATTGAAATCAATGTACTTCACCTCACTTTGCCTTGTTTTTGAGCTCCAAAGTCGAATTTTGCAGTGCTTCATGGGATTGCAGGTCACATGGGCTCTAGACTGTTCTGCACAGCCTCAGTTCTGTGTAGTGTGTGTAGTGAAAGATGGAGACAATTTCCTCTCAGAGCTCTGCAATTCAAATCCTCTAAAATCTGTTAAAAAAGCTATTTTGAGCTTTTTTGTTCGCTCACAATTTAGTACATCAACTGTAGGAAACCCTCCTGTGCTCATATCATCGAATGTTTATTGTTTGTGTGTGGATTTTTAATGTTAATTGAGAACAGTCAGGCTGTGTACTGTGAAGTGTGCTTTGGGGAAGGGGTGTATCTGTGGTGTAGTAGATTAACAGGGAAAAAAATAAGGTCTTTCTGTTTTGGTTATATTTTTCTTGTACAACTTAATGTATCCAAAGTAGTATTTGTAGTCATTCTTGACATTTTTTTGCTGTGGTACAGCAGTGTATAATTTCAGTTTGTTTAAAAACATTTGGTTATATTACTAAAGGTTTTTAATTTGCTACACATTACTTGTAGTGTGTGTGAGTACGTGTGGGATGCGTGCCATTAAATCAGACACCTTTTATTGTGCCACAGAGTAATTGCAGCCATGTGAACCTGCTATCCACTGCACCTGCATGAATGTTTTATACTGCTTTGTGGTATCTTTACTGGTAGAAGACTGTTACTGCCATGCAGTACCCCCTCCAACTGGCAAAAGGTATTTTTTTCCAGATTTGGATTTGTGACTTGTGAGCACTGGTTAGCTGTTGTTGTGCCTTTGTGTCTCATCTCTTTAGTGTGTAGCACAATTTTAATCTGTCTGTGTGTTTAATTGCAGTACACCATTAATTCTGGGAGACTTTGCATTTTTTGTTACCCTCTCATTTTACTTTGTCAACAATGGGGAATTTTCTGGACACAAGACAGTGGCATTTTGTGGATGCACATTAATTCTGGTGACTGCGTGTAACCACTGTGCACATGACTGAGTGTGCCATTAATTCTGGGAGACTTTGCATTTTTTGTTATGCTCTCACTTCACTTCATCAGCACTGGGGAATTTTATGGACACAAGACAGTAACATTTTGGGGATGCACATTAATTCTGGTGATTGTGTGTGTGAAGGGCTGCCAATATTATTGTCACTTCACCTTACTTCGCATTAAGGTGGAATGACAATGCAAAGTAATAATCATAAGGCAAAGTGAGCACTTTGCATTGGCCACTCCACGTGGAGAAGTGACAAGGCGAAGTGCCCACTTCGCGTTCATTTCACCGGCGAAATTTAAATTTGCTTCATCTCTAATCAGAACCTATCTTTTGTGCCTAGATCAAACTCTGATATTAATTCTGCAAATGTTTTCACTATAGTTCCTGCCAGCAAATGTGCTGGGTAGTATAACTAGTCTTTGAAAGTTTAGTAAATGGACATGATGCACAGTACATTTCTTTATTTATAGAATACGAATTATCAAAATAATGGGCATAATAAATTTAATGTTAAAAGAATTATTCTGAAAATGAATTCAAACATTTTAAAGTTTTGTATGTCCAGAAATAGGTTAAATATTATGTCTAACAGCAATATTCAGTATCCTTATGGACCAAGAGTAATCCATGTGTAGAATGCCTAATGTTCAATGTAATGTAGAGCCCTTTAGAGGTACTGTATTCTTGTGCAGTAGCACAGCTACTATTAGTACCATAATTATAGGCCTGGCAGTTTCTCCTGCACCTCAAGCTGATTTTTATAAAGTTCCAGCTCTGAGCAACAGCTGACAGTAGGCTGCAGGGTTGTTTCAATTAAGGCAAGCTGTTAACGCATTAAATGAAATTAATCTTGTCTCTTGCTCAATTAAATTAAATTAACAATTAATAATTTTTAGTCTGTTAATAAATTAAATCAAATTAATATCTCAATTAATCAAATTAACAATCTCATTTACATATATTTGCATATATTATTTTTGAGACATATTTGTCGTATATATATATATATGTGTGTGTGTTGGGTTTTAAACAGAAATAGATCTTAAAGAGTGTAAAGGATCACACCAAACTCTTAATAACTGCTGTGAAAAATATTATTGTGCAAATGTAAAACATTTATTTTTATTAACTTCATTTCTTAACTTATTTTAAAAAAATAGCTTAGTGAACAATGAGCAGTTAAGCACTTAGGTATGTTCTTTGGATTTGGCAGTTGCACCAACTTAGGCAATGACTTCATTAGCAATAGGCTTTGTTGCATCTCACAAATATGAGTCACTCAAATGTCTCATCTAGCAGGTGGTTCTGTTCTGGGGATAAGATGTTGCCTCCAACACTAAAAATGCATTCAACAGAAGCTGAAGAAGCTGTCAGGCAAAGGATGTTTATTGCTACATGTGCTAGCAATGGAAAAGTGTTTTTTTTGCTCCTTCCAGAATGTTAGTGGGGCATGGTTTTCAGGAGTAAGATCTTCACCCAAGTATCTGTTGAGGTCCACGCATATGTTCGTAATGTTCTCTGCTGGTGCTTTTCTCTCTTTGTTTGTTGAACTTCCACTTCTTATGAAAGAAAATATTTTAGATTTCTTTGCTGGAGACTCTGCAATCTCGGTGGACATTGCACTGTGAGATGCCACAGTTTCCTCAGGCAAACTGTCAAAACAATGACTGCAGCACTGATGGATGAACTTAATAAAAGTACTTTTTTTCTGCTTCTTCTGTGTCATCACTGACCCAGTTTTACTTAAACCATGGGTCTAGTAGAGAACAGGCCAAAAATATCTCACTTCTCTCATACCGAATAAGATGCTTTTCAAGTGATAGCTTCAGACCACTTAACAACCGAGAGCAGTATCAAGCAGTATAATACTGAAAAAGGGTGCCTCAAGCCTCTGATGCATGATATCACATAGCCAGCTTTTGGGATGTTTTGCCCCCGTGTCATATCTGTTGCATCCTCACATGGTTCTAGAATGTCTAACATTTCCTTGAGCATAGCTGTTTACTATGATGATAGTTTAACATTCAAAACACCATCATGCTGTTCTTCAGTCAGAGATAAAATCAACCTAATCACTTTGACCTGTGAATTCCAACGTGTTACATTTGTGGCAACTATTGTTTTGTTCATTTCACAAAATGCATCTGACTTGACTGCTGAAGTTCTGACACTACTGACAATGGAAGAAGCTGTGACTAGAGTTTTGCTTAGTACAGTAGCCTGTGTTAGTCCATCTTTGATTACAAGCTGCAAAGTGTGTGCAAAACATGGCAGTCTTGTTGGCAGCAACATTCTTTAGGTCCTTCAGACCCTCCATCTCACAAAATGGGCAGCAGCTTTAGACTTCTGAACACTGAAGCAAAAATAAAATGAGCAGCTGAAAGCGAGCAGCACACTTCTCACACAACACTTTTCAAACCACAGTTAGAATCATCAGTTAGATGCAAGTAGATTCTGGGTTTATATGTCATTCAGGGTGGTATTTGAATGAAACTAACAAATCAGAATCTTCCACATCAATATACAAACCGAGTGTCATTATGTGTCCGACTGGCAGAGTACAGACTTCACCAGCCCCAGCCCTGCTTTCTCCCATGCCTGCATTCCAGCAATTCAACCCTGCTTGGCTCTTTACGATAACTCGCTCCTTCTCTTCTCTCTTGTATCTGTATGCCTCCTTTGTTTTCTGTGTTTTATTATAGCTCACTCCCGCTTCTGGTTACCTCACGGTTTATTGCAGCCTGGTCTAAAAGAGCTCAAAAACCCTTTGCCACACACCACCCTACTCTGACACTATTCCTCACAGGATTACAATCCTCAACAATGTTTTTTGTGTTTGTTTTAAAGGCTTCCTCTCCACCCGATGCAACTGCAATGTACTTGGCTACATGTTTATCCGCATGCTTCTTAGAAGGGAGTTAGGTTCTGATTAGCAGAATACTGTCTTTTTTTTTAAAAGAACTAGAGTAAGTCTGGGTACTGACTGGATCTAGAGTCTATAAGAACATTAACGTGAGCATAGTTTGTCAGTAAGTAAGTCTGAGCATATTCACATTTCAGTAAAACCGGGGGTTAAAAGTGTTACACTGGAGTTATCAAGACAGGGTGATTGACAGATGGTGATTATCATAACAAAGGACAACATTAGCACTACAGTACAAAATGCAAGGAGGAAACAAATTAGAGCACAATTAGAGCACCTTTTTACTACAGCATTATATCTGGCAGGAGATATCACACCTTGGAAGGTGTAAGGGGAACACTAGCCATGGAAGGGGGGTCCTAAAACAACACAGTGTACTTACATAGCTCAACAGAAGGCAGAAGAATAAATAGAATGTTATTATCAAATTGTTTTGGATGAGTTTTTGATGCATGCAGCAGATGAAATTAATACATTATTAATGTATTAAAATTAATGCATTAATACCTAAAAAACACAATTAACAGGGGTGCAATTAACAATTAACTTGCAATTAACAGGGTCTACTAATTAATTTAATTAACATTAATAGTAAATGGGACAATTACATTAAGTATTAAATTAATAATTAACAATTAACCAATCCTAGTAGGCTGTGTAAATATTGTATTTCAGTATGCAAGTGAAACTGTTCCTTAGTTGCCTTGTGGATTATTTACAGGGATATCACCAATTTATTTACAGGGATACCACCAATTAGACTAAAGAAAACATAAGTTATAAGTCTAACCACGAGAAGGGGGGGGAGAGAGACACATTGGCTCTGTTCATTAGTTCCAGCAATATGCCTGGTTGTCCATGCAAGGCTTCATTATCATATTGTGTTATGATTTAAAATCAATGCACTTTTTATAATTATAAAAAATATATTATGGTTTAAGATCAACACATGAAAAATACTGTTCATATTTTGAGATAATTAAAATAGGTATTTGATGTAGAAATCATAGGGTTTACAACCCTTCCTTACTCACCAAAGAATGACTTTTCTGCACAGGATACCTCTTTGTGCTGAAATGAGAACAGACTGTTTTAGTATTTCTATTTAAAAAAACTGCAAAATTTGTTTAAGCACAATGCAACAAATATTCATTTTTAAACAAATCAAACTCAATTTTTTCACATCTGTTGTTGCATCCACTGGACCATATATTTATGTTTCATCAAAAACATTTGTTAGCAGAAACACTGCAATTGTGTTTGCTTTACTGATGAAAAGGAAAGAAGGAAATAAAGGGAGGAATTTGATTTTATATAGAGTCTTTAATAGGAACTGTATCCTAAAGCATATTATAGTCCAGGAGAAGAGAATGATGCTGCTCATTAAACATGCAAGATGATTACAATGATCTGAAACAGATCTGAAAGAGCTACAGAGAGGTTAAACCCAGGGTCATTAAATAACTTGTTCAGGTCATGCAGTGGGAAAGTGATGATTGCGCATTTGAAATCTGAGTATACAGGTTTATAGCTCTGCACTCTAATGGCTAGGCATCACTGATTAAAAGATGAAAATGAAGCCCATTTTGACTTACTGGAACTAACATCTCTACAAAGAAATCATTTTTCATCTAAAATGTAAAACCGGAAGGTGTTAGTCTGACCCAGAGTTAGTACCATCAACTTTGGGTCAGAAGGCCATTGGCAGATATTATGGGAGAAATTATGCTGATGTTGAGTTCAGTGGAGTTGCCTAGAATGGGCACATTTGACTCAAGAGAGGTATGAAGTTTCTGAGCTTCTGTTTAGCACATCAGTATTAACATGGCTTTTGTTTTCAAGGATTACTCACTTAGTTTGTGCAAGCAACATGACCTCCAACAGAGAATTGGCAAAGTTATTTATTTATTTATTTATTGAATTTTGATGACCGGGTAGGCCCACTGGGCCCCAAAGGTCCCTTTTTCAGGGGCAACCTGGGAATAACAGTACAAGATATTATAGACGTTGAAAACGTATGGAAGTACAGGTTATCATGGGTATACAGTATTCGGCTGTTTGAAGGTTCTACTTGACAGTTCCTTTCTATGTTACAAGAGAGCTGGGGGTGGCATGGAACCACATGAATGAGAATAAGATGAAGAAAGAAAGAAGCTTGAACGTGAGGTGTCAATTACTTCAGTGACAAGTGATGGTGAGTGCAATATTGCGGAATGGAGGCATCACAGGAGATGGGAAAATCAAAAAAAGAAACCAAAAAAGTCAAAAGTAAGAAATTAAGTTTCTCATTCAGGGAAATGTAAATCCTAGATTAGGTCAAATTAAACGTCTCTAAATAAGTGAGTCTTAAGGCCCCTATTAAAGGCCTCCAATGAGGGGGCCTTCCTCAGGGATCTGGGTAACATGTTTGACAGGGTAGAACCTGCAGCTTCAAAAATGCAATCCCCAGATGTCTTTAGCCTAGCACTGGGAACTGCTAAAAAGACTACCTTGGAGGAACAGAGAGGGTGAGAAGGATGGTATGTATATCCATTAACCAACCCTAAAGATGATTCCCCAATTCACCAGCAGCCAGTGTAGATTATGCAGGACCTAGGTCACTTGCTAAGACCTTGGAATGCTCATCAGTAATCTGGCCACTGCATTTTGTACCAGCTGCAGGTGTTGTAGGACCCCTCCACTAACCATGAAATACAAAGCACTACAATAGCCAAGTCTGGACGTCATGAAGGCATATACTGTATTAGCAATTTGCAGGTCATTTGGTGGGATAAAGATTTTGATACACATTTTATTTATTTATTTTTATTTACACATTTAGTAACTGGGAAATGCACACTAAGCCAAGGCTCGATTCCAGGTTCTATGTTCTAGGAACATGATGTTCGTAAGATGGTAAAAGCCACACTGGCCACTCTGGACTACATCACTTGCTGCTGGTGCTTCCAAACCACAGCGATATGATGCCACAATGTCCAAAAAGTAATCATCTTGCAGTCACTGCTCAGTTGCCCTAAAAGTACCCTTAGGTTAGTGTAACTAGAGAGCCAAAGAGATACTCTGCAGTGTGGGGGGAGGGTTATTTTAAAAGTGGCACCTCAAATTCACAGTACAGTATATAGCAGAAGGAAGAGTTCTACTTTTTTTTCTGCAAGTACCACTGAAATTAATGTCACAGCATACAGTATCTTCAAGTGACATGAGGCAGACAGAGGTTTTCAAATCTCTGATATCACTAATGGTTACAGCCAAACAGAATATTTCAATTCCACTTCTGCCAGAATTCTGTGGAATTTATTTATTTACTCATTCGGTTATTACACCTTTGAGTGCAGGAGCTCATTTACAAAGGTCCCACATACGTATTGGTAGTACATAATAATCATTGCAATCAACTGAAAATCTAAGATTAGAGTACTGGAGGTGGCTCCAGGGGAGCACTGTCATGGATATTCAAGGTTCAGTAATGCGAGATGTATACAGTAAGATAGCTGAGGATAGAGTGCAAGAGGCAGCTCCAGTGGAGCCTTTTCTTGGAGTTAATTGGTTACAACAGTTGGAAGTAATATATGTAGGCAAGTACATTGTCATTTAAGGTAATGCATTGACAACAGAATGCATTTTAGGTTTTAAACGCAGATTTAGAGGAAGACAGACAGTAATCATAGGTGATGTCACAACTGGTCCTGAATGCAAGTGATTTTTTAATTCCCTTTTAAACTGACCCAGTTTGGCAAGGTTCAGCAGTGTTTCAGGGAGCTCATTCAGCCAATGGGGTACTCTGAAGGCAAAGGGGCACTGGGCATGGCTAGTTTTGCAGAAAGGCATGCTGAATGCATTCCTTTCCATTCTCCTGGTTGTGTAATGGTTTAATCAATCAATCAATCAATCAAACTTTATTTAACCAGGCAGTTACATCATTGAGCAAGCTAATTTTTAAGATGGTTCTGGACACAGAGGACACTTTTGCTTACAGTAGACAACACTTTATACAAAAGTAGACATTGGGACAGGCAGTAACAATATACAAAATCAGTACTTGGAGGAATCAGACATGTAAAGCAAGTGCAAATATAGGCAATTAAAGTGCAGTGTATACAGGTTGTATCTTATAGAGTACAAGTGAGGAGAGGAAGGAGGGACAAGAGAAGGGCAGTGGAAAGAAAGGGTAACAGACACATAGTAGAGACGGAAAATAGGGCAGCCTAATATAGTGAGGCCCTCTATGAAGCTAATTGATGAGAGGGGGGAGGTAGGAGGTGGGGTGGTTGCCCTAAAGGATGCTGGCTGACGCAGGAAAAAGGTGGCCTAGGATTACAGAGGTTAAGGTACTCAGTTGAGTGGGGTAAGGCTTTACCTGAAACAATCACATGCCATTTTCAGGCCTCTATAGAGCAGCCCCCTAAATATAAAATGGCTGGGCAGCAGGGAGATTTTAAGCAATTTTTGCATGTTATTCCAAAGTGCTGGTAAAAAGGAGCTAATGGCAGTTGAGCCAAGACATGTACTTGTTCATGGTAGCTTAAGGAGGACAAAGGAGGAGTTCCTTAGTCCATAGGCACCCTTTGAATGTTCAAACAAGTCACGGATATAGGGTGGTAGTTTGTTGGACAAAGCCCGGAATAGCCATATGAGGGCATTTATTTGCCTCCTCGTGGAGAGGGACAGCCAATCTAATGCTTGGTACAATGAGCAGTGATGAGTTTGCAAGGGCAAGTCAAAGACAAATCTCAATGCATGATGATAGAGTGTATCCAGCTTTTGGAGTGCATACTGGGTGCAATGGCTGTAAAGGAAGTCGGCGTAGTCAATCAGGGGAAGAAAGGTTGTTTGAACCAGCCACTTTCTAGCTTCCAGGGTGAGTAGGCATCTTATGGGGTAGAAAATACCAAGACGCTGCCTTAGCTTTTTTGTTAACTCACTTAGATGTACACCAAAGGTGAGTTTGTTATCTAGCCAGACTCTCAGATATTTAAATTTATCCACTAGCTCTAGTGGTTCATTAAGGAGGGTAATAATCTGTGGGGTCCCACTTATCCCCGTGTTGTGGGATGGGGAGATAATCATAACTTTTGTTTTTTTTTGCATGTAACAAGAACTTTAGACTCAGCAGATTGTGCTGGAGGATGATAAAATCCTGCTGTAGCTCCATGTACCTAATGTCCAAGGAGAAGTTGGTCATGTAGAGCACTGTGTCATCTGCAAAGAGATGAATGTTTCCAGCAACCAGGCCAGAGTCGATGCAGTTGATGTAAAAGGTGAAGAGAATAAGTCCCAAAATGGAACCTTGCAGAATGCCTCAGGCAGTAATTTTAGTGCAAAGAATTCCCCTTGGGCTTTAGTTTGCTGTTTACGATTTGTGAGGTAGCAGCAGAACCACTTTACTGCAGAAGAGGTTAGACCGATGCTACTCAGGGAATCAAGAAGTATGGAATGATCAACCATGTCAAATGCTTTGCTGAGGTCAAGGAAGAGTGCATAGATGTGCTGTTTACTGTTCAGGGTTTTTAACCAGTCATTTGAAACTTTGGCAAGAGCAGACATGGTACTGTGCTTGGGTCAGAAACCTGATGGGACGGGATTGATGATTTTCTCATGATCCAAGTACTCTGTTAATTGAGAGTTTACCATTTTTTCAAGTAGCTTGAATAGAACAGGAAGCTACAAAATAGGCCTACGGTTGTTCAAGTCAGTGGAGACTTCTGACTTGAACAGGGGGATAATGTGAGCAGTTTTCCAGCTGGGAGGCAATTCCCCTTGGGGTAATGAGCATTTGAAGAGATTGGCAATTGGAGCTGCCAGATAAGAAGAACCTGCTTTTAAGAAGTAGGGTTCAAATGAATCAACACCAGCACTTTTTTTGGTGTCCAGTGAGAGGAGCAGGTCCTCCACCTGTATGTAGGAGACAGGCTGGAACTTGAAGAGGGGGTGGACAGTAGGTGGGGCTATGGTTGGTCTAGTAGCTATGCTGGCAGTGCTTGTGGTGCTCAGTTTACTAACAGGTGACATGCGAGGCCTGCAGTGGTGAGGTGGTAATTGAGCTGATCGAGGATCTCGGACCTATCTGTGGAGGAGGTGTTATTTGCAACAATTTTGGCAGGTAGCAGGGTGGCAGTGGAATGTCCCTCAACCTCTCTCAATATCTTCCAAAAATTGGTGGAACAGTTTTTGTTTGCCTCCACGGCTGACTGGAAGAACCGTTGTTTTTCCAGCCTTAACAGTTTGGTGCAGCCATTTTTGGCTACCCGGAAGGATAGCCAGTCTGAGTCAGACTGTGATTTCCTAGCCCTTTTCCAAAGGATGTCTCTATGCCGTAAGGCCCTCTTAAGTAGTGGGCTAAACTAATCGGGTGCGCATTTTCTGGATTTGATTTTCCTTAAGGGTTCGTGTTGGTTGATAATGTTTACTAGCAGATTCTGGAAGATACAGAATGCTTCAGACACAGAGGGTGTAAGGTAGAAATCCTGCCACTTTATGTTCCAAGATCTGTTAGGAAGACCGGAAGACTGAAGTATTTTAGGTTGCACTTAAGCTTGAAAGTAGAGGTGGAGGGGAGGTGTGGGGAGCACCTAACGCAGGCGACTGCGCAGTGATCACTCAGATCATTGTGGAAGACCCCTGCATGAGAAATATAATTGACTTTTTGACAAGTATAAGGTCCAGAAGTGAACTTTGGTCAGGATTTGTCCTGTTAGGTCGTGTAACGTCAAAGATAATCTGAATGAGCACGTGCACATCGCAGAAGTCCTTATGCTTGTTTGCGCTGGCATGCAGCTACCAATAAGGCTATACCAGGCAAGAGGGTAATTTTGATGGCAAGACATTTAAATTCTTTGGGCATTGATGTGCAGACAATATCGGTGGTTAGGAATTTATCTTTAACATATATGGCAACTCCACCACCTCTGGTAAACCTGTCTCACCTGATCAAGTTGTATTCCAATATGTTAAACGTTTTGTCAGGTAAAGTATTTTTCAGCCAGGTTTCCAAGAGCATTGCTACATCAGGCTTGGCATGTAGTACCTGGGCATGGACCTGGTCAAGTTTGTTGGCAAGGCTGCTTACATTCATATGTAGGAAGCTCAGACCCTTTAGCTGTGGGAGTTCCTCCGGGGCAGTTAGCAGTAGGGGGGCCCCAGGTTTAATTCCACACTGCCTGCACAGAATAGCAGTAGTACTAATAATTTCCTGAGACATCTTACCATGAATCTTAGTAAGGCTTTGTTTGGTTGTTTGCCTTGGACACTATCAAAGGCAACGGAGCTGGAGTTTGGTGGGCAGTGGAAGTTAATCAGAGCAGATAATACTACCCTAACAGTGAGGGTAAGAGGGGTCTGCTTAAACAATGTTGGGCAGTAAGAGCTGTGAAGGGTTGAAAATGTGTAAGGATTACTGCCTTTGGAGGAAGTTAACTGGTTGGCAGACACCATTGGGCTAATTTCCAATCCTATAAGAGTATTCGGGCAGGATGAGTCTTTCCTGGGGTCCAAAATTGGCTCCACTGTCAGAAGGAGGATGTAGCCAATGAGGAGAAAAGGGGCTGCAGAAGCCATCTCTTGCACCCCAGCATTGTTAGATTAAAAATATTTCCACATGGTGGATTTTTATCTTTTTATATGGTAGAGAGACAACTGAAACAGAAAGTTGTTTTACTGGCTACAGAATTTGACAATGAGGGCTGTGGTGGATATCTGTCATGGGTGCAGTGGTGTGTTCTGAAAAAGCTCATTCCACTTCTGTGAATAGGCAGCCATGGATTTTAGGGCAGAATCAGTAGCCCATAGTATGAAAACAGAACAAAAAACAAGGTGCTGCAGCAGCATGTGGGCTGAAAACAAAACATAAGGAATAATGTGTGGGTGACCGTAGACAACAAACTTGTGTTTCCGTCAAGGTGTACAGATAACTGTATATGGAACTCAAGAGCAAAGCTCGAGAGGTCCATGCTGTTATCTCAGTTCCAAAATGGACACACACAAGGCGAGTTATGTATGGTCACCCATATTTTATTTTTTATTGTATCAGGTTTTGTAGAGGGAATAGTAAGCAAGAACTGCTAGTAGCACTGAAGGTGGCATGATGGTACGAAGGGAGCAAGTGCTCAGCAAAAATGAAACAGACTGCCAGGCAGGAGTCAGTGCCTGACAACAGAATGTGCACAGCAACTTTTAGAATGTGCAAAACAGCTTTTTAGCAGAGACTTATTTCCATACAGAATAAGCCCTAACCTTACCCTATAAAAAGTAAAAAATTAATGCCTGCTGAAAATAGGAAATAGAATCAACATTTTGAACAGAGGTCTTCTTCAGGAATTATCTAAAAGAAAAAAACGCTATCATTCTTTGTTATATTTTTATTTAATTCCTGAAAAAGCCCTATGGTTGAAACGTTGATTCTAACCATATGTTCTATTTTTAGTGTACATTTAAAGCAGCAGTGAAACAAAAATATTTTTCTAATAATTCCAATTTCCAATAATGCTTATAAAAATATTTGCATACTTATCAAGTCTTTGCAGGTACCACATATGTTAAGCACCGTGAGTTGTTTTTTTGTTATTTTTTTTCTCTCCTAGCCCTTGCCAGGTTCACAATGTTATTCATGTTAAATGTGGTGGGTGTTATTTTTTCATAAGCAAAAAGTCAGCAAAAACATTTATATAATACTCAGATTTTGGTGGAACTTGAACAGTTTACCACCAAATAAAAATGAAAGATGCCAGGAATCTTTTTTAGTGAAATAAATGTAGTGTCAATGTTTTTTGCCCTGCTGCCTTAATATAACAAGATTAGGTTGTTTTCAACCCATAATATTGTCTATCACATAGTGAGTCTCCATAAAAGCCACAGACCTTCAACAGTAAGCCAAAGAAGCAGTGCTGGTGGTTGCTGAACCCATGGTAGCACTGGAGGTGGTATAATTGATGTAATGCTGCTGGAGGATGTGACACCACTAATTCATCTATGTCCACCCAACAGCAGCAGAAGCAGTATGATGCAATACTTATTAAAGAAGTGTGGCACTAGTTTCTTATACAACTTTCAGACAGGTTTGCCAGCATTGTCTGGGATATGAAATTTACCCTGACAACACTACTAGATCCATAATATAAAGGCACGCTGTATCATGCTGGATTTATGCAGTGGAGATCCTTGCCTCAAAGTGCCAGAAAGAATGCTACAAGAGGGATTCCAAAAATGGGAAAAGTGGTAATTATACAAGAAAGGGTAAGAAACAGGTTAGACACAAAGATTAGATGTGCTGGGAAATAGAAGAGCATCTCTGCATACAGTATGTATTTAAACTGGGTGACTGGCCTGAATACAAACAAGAGCAAAGATGAATGTACTCCCAACACAAAAGTGTACAGTGTGAAAATAGCAATTGCAAACAAATTGCTATGATGTAATGAAATTTACTATTGTGAACTTTCGGCAGTAATTTATTTTACTACATCACAGCAATTTGTTTGCCATGGCAATGTTTTACACCTTGCAGTCTTGTGTTGGGAATGCATTTATCTTGGTGTTTGTCAGAAATGGATTAGCAGCCATAAACACAGAAAAGACTCCAAGGCCTGATAGAATGCACCTGAGGGTGTTCAGGGAACTGGCATAATAACTGAATGAACCACTGGCAGGGGTGTTCAATAGCTATTGAATCAGATATATCAGTCTACAGAATGACTATGCACGGGAAACAGAGGTGACAACAAAAGCTGGCACCAGTCACAGATAATAGATAATAGTTTGTTGTTTCATTTAGGTGCACATTCAGTGCAAATCAGTGCAAAAACAGCAAATGCAGACACACACTTACATTACAGCAGCAGCAGTACAGTCAAGAGGCCAACAAGCACAATTATCCCTTGACCAGTTTCACTCAAGGCTTTGTCAGGAAGGGCCTTTGTGAAGAAGCCTTGAGCAAAACTGGTCAAAGGGTCATTCTGTGTGTCAACTTCCCACTTGTACTGCTGCTGCTATAATGCGTGTTTTGCTTTGCACTTGCTATTTTCTGCACTGTTTTGCAATACATTTGCACCTAAATGCAACAATAAACTGTATCTATTACTCATGAATGGTGCTAGCTTTTGTTGTTGCCTCACTATTCAATAGCTTCCTACAGTCAGAGGTGGTTCTGAAAGATTGGAAGTTAGTAGATACATTTCTGTTGCACAATGCAGGAGAGACAGACTGAATAGACAACTACAGACCCTTAAAGTCCTACCTCCACTTTAGGTAAACTAATGGAGACACTAGTCAAAGAGGACCTAGTGTACTACTTGTAGAGATATTGGCTCCAGGATAGTAAGAATCATGAGTTATGGCAGGGAGGTCTTGCCAGACCAATCTTTTTTTAATTACATTTCTTACCGTTTTACAAAGAAGATAAATAGAAGGTAATATATAAAATCACTGTTCAACAACCAGTTACAATCATGGGTCTGGTTGAAGGTTCATTTTTTAAGCAGTACCAATGACTACATAACAGTAACATGAAATTTCATATACAAGGCTATAAAGTGGCAACAGAGAATATATAGTACCTCATAAGACTGTGTACAAGCGCAATTAATTTTGGACTATGTGCCAGTGCTATACTTAAACTAATACACATTAAGTTTTAAATTCTAGGAAGGGGCCCCATATCTGTTCAAACAGGTCTAAGTTTTCCTGCAGCATTTAGCAGATTTTTTCATTATTGGCTGTTGTACCCATATATTGATGCCATTGTAGAATTGAGGGAACTCTGTCGGATTTCCACTGGGTAAAGATAAGGTACATGGCCCCCAGAAATGCTGCCAGTAGCCAAAGCTTTGAGTTTTTCCCCAGAATTATATTTTCTGTGATGATAACTTGAAGAAATTGGGATGGTGTGAATAGGAGAGCAATCCCGACTATTTTTGAGCATATGTTGTGCATTGAGTGCCAATAATTCAACAGCTTGGAACATTTCCAAAACATATAGGAGAGGTCTACATGGTCTTGTGCACATCTTCAACATTTACCATTTACAAGAAGTCCCATATTTTCCAGTTTAAATGGTAATAGTAGTAGTAAGAGATCTTATGCTGGATAAGTCTGCCATGTGTTTCATTGCTAGAGAGCTTAGCATTTGATCATACAACGTCCCATTCTGAGTCAGAGATGGTAATACTAAATTCATTTTCCCACTTCTCTTTAGCATAACTTGTTAATCCCTCACTTGGCTGAATTAGAATTTTATACAGAATACTTGCTACATGTTTAATTATTGCAAATTTCCTGAATTGAAGCCATTCTGTGGCATTAATGAAGTTGGCTGCAAGTTAGCTTCTCTAAGCTGAAGGTAATAGCAAAAGTGAAATCTATGAATTCCAAATCTCAGTCTGAGCTTGCTAAATGTGCTTAGAGTCTGCATAACATTGTCCAGGAAATCAGCTATATGCTGGGCCCCCAATCTGCCCCAATCAGAGTCTTTTAATGGTCTACCCTTATAGGGTAGATTGGCATTGTTCCATAGAAGAAATTCAGGACTCGGGGAGAATTTAGTGTAAAGGCTTGAGTAGTACTGTGATGGCATCCGCCACAGTGGGGTTGTCCTTAACTGATTCTAGAGTGGGGTGAAAATGAAATCCAATAGTTAGTATTGTTTCATTAGAAAGGACTCCACATTGACCCATAGTGGGGAGTTAGATGCACTTGTGCTTTGGTAATATTGCAGTGATTGCTTTGCAAGGAATTCCCAGTGGTATTTTTCCCACCATGGTAAAGCTATGCCCCCACTCTCTAGAGGAGCTTTGAGTTTACTACTGGAAAGAGGGTGTAGTTTCTGTCCCCACAGAAATCTCTTCACAGAATGTTATATTTGCCCAAAGTATTTTTTGTGTATGGTTATTGGCAGATTCTGGAATACATAGAATAATTTTGGAGCTACTATCATTTTGATAGAATTAATTTTCCATAGTAGGAGTAAATTAAGTTTATCCCATATTTCCAAGTCCTCCTTTATTTCCTTTAGTGGGGGTATGTTAAGGTCAGCTATTGATTGTAAGCTGTTGCTCAAGGTAATACCTAAATACTGAAGTTTGCTTTTAAGCACATTATTTTGAAATTGTTTTTTTCAATCCAACTTTTAGAATCTTTGGGCAGAAGAGTGTCATCAGCTGAGTTTTATTCTTATTTATAGTCAGCCCTAATATGGTGCCATAGTCTTGAAGTAGTGTTTCAAGTGCTGAGTAGGAATCTATTGGCCAGCTAAGGGTTAAGAGAAGGTCATCTGCATAAGCAAAGACATCTACAGTATTTTCCCTGTTTTGACTCCATGTATTTTTGGGGAGTGTATAATGGCTAGAATCAGGGGTTCAATGGATAGTATAAACAAATATGGGGAGAGAGGGCATCTTTGCCTTGTACCCCATAGTAGACTGAAGGGTTGGAGATTAGTCCATTAGTGATAACTGCCACCCTGAGATTATTATATAGAACAGCAATCCATTTTCTGAAGTTTATACTAAAGACAAACTTCCTTACTGCAGCATGTATAAAGTCCCAGCTGAGGGCATCAAATGTTTGCATCATATTTAATGAGACTGCCATGGGAGGTACTTTATTTTTGTTGGAGAACCAGACTGTATTTTATTAGCCTTCTAATATTACCTGCACCTGATTTTCTAATTAGAAATCCTACTTGCTCCTTCCCCTAAATTTTTCCAAAGACCCGTTGGAGCCTACTGGTGATGATTTTGGATGTTTCAGGATGTTATAGTTCTGGTTTAGTAAGGGCATGGACCTGTAGTTTATACAGTCTAGAGGGTCCTTTCCTGGTTTTGGGATCAGTGAGACATAGGCCTCAGCCATACTGCTTGGTAAAGTTTGCTTGCTCTATGCTTCCTGAAAAACCTTGTGCAAAATTGGCGCTATCTGATTGCATAACTGTTGGTACTGTATATCTCTCCTGGTATGCTATCTGTTTCCAGGGCTTTGTTGTTGAGCAGAGCTTTAATTGTTAAGATAAACTTGTCAAGCTGAATTGGGTTATCGATATCTCTCTGATTACCTGCTCTGATACACAAGGCAGCTTCAGAGCTACCAGAAACTTATTGAGTTTTGGCTTGGGCTATTGTCTGTGCACTGATAGAGTTTACCCTGTTTAACAAATGATGGGAGGATGGGGTGGTACCCGAGAACTGGAGGATGGCAGATGTGATTCCCCTTCACAAAAGTGGGAGCAAGGCAGAAGCAGGAAACTACAGACCTGTTAGTTTAACCTCAGTGGTAGGGAAAATGATGGAATCACTTCTGAAGGAAAGAATTGTCAAGTATCTAGAGGCCAGAGGGGCACAGGACCCAAGGCAGCATGGATTCACAGCAGGAAGGTCATGCCAGACAAATCTGATAGATTTCTTTGACTGGGTGACCAAAGTAGTAGATCAGGGAGGGCTGTGGACATGGCCTACCTAGACTTTAGCAAGGCATTTGACACAGTCCCACACAAAGATTAATATACAAGATAGCTAGCCTGGGAGTGGGTCCCAAGATGACAGCCTGTGAAAGAATTGGCTGGAGAATAGGACACAGAGAGTAATAGTAAATGGAGTCCACTCTGAAGAAAGGGGGTTACTATTGGGGTACCACAGGGTTCAGTATTAGGACTGGTCCTCTTCAATGTCTTTATAAGCAACATTGCAGAGGACTGGAAGGAAAGTATGTCTCTTGCAGATGACACAAAGATCTGCAACAGAGTTGATGCACAAGGTGGGGTGGAAAGGATGAAAAGGACTTGGCAAGGTTAGAAAAATGGTCAAATGTATGGCAGCTTAGATTCAATGCTAAGAAGTGCAAGGTAATGCACCTGGGAAACAAAAACCCAGGGGAAGAGTACACAATGGGGGGTGAGATACTAACAACAACAAAAATGGAAAGAGACCTGGGGGTAGTCATATCAGATGACCTAAAGGTGAGCAAGCAATGTGAGAGGGCAGCAAGGAGGGTTGGGGGGATACTGAGATGCACAGGGAGAGGCATCACCAGTAGAAAACAGGAAGTTATTATCCCTCTGTACAGACAGCTGGTCAGACCCCATCTGGAGTACTACGTGCAGTTCTGGAGACCCAGTCTTCACAAAGACATAGACAGGATGGAAGCTGTCCAGAGGAGGGCAACTAAAATGGTGCAGGGTCTGCACCGGAAGACATATGAAGAGAGACTTAAGGACCTTAATATGTATAGCCTCGAGGAAAGGAGGGAGAGGGGGGACATGATAGAAACTTTCAGGTACCTCAAGGGAATCAACAAAGTCCAAGAGGGTAGCATCTTTCAAAAGAAGAGGTGTGCAAGAACAAGGGGGCACAATCTGAAGATGGGGTGAGTGACTCAGAGGTAATTTAAGGAAGTATTTTTTCACAGAGAGGGTTGTGGATGCATGGAATGGCCTTCCGGAGGAGGTCGTGGGGTCAAAAACAGTGGTGGAATTCAAGCATGCATGGGACAGTCATAAGGCAATTCTAGGGGGTGAGGGTAGGAAGAAGTAGGCTGCTGGTTAACTAGGATCTGCAGCTTGTCCAGTAGGCAGGGAAATGGGCAGACTTGGTGGGCCAAGCGGTCCTTATCTGCCATCAAATTCTATGTTTCTATGTTTCTATGTTAGCATAGTAGAGAAGGCCTCATTAATTTCTCTATCAATGTACACTATTTCTCCTGAATTAGACTGAACTTGTGGAATTGCACTGCTATTTTGCTGCTTTTTAAGGTGGAACACAAGGAGCTTGGTAGCCTTTTCCCCATATTCCCAATATGACTGATGTATACGAAATAAAGCATATTCAGCTGATGCAGTGTACATCTTATTGATTTCATACTTTAAGACTGTCATGTTTCTCAACAGTTCTGGTCTGCTTCCCATCTTTTGTTTATGAAGTGCTTCCACAGATTTCAATTCAGTTTCTAGCTTAGCTAGCTTTTTTCCCCTTTTTTTTTTTCTTTACTTGATGAGTAACTAATAACCCTGTCCTGAAGAATGCTTTGAATGTCTCCTATAAGCATGTTTGTGACACTTCTGGGGTGTCAGTAATACTGAAAAACTCTTGTTATTTTTTCTGAGATCCAGGTCACAAATTTTGTGTCATTGGTTAGTAGGATGTTAAATCTTCATCTGGGTGTTTGGGTTTTGATTCCTCAATGACCAAGGTTTTGCTTATCAGGATATGGTCAAAGAATATAATGTTCAGTATTTTAGCCATAAGTGGCAAATTTTTAAACAGAGGGCTAAGGAAGAAATTATCCAGCCTGTTGAATGACCCATGTCTATTAGAGAAGAAGTTATGCTCCTTGCCCTGTGGATGGGTGATTAACCATGCATCGACAGGTCCTAGATCTTTAATGAGTTTTAACAGAGTTTTCCTGCCAGAGTGGGGTCTATGGAATGGACTTCTGTGGAAGGCAGTCTAGCCATAATCGGGTCTAAGACTTCCTTAATGTCCCCTCCTAGGATGATTTTGTAACCTGTCCAGCTACCTAGCTATATAGCCAAAGTATCAAAGAATTGCTTTCAATCTTTATTGGGTGCATAAATATTGAAAAGAGCCACTGCCTTCCCATCCAGAGTCACAGGTAGTATCTGCAGTCTTCCTTCTTTATCAGTAATGTGTTTATGTTTTACGAATTTTATTCCTTTTTTATTTAATATGGCTGTTCCTTTCTGCTTTGAATTTAAACAATTATATTCAACTTGTGCTACACATCCTTTACATGGTTTTATAGCTTCTGTTGGGATCAGGTGGGGAGAGCCTAGTCCTTATATTTTCCAAGAGACTATTTTACAGCTATTGGCCATATCTCTATCAATTGTCAGAATAATTTAATTCGGTGTTAGGTTAACTTAAATACACCTTCACAACAAGTCTTAGGCCACTACGTAGAGTATGCCTTTACTAAATACTTAAGACACTATCTATGAGCTTCACAAGGTTAATCTAGCAACTTGGATGTAATTAAAATATATATACTGTATATATATATATATATATATATATATATATACACACACATACACACACACACAGCATTAACCAACAAGAAAGATAAGCCTAAGCTGAACCTTCTATTTCAAGGTACTTTAAGTACCAACACACTATAAGTGAAGATTTAAAAAACAAGTAATCTTTAAGAGATGGGGGGGAACAGAGTGTGACACAATAGCCTCAGGAGGCTGTGAACTGCTTAATGCTGGGGAAGTAGAACCCAGCTAAATGCACCACAGAGCAGAAGCGGTGTGAGGTTAGGATGGGGCTTTTGAAGAGCTGAACAATGCTCTTTAAGTTGTAGCAACATGCTGTTTTACTAGTACAATTAGCCAGTTTTAAGGGTGAATGGATATTGTGCTGTAAAGACAGACTAAAACAAGCATTTGTCAATGCTGAATGTTGTCTCGCTGGCATTGGCTTTGGTGGTGCTGGAGTTAGAGATTGATAATAGGAATGGCAGTGAAGTATTGAAGTGATGCCAACCCACCCCCACACTGCAGAGACTGACAGGCACTGTGGTGTGCCTTTGGGTCATCAGCGATAACACTCATGCCATTGTACCTCACCATGCCCTGTAGACACTGACAAGTGTCATGGTGTGCTTTGGGGTCTTTGGGCATTATACTTACCTCATTACATAAGAAACTATGCTGAGATGGGTGCAGTATAGGAGAATGGGGTGAACTTTGTGGCCGAACAATGCAAGGCACACCATGATGCCTGTCACTGGCTGCAGGGTGGGGGTGGAATGGCTTAAGCATTAGAGCCGATGATCCCAAGTCACACCCCTGACACCTGTCAGTCTCTATAGGGTGGGGTGCTACAGTTGTAAACCCTAGCACCATAGGTATGTGTTGATATTTTCACTCCAAATTTTCAACATGGGCTTTTTGTGAGCCCTCCTCATGAAAAACGGTACAATCAGTTTGCTAGCTAAAAAATGGTTTTGCACAGTGGCTATGCCATTTGGTGACACAGGGACGAAAACACATTTTGGGCAGGATGTGGAAAATGACAACTGTATTGCTCATGAGGAGGCGTAAAAACATGGCAACATTGAAAATCTGGAGTGAAAATATGAAACATCGGTGAAATCATGAGCATGCATAGAAACTGAGCAACACATGTCTGTAATCCAATTATTTTGGGGAGTTTGTTAGCCACATTTTTAACATATGCATTTTGGGACCTCCCCTCATGAACAGTGGTGCTGTGATTTTGTTAATCTGTCCCAAAAGTTGATTTCCCACAGCGACCACGCCACTGTGCGCCACAGGTAAGGAAACACATTTTGGGCAGAATGTGAAAAATGACAGCTGTACTGTTCATAAGGAGGTGTGAACAAATGCCAGTGTTGAAAATCTGGCATGGAAATACTGCAAATTTGGGAAGTTACAAGGGTGCAAGGAAACTGCACAATGCACACTTGTAACACAGTAATTTTATGGACTTTCTGCACCAAATTTTCCACAAAGGCATTTTAGGACCTCTGCTCATGAACTGTGTCACTGTCATTTCTTCAAACTTTCCCAAAAACTGATTTTGCACAGTGACCATGCAATTCTGAAGCAGACATATGAAAACACATTTTGGCCAGAATATGTAAAACGACAGCTGTACTGTTCATAAAGAGGTATGGGAAAATGCCAATTGTGAAAATCTGGAGTGAAAATATTACAAATTCAGTTACGAGCGTGCATGGAAAATGCGCAATGCACACCCATAAAATGGCCATTGTTTGGATTTTTTCATCAAATTTGCAACATAGGCTTTTTAACAGCCCCCCCTCATGAACAGTGGCACTGTCGTTTCATTAATGGTCCCAGAAGGTGATTCTGCACAGTGAATGTGAAATCACCTTTTGGGACTGAATAATGCCATGACAGTGCCTGAATTCTTGAGGAGGGGTCCCAAAAACCCCATGTTGAAAATGTGGTGTCAAAATTTCCAAAAATGCCCGAGATATGCACCAAAGTTGGAAAAAAAACAGTTTATGCCATTATACAGCTCACTGGTATTTCTTCAGTTTGCAGTTGGCTTTGAAGTGTGCAGAAGTGCTCCCAGTCCACTGAAGATCATTGCGCCAGACTCCACAGGTAAGTATGGTGTCAGAGGTAATGTGGGGAGGCAGGGTGCACAGACAGTGGGCATGGGTTGCGGGAGGGGGCAGGGAGACCGTGAAGGACCGTTTTCTTTTTTACAGGTGAAATGAAAGGGGAAAAAAAACACATTGGGGGACTTTTTTATTTTACAGGGTATTTGGCATGCTGGGGTGGGCTCCCTGTGTGCCACCCAATTGGTTTTTTTTCAGGGGATGCAGTGGCCAATGGGGGATTGGACAGCCCCATCGGCACATACAGAAGGGGAGTGGGGGACACGAGCCCTCGGCATAGAACAAAGGTGGAGACATCATGCAGATGGAGAGTGCGCTACCCCATCGGCAGATTGAACTGGGAAAAGGGAGATCACTGAAGCTGATGGGGATTGGGCCCCCCATTGGCAAAGAAAGGTGTTTTTGTGGGGGGTGCATGATGCTGAGGGTGGTTGGGCACCCCCTCAGCACACAGTGGAAATGGGGGGGAATTATCCCCCAGTGGCATTGTGACAGGCAGTGGCAGTCACTGCCGCCATGTTGCCTGCATGTCGTGAGGCGTGTTGTCGTCACGCTGCATAAGAGTTTCGCTCTCATTGCAGTGGACCTTTTCTCATATCTGGTGGCCACATTAGATATGCAGGGTGTTGGCCCCTGCTGCTGGCTGATTGGAGAATAAGGGACACACCTACTGATGCGTGCCCTACATTCGCCCAATAGTGACCACACCTCCAAATCTGCTACTACAGCAGTATGTTGGCTGCGTATATACGAGCCAACATAAAAAAGATCTGCTCAGTGTCATGGGGGTTACTAGTAAACATGAATGCTGGAAATAGAGCCAGCCTGTACCAAGGATTCAGGGCCCCTGCACATAAATACCATAGTTAAACCAAATACCAGCAACATATCCAACAAAAAAAAAAGAGACCAAAAAAAAACAACATGCAGAACAAACACTCAAGACAAATGTGTACTGACCTATGATCTTAAGTCTTCAATAACATTGCATGTTATATGTTATTATATGTCCCACAGGGACTCTATGCCTAAAACAAGAACTTGAGCACTGCCATATCTGGCATATGCTTCCAATGTGGCATTATTGTCAACCAGGTAATTAGGCATGAGAAGAATGACTGAAAAAATTCATATGGAATGTAATAAAGCTGATTTACAAATTAACTATAATAAAACCAAGGTTCTGGTATTTGGGTGGGGAACAACAAATCATATAAATATATATTACATAATCACAAATTGGAGGTAGTACCAGAATTTTGCTATTTAGGCAAAATGGTGACTCAGAAGGGGACCTGGGCAGTCATATGAGGGAATCAGAACTTAAGGCTAAACATTTTTTTCCCTGATTTTATCTTCTTTCTCCTATAAATATGGTGGAAAAATTATCAAGTGGAATACAAGTGTAGCTAATTCAAAACTTCAAAGTCAATTGCTATATGGAGCTGAAATATGGGGCATTCAAACAAAAATACATTTAGACTATTGTCTGAATAAGTTTTATAAAAAAATATTGGATCTTCCAAGAAGCACCCATTCAGCTTTAGTAAGGGCAGAGCTAGGTCAGCTGTCAGTGGAATGCTATATAAAACAAAGACTTATAGTCTATTGGATTAAAATATTCGGGATGGGGGGAAACAGGCTCCCAAGAATTTGTCTGGATGAAGCAATCAAATATCAAAATTCTAATGTATTGTTCCCTAGCATGAGTGTAGTAGAAGATATCATCAAGCCATATGGACTTTTACACATTATCACAGATAGCCTCAGATACCTTTTTTCACAAATTAAGGAAATGGTTAGAGGTGGGGTAAGAGATACATACATGTAGAAGGACAAGGAGGCTTTCAGACAATCTAACAGCTGCTTATGGTTTGCTAAAAACATAAGAAGTCACAAAATGGAACAATGTTTACTGACACTTCAGAAATCTATTAGCAGAAAAATGAAAAGATTTGATTTGAATGTTTTTCTAGTAATTGGAAAAAGGGTCAATACAATAAAAAAGGGGGTAATAGGGCCCAATTCTAAAAAGGTGGTGCAAGTTGCCACTGAATGCAACCTACGCCACCCACAACTGCAACATTGACCCTGTACCCTATTCTAGAAGGGGCAGGGTCATCGCAGCTAAGTTCTGCAACTTTCGACATGCGGCCAGGTACGCCGAACTGTGGGTATACCTGGTGAGTATGTTGTAAGCTGTGACAGCGGGTCAGCACAGTCAATCCCCCACCCGTGCCCGACTCCCAGAGTCACCAGCCGCATATGCATCATATACCCCAGTAGGCTAGTGTCCCCCCGAACTGTATAACATGAATCCCGATCCCTAGCCCTGGTAGTCTAGTGCTCCCCCTCACGAATTGTACAGTAATTGAATACAAAATATCCCAGTTTCCCTGGTAGTCTAGTGTCCCCCCCCCAACTGTGCTGTAATAAAATAAATGATATCCCCATTTCCCTGGTAGTCTAGTGGCCCCCACCCAGCCGTGCCAGCTCACCCAGCACCCCCACCAGTCCCCAGCCAGTGACTGGCACAGCCCACCTCTCACCTCCACGGTCAGCCGCCCACTGGGTGCAGTATTAGCTCTACTGCAGGCGAACTCAGAGTGTGTTCTGAGCATGTCTGTGCACTAACGCTAATACTGCACTCCAGCTCGGCAGCGGCGTGGAGGTGAGGAGGTGGGCTGCTTGTGGCTGGCTGAGGGATGGGTGGGGGTGCTGGATGGGCCATACAGCTGGATGGGGAGGTGGGGGACCACTAGACTACCAGAGAAATGGGGATATTATATATTTTATTACAGCACGGTTGGGGGGACCACTTGACTACCAGGGAAATGGGGATATTATTTAATTTATTGCAGTACAGTTTGGGGGGCACTAGACTACCAGGGATTCGGGGATATTTTGTATTTAATTATTGTACAGCTTGGGGGGGGGCACTAGACTGCCAGGGCTGTTGTATTGCTGCATATGTAGTGGGCGATTCACGGTTTGGGGCACGGTTGGGGGATGGCAATGCTGCCCTGTGAGGCTTCCTGCCAACGGCTGTTTCGGGGGTCTGGGGGTATGGGTAGCCCTGTGGGGCCCTGCTGGGGTGTGCTGAGCATGGGGGGGTGAAAAACAGTGCACTTTTCACAGGACAGCCAACGGATCTACAGGACCCCCAGGGGCATCCGTAAGTTATACCAGCTAAATGCTGGTATACTTTACGTTGCCAGATCTCCTCTGGGAGTTCTTGTAGAATCCCAATGTGGGTACTTTGTGGCTGCCCTTCTGGAATGGGGTGCAATTGCTGCCGTAAACCTCCTAGCACCATGTTGCAGGGGGTTTATGCAGTGTAAGAGCTGTTTACCGCAAGTGGCCTGCGACATGTCACAGGTCACTTTGTAGAATTGCACATGTTGCAACTGCTGGTGTAAGTTGCTACATGTGCCATTCTACTTGGAGCAACTGCTGTTACACCTGGTGTAACCCTTCCAGAATTGGGCCCCTAATCTGCTATGTGGATGCAAATTAGGGCAGGACAACCTTTTACACTGATTGTTCTGGGCCCACTCTATGAAAAATACAGGTATTAACTGCTGGGAATATATTGGGGAACTTGGAATGTGAACCCAAGCATATGTTAACTTATTTGTTAAAAACACCAGATGCAGGAGTGTTGATCCCTGTGGCCTCCCTCCTTAAAATAATAGACGAAAGAGGATTACATTTAAAAACATGATACGTATAGAGAAGATCTGACTAGATGAAATACGAATATCCCACAATTATGTTTAAACAGATGCTTTTAGCACATATTTTAGATAATCGTTTAAGCAGTATGATGTGCTATACACTGTCTATAATTGCCTGAACAATCCAGAGTTTATGTTTTAGATACTCTTTTTAATATATGTATTCATATGTATATGCACATGTTTTTTTTTAATTTAAATTTAAACCAGCTTCGAAATTTCGTAATGACTTATTTAAGTCGAAAAAACAAACTGAACTAAACTGAACACAGGGACTCAAACTAGTGGTAAATGCAAAACGCTTACTCAAGACAGCTTAATTTTACAGAACAAATCATTTCACAGAAGTTAGTGAATCAGACAGTTGTACCTTCATACATCTGTATAACATAGAAGCAGGAATGGGGTTTGGGTGTTCCAGCTGTGACCCTGTTGTTCAGCAAATATTAGCAAAAGTAACATGTGTAGCTCAGCTGCAGCCAACTGTGTGTACAGTACTGATGAGGTGGTACTACCAGAGAGAAGTGAGAGGTCTGCATGTACAGCAGCTATTAAATGTTAATATTTTTCTGTTTAAAACAGAGATGTATTAAGCACAGCAATCCCACTAGTTGACTGGATGTTGAGAAGTGGTCATGACAGTAACTGTGCAACACCCATAGAGCAGCCACGCTGTACCCTATAAATTCAGACTGCGTGTGAAATCAGTTGGTTAGCCCATGTCGATTCCAGGCGGGCTCCGATGTTGCAATGAATGGTATAGCATCATCCACAGTTTTTCTTAAATGGGAGAATATAAACAATCTGATAATGTTATTTAACTGGGTAACTAGAGCAGGGGATAAGGAACAAGCAGTGTATTTGCTCTACTCTGATGTTAGAAAAATATTCAACTCTGTGCCACATAGAAGGTTGCCGAAGAAGTTAGAGTAGCTGGGAATAGTGAAGGATCTAGTTGTATAGGTGGGACACTGGCTGGAGAGAGACAGAACCCAGTCATGCTAAATAGTGTCAAATTAGGAGTGGAAAGTCAAGACTGGGGTGCCACAGGGTACAGTCCTGTATCTGGTCCTTTTCAGTAAATTCATCAGTGATGTGGACATGGAATACAAGGCAGGATGTGTCTTTTTGAAGATTATGCTAATCTTTGTGACAGGGTAAACAGTGAGGAAGGAGTTTGGGAGCTGCAGGGAACCTGATATGATTAGAGATTCAATACATAATTTGGGAATTGAAATTTAATGAAAAGAAGTACAAAGTGATGCACATGGGGAACATGAGCCCAGGATGGAATATTGGATAGCAGGAGTTAAGTTGGACACTACCACTGAGGAAAGGGGCCTGGGAATCATCATAAGTAACTCCTTAAAATAATCAAGCCATTGTAACAATGCCTACAGCATGGCAATCTGGATGTTGGGGTGTATAAGGAAGGGTTTTAGCAGCAGGAGGAACCAGGTGACACTGCCTTATCTATAGATCGCTGGTGACTCCATGTCTGGAATACTGTAAGCAGTTCTGGAACCCCCACCTAAGAAAAAACAAAGACAGAGTATAGAAAGTGCATCACAAAGTAAGCACAATGGTTCATGGCCTGCAGGGCAGCTTTAGCGGAGATGGGCTTAAGGACCTGAACATGTACCACTGGAGACGAGAAGGGAGAGGGTCAATATAACAGAAACCTTTAGGAGTTCCTGAAAGGCATGAACAAGGTGAATTGTGAGAAAATATTCAGCTGGACTAGTGAATCAAGAATATAGGGATACGAGTGGAAGCTGGTGGGGGGGGAGAAGATTCAGGAGGGCTGTGAGAAAGATTTGTTTTACAGACAAAGTGGTTGAGCAGTGAAAAGCCTACCAGCAGAGGTGGTGAGTGCTTTAACCATCAATAGTTTCTGATGCAGATGATACAAAGTAAAAGGCTTAATACTAACACAGAAGGAAAGCAGTAGGACAAGGAGATAGGGAAGGGCATTAGGGCAATTACCCAGACTAGAGATTAGGACCAAGGGTAGGATATGGTAAAAAAGAGCAAACTGGATAGACTAATGGTCTTTTGCTGTTGATCTTTAGTATTTTCTCTTTCCATATTTCTGTTTATCAACTGGAAACTGCACATAGATATGCTAGAGCAGCAACAACAGGCTAAAGAAACCATCAGGAATGTGTGTAGACACACTTCTAGCCATACTGTTTATCCTGTTCCTCCTTCCCATCTGTTTGCTTGTGGTGCCAGTGCTAGGCATAAGCATTACACTGAAGACATGAAAACTGATGGCACTGAGATGCCCAAGGACAGCTGGGAATTTTGGATAATATATTCTGGTACTGCTCAGAAAATTTTGATTGAGTCAGATGTCACCTGGGTGAATGATGAAGGCTTATCTAGGAGATACTATGTATAGCATACAAACTGTCCAATCCAAATCTGCCGAGACAGACAAGTCATTTGATCTGAGTGGCTGAAAACATTGTAAACTTCTCATTCCCTTAAAAAAATCTATACCTTCAGAGAGATGATGCAATACAGTAGGGTATATTGCCTCATCATATCTTTCGAGGCTAGGTCCAGAAAATCTTTGATCCTTTCACATTCTGAAACTCAATTTTTCATGTATAAGCTTTAACTATGTATTTTGTTTTTCACATAGCCAGCACGTGACATCAAGTATTTCTGCCCCAACTTCTGCTGATGACAAGTCTCCATGGACTCACAGTGGCACCACAGATGCAGCCAATACTCCCACCAGCAGCAGAAGGAATCATCCACCACACACCACCACATTTTCTCCTGATAATACTACAAGTGAATGTTTGAAAAATAATAGAGAATACACTGTAAGGAAGGTTAATTTTCTGTGTGCATTATTTGAACTTGTGATGATCAGTAACAGTTTTTCTTTTTCAGGCCAATACTATCAATGGTTCCATGTGATAATGGCAACCACATAATAGCGATCACCGTTTGGGTGTGTCTACATCTCCAAAAATGAATTTCAGCAATGTAGACTCATGGCACACAGCAAAAGGGCACCAGACACTTGGATTTTTCTTTTTACGTGGTGGGGGGGCTGCGCCACCCACATCCCCCTACTAAAGGATTCTCAACTCCAGTGGGGTGCATGTCAGGGGGAGGGTGCAAAAAGATGGAAAAATTAAATTTCCTGGACTGGCACAAAAAAACAAGTGTGCACCCAGACCTGAACCCGGCACCCTCCCAACCCTAGCCTGCCATCAACCCACAATGCCACACAGCCAGCTCAGCAGCCCACTGCCACACTATGCCCCACAAACCCTCCCTCCCCTTCCTCCCATTGCATGCATGGCCCCCCCAACATGCATGTATATATAGTGACATCCTGTCACTATAATCACCGAACCCCCTATCCTGTCACCTTATTGCTCAGCAGCCCTGTGTAAAAGTGCCATGACTGAGTCACCATTTTTGAAAGTGCTCAATTGCAGTCACTTAATACACAGGCTACCCTATCAACAAATAAAGGGGACTACAGTAGGGGTGATTTTGCCACCAACTACACACTTATTTATTTGGGAATATGGGAGGATGTGGTAATCTGAGACACCAATAAAACCACATTTTATACAATTATATTAGCAATATAATGACAATATTTTCATGATTTGGACTGGTACTAAGTCAATTACTGTACATAAGTTTATAGCTTATCTTGAAATTTCAAACCTGAATTTAAAATTCAGTGTTACATGTGATGGTGAAACAGTTAAAAGGACTTCATCAACCCTCTTAGGGCTCAGAATGTAACTAGCTTAAAAAGCATATTTTATGATTTCTCACATTCTGTAGCGATTGCTGATATAGCTGCCATTTGACTCTGATTCCTTTTTTTCTTTATAAAACTAATAAACAGACTACCCTCCATACTGGGTGTTACCACACAAAAAATGTGTTTGTTTACATTCTTTGATCAACTTTCACTGTGTCTTTTCTGGTCTTGGAAACACCCACTATATAATTTAGCTACTCATGATGCTTTGGGAGTAGAGAAGACTATGGTATCATGTGTGACTGCACTGTTTAGGGGTGCTCCTAATGTTCAGGATGTACTGTATACAGTAAGAGTAAATCAAGGATTTGTAGCAAAAGAAAGTTGGGTATAATTGCTCCATTCCCAAGCATTTTGATTCTATAAAGGAAGGAAGCAAATAACCAACAACTTCTATGAGTTTTAGAGAATGTAAGCAATGATAAAGTGTACATTTTTAACTAGACATATGATGCAAAAAGGGTTGACAGTATCCCTCTAAGTTTTCAGGTCTGAAAATAAAGAATTATGGGCATGGTGGAGTGATTTCCAATCTTAACTGAAAAGAAGCAGACCATAATTTTATACTGAGGTTTGAAAAGTTGCCATCCCAGGCATAATATGTTTAATATTCCAACTAATCATTTTTTTTTAAATTTAATTACTGAAATGGGACTGCACCATGGAAAATGATTTATAGAATTAGAAATCTCAGAGGAGACACTGGAAGGTTTGATACCTTTTATTGGACCAAAAAGTGTCTTATACAAAAATGGAATTATACACAAGCTTTCACGGCCTCACAGGTCCTTTATTCAGGTTAGTATCAAAACTGAACAACATAAACAGTATTTATGTCTAATGTGGAACAATTTATAAAAATAATTGAAAATAATTACTTGAAGGGTCACAGAACAATGAGGCCTTGAGATAAAAATCTCTATAAGCTGCAAAGTTAAAAAAAAACGTGTGAGAAGAATGGTGGGGAGGCAATTAGTAGGATCAGGTCAGCTAAATATAAAGGGATGCTAGAAAGAGGTAATAAAAAAGTGACCAGACAGGAACACATATAAGAAAGATCTGAGATACAAGGGGTTGAAAGTAGGCAGAAAGGTTAGAATAGGTAGGAAGTGTTAAGAAATGCATGGAATCTTTGACATTTGAGGAAACAAAACAACAAAGGCCTAGATAAACAGAGTGTAAGGTCAGTATATACAGTGAAGTGTGAGAACTAATCAAGTGGTGAGGAGAGGGTGGGTAGGACTGAAGCTGTAAGAATTTGTAGGAAAGGCAGGAAAGAACCTAGGAACATGTAATAAAAACACAGCAGACAGGAACCCAGAAACAAATAATAACAGGAAATTCCAAAGTGAGGAGAGCTGTCTGTCTCTTGTTCTCGCATCAAAAGAGATTCAATGGTATCAAATTGCCTGACTGTAGATCATAGGTATTGTTGTATGCTTTGGATGGAAGCTGGAATTATGCAGGTAGTGGTGTCTGTCAGTGTGTTTTCTATAGGGAGCAGTTTGAGAGAACAAGAGACAGACAGTGTTCCTCACTTTGGAATTCACTAATCCAGCAAGGCCACTCTTCAAGACAAATTCAGAGAAATTAAATGGGTCATACAAATACCACAAGAGAATCTTCTGGAATACAGGCAAAGAGATTTAAGTGATCCCACACCCCTAGTTGTCACTTATAGACCCATGCTTAAACCCCTCCAGCAAATTATTAAAGAACTACAACCCATGTTGAGAGAAGATGAAATACTTAAGGACATCTTCCCTGAACCACCTGTCATTGCCTATAAGCAGCTCCCCAGCCTCTAGAACTTAATAATTCATAACAGACTCCTAGCAGATCAAAATATTTGGAAAACAAGAAGGACAACACCATGCAACATGGTAAGATGTAAGACCTGCACCCACATACGTACACAGACCACTATCAAGACAATCCAGAACAGCACAATAAAAATCAATGTATCCTACACATGTCAATCCAGCAATGCTGTTTACCTAATTCAGTACAAGAAGTGCACAAATAGATGCTATATTGGGGAAACCAGGCAACAACTGAAAACCAGGATGAACTACCACCGATACATCATAGTAAAACAGGTTAGCAGCATACCAGTAGGACACCATTTTTCATAAACAGCTCATTCTCCCTCTGACTTATCTGTCCTGGAAACTAAGAGGCAACTTCAAAAACACATAGGACAGAAGGACATGGGAATTGAAATACATCAAACAATTTAAATCTTACATTTGTGGATTGAATCGGGACATTGGATTTATGACACACTATGGTAAATTGTAATTCTTATGTTATTATTTTTCTGTGTTCCCGCCTGCTGTGTTTTTTATTACCTGTTCTTAACTTCCTTCATGCCTCTCTTACAAATTCTTACAGCTTCAGTCCTGCCAACCCCCTCTCCACCCCTTGATTAGTTCTCACACCTCGCTGTATATACTAACCTTCCACTGTGTTTATCTAGACCGTTGTTGTTTTGTTTCTTCAAACATCAAAGCTTCCATGCATTTCTTAACACTTTCAACCTATTCTAACATTTCTGCCTACTTTCAACTCCTTGTATCTCAGATCTTCCTTATCTGTGTTCCTATCTGGTCACTTTTTATGACCTCTTTCTAACATCCCTTTATCTTCAGCTAACCTGTTCCTTTTAATTTCCCTGCCCCCAGTTCTTCTCAAGCATCTTTTTTTTTTACTTTGCAACTTATGTAGACTTTTATCTCAATGCCTTATTGTTCTGCATCCCTTTTATCACTTTCTAGCTACACTTCCTGCCATTCTACCCTTCAAGTAATTCTTTTCAATTATTTTTTATAAATTGATCCACAGTAGATATAAATACTGCTTATGTTGCTCAGTTTTGTTATTCACCTGAAGATGGGACCTGTGAGGCCCAGAAAGCTTGTGTATAATGCCATCTTTGTACAATAAAAGGTATCAAACCTTCTAGTGTCTCCTGTTTTCCAAGGATCAATACGGCTAGAATCTCTTTTTACAAAATCTCAGAGGAAAGATTTAGACACTGTGGTTATAGAACAGACTGTATTGCAAAAGGTAGACAGAAAGCTATGCCACAGGAAAAACTGCCATGTTCTTTGGTAATCATAGGGAACATCTGACTGAAACAGATGAGAGTCATTTGGATTTTATTACTGCTTTTAATGCCTGTTCAAAACATGTTCTGCCAATAATACATACTGTAAGTACAATGTTGACATGTTTTGAGGTTGGAGGAGGCTTGGAGCAACATGTTTTAATTTCCCCTAGGTTTGTGTATAGAAGAGGTACGAATATCAAGGACTGCACAGTTAGTAGCCTCCATAAGAGTCAGAAAAAAGGGGTTTCAGAGAACACAAATGGTTAACAGCATTTCCTAAAGGCAATTTTGCATGCAGTAATTGCAACTGTTTTTCAGTGTTGTTATGTCAGAATGAATTTGTTTTCTTGGAAGAAACCAGAATAGGAAGGATTCAGATTCATTTCAGTGATTTACAGTAACTACTCATTGCTGTTTTTGTTTTAAACTTAGATTGTGGGCTTTTAGTGGCACTGTACTTTCTTGTTGTTTTTACTTAGAATTGTTTTTGGGCTGTTAAAAATGTAAAACCTAGTTTGGCTTGCTTGTAGTGGCGGTGTATTCCTTTACTGTCTTTAATTGCTGCAAATTTCACCCATCGTCCCTCCCCTGCCCCCCACTCTTAATTATATGCCCTGTTAAATCTGATTGACAGGAAATAAGCACAGGGAATAGCAGGGGTTGTGGAGTAGGAGGGGCTAAAGGGGGAGGATGCCTGCCCTCATCACAACAAGAGTTTTGACTCTTTTTTTTTGTTTGTTTGTTTTCCATCTTTAAAGAAACATATCTGAGGATCGTTGGCAGGATTTTTAGGACAGTAAATTAATAAAAAGGGAACTAGAAGAGCTTCAGTAACAGACAAGTACTGGAATAGTCATCTAAGTGTAGTATAATGGGGGAGTGGTGCAATGCAGTGGCTGTGGGGAAGCCATATTCAGGCAGACCTTCTGGACACTGAGGTGCTTCCCTTTCTGCATGCATCTCTCTGGACTGCTGGATGAGGTAGCCAGACTCAGAGCAGAAGTAAATTGGATCAGGAGTACCTTTACTCCTATCCAGAGACCACCCAGTTCAATGCTGCTGCCTCTAAGGATGCCAAGAATGAGGACCACATGGATGACGGTGTGCTCAGGAAGGGTTACGGTGGTCAGGCAGAGTCACATCCCAGATCCTATTCCATTCCAGAACTCATATGCAGCACTGGCAAATGGGGACAACCAAACAGAGGTACCCAGAGAAGTGGAAGGGATGGATGTGGAGGTCAACCAAGGAGGTGACCTCAGTGGGGACAGCAGTCGACCCCAGAGGAGGAGGAAGTTAATCCTTTTGGGGGACTCTATCATAAGAGGTATTCATCTAGGAACACATGAGGTGGAGGATAGGGAGGTGAAGTGCCTACCAGGTGCCATGGCATGAAGGGATGGGAGGAAGATCCTGAGTATCACTGGGAAGGAAAGACAGGAGGGTGAGCTGGATGTCATTATCCACCTAAGTACTAATGACCTGGCAAATGGGGAGCCAAAGGAAGTTCAGGAAGAGTTTAGGAAATTGGGGAGTGGTCTCAAGCAAGTAGCTACTTCTGTCACCTTCTCAGAAGTACTAACTGTGAGATGCATGGGAGACCATAGGGGTGCATGCACAAGAAACTTTAACTCATGGTTGAAGAACTGGTGCTGTGAGGAAGGGTTTGGATTCATTGGTGACAGGGACCCACCTGGAGGCATGGAGGTTTGTTCAAGTTTGATGGCCTGCATCCTTCTTGTAGGAAAATCCAAGCACTCAATCATAAGTTTAAATGCTACATGGACAAGCATTTAAACTAGCCAAGGGGAGTGTCAGGCCAGCAAGGAGGCTATCTAATTGCCCACCCCCACAGCTAGCAGTGGAACCAGTGAACAGGAGGAGTGGATATCTGTACAAAGCAGTGTGCAAAAGGTGGAAATAAGCACCCAAGAGGTAGATAGGCAGAAAGGTGGCAAAATTCAAGAGAAGGGCATACAGCAGGGAGAATCAGGGATAAAGGACAACCAGGGAGGGGGCTGGAGTAGAACAACTAAACAGTCCAGGGAGTTCAAATCATGGAAAACCATGTGTGCCAATGCCAGGAGCCTTAGCAAAAAGATGGAGGATATGGATGCTGTTATGGTGCAGTTGAACCTGGACATTGTGGCCATCACAGAGACCTGGTGTAATGATAACCATTACTGACAGATGGCCATACCTGGCTTCAGCATATTCAGAAGGGACAGGGCAGGTAGAAAGGGAGGAGGAGGAGTGGCACGTTATGTGAAAGATGGCGTAAAGGCCACAGAGATCCAGGAGGAACAAAATGAGGGAGAGATACTGTGAGTTAAGCTGGAAAAAAAATGGGGCTAGCCATCCGCACATGGGTGGTCTACAGACCACCAGCCCAGGAGGAAGAAACAGATAGGGAGCTGATGCTAGCCATCCAAAGGATGGCAGAAAAGGGTAAGGTGGTGCAGGTTGGAGATCTTAATATTCCCGAGGTGGACTAGAGCCTCCCACCAGCAACATCAACCAGGAGCAGATTTATCCTGGACTCCTTTCAATGTGCCTTCCTCCAGCAACTGGTCATGGATCAGCAGAAGGCAATACTGGACCTTGTGCTCACAAATGAGGACAGTGTGATAGGGGTAACAGTGGGGGAGCACCTGGGGAACAGTGACTACCAGTCACTGTGGTTTGACATCACAGAGGGAGCTGAACCAAACCTCACAAAAACACATATCCTGGATTTTCTTTTGGGGGGGGGGACTTTGGAAAAATGGGGAGATTCTTGAAAGAGGCATTAATGGGAATGAGACATGAGTCAGGGGTTGAGGAACAGTGGGAAATATTTAAAACAGGGATTACAAGAGCAACAGAATTATGTGTTAAGCAGTTTAGCAAGGGGAAAAGGAATAGGAGGCCATTATGGTTTTCCAAGGAGGTAACAGAAAAAGTGAAAGCCAAAAAGACTGCATTCAGGCAATACAAAAAAACACAGGCAGAAGGGGATGGGGGAAATACCAGGAGAAGCAAAGGGAGACAGGGAGGTTAGTAAGGGAAGCCGAAGCTCAGACAGAACAGTGCACTGCATAATCAGTGGGTACAGGGGACAAAGCTTTTTACAGGTACATAAGTGAAAAAAGAAAGGCAAAAGGAGGGATAGTGAGACTGAAGGGGAAGGAGAGGGTCTGCATGGAGGATGACAACAGTAAAGCTGACATATTGAACAGGTACAGTATTTCTGCTGTCTTTACTGAGGAAGATGAGGGTAATGCGCCTGAAGAGAGTACAAGGGGTGGGAACAGCACTGAAATGGACACAAGTACCTTTACACGAGAAAGGGTCCTGGAGAAACTGGAAGGAATAAGAGTTGATAAAGCAATAGGGTCCAATGGGGTGCACCCCAGAGTCCTAAAAGAACTAAGAGAAGTGGTGGCTGAGCCTTTGGCAATCCTGTTCAGCCGATCACTGGAAACAGGGGAGGTACTCAAAGACTGGAAGACAGCAGATGTAGTTCCCTTATACAAAAATGGGAACAAAAAGGAAGCGGGGAACTACAGACCAGTCAGCCTCACCTCAGTAGTGAGGAAGATCATGGAAGCACTACTGGAGGAAAGATTGGTGGAACATCTGATTGCCAACGGGTTATAGGACCCAAGGCAGCACAGTTTCACCAGGGGGAGGTCATGTCAGACCAACCTCATTGAATTTTTCAACTGGGTGACAAGAGAGGTGGATCAGGAGAGGGAAGTGGATGTGGCCTATCTGGACTTCAACAAGGCCTTTGATACTGTGCCACACAGAAGGCTATAAAACAAACTAGGGAATATGGGAGAGGGCAGGGCAGTAGTGCGGTGGGTGGGTAACTGGCTGGGTGGCAGTACACAGAGGGTGGTGGTAAATGGCTGTCACTCCACAGAGGGAAGGGTGACTAGTGGGGTACCACAGAGATCAGTGCCGGGGCTAGTCCTATTCAATGTCTTCATCAGTGACATTGCACAGGACCTAGAAGGCAGAATTTCACTGTTCACTGATGACACAAAACTCTGTAACAAAGTGGACACACTAGAGGGTGTAGACAGAATGAGGAAGGACCTGCAGAAACTTGAAGAATAGTCAGGGGTTTGGCAGTTGAAATTAAGTGCAAAGAAGTGCAAGATAATGCATATGGGGCACAAAAAATCTGGAACAACATATCAGTTGGGGGGGGGGATGAGGATATAGCATGCACCAAGCAGGAAAGGGGTCTTGGGGTTATCATCTCTGATGACCTCAAGGTAGGGAAACAGTGAACAAGGCAGCAGGTAAAGCAAATAGGATGCTGTGATGCATAGGCAGGGGTATCACCAGCAGGAAAAGGGAGATCATAATTCCACTATACAAGACACTAATGAGGCCCCACCTGGAGTACAGCGTACAGTTCTGGAGACCTTATCTTCATAAGCACATAGACAGCGTAGAGAAGATTCAGAGGAGGGCAACAACAATGGTTCATGGATTGCATCACAAGTCCTATGAGGACAGGTCAAATGACTTGAATATGTACTCCCTGGAGGAGAGGAGGGAGGGAGAGAGGGGATTTGATTGAGACATACAAGTATCTTACAGGGAGGAACGGAATGCAGAAATACACTATTTTTCAGTGAAAAGATGTTCCAGGACTAGAGGGCATGGGATGAAGTTGGAGTGAGGGCGATTCAAAGGAAACGTGAGGAAGAATTTCTTCACAGGACATGTGGTGGACAAGTGGAACACGCTGCCAGAGGAAGCAGTGGGGGCTGAAACAATCATGGCATTTAACAATGCATGGGATAGACATAAGAGAATTCAGGAGGTCTGGGGTAAGAGGCAACAGATTTCTAGTAAAACAAAGTGAACTTACAAGCTGAAATGGGCAGACTGGGTGGGCCATAGTCCCTTCTCTGCCAATAGTGCCTATGTATCTATGTAATTTGATAGGTATATACAGTATATGGGGAGGTTCTTACAGTGAATGATTTTATAAATTGCAACTCTGTCGATGTTGTATACTTGGAGTATGTGCAAACAACTTTTATGGCAGAAAACAAATAGCTTTAAACTGAAGAGAGGGAACATCTAAGCTGTATCGGCTGAAGTGATTGTGAAAATGCATTACAAAAAAGGTCTGAGAAATGCTGCAGTCTGATTGACTGTCATTATTTCAAGAGCCTTATATTTATTAATCAATAAGACTTGTCTGAGGGGTATGTTAATGGCCTATTTATCACACCGGGGTGTACTGTGGCATGAGGCAAAGCCAAGTGCCATATGCCCCCAGAGTATGATTAAATTGCCGTTAACGTAACCCTCAGACATACCTTATTACTCTCATAAAAAATTAAATGAGTGTACTGGTACTTTTTGTTTTTCAGTTTAATTTTTATCCTCACATTGAAAACAACACAAGGTAGGCCTTCTGCCTTGACTGCCTGGGTGGTGGAATGACCATTCTGAAGAGATCAAAATCTGCATCTCCATCACTTTCTTTCTCATTGACTTAATGTTACCTAGCAATGAGCCCAATGTGGGGATCGTGATCCCACATGTGTGACTGGTTGCTATGGAGTCAGAAAAAATGCTGTCATTGCAACCAGTTTTACATTGCATAGAGAGTTAAGTCTCAGTTGCACAGCAGGTTTTTTTTGCATGTAGTTACTAATTAAATGTTTGTCATGTTTCTGCCTTTTAAAATGGGAACCATGTAAACCTCAGACTTGTAAACTGAAACTCCCAGAAATGGTTTTGTCCCACACCTGCAAGACAAAACACAAGAAGTCCTACCACAATGGAAATATTACCTTTTTTTTACTTTTTATAATAGAATAATGAATACCAGTAATGAGCATTCTGTAACAAAAAATAGAAAGTTCTTGAATATTGCAATGAATAGAAATGTGCAGGCACCCCTCCACACACACACATCCACAAACGGGATGTCATGGTAAATCACCTGAGTGATTCTGTCTCATTTTTTAGTCAAACTTATGTGGCTGGAAGAAAGAAATAATGGGAAAAAAGATAAATATGAAAGAAAGAAAGGAAACCAGAACCACTGAGCAAATATACATCACATATTGAAATTTATCAAGACATACAATTTGCATGCATATGTGTGTGTGTGTGTGCCTGCATGCATGCGTGCATGTGTGTGTGCATCTGTGTGTCTGTGTGTGTGTGGAAGGGGGTGCTTGCACATTACAGTTCATGATAATACTTTAAGCACTTTCCAGTAGTCTGTCATTCACACTGTTTAAAGCAAATGTGCCTCTAACTCATAGAAAAGAGTGGTAGTGTATTTTCCTAATTTTTATATATATATATTTTTTTAGGCATTAAGTGTGGGTTCCAACATCATATTCCCATTATAATGCAGCCAAGAAGAAAAAAATGCTCCTATTAAGTTTCATTTTATGGACGGGGGTTTGCTATTAAGAGTTTTGCAATTGCGGTCACCGAAATTCAATGGCAGCAGTAGGGAACAGCTAAGAATTTAGCAATAAGATCTTTTGAAAATGGAGACTTATTTCACTGATCTAGTTGTATGTGAAGCAGATCTACATGGCTGCTAATAAAAGATTAATGTAGGGTTACCGGAACAGCAGTTGTCAATCAGAGCCCTTAATTCTGAATGCACTTTTTTATAATCTGTTATATTGTCATGTACAGCCTGATCACTATAGCACAAACATTCTTCCTGCCAGCATTCCATCTGCTATCACTGCTCAATGACCAGAATGATACATTCTGATTGTGAACCAGAATTCTTAAGCAGTTGGTGGATGAACTATTTTATTAAAATCTCATTCTCAATTAAGAAAACATTACAAAGGTACAATTCTAACTCCTTTGTTTTGGAATAAGTTTTTTAAAGAACAATAAGGCATTCCCAGCAGTTAAAGTAACAATCAATCACCCCTTGTGCCATATTATGGCCCTTGGGGTGATAGAACAATAATCTAACCTTTGGTCATGCCATATTGCTTAATTAGCGGAACATGTGCCTGGGAAAGACCTGAACATAAATTTTAGATTATGGGAATAGAAAAGATTAAGTTGGGTCAATCTGAGAAAACAACATTGAGTGACTCAGTTTACAAAGAGAGTAATATTGGATATTCTGGTTGGGAGCTAGTATGGGTACTGGTTTAAATTACTAGTTTAGCTTGGAATCATTTTTATGAGGCTCTGCCTCTATTGACTCATTCGGATTGACGTCTACCAAGGTTATGATCATTTGAAAACTCATGATGTTCAGAAATTCAAAAAAAGAGGTGCTCCAGAAAGGATAGTTAAAATTGCTAAAGATACTGCACTAAGAATGAAGAGATGGATTACTTGTTCTATATTGGCAGATTACTTTAATTAGTAGCTGTATAGTGACAGCAAAATACTTGTCTGACTACCATTCCTTTAAATGCTGCTTATTTGAACTTGTCATGCATTTTAGGTATCTATCTGTATACATACATGTTTTGTCCTATTTCACTATCTTTTTTTTAAATAATACATTTTATTAAGGTTCAGCATCATAACATACAAAAAATATGTATTCATTTCCAGGACAGACAAAAGTAGGTGTTCTTAGAAGTCAGACAGCTCATCCATCCATATTCCTTTGGTGAAGGTGTTTGTCAAATATATTGTACATCTAAGTCAAAGATATTGGACATGCACATTTCTAACATACCACAGGCTTGGAGATATAAACATATAGGGAAAGTCCAGTTAGTGTATCAGCTGGTGTCTACCATTCCTTGTATTGTTGGCGTTTGGTTGAGGAGTAGCAGGGATTCTAGCATGCTCCATCTGCATTCGTAGTGTCCCCTGCAGTTCCAGAGCGAGCAAGTAATTTTTTCTATCCTGAGAGTTTCGAGCAAGACTTTGTGTCATTCTTTCTAGGAATTAATAGTAGTAGTACTAGTAAAAAGTTTATTTCTGATATCAGAAACAGGATAACCCAATTTAGCAGCAGCTAATTTACAATGGGGGTCCTACTATATAAAAATATCAGTTTCATTCTAAAATACTATACATACATACATACATAAAATACATACATAAACAAAAAAACAATAATTAACAATATATGCAAATCTCTCAAGTCCAACAACTTTTTGGAGACATTGCCTCCCTTACAAGCCAAGATCTTAATACAATCCAAGATGTTTTGTTAGTACATAACCTCAAATGCCCTGGCAATGAATTCCACAATTTTGGGCCCTCATATACATAGCAGTGTTGGCCCCTCGCTGTTCTCATAAATGGTACCCTAAATTTTATTTCCCCTGCAGATCGCAATCCCTCCTTAATGTTCCACTCCTCCAAGAACTCTATTAGATATCTTGCTGCTTTTTTAAAATAACAGCAATGAATCAAACACTGCACATGCATGTTTCACCATTCTATCAGGGATATCCAATTTAAGTCCCTGTAAAGAGTGCAATGATGTATATTCCAGGGTGCATTCAAGACAGGGCACGCATATCTATTGTAAATAACATCAAGCCTTCCCAAAATGCCTCTAGCAGCCCCATTGTATACAACATCTCCATAATCAATATGAGGAATTATCATCGAATTGACAGTCTTTAACCTGGCATCAAATGGAAGGCAATCTCTATGCTTGTACAATACCCCCAACTTCTTATTCAGTTTTTGTATTAAGTTATCAATATGGAAATCCCAATTACAGTGGGAGTCCAACCAGACTCCCAAATATTTGTAACAGTCCACAAGAGCCAGACTTTACCCATCCAATGTTTTCATATCTAAATCAAAATATACTTTTTTATTGGAAAACAACATTACCTGTGGCTTTAAAGGGTTTAATACCAATCCATGTTCTGAAAAATATATTTGTAATACATTAAATTGTTTTTATAATTTTTCCTGTATGTGCCCCACAGATTTTCCTTCAAGATACAATATTGTATCATCAGCTTACAAATGGTGTTGGACATAATTCATCAGATGTCCGACACCATTTATATATATATTAAATAGAATGGGTCCTAACACTGACCCCTGTGGTACACCAGATTTAATATTTAAATAACTGTATTTATTTATTTATGAAAGTTTAAGAATTACAAACCTTTGAGTCAGAGACTCTTTTGCAAAGGATCCACATCAGAAAAAACAGACAAATTTCTTTAAGACAGATTGAACATATGTTATTAATTAGGACAATACATTGGTACTTTACATAATTACATCAAACATTTACTGTACTTGGTTCATCTCTCTACTGTTGATTATAAACCCTGGGTCATCGAAGTGTAGTGAGATTAGTTGCAGCCACACATCTCGGAGTCAATGATATGTCTCTTGATTCTGTTTTTAAATTGGCCTAGACTAGGGGCCAGGGAGATGGGAGAAGGGAGTTCATTGAGCCAGATGGGAGCCCGATAGCTGAAAGACCTTTGTCCTAGTACGGTCCTGCAGCGGGGGACAAGGATGGGAGTGCTTGTCTGGTGCCTAGGGGTGATCCTGTGGGGGTTAGGTTGGATGAGGGAGTGTAGGCCAGTGGGTGCAAGCTTCATGAGTATCTTTTGGGCTTGGAGACAAGTGTGGTATTTTAGCCTTCCTTTGAAGGTCAGCCAGTCCGCTCATTTGTAAAGGTCGCAGGTGCGGGTAAGTATATCACTTTCTGTGACCAGTCGACAGGCTTTTTTGAGGGCAAGATTGATGCGATTACAGGCTGTGAGGTCAGCCGTCCCATATATTATTATCCCGTAGTCAACCAGTGATAGGACTGAACTAGTTACTGCCAGCCATAGGGCCTGTGGTGGGAGGCATTGTCTGTGCCTATAGAGAATCCCTAGTCTGGTGTTTACTGAGGAGGAGAGGTGGTTGATGTGTGTGTGGTAGGTAAGGGAAGTGTCAAGCATGATGCCTAGGTATTTGAAGCGTGGGACCTGTTCAATTTGGATGCCCTGGTAACTAGAGATGTTTAGGTGGGTGCTACTGTAGGGATTTTGGCAGTGTGCAAAGATCATGGATATGGTTTTAGTGTAGTTTAGTATTAATCGATGGTCAGTGAACCAGTCTTCTAGTTCATGAAAGTAACTTTGTAGTGTGTGTTGGAGGGAGTTGGGAGTGCTATCTTTCCAGTACACTACTGGGTCATCTGCATAGAGCAGAAGCTTACCACTGCAGGCTTTTGGGATGGAGTTCAAGAAGAGGGTGAATAACAGTGGGTCTAGAATTGACCCTTGAGGTACACCCGCACAAACTGGTTTCTTGCCAGACAGGGTGGTGTTGATTTTTACTTCTTGTGTCTGGTCAGTGAGATAGTTCTTGAACCAGTGTATTGTGTCCAAGGCAAGGTTGAGGGAGGGGAGTAAGTGGAAAAGTAGAGCATGACTGAAGGTGTCGAATGCTTTGGTTAGGTCAACAAACATTGCACCTGCTATTGACCCCTGTTCAAGAGCCTTGTGTATGTAAGATGTAAATTTGAGAAGGGCAATGGTTGTGCTGTGACCTGTTCCGAAGCCATGTTGTTCTTGGACACAGCAGAGAGTGACTAGCCAGGTACTCTGTGAGTTGGTCTGACACTATTCTTTCGAGGGTTTTTGAGAGAGGGGGGAGTATCGTGATGGGACTATAGTTGCCAGGATCGGTTGGATACAAAATTACTGCCCAATTTAACCCTTTGTTGTCTGCCATCTATGTAGCCATGGAACCAATCTAGGGCTCCCTGGCTGAGGCCAACAGATCTTAATCTTTCCATCAACACCAGATGGCCCAAAGTGTCAAAAGCCTTCAACAAATCTATAAATATGGCCCCAAACAAGAGGCCCTTATCCATGGCCACCTGGATGTCTGACACAACTTTAACAAGTGCAGTAGTAGTACTATGTTGCGCCCTAAAACCTGATTGATATTTATTATACTTTTTGTTTCTTTTAAGGTAACCATTTAATTGAGAAACCACAATTTTTTTGAGTACTTTAGAAGTGACCGAAAGCAGTGATATTGGTCTATAATTCTGCATATCACTTTTCTGACCTATCTTAAACACTGGTATCACTTCTGCTTGTTTCCAGGCTAATGGGTAGGTACCAGTATTTAATGAAAAGTTAAAGAGGTCAGCCAATATTGGGGCTATCAACGGAGCAGCAATTTTAAGCAAAAAGGATGGAATCCCATCTGGGCCTTGAGCCTTATTTATATTCAATTTCAATAACTCCCCAAAAACTTGATCAGTGGCAATGTTTTGAAAACAAAACAATGGTCCATTTTCTACCCTCTTTTCTTGGTTATTTTCTTGCTGTGTTGTACCAAAAGAAAAACATGTATTGATCTGAGAAGACCCTGCATCAATAAACATCTTATTTAAAACAGCAGCTGCCCCATCTGAAAGTTTCAATGGATCATTATCTACCACAAAAACATTAGGTAACTCTGAGATCTTATTTCCTTGTAACCTTTTAACCATATTCCAGAAATCCCTAGGTTTTTTAGACTGTTCAATTCCCAAACCAGTTAAATACAAATTTGATTTTGCTTTTCTTATTTGTGTAATATACAAATTGCATGCAGCTCGATATTTTTCCCAAAACACTCCCTTATTTTTTTTCTTTGCTAACCTCCATGCTACATCCCTTTTTTATGATAAATTCTTAACTTTGCAGTATACCAAGGGGAATTTTTCTTTTTTTACTTTCCTACTTTGGATAGGTACAAAAATGTCACATACAGACATAAATTTGCAACAAAAATATGGCCAGGCACTATCTATATCAGGAATCAGAGTCAATCTATTCCAATTTCTAGATTCCAAGTCAACCATAAAGGATGTATAGTCCAAATTCTGAAACTTACAATAAGATTTAACTTGGGAAACACCCAGTTGCTTATCTGTTTTTCTAACACAAAAGGTTACCTGATGGTTGCTAAAGGTGTCTGGTAGCACCCCAGCCACTGAGTATTTAAAAGGATCAGAGGTGAACATCAGATCCAGAATAGTGGAAGAGTTGGGAGTTTTGGCATTCAATCTTGTAGCTGTGGTAATTAACTGAGACAATCCCAACGTTGTCTTAAAATCCATTAATTTGCTGGTAGGTGGTACCCTAGCCCAGTCAGTATTCATATACCCCACAACCATGAGCTCATGGCTCTCACTATAGGGAGACAAAAAATCTTGGAGGACAAGAAACTGTTGATCACCACCCTTTGGGGAAGGTAGTAACCCACCAGCAGTAATGGTCTACAATATGGAATTATCTCCAAAATGACTTTTTCCATGCCTGGTGTACTGACACAATTTAGATGTTTAATTTCCAATGCTGTAATACTATAAACCAAAATACCCCTTCCCCTTTTCCTGTGGTCATGCCTCCATATTTGATAACCAGATATCTGTATCTCTTCATCTTGTACTCTTTTATTCAACTAAGATTTGGTTATTATAACATCTGGTTCATATTCCAAAATCCACTCTTTTATCATGTCAGATTTTTGAACAATACTCTTGGCATTCAACTGAACAAACTAGAGCTTACTATGTTTTAGAAAATCAGCTGTATATATATTCTCATCACATGGTCCTGGATTTAAATGGATGTCACCTGACATCAAAAAACTTAAAATTGTAAGACTTCTCAATTTTGCAACCATTCCATGCTGTTTTGTAAGAAGTTTTTGCATCATAAGGTACACATAATATTTGTAATCAACCTCATAGTTCAATTTCCATTTGCCTATTAAAGCAGCTAATTTACAGAAAATGTAACGTTGTGCTTGAACTAACAACTGGGCAATTGGTCTAATTTATGTCCCCAGAAAATTTAAAGGCAAAGTTAAAGTATCCCCATATAGTTTAGCAGATGTTTTTCCCAAACTAACCACAGTCATATTTCCATGCTTAGGGTATGTGAGGATACAAAGCATGAACCACACTATCACCAAAGAGAGAGTTAATGTTTTACCCATATTGTAGAATATGTATTCAAGTTGAAGCCTGATAAAAACTATCGTATATAGGATTTACAAAATAGAGTTTGATCTCATAAAACAGCTACCTACAACACCATAGGATTCCCCTTAAAATGTATAGCAAGTAAATTTAACACAAAAACAATTTTTGGTACCACTAAACATTTATACGTTTTCTTAGGGCAATATAATCCAGTCCCTTTGAGCAACATGTATTCATTTCAAACATTGTTTCTACAAACTTTAAAACATTAAACTACTACACAAGTTTTTAAATACAATGGCTTTTTAACTTCCAGTACTTTAAATGTCCCTTACGCTCACCAAACAAGTAATACTCCCCAGCTTATATTTCTTTCTTTTTTCTTTCTGCTGAGTAGTGCTCGCACTGTGAGCAGTGCGGCTCTTTTATAACAAGCTGCCCCTCCTCCTCCGTGATGTGGGTTCACTCCTCCCTTCCCTTGAACACAGTAGTCAGGCTCCGGTTACCGGGAGCACAGAAGATAGCTGGTATTTACGGAGGGGGAAGCACTGGCACAAGAGAGTAACACAGCACTGTCTGGATTCCCCAGGATACAGGTGGAACATGAATGCAGGGGGAAATGTAGTACGCTGAACAGATGCAGGCAATCTGATGGTAATGTCAATTTCAGCGTACCTGGTCTGTGAGCAGCGCTGCTCTTTTATAACAAGCTGCCCCTCCTCCTCCGTGACATGGGTTCACTTCTCCCTTTTCTCAACCACACAGTACTCAGGCTCTGGTTACAGAGAGCAGGGAAGATAGCTGGTATTTATGGGGGAAGCACTGGTACAAAGTGGTGGTTTCATGTAATCGGTGCCTTAGGATGATTTGTTTTGCTATGGCCGTGATGAGGGATAGGTGATATCTCCTATTGCTGAATATTTGGTCATGGTCAAACCCAAGTAGGCATATTTTATATGTGAATGCTGTGTCTAGCCCTAGTAGGGAGTCCATATGTTGTTGGATAGAAGCCCATAAAGGAGATGCTTTGGGGCAGTCCCAGAGGATGTGCTTTAGATTGCTTGTCTCCTGATTGCACCTGGTACACACTGGGGACTGCAGGTGGCCCATTTTATGCAGTCTCTGTGGTGTAAAGTACAGGTTGTAAGTGATTTTAATCTACATAGGCTTAAGTCCATTGGGTTTGTGTTGGATTTTGAAGTTTGGGTTGCTACAGATCGGCTGAATTGGGGGCCAGAGCAGGCTTGTTTTTAAGGAATCTGTGCAGCTGTTGGCTTACCAACTGAAAAGCTCCTATTGAAATTTGTTTGAGGGTGGGGAGTGCTGAGAGTACAGGATGTGTATGAGTGCTCTGATGCTGATGTGTGATGATCAGCAAAGGTCAAATTCAGTCTGGTGCCACTGTGGTGAGTAGTTGCCTGTTCAGGTGGAGGTGCTAGCCTTTGCCCACCGGAGGAACTTATCTGCATGCAGAGCTATGTAGAGAAGGTGCAAGTCAGGTAGCCAAAGTCCCCCATGCAGTTTGGAAAGGGATTGTTTCCAATACGTCCTACATGGCATTTTGTTGTCCCAGATAAAGGCGTTCAGTGTGGCTTTCAGCTTATTGAACAATAGCATTGGGATAAATAGGTCAACCATTTCAAGGGAGTACAGCATTCTGAGTAAAATGTTAATTTTAATTATGTTTATTATGGCCCGGAGGGTCAGCAGCAGGGCTGACCACCTGCACAAGACCTGCTTTATTGATGTTAGATGCATGTTTATTTTCTGTGTGTAGGTCTGCTTCTTACTGAGGTTACTATGGATCCCCAGGTATTTGACTGAATTTGGGCACAACTTGTTCCACCACCTCTGGGTCTGGGCTTTCATAACCTAGTGATTTAGGGGGTGACTTGTCCAGGTTTAGTTTGTACTCTGAGAGTAGTCCAATCTCCTGCAATAGGGTAAAGACTGCTGTGATGGAGTGGGTTGGGTCCTTCAGATCAAGGAGGACATTGTCTGCATACATGGATATTTTGTACCTGTGCTGGCCAGCCTGTATCCTCCAAATCTTTTCCTCCTGGAGGATCCTCTTGGTTAATGGCTCCAATACAGATTAAAAAGATATGGGGATAGTGAACAGCCTTGGTGGGTACCTGTTTGGAGACAGAAGGCCTCAGAGTTTACAACATTGCATCAAATAAGGGCCAAGGAGTGTGAGTAAAGTAGTTGCACTCACTCTATAAATGTGTTTGGGAATCCAAAATGGGGTAGGGTTAGATATAAGAAGGGCCTTGAGATTTAGTCAAACTATTTCTCTGCATACAGGGAAAGTAGTATTACTGGATGCTCTGTATCCCTGGTGGAGGAGATCAGGTGGAATAGTTTGCAAAGATGGTCGGTGGACCGTTGGCTCTTCATGGACCCCCATTGTTCAGGGCCTATTAGGGTATGTAGGTTGCTTAAGCAGATTATTATCAATTCTCCATATGCTGTCTTTCACCATGGGAGGGGATGGTGACAGGAAGAAGAGACTGGTATGAGATGACTGTGGACAATAAATAACAGAGGTGGATTTCTGAGAGAATTGTAGGGGAGGTGAGGAAGTAGTCTAATCGAGAGGAGGAGGTGTTGTGTACTGGTGACCAGAATGTGCAGCTTCTTTCAACTGGGTGTAGTGTTCATCAGGTTTCAATGAGGCCTAGTGAATCCTGCAGTTCTATCAATGCACATTGGTTGCATATCAGTCCACTCTTGTGAGGGTCTGACCCATCCAAGGTTGAGTCCGGGACTGAATTCCAGTCCCCCGCCAACACAACCGGGAGGTGTTTGCATTTTGAGAGTTCCGTGAGAAGTGTTGTAAAAAACTGTGGTTCATCTGTGTTTGGCCCATACACTGAGGCCATGACAATCTCCATTCTGTCTATCTTACCTTTCACTATAAAAGAGCAGTCACTGGGATCATTTTTTTTATTTGTAGTAGGTGAAAGAGGGCATTTGAATGATCCAAAATCACCACCCCGGCTCTCTTTTTGTCTCCACCGTCTGCATAGGCCTGGTCCACTCACTCCCTGCTCCACAATTGAGCTTGTGAGGTGATTGTGCATGTCTCTTGTAAAAAGGCTGTTTTCCCATTCTCTTTTTAAATGCCTGAGGACTTGATAACATTTTTCCTTGTCTTACACCCCCTGGATGTTCCAGAATATGAGACTATATCCTGTTATAGTCATTAGGGAGTCTGGTTCTGTGCTAGTGTGAAGTGTGGGCTACCCCAGTTGAGAAGGTAGGTTGCTGTGCTGTGGAAGATGCTGAGGGGACATTAGGGTAGTGGTCGTAGGGGTGCATGAAGCAGCCATATGGCTTCCTATGGGCTCCACCCTGTGAATGGCATCTGTTGTATATACTGAATTATACACACTTTAGTCCTGGTAACATACAATAACATTCAACTAGGTATGCACTACCTCTAAATAAGTCTAGACTACATTCACTACTCACTATATATGTCAATGCTAGAAAATACAGTGTATAACGTAGTAGGTAAAGGAGGGTCTTGCTGGAGCCTGTGCCCCAACTGTCCCAAGGGTGGGTGGCAATAGGCAATTGTGAGGCCCTAGATCATCTGGTCCACTATGGATTTTTATGAGGGTGATCCTGTCCCATGAATCCCAATCTCAGTACTATAAAGTGAATAGTCCAATCATCCCTTGCAAGTGGGTGTGGGGACACACCTGGGAGCTCGCTTCAAACCCTCCCCTCCCCCCCGCAGCAATGGGTTCCAATTTACTGATTTGATTTATCATCCCTTCCCTAAGTTGGGTCTGTGCCCATGTACAATTTAGACACAGCTTAGTCTCGCTGCACCCCTCACCTCAGAATCTAGTGGTCTGAGGCTCCGCAGCACAGTCAAGCTTGTGAGACTTATTATCCCTGGCAGGAAACCCCACCTGGTGAGACCACTTGCATAGTCTTCCATATACTGAGTGTGTGATGAAGCCTTTGATGACTGGTTACCCTTATACATTATAGATAAATAAGTGAATAGGTCAAACAGCCCTCCTCCAGCCACAACAAGCATGAGAGTAATGTCAGCTATCATTGAGGTCAGGGCAGGGTACCAAAAAATAAGTAAAAAAAAAAAAAAGAAATGTTTTCTTTTTAGTCACTTACCAAATATTCCCTGGACCCTCATGACCAACAACTATATAAAAGGCAACACTCGTGATACTGGGGCACTGAAGGAAGCCATCCAGTTAAGGTCTTTTTTGCCTGATTGACTATTGTTCTTGTCTATCCTGTGTGTCAGCCAGAGCATTGTACAGATTTTATGAACATACGAAATTGCTGGTAGAAGAAGGCCCAGAGGTCTATCAAGTCTGCCTGACTGTGCAGCTCTTAGTTTAATATCACTACAGCAGCTCTACCCCCAGAACCCCTCCCTTCCTCCCCTTTCCTGGTCCTTCCCCTCTTTGTGTTCTTTTCTGTACTAACCTGTACAATTCACTAAAAATACCACCAACAGCTTAATCTGGTTCAAGGTCAGTTGGCATTCATCTGTATCCCCCTCCCCCGGGTCGTGCCTGAAAATAGGCAGGATTTGTCTAGTGCACTTACCCGGTCAACAAAAGCTAAATAAATAAATAAATAAATAAAACCCTCCCCTTGACTTGATCCCAACCCTGCTTAAAGCTATCCACAGTCCTTTGAGTGGATAACGCTGCCGGTAGTGAGTTCCAATCGCCACCGCTCTCTCTGTGAAGTAATGCTTTCTCATCACCCTTCTAAACCTTCCCCCTTCCAACATCAGACTGTGACCCCTAGTGACCTTCCCCACATTAAGCAGAACACTCCTCCCTCCCTGATTTTGTTTATGTCTTTCAAGTACTTAAAAGGTCTCAATCTTTTCCCCTCTTTCCCTTCTCTCTTCCAGCTAGTACATGTTGTGCTCCTTCAACCTTTCCTCATACCGCAACTCCCCTAGTCCCATGATCATTTTTATAGCCCTACGCTGCACCACCTCCAGTAATCTCCCATCCTTTTTGAGGTATGGGCACCAGTACTGTACACAGTACTCCAAGTATAGCCTCACCAGTGATCATACAATGGCAGGATGACTTCTCCCTTCTAGAGGTGATCCCTCTGGTAGTGCACCCCAGTATCCGATTTGCCCTTACTGCCACTCTCCTACACTGTGCTGATACCTTCATGTCCCTTCTAACTATTTCTCCCAAGGTCCCTTTCCTCCTCTGAAGCTGTTACCTGCACTCCCCCAGCCAATAGCTCCCATAGCTGCTCCTGGGGATTTCTGGCTCTGAGGTGCATGACCTTGCACATCTTAGCTTTAAACCCCAACTGCCACGCCCTAAACCAGTGTTTGGCTTTAGCTAGTTCTTATCTGAATGCCTGCCTCTCTTCCTCATTGTCCACTTTTTCACCAATCTTAGTATCATCCATGAATAGTGTTGTGCGAACTGTTAGGTGGGTGAAATTTCTCTCTCGAACTGGTGAAATTTGCCACTCGTGGGTGACATTTTGCCACCCATGGCCAAAATTTCTATTTTGCTATTGGTCTGAAATTTTTCAGAATTAAACAAGTCCCGGAGGTCACGTGATGAGCTGAATCGGAAAGACGTACCCCGAGCATCTCCGAGGCCCCACAGCATTAAACTTTTGTTTTTCGACTTCGGGATTAACAGAAAGCAAGTTAAAATAGCCGTCAAGAGCTCCGGAGACGGCATGGCTGCAACTCCATGTTAGTTATTAGAGGGCCACAAAATTCAGGAGACCAGCGAGTGAGCAACTGTTGGTGGCGCATCGGCAAGTTCAAACCGCGCCCTTGCCGGAAGATGGAAGCCGAATCCGTGGAGCTCCTGGTGGGACGAGCACCAGCCACTAAAAGACCGAAGTCTCAGTCGCCTATTATTCCTGAGCAGGACGTGGAACCAGGAAAGGATGGGGGCTTGGGCACAAATACGGAGGACATTCGGGAGATTAAAGCGCTGTTACAAGGGCTAGTGACTGACTTTGCTTAGGTTAAACCAGCGCTACATTCTCTGGCTCAAAGGATGGGCGATGCTGAAGCCCGGATTTCTTCGCAGGAGAGGAAGGTCTCTGTGCTCAACCAGGAGGTGGGGAAAATTTGGAAAAGGTTGAAAAAGCTGGAGGAAAGGGTGGAAGATCAGGAATCAAGGAATCACAGGAATAACTTGATCCTAGCAGGGCTACCAGGAAGAGCCGAAGGCCCTGACTGTGTTTCCTTCATGCAGGAGCTCCTGCTAAAGTTGCTAGGCCCTACACCATTCGGGGAGGGCTATAATTTGGAGAGAGCTCACCGGGCACTGCGGGAGATGCCACCCCCGGGGGCAAGGCCCAGAGTCATAATCATGCGATTCCTTAACTACAAAGAAAAGTCTCATGTATTGTTTACTGCTAGACAAAAGAAGTCTCTACAATGGAATGGTGCTTCATTATGGTTTTTCCAAGACCAAACGCCAGCGATTCGAGAAAAGCAAAAGGAGTATGCTGACATTAAGAAGAAGCTTTATCTCGCAGGAATAAAATTTCGACTTCAATTTCCTGCTACCTTGGTGGTGCGTCTCCAGGCTGGAGAGAAGAGGTTCCTCACGGCGAAGGATGCGTTGGTGGGGCTGCAGGCCGAGCTTCCAGACTTATTTAAACCTCCTACATGAATGAGTGCGGATGAAAGAAGGTTGAGCCTATATGATGGTTGGGATGGAAGAAGACCAAGGGAGTATAAACTTTTTAAGGCCGGCTGGCTCTATTGTTCTGGTTAAAACCTGGATGTTTAAGGGACTATTCAGGACTGGACCTTTAGGACCCGCGAAGGGTCAAGAGATGTTAATTCATAAGACTTTGGTGCATTAGATTAGGGTTATGGGGGAAAGGGGATTGTTAATTTACTATTCATGTTATTAGACCCAGGAATGTCCCCCGGACCCTGAAGTTTGGGAGGGAGTTGTTAGAGGGGGGTGATGGAGGAATTTATTTAGTACAAAAAAGGTTGGATAACCAGCGCTATGCCTGTTAGTGGGCACTGTTAGGTATAAAGCAGGCTTTGGCCAGCTTTTGGGATAGGTGGAGAAGGGGAGTGGCCTAAAGGATCTGGGCCCAAATCCGAGTAATTGGAGGGAGGTCACCCCGGGAGGTAAGGGAATTTAAAGTGGAGCAATGTTAGCTCGAGATATAATTTATTAAGGAGGGTTTGAGAGGGATTCCCTCAAGCTCCCTTTTGTTTATTTTTTCTCGCACTCATGGAATACATTAGGGGGTGACAGGGTGTAGAGAAGATGGGGTTTTCACACTTAGGATTTTGGGGGACCTAGAAGCCAGAGTCTGGGGTTCGATGTCAGAAGACGGGGCTGAGGGTGGCATGGGAGCGAGGTTCATCTATGACTCCACATCAGATAGTTGGTCGATCTAAGGATCGGGGATAAAGGGGGGACAGGGGGAGAGAGAGAGAGACCAAATATGGGAATGACAAGACAGCAGACCTTAAAGAAGCACAGTTTTTGGGCTTACAAGGAAAATTTGATGTTTGATAATGGCATGTTTTAAAATAATTTCGTGGAATGTAAAAGGGCTTAGGGGTCGACGTAAAAGGATGGTTATTTTGCGGCACATTGAACAACGAGGGGCACACATTGTTGCATTACAAGAGACACATCTACTGACTGACGAGCTGGATGGTCTCAGGAAGCGATGGGTGGGACAGGTATACGGAGTGGGAAAGGACAGGGCCTCTGGAGGGGTGGTGATTTTAATAAAGAAATCCTGCCCATATGAAGTGGCGCAAGTGTTAACTAGACAAGATGGTCGGGGGATCTATTTGTCGGGCACTTTGTTGGGTAGGGCAGTCTCAGTCGCATCTCTATATGGGCCAACTCCCCCTGATCCTACATTTTTCACCTCAATAGAAGGGGACATAGCTACCCTTCCCCCACACTCACTTATCCTGGCTGGTGACTGGAATATCTATTTTGACAACAAGGAGGACAGGATACCCCCACATAGTAGGCCGAAGACCAAGGCCCAATTAGCCCTGGCTAAGTTTTTGGAGACGGCAGCATTGGTTGACCCAACTACGAATTTTTTGAATAGGGGCAGGGACATGACATTTTATTTGGCTGCACACTAGAGTCATACTAGAATTGACTTTTTTTTGGTCAATAGAGAGACCCTTGTAGGGATTAGAGAAGTACTGACTGAGGGTAGGACCCTCTCAGACCATTCTCTCATTCAAATGCAGTGGGAACCAAGACCCGCACCACCTAGACCTTATAGATGGAGGCTTCATGACTCGCTTTTGATAGAGGGCACAAGAAGGGATGAATTAGAGAGGGCCTTACAGGAGATTATTAGATTCCAGCTTCCCACTCTGAACGACAAAAGGTTAGCGTGGCCCACTTGTAAGTTTTTGTATGCCGAGGCAGCTAGGGCCCTAGCGGCAAGGGACAAGTCGCTCAAGAGGAGTTTTTGATCGGGGCGATAGGCTCATTGTCACAGCTTGAAGGGTCCTCGGGAGAAATAGATGCGGAACTTAAAAGTCTGAGAAGGGAACTGTCAGAAATTGTTTATGGGAAAACAGAGTTCTGGCTAGGCAAGATTAATGCCAAATTCTTATTGCAGGGTGACGTCCCAGGGCACCTCTTGGCAGCCAAAATTAAAGAGTGGGAGGCAACCAGGACAATTGCATCAGTTCAATATGAGGGGAAGCTGGTTACAGATCCGCAAGAAATGGCTGAGGCCTTCGCTTCATTCTTCACAAAAATCTACCAAGCTGAGGACTTGGTAGGGGAGAAGGAGGCAAATGGTTATTTAGATGGAATTCAATTGCCAATCTTGGATTCTGTTCAAGCTAGGGAACTAGAAGCCCCAATAAGAACATCTGAGATTGTTGAAGTGGTGAGGTCTCTTCCTCTAGGTAAATCACCAGGGCCAGATGGTCTCACGGCCAAATTTTATCAGACTCATATTCAGATCATACCCTGTACTCATGAGTTCTTCCTCACTATAATGAGGAGGGAATTCACCACTCTCCGTCTACCAGGCTTATGTTACTTTAATACCTAAGCCAGACAAACCTAGGGATGTATTGGGTAGCTATAGGCCTATAGCTTTAATAAATCAAGATATTAAGATCCTTACTAAAATTTTGGCAAATAGGATTTTGACTATTGCTCCTAGATTAATTAGTCAGGAACAAGTAGGTTTTATGCCGGAAGAGGGGCAAAAGACGCCTCAGGAAAATTCATCATATCCTGAATTTTGCACCAGACTCAGTTACCCTTGGCCCTGATTTCCTAGATGCTGAAAAAGCATTTGATCGGGTCTCACATCCATTTCTTTTGGTACAATGGAGAAAATGGGGTTCCTGAAGGTCTCCTTAGAGGTATTAAGAATTTATACCGCCCAACAGCTAGAATATTATGTAATGGTTATATCTCGAGGAATTTAAACTAAATAACGGAACTCGTCAAGGGTGTCCCTCTCACCGATATTGTTTATATCTATTTAGAACCCTTTTGAGATCAATAAATAGGGATGTTAAGGTCCAGGGGATCAGGGTTGGGGGGATGGAGCTAAAATTGTCAGTTTTTTGGATGACATACTTCTTCATTTACAAAATCCAGTATCTAGCTTTGAGAGAGTAAGAGAGTTAATAGATCGATTTTCTAAGGTCTCTAACTACAAGTTAAATCTTAATAAAACGCAAATTTTACCCTTGACACCACATGTATTTAGGGCTGATTTTTCATCCCTGGGAGTACAATGGAATGTAGATAAATTGAAGTATCTGGGCATATGGATTACAGCAAATCAGGAGTCCGGGGCTGACGCTAATCTGGGGGGGATCATATCCGCGGTTGAAGGGGACATTATAAGATGGAACAAGCTACCTTTGAACTTTACGGCACGTTTGGGCCTCATTAAGATGAATATTCTACCGAGGGTGCTATATCCGGTATATTTAGCTCCATATAGTATCTCTACTAATTGGTTTAGTAGAATCAGAAGGCTAATCTCAGGGTTCCTATGGAACAATAAACCAGCCAGGATAAAATATAATGTCTTGCGACTACCATATGAGGAGGGGGGGGTATTAGGTTACCTGACCTCCATGCTTATTATGTGGCAGGTCAGTTGGGTCTTATGGCTCAATGGGCGGGGAGTGATGAGGGGGAAGATTATATACCGGCGTGGTTGCAAATTGAGAAACAATCGATGCTGAGTTTCGGTTTTACCCCTGAGTCGATGCTATATGCCCAGCCTAAAAAAGGTTTATTCAGGAAGGGGTATGGGAATCCAATCGGGAAAACCTTAGAGGCCTGGTGGTCCTTTCTTTACACCGGTACAGAGGTGTTATCAAAAGAGATCCAGAGATCAGCCCATATTGGGTAACCCTAATTTGGTTATCGGAGGTCGGGTACTTGGACATCGGTGGTCCAATTATTTGGGTGGTTTAAGACTGAAGGATGTGATGCAGGGAGATAAAATAGTCCTGCCATTACAATGTGAGGGTCTGGCTTTCTTTCAAAGGTTACAGCTTAAACAAATGATAGCAGGGTTCTGGAAGGGGATGGGGGATCCCATAGATAGCTCCTTTTCGTGGGAGAGTTTAGGGGAAGCCTCCCGGAAAGCTAACCCACTCTCACAAATTTATAAACTTCTGTTGGACTTTATGGGTCCAAACACTCCTACTCAAATCCCTTACTGGGACAAGGTGATGGCTCCTAGAAATCATAGGTGGGAAACTATTTGGAAGACCTCTAAATACAATGTGATTCCCAAATATAGAAACATGCAGATTTTGTGGTTCACAATATATACTATACCCTGTAAAGCTATATGGCAGAGGGTTGAGACAGACAGACCTGTGTTTCAGATGCGAGAAGGAGGTGGGTGACCTGATACATGTAATGTGGGGTTGTAGTAAAATTTCGCCCTTATGGAGGGAGATTAAGCAGGCATGGATCCAATGCTGGATTATACAGCTTTTATAACTCCAGAAATATGTGTTCTGGGTGACTTCTCTCCAGATTATAGGGAGCACACCCAAATTTCACCTTTCTTTAATGGTGTCGGTAGTCAAGGAGTTTTTAGTTAAGCATTGGAAGGACAATCAGGCATGTACATATGAACAATGGGTGAGAGAGCTGTTGGGGGTATTAGCCAAGATTAAAAGACACCTGTTATCTGAGGGGAGGCAGGAGTTATATGTTAAAAGGTGGGCAATGTTAGATGCGATTTATTCCCAGCAAGTTATGAACACTGGAATCCAGGTCTGTCTGTCGGACAATGATTAGCAAAAGAAAATATGCTGGTGTATATATTGCTTATATTGCTTCGTGTCTTTGTACTAGGTTTTTGGTTTTTTTTTCTTCTTTTTATTATCCCTAAGAGTCTGAGTAATATCTGGGTCTAAGTCTTCTAGATGGTCAAAACTGGGGTCACTTGGGGTCTACTACTAAGATTAAGAGGGATTGGTGCTGGTCTGCAAGGGCTTAAAGGGATGATGGTCTCTCTCTCTCTCCAGAGGACACACTGGGAAGCCATCCGACAGGAGTCAAGCTCCTGGGGGGCCATGGGATATAACGCCCCTGTGAGTGGATATATAAGGGAGATTGAGTTTATAAGGGAAGGGGTGTATTTTATCGCTGATTAGCTTGTTACACTAAAGCAGTATTGACCCTGGAATTTGACTATAATGTGGGTGGCTCCCAGTGTGTGTATATAAGGTTGTACATAGTTCGTGACAGCCAGTTTTGGTTGTGTTCTGATAAATAGTGCTACGTAATGTGTGTTTGTCTGTTTGGTATACTTAAAATGAATAAATATGATTTGAAAAAAAAAAAGAATTAAACAAGTCCTTCTCCTGTCCCTGGTGTCTAGTGGTACCCCCGGCCGATCATTGGCTGAATTCAAATCAAGAAGACCCTCCCTCCCTCCCTCCAATCACTCTGAGCCCTGGACCCCAATCTTTGAAAAAATTCCCTCCCATGTCCCTGATGTCTAGTGGTCCCTCCCCAGCTGATCACCTGCAAATTCAAATAAAGAACCCTCCCGAGTCACCCTGGGTCCCGGCCTCCAATCTTTGTTAAAACAAACAATCCCCTTTCCTATCTCTGGTGTCTACTGGACCCCCACCTGTCTTAAATCAGAGGCCACCCCACCCCCAGTACCATGATTGGGCCACTGGCACAGCCCTCCACTTATCTCCATGGCCAGCAGCCCCTCTGAGCACTCAATGAAAGAGCACATGCATACCGCACTCATTCATTGAGCGCCAGATGGGCTGCTGGCTGTGGAGGCAAGTGGAGGGCTGTGCCGTGGCCTGTCTGGGTACTGGGGAGTGGGTGGGCTCTGACTTAAGACAGGGTGAGAGGTGGGGTCAACTAGACACCAGCTCAGGGAGAGGATTTTTTTCACAAAGATTGGGGGCCGTGGCTCAGGGTGACTGGGGAAGGGAGGGTTCTTGAATGGAATTTGCCTTATGATCGGCCGGGAGAGGGGACCATTTGACGCCTTCTGCATTGTCTCCAATAAAGACATTGAACAAAACAGAGCCTAGCACTGAACCATGCAGTACCCCACTCATTACTGGCCTTGGCTTGGATGTCTCTCCCCTTACAACTACCCTCTGTTGTCTGCTCTGCATCCAGCTCTCCACCCACCACACCAGTTCCCCCCCCCCCCATGTCCCTCATCTTGCTCATTAACCTCCTGTGTGGCAATTAATTGAAAGCCTTGGTGAAGTCCAGAAAAAGGACATCCTCAACATGGCCTTTGTCAACCACCCTAGTGACCCAGTCGAAGAAGTCTATCAAATTAGTTTGGCAAGATTTTCTTGTGACAAATCCATGCTGTCTCTGGTCCTGCAGACCACTGCTATTGAGAAAAGTTGTCAATCTCTCCTTCAGAATGGTCTCCATCAACTTCCCCTCTATAGAAGTCAAACTCACAAGTCTGTGGTTGCCCAGTTGGTCCTTGGGTCCACTCTTGTGAAGAGGCACCACGTGAGCCATCCTCCTGTCCCTGGGTACATTCTCTGTCTCCAAGGAGGTGTTGAACAGGTCTGCCAGAGGGCCTGCCAACACTTCTGTCAGTTCCTTCAGGACCCTTGGGGTGTATACCATCCGGTCCTGGTGCCCTGTCCACCTGCAAAGCTTTAAGGCCCTTCAGAACTGTAACTTCTTGGATGACCCCATCTGTTATCTCTGCCCCCCCCCACTCTTGCCCCCTTCCCCTGCAGTATTCGGACATCCCTTTCTTTCATGAACACCAAGCAGAAATACTCATTGAGTGCCTCTGCCTGATCTTCCCCTTGTCCTGCTCACCCCCCTCTCTCTTGATTCTAACAATGTCATCCCCACAACTCCTCTTCTCTGTTATGTATTTAAAGAACCCCTTTTCCCTTCTCTGATCCCCTAAGCCAACTTCAGCTTCTTTGCTGCCATGGCTGCCCTGACTGACCTGGTCACCTCCATAGATGTCTTTATGAACACCTCTCTAACCTCCTTAATCCTGTTTTTTTTTTTTAACTTTAATGAAGGCCAGTCCTTTTTCCCTCACCTTCTCCACTTCCTTGCTGTGCCAGCTAGGTTTTTTTGACCTGGACTGCTTACTCTGAGATTTGGCACACCTCTTCCTGGCCTCATTCAGCCCCTTCCTAATGATTGCCCACTTCTGTTCAGCATCCATCCAAGGGTTAATTTTACCTAAATACCCCTCTAGGATGCTACCCATTCTGGCAAAATCTGCCTTCATGAAGTCCAACACTTTTGTCCTGGTCTTAGCCAACTCCCTCCCTGTGTTGAGGAGGAACCACACTGAGGGGTGGTCTCTTCCTGCTAGAGGGTCCTGTTCTACCACATCCTGGAGTTGATCCCCATTTGTTAGCACAAATTCCAGAATGTTCCCTTCCCTAGTAGGATCCATCACCCCTTGCACTAGGTAGCTGTCATGGATAGCCTCCAGCAGCACCTGTCCCTTGGCGTGTGCTGTAGTTACTGTCTGCCCATCAACCCCAGGTAGGTTGAAGTCTGTCACTATAACTGTATTCCCTTTACCACTGACTTTCCTGAATTGCTCCCTATCCACCTCCTCTCTGTGTGAGGATGGCCTGTACACCACCCCATCCTGAGCTTCTTACCTTTAGGGCTTTGGAGCAATACCCATATGGCTTCTGACCTCCTCTCATCCCCTTCCTCCCTGGTACACAATATCCCTTCCCTGACATAAATAGTCACCCTTCCCCCCTTCCCCCCTCCCAGTCCCTGTGGACACCTTGTATCCTGGGATCATGGGATTCCAGTCATGGTATTGGGTGGCCCAGGTCTCTGAGACGGCGGCATTTTGAAGAGAGGAGTGTCACCCACATCTCAGACTCTGTGTTTCCTATCTCTGTACATGAACTACTACTAGGTCATAAGGCTTTAGACTCTATGTTACATAGAAACATGCACTTTGACAGCAGATATGGACCGCTTGGCCCACCCAGACTGCCCATTTCCCTACCTATTGGATAAGCTGCAGATCCTAGTTAACCAACAGCCTCCTTTCTCCTACCGCTCACTAGAATTAACTTATGTCTGTCCTTTGCATTCTTGAATTCCCTCCACTGTTTTGACCACACTACCTGCTCAGAAAGACCATTCCATGAGTCTACCACCCTCTCTGTGAAACAATACTTAATCTCGTTTCCCCTGAACTGTCCCCCCTCTATCTTCAAATTGTGCCCCCTTGTTCTTGCACATCTCTTTTTCTGAAAGATCATAGAATTATAGAAGCTTGACATCAGAAAAGGACCACACTGACCCATCCAGTCTGCCCTATTTTCCCTTCTACATCCTCTCCTCCCTGCCAGCCCCCATCCTCCCCCTGCTACTCAGCCCCATATGCCTGTCCCATGCCATCTTGAACTCCTCTATCACTCCAGCCTCCACCACCTCATCTGGCAGTCTGTTTCAGGGCTCCACTACCTTCTCTGTGAAAAATCACCCTCTCGCATTGCCTCTGTATCATTTTCCCTGCAGTCTGAGGCTATGCCTTCTAGTTCTGTCCCCCTCCTTCTTCTTAAGTAACCTCCCCTCTCCTTCTTTATTGAGCCCCTTCACATATTTAACATTTTCATTCATGTCTCCCTTTTCTCTCCTTGTATCCAGTGTGTACAGATCCAGCTCCTTGCACCTCTGCTTGTATGTCTTCATCTGCATACCCTGCATCATCTTTGTTGCCCTTCTCAGAACTCTCTCCATCCCTTCTATATCCTTTTGGCAATGTGGTCTCCTGAACTGGACCCCATACTCCAGTTGCGGCCTCACCCTTGCTTTGTAAAGAGGCATTATTACCTCTCTCCTTCTGCTAGTAATGCCCCTGCCTATGCATGCCAACATTCTAATGGCTTTTCCCACCACCCTGCTACATTGGTTTCTTACCTTAAGGTTTCAGGAGACTAAGATCCCTATATCTCTCTGCTGTTTTGTTACTTTGATTGCCTCCCCTCCTAGGGTGTATCCTACACATGTGTTTCTACTCCCCACGTGCATCACAGCACACTTTTTGGCATTAAATTTCAGCTGCCATGTCTCTGACCACTCCTCGAGCATCTTTAGGTCCTGCCTCATGTCCTCCATCACCCTTGGGGTGTCTATCCTACTGCAGATTTTGGCATTGTTATGAAATAGGCACACACTCACTCTCAAACCATCTGCAATATTGTTGATATAGAATGTTAAAAAGAAGCTGACCCAAAACTGACCTCTGTGGCACTCCACCCTTTACCCTCACTATCCTGGAGTACACCCCATTTAGCACTACCCTCTGAGGTCTTCCTGCTAGCCAGACATCCACCAACTTTATTTTCTCACCCTACCCCAGACTTTCCAGCTTGCTAACCAGCCTCCTATGGGGGACAGTGTCAAAATCCTTATTGATGTCCAGATAGGCCATGTCCACCGCCACTCCCTGGTCGATCACTTTAGTCACCCAATCAAAGAAAGCAATCAGATTCATCTGGCATGACTTGCCCTTTGTGAAGTCATGCTTTCTGCTGTCCTGCAAGCCACAATCCTCCAGGTAATCCACTACCCTCTCCTTGATTAATGCCTCCATTACCTTCCCCACCACTGAGGTGAGGCAGACAGGTCGATAGTTCTCCTTTACCTCCTTACTACCTCCCTTGTGTAAAAGCACAATGTCCACCCTCTTCCTGTCCTCTGGCACTCTCCCCATACCCATGGACAAGTTGAAGTGCCTTGTTACTAGGGTGGCCAACTACTCCGTTATTTCCTTGATCACTCTGGGTTGTAACCCATCCGACCCAATTGCCTTGTCAACCCTCAATCTATCTAGTTCTAGCCTAACCCTGTCCACAGTGCATGGGCTCTGATCCACCCGTTTGCCCTCCTTCCCCTTCGATTTTAGCTCAGGTCCCCTACCGTCCTCCTCCTCTGTGAATACCAAACAAAAGTATTTATTTAATACCTCTGCTTTTGCACAGTCATTTCCCAGTTTTATCCCTCCCTCCTCTCTCAGTCTGGCAACCTGCTGCCTTGCCCTCCTCCTCTCCCTCACATATCTGAAAAAAGTTTTATCCCCCCTTTTTGGCTTTTTGGCTATTTTCTCCTCGGTATCTGATTTTGCCTTCCAGATATTTTCCCCTGCTAGACTCCTCTTCTACCTATACTCTTCCCTATCTTCCTCAATAAGTGCCCTCTTACATTTTCTGAAAGATCTCCTCCTTTCCCTGACTGCCCCTGCAACCTCATTGGTAAACCAAAGTGGTCTCCTCCTCCCCGCTTTTGCTTTTCTTAACCTTTTTTATGCACATTTCCATGGCTTTCAGTAATCCTCTTTTAATAGCTTCCCATAACTCCTCCACTGCACCTATATTCTCCATTCCCTCCTTTGTTTCACTTACTATCCTCATTTTGTCAAAGTCCGTGTGCCTGAAGTCCATGACTGTAGTATTAGTTTCATTTTCTCCTTCCCTGCCCTTACCCTGAACCTTACAGTGCTGTGATTGCTGGTGCCCAAGGCTCCTCCCACCTGGTCTGTATACCACCCCCAATCACAAGGATTCCACAGTCCTCCTGCCTAGTGTTACCCACAGTTGCCCAGTCTCCCCATCCTCCTCTTGTCTTTTGATGACACTCATGTCTTTTCAGATGTATAATGCAGCTCCCCCACCCTTTTTTGTCCTCCCTGTACCTTCTAAACAGTCTGTACCCTGGAAAAGTAGTTTCCCAGGTATGATGCTCTGTCCACCAGGTATTGCTTATTGCTACTATATCTAATCCTTCTTCCCCCATGAAGGCCACCAAGTCCTCCAACTTGTTTTCTAAGCTCCTGACATTCATTCCTAAGCCCTTCCACCAAGTTCTCCTATCCCCCCATCACTTGACACCCTAATGCCCAACATTTTATCACTATCCTGGGGGAAGGCTGGTAGCCCACCACATCTTCTGCCTTGTGGTGCAGATTTCCTCCTCCCCTGATCTAGTTTAAATTGTAGCTTTCTTCTATGAACTCTCCAAACTTTCTTTTAAGTACTGCCACACCCTCCCTATTCAGGTGCAATCTGTCCAGTGCAAATGGGCTCTCATTCATCCCCACATTGATACCGAGCCCCTTACTAACCCATACCCCATATACTCACACCACCCTCTCAACAACATCCCACGATGCTATCCTCTTAGACTTTATTGATTCCTTTGAGGTACAGTACTTGAAAGTTGCTATCACGTTCCCCTCTCCCTTCTTTCCTCGAGGGTATGCATATATATTAAGCTCATTTAGTCTCTCTTCATATGTCTTTTGGTGCAGACCCTGCACCATTTCAGTTGTTCTCCTCTGGACTGCCTCCATCCTGTCTATGTCTTTGTGGAGATTGAGTCTCCAGAACTGCATGCAGTATTCCAGATGGGGTCTCACCAACTATCCGTACAAAGGTATAACGACTTCTTGTTTTCTACTGGTGATGCCTCTCCCTATGCATCCCAGTATCCCCCCTCCCAGCCCTCTTTACTGCCTTCTCTCATTGCTTGCTTGCCTTTAGGTCATCTGATATGACTACCCCAGGTCCCTTTCCATTTTTGTTGTCGTTAGTACCCCCACCCCATTTTATACTCTTCCCCTGGGTTTTTGTTTCCCAGTTGCATTACTTTGCACTTCTTTGCATTGAATCTAAGCTGCCATACTTTTGACCATTCCTCCAACCTTGCCAAGTCCTTTCTCATCTTTTCCACCCCCCTTGTGTGCAACCTGTTGTAGATCTTTGTGTCATCAGCCTCTCAGCAATGCCACATATAAAAACATTTAAGAGAACCAGTCTCAGTAATGAACCCTGCAGTACCCTGCTAGTAACCCTCCTTTCTTTCCAGTAGACTCTGTTTACTATCACCCTCTGTGTCCTGTTGTCCAGACACTTTTTTACCCATGCTATGACCCTGGGACCCACTCCCAGGCTGGCTAACTTGTTTATTAATCTTTTGTGTGGGACTGTGTCAAATGCCTTGCTAAAGCCTAGGTAGGCCATATCCACAGCCCCTCCCTGGTCTACTACTTTGGTCACCCGTCAAAGAAATTTATTAGATTCATCTGACATGACCTTCCCGCTGTGAATCCATGCTGCCTTGGGTCCTGTGCTGCTCTGGCCTCTAGGTACTCAGCAATTCTTTCTTTCTGAACTGATTCCATCATTTTCCCTGCCACTGATGTCAAACTAACTGGTCTGTAGTTTCCTGTGTCTGCCCTGCTCCCACTTTCGTGAAGGGGAATGTGCCCAGTTCAGTAATTAATTTACTTAAATCTTTTCCACAGTTTAAATCCATATTGCCAATATTTACATACTGATGACACACCATATATAATACTTATTCAACACACTCAGTATTCTATTTACATTATATCAACGTTCACTTTTTAAGTCCACTAAACTTTCTTCTTCTCCCCTCAAATGTACATCTGAGGGATGCTTTTATCTTCCACTTTCTGCCGGTGTCCGAGTGTACACTTGTACCCCTCCATCTTTTTCCTTCAGGGAGAAGATCCCTGATTGGGCTGTCCTGTCACCAGCATCCGGTGCCCCTCCTGGCTGGTTGTGCTTCTCACACTGCTGCTTCCCAAGCTCCCTTTAGGGGAGAAGAACCCTGATTAGGCTGTCCTGCCACCAGTGGCCGGTGATTCTCCCAGCAGGCTGCACTCCTTGCACCGCTGCTTTCCAAGCTCCCTTCAGAGGAGAAGAGCCCTGATAGGGCTGTCATGCCTCAGCATCTGGTGCCCCCTCCTGGCTGGCTGCACTCCTCTTACCACTGATTCCCAAGCTCCCTTCAGGGTAGGTTTCTACAAGCTAGACAGCTGGACCCTAGGCCGCTAAATTGATTGGCCGCTGTGGGTCTGTCTCAGCCTGCCATTGGTCTGTATCTGAAGTGCTCAGTTCGAACTGCAGAGCTCCTTTCCTACGGGCTTTGCCCTGTTAAACTAGTGTCTATAGTAGCATTGCAAAAAAGCCTTTAGCTCTAATTTTAAATGTAATATTGTATCATAGAGATCAGTCTGTTGTGATAATTACCATAGGATGTTTGTACTGCATTTAAAGTGCATTTTCTGAGTCTGTTGAAAGTGCTTTTAAACTTAAATTAGTGCCATAGAGTTCTGCCATTGTGTTAATTACCACAGGATGTTCGTAATGCACTTATAGTGCATTTCTACAGTTTGCTGAATGCACTGTTTGTTAGCTTCCATTTACTGTTGCTATCTGAAATTTAGCTCTGCTCCTAACCCTGCTGTTGTCCGATGCCCCCCTCCAGCTCAACATCCTGACAGCTACACTCAATAAAAGACCATTACAGTGAGAGTCACTGTAATGGTCCATTTTCGAGTGTAACCATCCCCCAGTGTTCTGTCCCCTCCCTTTACCAACTCTGACCTGGAGTTGATAATCTTAAAGTCTTGGGGTGCAGGGCAGCCCTCACATGTGGGGTGGGGCATGGCCCCTGCAAAAAACCTCATCCTTCGTGCTGCACAATACCTGCATCGGTATTGTCTATCACAGTGGGAGGTCGACATTTTACTGTCGACTCCTTGGTGCTTCCGCTGTCCCTGTCTGTAACTTCTTTCTTCTAATCCTTCTCCCATAGCCAGCCCCCTTCCCTGAAATGATTTCTTCTCCCACCTGCCTACTGCCAATCCAGGCACAGACTGATCTCACCCCCAATGAAATCTGCCTCTGTTTATTCCTTCCTACTTTCTAGCCACCATGTGGGCTCCTTTATTGTGCAAGTGTTAGCAGCACCAACTTTTCAGAATATGTCACAGTGCTATTCTGAGCTCCACTCAGCTATGCCCACTTCTCTCTCCTCTTCCCTGCAGTACTTAATTGCTATCTAACCTGCCCCCACTCACCTCTGGCTTTGTTTTTGCCTGCTATTTAATTAAACATTTTTTCACTCATCTTTGTTTCCTTCAGGGAGAAGAGTCCTGATCGGTCTGTCCTGCCACCAGTGGCTGGTGCCCCTCCAGGCTGGCTGTGCTCCTCGTACCATGGATTTCCAAGTTCCCTTCAGGGGAGAAGAACCCTGATTGGGCTGTCCTGCCACCGGTGGCCTGCACCCCTCCTGGCTGGCTGCGCTCCTCGCACTGCTGCTTTCCAAGCTCCCTTCAGGGTAGGTTTCTACAAGCTAGACAGCTGGATTCAAGTCTGCTAAATTGATTGGTCACTGTAGGTCCGTCTCAACCTGCAGTTAGTCTGTTTATCCTAAGTGCTCAGTTTGAATTTCAGAGCATCTTTTCCTACAGGTTTTGTCCTGTTAAGCTAGTGTCTGCAGTAGCATGGCAGCAAAGCCTTTAGCTCTAATTTTGTCCCGCCTGCCCACCCAACCCATGGCCTCTATTAAATACACTTGAGCTGCTCCTATTTCCTCACACCAATTATTATTGGCTGTTGCCTTTGGATTTATTAAAGTGCCAACATCCCTTGAGCAATTGTAATTCTAGACCCTCAGTCTGTGCCTTTCCAAGAAATATCTAAACTATTGTTCTATTCTTACAGAGATTGTACATGTGGCAAATATCTATCCCCATAATGCATATTCTCCTATCACTTAGTATCCTCTTCCTAGGGATTTTCCTTCATACTCCCAACCCAACCCACCATCATCATCACAGTTGGGGCAGCGTCCCCATATTGCCTCAAGTTGCCAATCCGTATCGCCACCCATACTTGTACTCACACCTACAAGGACTGACCCTTCCATGCTAGAGGCTTCCTTTCCACCTTGGTCCCTATCCCACTGTTCATTCCAGTCCAGTTAGCCTTTTGCTCCTCAATGATCTCCTTTAAAATCTCAGTCAGCTCTCATATTCCTAAGCCTCTTCGTCAAACAGGAGAATTTCTTGCCTTCATAAGCTTTTGATAGGTGCTCTTAAAAAACTGCTCCTGTTACTATTACTATGCTCAGGAAATGTAGAGCTTAATCCAGGGCCCCCATCACCTATTTCAGCACCTGGTGACCTACAGCATCTCAGAGTTATAACTCTCCTGCACATAAACACCTGTAGTCTCTTATGGAAATTAGACTTGATTTAAGTGTGGGTCTCACATATAGAACCAGACATTTTAGTTATCTCAGAAACTTGGTTAAAAAGTTCTATCCTCAACCACGAAATTAATCTAACTAATTACAAAGTGTACAGAGCCGATGGACCTAAAAAGGGAGAGGGGTCAGAATCTATGTTAAGGACAAATTATCAGTAACTATTATCGATTCAACCACATGTAACCCATAGGTGGCACTATCCCAAGGGCTACTACCCCTGCTTGCTTGGCTAGTAGCAGGTTAAGGGGCCTAGGTTCGATGACAGGTGCCTCCACCCAAAGGTCAGGGTTGATATGGGTTGAACTAACCAAGTCACAGCCCTCTGGGACACTGTGATCCCCCCCCTTGTCTCCTACTAGTGGCCCACGCAATACACAGTGTTTAGCTTCACAGTACTCTTGATATGTTTTGCACATACACATATATTTGGCACTTACCCCCAGGACTGACTTCTTCAGCTGGGCTCTGGGGATCCCTCTCTAAAACAAGGTCAGGCAAGACAAAAGGCAACAGTGCAATACTTTAAGCATAAACTGACACCATAGTTAATGTAAATTGCAGAAAAAAGTAGATCTGATTTACTTAGAGGGGTGGTAACACTGGAGGTGCACAATCAGGGTAATTGGTTGGTATAATCTATCATTTACTCTATAGTGTGGGCACTTAAAGTCCCTGAAACAGTTACACTCTCTGGGTACCCAGGGGATGGAAGATGGGCTAGCCAGGACCATTGCCTGGGGTAGGCCAACGTTGCAGCTGGTTGGGGCCCTGTGAAGAAAAGAAGTGACATGCACCACACCCTAATTGTAATCCAGAGCTGGAGGGCTCAGCTCATGCAAAAGAAAAGAAATAACAAGCAATCAAGTGACACACTTTTGATTCAGCTATATGTTGCAGGGAGATATCCTGATGATTACTCACGATACCCAAAAACTGGACACAGGATGGATGATGGTGGAGGCAGTAGATGATGATTCTGGATTGCCAGAAAAAGCAGGTCCCACACTATGCGCTGTAGCATCATTCCTGTTCAGGCATGGAGCCAGGGCTGATCCCCTGGCAGGTCTCTCATCGACGTATCTTCACATTGCAGCAGGGTAGGGTGACAGAGCTCTCATGGCAGGGCCTAGACACATTAGGTAGCAATGGATTCAGTCTGATTTGAGCTGGGTACAGCTGCCAGCCCTCAGCACAGTTATATGTACAAAGAATTACTTTACCAGGCAAATGCTCCTCAATCCCGATTGCAAAGTCACTGATAACACCCGGGAGCTCTGAGGTAGCTGAAGTTCCTGACAGGCCGATCGCACTTAGCAAGATCTTGTGTCTTCTATAGGTGCAACCTGGTCTCTTTCTAGTTACTTGCTGGGATTCTCCAGACTCGGAATCAATCCAAAACATGCTCTTTCCCTCTCACCCCCTCCACACTATGAGTTGAAATGCAGGCCATTAAATGGGCCTTCACACAGTTCTCCTGCTTGAACTATTACACGCATGCTCACCTATCATGATCGGTCTCTTCCCCTCAACTTCCAATTTCAATCTGCTTCTTTCTGTCCTTCTCTGCTTGTCATGCCCATAACTCAGGACACAATGAAAGAATTTGGGAACATGGTCCAAAACAAAGCTCTCCTTTTTCTCTCCCTGCAGGAGAGCTAAATGCAGGCAGACCAGACTCAGACCACCCACCAAGTCCTCACACCACCCCGTTGTGCAGCAGCTCCATAAGCTGCTGACTCTTCCAGCTCCATCTCAGTTCTGAACCTATGCTGCTGGCAGCTGAAGAATTTCCTTCTGATCCAAAAGGTCCAATTGGTGGATCCAGCTGTCAGTCACAGTAAGAGCTCCCCCTTCTGGTGCAAAAGGCACCAACAGTCCAAAACTACAAGCCCCAACTGGTAATCCACACAGTCCCATATTAGTTGGCTCCATTTTAGAGTCCTCACGTACTAATTGGTCCAATTCGGCAGTTCGGGACCAAAATGGTGGAGCTAACTGAACAGTCCTTGCTGCAAATAAGGCAGGTTAGAACAAACCACATTATTATTATTACTGCTCTAAATGATTACCAACAAATTGGCCGCATCTTTTAGCAGGGCTCCCTCTTCACAGTTAGTGATGGCAGAAATGGAGCGAGTATTCAGCAGCCCAAGCGGGACTCGGGCATGGAAACACACAGTCCCCCTTTTTGATTAATTATGACTGCAAACAGGCAGCCCGTAAAGGGGCAGTACACGGACGTCACACAGGCACTCATGGGCAAGACTTTTAAACCCTTAATGCAGGACACCTGCCTGGCAACGGGCATTTGGGCAAGCTCATGGATAACTTTTGGGAACCCCCATTTGTAGGGAGGTTATACCCATATCCAAATTAATTTGAGTGTATATCCTTAAGACTCCTTCTTCCATCTTCGGAATCCATCAGCATTACGAATTGTTATTTTACCACTTCAGGAGGCCTAAAGGTACTAAACCACCTATGGAGTCTCACGGATTCCCAGTCTAGCAAACTAATTATAATGGGAAACTTAAATATGAACTTGCACGCTAATGCCTCCAAAACACTGAAAAATTGGTGTGTCAAGCTAGGATTCTCTCAGCTAATAACAGAGTTAGCCCCGCCCTAACCTCAAAAACCCTTCCAATAGCTCACTCCTTGACTTAATATTAGTAAATAAACTGCATCTATTCAGTCATGCTGGTATATTCTTCAATGACATCAGCGACCATAGTGTCATAGCATGTGTAAGATCAATCCCCAAATCATTATCTGCCTCAACGTACATGCTAAAAATAAATCAAAGATCAAGCCAGCACATCAGTGCAGTGGTTGGATTTCTGTCTGTGACACCAGCGACCTGGGTTCGGGAATGGACCCAGGATACTGGAGGGTTGGCCAAGGGAAGAATGATGAAGTGTCCAGCAATCTCTCACCTTCTCCGGGGGGGGGGGAGAGTGGGGATGTGGTCTGGTACCTGCTGGCCCCTGGCGGAAGTTAGGGGCACAGCAGGACTTCAGGCTCCAGTGCACTAGGGGAGTGGCGGACATCAGTGTACATCATGATGTCTGTGACATGTCATTTCCAAGGGGAGAAAATGGGAAAAATGGCACCCTGTCTGATCGGGTGTTGGCCTCCCCGGACCATCATCGCCAAGCTCCCGGACCTCCATCTGCCACCTAAGCAGCATCCAGGATCATTGGAAAAAGGATGCAAATCTCATCCCCTATGAAGGTAAGGGACCCTCCCAGTGAAGGGATACACCAGGGTTACCTAGGCTGGCTGCGATGGGGGTCAGTGGGGTTGGGAGTCGTCAGGATGAAGAGGTCCATAAGGGGCCCCAAGGAGACACTGGACGGGTGCAGGGTAGGAGCAAAAAAAAAAAGAAAGAAACTGATGGAATTTCGATCAAAACAGTTTTCTGGCAAATTTAAACAACATAACATGGCAGGAATTCTATATTGCCTCCTCCATGAATACTGCCTATGAGACAAACATAGACAAACATGCTCCTCTAACAGAATCTAGAACCAAAAAGAAATCATGTCTCTGGTTCTCTGTTGACCTAAAATCTGCCCTCCAAAACAGAGATGCCCTCTGGAAAAGGGCATGGAAAGCTAAGGCTTCTGCAGACTGGGTTGCATTTAGAAAATCAAGAAATCAGTGTACAAAACTAACTAGGGTCACAAAAGCCAGCTACTACCATTCTCAGCTCACCTCCTCCACCAATGACTCAGCCAAATTCTGGAAAATCTTTAGGGAAGTAGAAGGCTACCACTCTGCTAACCCCTCCTCACCAAAGGTTCCACCAGTAGCTCTTCTACCACAGATAGACAGGGTATACTAGAATTATTAAATAAGCATTTTGCCACAGCCGGACTTGCTTTCGACACATCACCCACTAGTATACTCCACCACCAGGAGCTAGCCCCTACCCCTCCAGGCCCACCTAAAATGGTCCTAACTCATGACACCAAATTTTCCTTCAGCCCAATTACATGCAAACAAGTAGAAGATTTACTCCAGGGACTAGACATAAAAAATTGATTAGCGTTTTGCTCATAAAGTGCTAAATCTTTGTGAAAATGCATAGCTCTTGCCTCACTGTGTTTAACAAACACAGCAATTCTAGAAAATCTATATAAATACTTTTTGTACAGTTAGTATAGTCCCAAGGAAAAAACTGCTAATCAATTATTTAAAACCCTGCAGGAGCAAATAAATTGCAACTATTCTATCTAAAAATGGGTTTCCATGTACTGACTGCCCCCATTACCCACCTTTTCAATATGTCACTAACCGGTGGCATGCTCCCACATATCTGGAAGTGGCGTATGTAATTCCGCTATTCAAATCTGGCGACCAGAGTGACCTGAACAACTGCAGACCAATCTCCCTTCTACCCACTCTCTCGAAGCTCCATAAAAAGCTAGTCAGCACCCAGATCAGGGAGTACCTAGACTCCATCCAGTTGCTCAACTCCATTCAATCTGGCTTCAGAAAAAAACACAGTACGATTTCCATCCTAGCCAAGGAAGCTAATGATTGGCATTTGGCTTTAGATTCCAAATTCCATGTGAGTGCCTTATTTCTAGATCTGAGTAATGCCTTTGATACAGTTGACCACAATCTTTTGTTGACTTCATTGCAAGGCATCAGCCTAGATTCCACTACCATCAGTTGGTTCACAGATGACCTGAAAGGGAAACAACAACAAATTAAGGCACTGGGGGACTTGTCCCGACCCAAAATGCTCCCTACAGGTGTCCCCCAAGGCTACATATTAGGATGGATAAGCAAACCACGGAACTTGCCCATAACATGTTTCAGCATGCATTTAATATACTACAGCATGATCTCTTGATTCATAAACGCCTGTTGAATGCAAAAATAAAACAAAAGCCATGTCCTTCTCCCTCAAAGTATATAGAGCCAACTCCCCACCATTTGGAGTCATGCCTCAAATAATCTGTCTACTAGGGGACCCCATCCAGGTAGCTGACAAATTCAAATACTTAGGTTTTTGAATTGACCACAAACTCTCATACACGCTTCATATTGAGGAATGAACTAAAAAAACAAAACGATGCTTAGGACTATTCTTCAGAATCAAATATTTACTATAATAGGAAGCAAGACAATTGCAATCTACGTTGCCTCCCTACTGGACTATGTAAACCTCTTATACCATCATGGACCATGTACAGCCCTTACAAAGCTTGACACCCTGTATAATAGGGCCTTAAGATTCATCACCAATGCCCCCTTCAGGATCCACCACTGCGCTCTACAAGCTATGTTGCATTGGCAGTCCCTAAAAACTAGAAGATTCATAAATTCAGCTACCTACAGAGCCCTACTTGATAATCTCCCACATTATATATCAAGCCTCCTAATCAATATCTCCAGTAGTTATTCTCTCAGGAGCCATAATTACCTTTATCTTCATTTCTCTAGATACAGAACCCATTTTGGTTTTGGATCCTTAAGCTATGCAGCCTATGCCCTACCTACCATATGGAATAACTTATAGAAATCCCTAAAAAATTCCTGCTTTGTTAAAATGGAGAGCTTCAAATCCCTTCTAAGAAACAGCATCAAGGACTCTTGCAAATGCTACTCCTAACTACTGTACCTAGAAACCACATCTATAACTCCTGCAACTGCTACACTTAGCCACCATTACCTCGTAAGCTAACTCCCATATTTCCCTGCTTCACTACTTTCACCCTGTATCTCTCCTTCTAAGGGGTCCTACCTATACCCTTCTCCAGTATCTCTCCTTCTACGGGTCCTACCTACACCCCGCTCCCTCCAATTATTCCACTTCACGACCTTCATCTTTAACTGGGAACCCATTGTTGTTTAACATTTTTATTAGTATTATTTTGGACAGTACGCACACATAGAGGCAGAGTATCACACTTACATATCTGAATCATATCACAACATTTAGCACTGCTAGCGAGTACAATATCCACATATTCACTCCATGGGTTGCAGACTTTAAAAACCATGGATCTTAGCATAATGATTATGTTACAGTCCTTGGCTCCATGAATTCATAAGCCGATGTAGGTTCACTCCTCCCCAAAAGAAGAAGGGAGCCAGGTGAAAAGGAAAAATACATATGTAGCAATGAAGAGAGAGATGGAACAAGTAGGGCTAATTTGCAGTCCAACTTCTCTACCTCAAGCATGTCCATCTGCACTGCATGTTGCAATATCAACTATGTACAAAAGGCAATCTTAACTGAAACATACAAATAACCAGATTAAGGAAAGGGACAAGGGGACTTCTGATACTCAACCCAGACCTATTTGTGAGGGGGGAAGATCTAAGAAACAGCATTGGAGAGTGTATTGTAACAATACTTACACCTTTAATATGGCTGCCAACATTTATTGTACCGGATTAAAGAGCCTTGGGCAAAACTGGAGATCTTCTCGAATGTGGCCTCTTGAGCAAGTGCCAAGAGGAACTCATGCACAGTCGGAATCTCTGGGGTTCTCCATCTCCTCATTATGAGTCTCTTGGCCAGTGCCCCAGCCACTGTGATCCATTGTGCCGCAGGGCTGTGTTTGGGCATGGTCGAGCTACTGCAGCCCAAAAGGAGCAAAAGAGGGTACGGACCCGTATTTGGGAACACCTGTTGGCACATGCCCTGGATTTCTGTCCAAAAGTGCTGAAGATTGGGGCAATCCCAGAGTATATGAGACAGGTGGGCACCGGGGTTACCATATCTCTGCCGGTATGAGTCCCATCTTGACTAGTTTAGCCGGGTCTCTATACCATCTATGGAGGGTCTTATTCATAATAAGTCATGTACGCCCATCCCGGCAAGCTAAATGACTTCGCACCCATCCTTGTTCCCATTGTTGTTCCGAGATGGAAATCTGTAATTCCTTCTCCCACTGCAATCTGGCTTTTTGGGAGGGATCTGTGGTGGATTCTCAGAGCGCATTATATATGCAGCTGGCTCTATTCTTGGTTAGCCTACCCCGTGAAAAAATGGGGTGAGGGCTTTTCACTGATATATTGTGGAAGGGGAAATTTGGAAGGTGAGATATGGCATCTCTTAACTGGAGTTGTCTCCAAAAGTGAGATGTAGGGAGATGGTATCATGCCTTTAGAGATTCAAAAGAATCTATAACCAAAGTACCAGGGATTAGGAGGTCCTGTATTGAAGAGATACCTAGTCCCATCCAGATTTTCCAATTCAAGGGGGATTTCCCTATTTTCAGGGCAGGGTTATCCCATATAGGCATATGATCCCAAGGAGCCATGTCATGGCCCAACAGAGCCATTGCTTGCCTCCAATACTTTATCGATAATAATATAGCGGGGGAAAGGCGCGTGGGTAAATTCTTCTTATCATAGAGGGTGACCGCTGAGGAGGGAGAGTGAGTTAGGGAGGCTTCTAGATGAAGCCAGTTAGGAGAGGCCTGTCCAATTTTAGAGAACAATCTAAGAGTCTGGGACAGAACAAAGTCCATATGATACCGCTGCAACCAGGGGAGTCCCCAGCCACCCCTTTTCCAGTGTTGTCGAAGTTTAAGTTTACTGTATCGAGGGGGGTGCCGTCCCACAGGAAATTGCCCATCAGGGCCTCCAATTTCTGGAACCATTTTTGAGGTATAGACATGGGTAAATGAGCCAATAGGTAGATCATCTTGGGGGCAGCCATCATTTTGATCAAGTCAATTTTACCAGCAAATGAGAGCTTCAGTGCTTTCCATCTTTTGAATTCAAGCCTCAGGGTATCAATCAAGGGATTGAAATTAGCTGCAAGCATTTTAGATGGATCTGGATGTAAGATAATGCCGAGGTAGTTGATACCTTGGGGGGGCCATTTAAGCCCCATGGCAATAAATTCTTCTCCAGAGGCTGAGGAATTTAGTGGAAGGATTTCAGTTTTGGACTGATTTAGCTTTAGCTCAGATATCTTTGCAAAATCAGTCAAAATGTTAAAGACTGTCTGAATCACTAATGGGGTATGTTCAGTAGTAATAAGGAGATCATCTGCGTACAAAAAAGTTTTATTATTGGCATTACCCACTTGAATTCCAGAGATAAGATTGGAGGATCTGAGTGCAATGGCCAGTGGTTCTATAGCTAGAATGAAAAGGAGGGGGGAAAGTGGGCATCCCTGTCTCGTGCCGTTCTGTAATTGGAAGAGCCGAGACAGAGAGCCATTGGTCAGAACCAAAGCTAAGGGAGCAGTATATAGGAGTCTAATCCAGGCAATGTACTCCTGGCCAAATCCCATAGTGGAGAGAGTATGAAATAGGAAGGGCCACTCAACTGAGTCAAAGGCCTTTTTGAAATCGATAGCCAAAGCTACTGAGGGGATTGATGAGAGTTTGACAGAATGCAATAGGGGCCTTAGGGTTCTATGATGATCCAACCCCAGACGGCCCTTAACAAAGCCTGCTTGTGATGGGTTAACCAGACCTTGTAGAAGAGGTTCAAGCTGGCCAGCAAGAACCTTGGCCAATATCTTGGCATCTGCATTAATAAGAGAAATGGGGCGATAACTGCCTAGAAGCACTGGATCCTTTCCTTTTTTTGGAAACACTGTAATGATGGCTTCTCTCATGGAGGGAGGCAGATGTCCCTTAAGTAGGGAATGTTGGAATACCCAAACCAAGTAAGGGCCAAATCAACTCCCTGTAGTCAATACAGGTCTATAGGCAATCCTTCTTTCCCTGGAGATTTACGTGGGTTCATAGATTTAATCGCCTGGGTTACTTCTTCCACAGTTATTGGAACTTCCAGCAGTTTGGCCTCGCAACCTGAAATTCTGGGAATAGGTAATGAGGTTAGGAAAGCTTGGATCTTAGCTGGATCGGGGGGGTTGGAGAAGCATACAAATTTTCATAGAATTGAGACATGATTAGGTTTATCCCAGAGTTTGTACGACATGTAGCCCCTTTCATATCCTCTAATACATGTATCACCTTGGAGGCTTGTTGCCATTTAAGACAGTAGGCCAAAAGCTTACTGGCCTTTTCTGCCCCTTCCCAAATAACATGACGGATATGTTGGCTACTTAGCTTAGCCTGTCGAGATAAATGGGCATTAAGTGAAATTCGTGTGCTGGCTAATTGTGCTAATAAGGTTGAAGACTGGGATTGGTTTTTGAGAGCTTTGTATTGGGATTCCAAATTATATAGTTGCTTCTCCAATGCCCTCTGGTCCGCTTCCCATAGGTGCCTTCTGGCGGCAGCAAAGGCAATTATTCTGCCCCTGATAGTAACTTTAAAGGCCTCCCATAAGGTTGATTCGGATACCTCCTCGTTATCATTGTCCATCCAGTATTCTGATACTACCGGACCAATCCAGTCCAGAAAGGTTGTGTCCTCTAGTAGTAGAGGGTCTAAATGCCAAGCGGGGGGACTGATAAGAGTCCCGTCCCCTTTTAATGACTAATTCCAGAGGGGCATGATCGGAAACACAAATTGGAGGCATCAGGGCGCTAACCACCTTTTCATAAAAGCCAGATGATATTAGCAAGAGATCTATCCTGCTGGAAGTTCCATAAGTCAGGGAGAAACATGAATAATCATACATTCCTGGATGTAATGCCCTCCAAGCGTCCAGTAACCCAAGTTCGGACATTAGTTTGCCTACTGCTCTCCTAGCCTGTCTATGGGGTTCAGGGGATTTATTGCTTCTATCTATTGAGTGATCTAATGTTAAATTAAAGTCCCCTCCTAGAAGTATTGGGGCTCTGTTTTTGTTAAAATCCAACAGGGCCTGATTGAATGTATTAAAAAATTGAGGGCAGTCCTGGTTGGGAGCACATAAATTAGCCAGGACCAGGGGGCCTTCAGGTGTTTCAACTTCTGCTATGATGCATCTCCCATCATGATCTCTTATATAATCCTTCACCTTCCATCCCAGATTTTTGTGAAAAAGTATAGAAACCCCCCTCTTATGTGAGGGTGCCACGCTATGAAGTTCTTTACTCATCCAGCCCTGTTTTAGCGTCATGGCTTCTCCGGAGGAGAGTTTTGTCTCCTGCAAGAAGGCCACCATAGGGCCTAGTTTTTTTAAGTGCAGTAAAAGTTTCTTTCTTTTAATAGGGGAATTTAACCCCCTCACATTCCATGAAACCAGCTTAATCTCCATTTGAACCAATCATAAAAACAAAAAAGCAACAGGAATATGTAATCGGAAGCAATATATATAAGGTCTGAGTTTGGCACCATTACTTTCCTTACCCCCCTTCTAATATTGAGGAGCATATCCGCACCCCATGAGTAAGATTGCCACATAAAGAGTTAACACTATAACACAGTACAAGCTTTTTAACCTGAAACAAAAAAGAACTAATATTTACAACACCCAGTGACAGGAGGGGATTCAAACCATTGTTGTTGACAGTACCCATTTCCTCACCCCCCTGTTCACTACCCCACAGACCCACACATAACCAGCATCCACTGTATGTGTTGGCTAAAAGTAGGCCCAGATACCAGTAGAGGTAGGCTGGGAGGTACGCTGCCCCAGATACTCACATCAAATAAAGGCAAAATGGTTATCCACATAACCCCTATAAAAAAAAAACAAAAAAACGGAGAAACGAAAACTTCCATGCAACAATGGCCTGTAATTGTCATCCAACAGGCTGATGGGCAGGAATGCTAGAGGCCCACCGAATTCGGTCTACATTTCCCAATGGTGTTGTTGAGAATGAGTATAGTCGGGCCCTAAGTAAAAAAGAGAAAAAAAAATATATGCCTCCCTCTGTATCATCAGTCACCATAATTAGAGGGCTAACAGATATAGTACTGGTGTATACTGAGACAGCAGGAGATACATATAGAAAAGAGGAACACCAGAAAACAGGATAAAGTCCCGAATCAATAACAATGGGTCACGCGTCAACACAGCCTTTCCCTGGGGACCTTCTTTACCACCAAGGCCCCTGAAAAAAAAAACCTTCCCTGATCAGAAGAGAGGGCTGTCTTATCCACAACCAAATGTGGTACTGTAAAAAAGAGGAATTGACAGCCACAGTCAGCCTGAAGATTCAATAGCTGGAATAGAAATATCCATATCGCCGGAGGAGTTTTCAATGGGTGGCACAGCTATTGAGGTCACATAGTCTTCCGATGGGGTGCCCACTGGTTCCTCAGCCTAAAGAAGATGTTTTACTGCAGAAGTCTTCAAACCCTCTGAGCGAGAACATCTAGGAGGAAGAGGCAAATTGCGAGGTATATCTTCAGAGGGGAGATCCATCAGTGCCTTGAACTGATTATTATTCATGTCTGGAATCGGCATGTCTTCAGAGCCGTTGAGTTCAGGTCTACAGCTGCAGCTTCTACTTCTAGAGCGGAGCCTTGGAGCTTTGTCTATGTGCCCCCCTCCAAACCTAGCCCTTCTCCTATTCTTTTTCTTGCTGCCAGGAGATTTTGAGGAAGAAGCCCAGGTAGGAGTCTCAGAATATTTGACTGACTGAAGGGGAGAAGCTGATAACACTCCAGATGCCCTCTTTTTTGCAGTGTCTATCGAAACAGGGTGTACAGGCAATGCCCCAGAGCTGCGATTGTCTCATAACTTGCCCTAGTTTAGTTTAGGATATTGGGATGAAATAAAGTCCTCCTCAGATGCTGGGTTGTAGAAGACCCATGGCGTCCCATTCACCACGATTCGCAGACACAGGGTATCTGAGAGCATACTCAAGTCCCAACTCAGCACACGCCCTGCGTGCCACTGTAAAGGCCCTTCACCTGTTAGAAACTTCTTGTGAATAGTCAGCAAAAATTTGAATCTTGTTGCCCTTCCAGAATAATTATTTTTTTTGCTGAGCCAAATGAGTGATCAGTTTGCTGTCCTGGAAATGGAGAAATCGGGCTAGGATGGTGCAGGGGCATCCACCAGGGGCAGGGCGAGGAGCCAGGGTTCTATGCGCTCTGTCTATCTCCCAGAGGGTTTCACATCGCCCATCCAACAAGGGGGGTAGCTCTTTTTGTAAGAATCGTATAACATCATTGTCCTCACAGCCCTCCGGGAAACCCACAAACCTGAGGTTATTCCGGCAGCTGCGATTTTCGAGGTCTTCAACACGGATCCATAGAAGATGTATGAGCTGTTCTTGGTCATATAATTAGCCCCAGCCTTGCACCAGCCATCCTCAGCCTCTGCCAGTTTATGCTCAGAAATGCAGGCACGTTGTGATAAATCAACGATATCCTCCGTTTTTTCCTATGTAGCCACGTCTAGTCTGTCCATACGGTGTAAAATTCCGGCGAACATCTGCCATATTTCGACTAGATTGCCCTCCAGTGTTGTCTGTGTAGGAACCGGCTCCATTCTGATGCTCTGACAGGCCACAAACAAAGCGGGACACCGGATATGTGGTTGCAATCAAACAGATATCCAGTTATCGATCGAGAAATAGCTATTAGGGCGACCACCATCAGAATATTAGTTTAGCTTTGGGCCTTTTTACAGGAACGAGTCCTTAAAAGCAGGATTTTGAGGGGTTTCCTTACGGAGCTAGATGTTTAGACGTCCATTCGGCTCAGTGGCTGGCCATGCCCCCAACTGGGAATCCATTGCACTCTTCTGTACTATATGCAAGCACTCCCTTGAGGTAAAGTGGGCACCATATTAAGTGAATATATCACCTTATCATAACTGTGCAAAATAATTAGTCAGATCACTTCTGTCATAGTTTTAGATATACAGTATATATTGTATACATGGTAGATAGTATACTTTTAATTTCAGTCAGAATAGTTCTGTTACAATTCTATTTGTGCATATATTGTATATAATATCTCTCCTAGCAGTTTTCAGTGTTGGTATTTACTTGTAGACATACTCGGTACATCCTTTGTATTTCATGTTTATCTTTGTTTATGTATTATCCTGTTGTTACTTGTTATTCTCAGCGATGTATTGCTCACCAGGTCCAGTTTGTATGTGAGTGTCCACTCAATGGTGTTCCACCTGGTTAAATATTGATTGATTGATTGACTGATTGATGATTGATTGATTGATCCGCCCCCCTTCAGTCCCCAGGTACCACACCATCCTCCCATGATTTGTTAAAAAGGGTAGTCAGTGGTGTCATTAGTTCTCCCTTTAGTTCTTTAAGAATTCTGTGGTGAATCCCATCAGGCCCCATTGCCTTGTTCACCTTCAGTTTTAGGAGTTCTTTCAGGACCCTTTCTTCTGTGAATGGACTGGCATTGACCCCCTCCCCTCATCCAGAGTGCTTCTAATGTTTGGTTTAGGTGCTTCCCCCATCTCTTCTTTTGTGAATACTGAGCAAAAGTATTCAATATCTCTGACTTTTCACTGTCACCCTCTGCCCACCCCTTCCCCTTTATTAAGCCTCGCTATCCCTCTCTTGGTCTTTCTTTGCTCCCTAATATAGCTATAAGAGGTTTTATCCCCCTTCTTAACTGAGTTTGCTATATTTTCCTTGGTTTGGGCCTTTGCTATTCTGACTGCCTTCACTGCTTCCTTCTGCTTTAACTAACACAATGTTCAGTCCTGTTTATTCTGTGACTCCTTATTCTTCCTGAAAGCTATCTTTTTCTCCCTAACCTTCCCTGCCACCTCTTTTGAGAACCATAGTGGTTTTGTTTTGTTTATTTTCTTCACACAAAGGCTTGTTGCCTCTGTGATGGCCGTTTTGAATTTTCCCCATTGTTCCTCCACCTTCCTGCCCATTTGCTAGTGCATTTCTTAGGCACTCTCCCATTTTGCCAAAGTCAGCCCTTCTAAAGTTCAGTACCCTCGCCTTTGTATGGCTTGACTCTATGGCTATGTTTATCGTGAACCACATTGTTTGGTGGTCACTTTTTCCCAGATGGCTACCCACTTCTAAATCCAAGATCCTCTCTTATGTAGAGAGCTACTGCTCCTCCTCTTTTACCCTCCCTGTCCCTTCTGTAAATTGTATACCTTGATATGTTGACATCCCAGTCATGGTTCTCCATGTACCATGCTTCTGTGACTGCCATGATATTCATACATCCCTCTTCAATCAAGGCCACTAGTTCAGTAGGCTTGTTACCAAGACTGTAGGCATTGGTACTCATCATCCTCCATTTTATGATGGCCCTACCCCTTTTACCCCATCCCTGTCCTTACTGCCTTTGCCTTTTTCTCCATTTACTATACCTCTGTCCTGCTCCATATCGACCATTCTACCCTGTTTTGTGAGGGTACTCTGGGAATTCCATGCTCCTTTTTAGTGCCTCCACCTTGGCTAGTTTAAAAGCTTGTCAATTAAGCATTTAAACCTATCACCTAACATCCTGTTCCCCTCCCCAACAGATGCAGACCATCATGCCAATATAGGCCTGTATCCCTCAAGATGGACCCCTAGTCCCCAGTGAAGCCAAAACCTTGTGCTCCACACCAGTTTTTCAACCATTCATTGAATTCCATGGTGTGAAGTACCCTAGCCTCACCCATGCCATTGGCAAGCAGCACCTCTGAGAAGGTTACCGTGTGTACTACTTGCCTAAGGCCCCTCTCCAACTCCACAAACTCCTCCTGCATTGCTCTGATCCCATTCCTAGTTAAGTCATTTGTCCCTAGGTGTACAATGACATCCAGCTCCCTCTACAGTGTAGCTACTCCCACGATCCTGAGGATTCGCTTCTTGTCCTTTCAAGTCATGGCACCGGGCAGGCACTATACCTCCCTCTCTGATCCCATTCCAGCCAGGTCATTTGTCCCTAGGCGTACAATAACATCCAGCTCCCTCTTCTGTGCAGCTGCTCTCATGATCCTGACGACTCACTTTTTGTCCCTCCAAGCCATGGCACCAGGCAGGCACCTTACCTCCCTCTCTCCTCCCTCCCCAAGTTCTATGCACCCAACAGTTGAATCCCCCAACAGGAGCTGTTTCCTTCCCCTGTGGGGTCCCGTGCCACCCTCCCATGAGTCTCCTTTGTGGAGGTTCCCAGCATCCTCCTTGGTCTCTGGTGTGGGTGTCTCCATAGAGGAACCACGCTCTGCCAGAATGGTGTGTGAACTGTGACGAGGTACAGCTGGAGGGATGTACCTCTGTTCTACCACCCTTACCCTCCCTGAGCCCACCATGATCCAACCAATTCTCTTTCTTGGCAACCTATAAGGCATTGGAGGCAGCCCCGGTGGTCCCTGGAAGGGGGAAGAGGTTTCCCTACTCCTTTCCAGGTTGGCCTTGAGATGGGCAACCTCCTCTCTCAGAGCCGAGAGGTGCCTGCAAATATAGGGCAGCACTGCAGCCTCTGAAATGTCTCCTGGGTGTTGCCCATTTCCATGCCTGAACTACTACTAGGAAGGTCACAGTAGTTCCACATAGATTTTAAAGGTGGGTGTCACATCTCAGACTCTGTGTTAACCACCTCAGTGCCTAAACTATTACTAGGGCTTACTGCTGAACTACATTTTGAATGAGGGTGTCACATCTTAGACTGTGTGTTGCCATTCCCAGTGACTGAACTACTACTAGGTCATAGTGCTTCACATATTTGAGAGGGGGGTGTCATGTCTCAGTCTCTGTGCTGCCCACCTCTGCATCCAAACTAATACTACTAATTAAGTATAGCTCACCCAGTGAGTGGCTCCTAGTGGAACTGACCATAGGTGCAGCAAAAAAGATGTATGTTGGTTGCTGCTATAACCACCCTCCAGGATGCCCAGCAGGTCTCACTGACAACCTTCAAGGGATGGGAAGACTCTCCCCCACCAGGGACACCATCCTCCTTGGGGGTTTCAACCTGGACTGGCTTAGTGCCCAGGAACCTGATTACTCTTACCAACTCAAGCTCCATAACCTTGTCCAAATTATCTCCATCCCCACCAGGCACAACCCTACTACCCAAAACCATACACTTTTTGACTGGGTAATCATTAATAGAGGACAGGGTGCTCCTATCGGGCACTCTGTCTGATGTCATTAGCAATCACTGCCCCACCTACCTGGTCTGGGCTTCTAAGAGCAAGTGCCCACCCCTAAACTACTCTCCTTCCGTAATTTCAGTCACCCACACATCACCTCCCTCCTTCATAATGTTCGAGCAATAAACTGGTCAGCCTTCTACACACTCTCTGACGTGTCCGCAGCTGAGAGTTTCTTCACAACCATACTCCTCCATCTTCAAAATCAACATTTCCCCCTGAGTACTCACCGAGTTAGGGGTGGCTGTACATGCTGGGTTACCAAAGAGCTCCTGACCATGATGAGAGAAAGGGATAAGCTATGGTCAGCCAACAAAAAAAAGCACCTTCCCCTGCCCAGTGGAACATATACTGGTGGCTATGAAACCTTTGTAAACAGTCAGCCCTTGCCAAAAAGAATGCCTTCTTTCAGGGCAAACAAAGGGACAGTCTTGGTGACCCCATTGCTTCTAAGGCGAGGTCAGCTCATTACTCAGCCCACGCACTCATAACCCCATTATTCACCCTGACACTCCCTCCGGACGTCTGGCCGACCCAGTTGCTGTGGCCAAGGCCTTCATTAAAAAATTCACAGACCTGTCTGCTCTCCTTAGCAAGCTGCCACCCCTGGAGACCACAGTTCTCTCTGATCATCCCCCACCCATACCCCTCAACGTCCTCCCCTCCCTTCCCCTCTTTCTGTTTCCAGACCATCACCCGCAGGGACACTGCCAAACAGTTGAAGAGTCTGCCTAGCTGGGGCAGCCCAGGCAGGTATGGTCTTTTCCCTGCTATGCTTAAACTAATATCCTATGCTATCTTAAAACCACTCACCTACCTCTTTAACCTGGCATTGACTACTTTCTCAGTGCCTAACACTTAGAAGCATGCAAAGGTGGTCCCAGATTTTTAGACTGGTGACCCACTGTCCCCAGATAACTACTGGCCTATATCTTTGCTCCCCCACCTTAGTAAACTCCTGGAAAGGATTGTCCACCAACAACTGTCTGACTATATTGACACACACACAACCTACTGTCCAGACAGCAAAACGGCTTCCATAAACATCACTGCACCACATCTGCCTTTGTCCTGTTTACCAATCATATCCTTAGGAACATGGACCTTGGAAGGGTAAAGGGTGCTGTCTTTGTCAACATGTCTGAAGCTTTCAACCTGGTTGACCACACCCTGTTACTCTCCTCCCTCTGCACCCTTGGCTGCTGTGCTGAAACCATGCTGTAGTTCCAAAGTTACCTTTCAGATAGATCTCAATCAGTATGTGTAGGACCTTCCACCTCCCCACCCTCCCATTCACTACTGGTGTACCCCAGGGCTCCATCCTGGGCCTACTCTTATTCTTCCTGTTTATAAACTCTCTAACCTCTGACTGTCTCTCTTGTGATGCCCTATTTTATGCAGATGTCCTTGCCCTCTTCACTAGTGACAAGGCTCTTGAGAATATAGCCAGGGCTTTATCCAGTAACTATTCTGTGGCGCACACCTGGTTCCACTTACCTTGCCTAATTGTTAATGCTCAAAAAAACTAAATCGATGCTATTGGGATATAAACCCTTCCTATCGAAGGTCACCAAGGTTGGGTCCACCCTCTCAGTAGCCTCACCGGATGACATTATAATTGAAAATGTACTAACATTCAAATATCTGGGAGTTATCCTGGACCCGTCCCTCCCCTTTTCCGATCATATCTCCTCTGTTATCTACTGTATTAACCAGAAACTTGGTGCCGCTTATCGGATAAAGTCACTCCCAACCAGGGAATCCGGTTTAGCCTTTGCCCAAGGCAACCTGCTACCCTTTATTGACTACTTCTCCCCTATTTACTCACACACATCCTCAGCCTTGCATGCACATCTCTGCTTCATATACAACATATGTAGTTTCACTCTCCTTGCACCATATTCCACTCACCACTGCCACCTCTATCAGACTCTTGGCTGGCTCCCACTACACTGCAGATTTGATAATGGGCTTGGCTGCCTCCTGGACAGTGCCATCAGGCATGGTAAAGCCTCCCCTTAAACGTCTCTCCTTAAGACCAGAACTCCTTCGGGGTGTCTGCGTGCATCCTCATTCCCCCTCATGGATATCCCAAAAGTCTCCTCAGCTATGGGTTGCAGAGTGTTATCTGTAGCTACTCCCACTCTGTGGAACAAAATCCCCATGCACATCTGATCTCTGAACTCCTATGCCTCTTTCAAGACACATCTCAAATCCCGGCTGCTTGATGAGGCCACATGCTGTTACTAGCTTGGGTAACCCTCCCCCCTACCTTTCTGACTCTTCTGTTTTGGGCTGTTTTGGTCTCCCCTGCCCTTTTTCATTTCTTTGGATTCCTGTCTTACATCCCTTACTGCCTGATTCTTGGGCTCTCCCACTTGACTATTGTCTTGTATGTTTTTTTTTTGTTTGTTTGTTTTTGTTCCATCATACATTAATTTGTACTGGCCACTTATTCTTAGTAAATCATTGTATAATAATTGTTGTTTATCATGATGTACTGATTGTTTTTTTCCATCTGTCATTAATTTTACTTTTCTATGTCACTTTCTTTGTTCACCAATGATGTCTGCATATCCACATTGTTCACCAATGATGTCTGTATATCCACATGGCTTGTACTCATTGTATAACTTGCCACTACATCTGTAACTGCCACCTGTGTGGCAGGGTCATGTCTGAAAATAGTCTCCTGGATCAGTGCACCTACCTGGTTTCCAAAGATTTAAATAAATAAACAAAGTTGGAAACCAAAACATGGATTTAGAATCAGAATCTGTTATGGAACATGTGGCCAACACCAGCTGTTTGGCAGAAATTGGTACAATAAAAATATTTACTGTAAAGAAATTCAGAAAAAAAAGTAAAATTTACTGTGGTAGATAATATAATTAATACAACTGATGAAAATGAAGCAACACAATGTTTAGAAGGGCTGACTTTGGCAAAATGGGAGAATGCCTAAGAAATGCACTAGCAAATGGGCAGGAAGGTGGAGGAACAATGGGGAAAAAGAATGTTGGTTAATTTTCTGATTAAAGTAGTGCAGGACTGTCAGCATTGGTAAAAAAAAATCAGATAAAACGATAAACACGGTAGCCAAATCAGTTAGAAAGTTAATGAATAAGGAAAAGGATCTGTCTAGTATTACGAGACGTGGCACTCTGCAATATGCCACTCATTATACTGTGTCAGGCCTTCATCAGAAAGCAGTGCCTGTGATGAAGATGTAATACAGCAGACGTACAAGAACAAGAACAAAATCATGATCACAATGTATCACAGTTATTCTCTTCCAAAGGTGATGAATCAAAATGTGATCCCAAGGAGGACATGATACCATGGAGGTAGAGGATGCCACCTGGGTTTCTAAACTGAAAAAGAAAAAAAAGGCACATACTGTATAGCATGCACCACCACTAGCCATAGGCAGTAGTGGAAAAAATTCAGTAGCAATCATAGTAGGTCTTGAGGACAGCCACAGTGTGCATGAATAAGGGTCAGAAACACCAGCCACTAAAGTTGCTGTTGTTCCTGCCTAGCATGATGACAAAACATTTGACCTTAGTTGTGTGGAGCTTTGTTCATATAAGTCCCAAAACTGAATGTAGTGCTGTCTGTGCCTTTTGTCATCAGGAAATTAGTAGGGGGAAAGTGAGGGGCAAGTTAAGAACCATATCACTAAACAGGCATTTGCAAAGAGCACATCCAGCTCTCCTGAGCATGGGAAAAATATCTGTGATTAAAATAATCCTACACACAATAGTGATGGTGAAGAGACTGAGAGACAGAGTAGAACAAAAACATGTGCAACTTCATTGACAAATGTAGTTGGGCAAGCTACAGCTCTGCCATTGCAATCCCATGTTTTTGGCCCCCCCTCCAAGAACTAAACAGCACACTATTGTTGTGATACTCAAACAAAAAACTGCCTACAGTAGATCACATCAAGTAATGTTATAAATTAATCAGTTAATATCTGAATGTATGCCTACAGACAGTAGATTACAGCTATCAAGTAACATTACAAATTAATCAGTTACTAGCTAAATATATTGACAAGGACCTGCAACCTTTTATGTGGTGCAGAATGAATGTTTTAGAGCCCTTTTAGAATATTTTGCCCTACGTGACTTACAACATACCGAATTGTAAATATTTTGCAACTTTGGCTGTTCCCAAAATGTATAGCTATGAACGTATGCAAAGTAAAATAAAATTTACTCTTAAACAGTGTGAATGTGGTTGTGTGCACCTGACCACAGACATGTGAATGAGTTCTCAAACCACTGATTATATGTGCATCACTGCACATTGGTTGTCACAATCATCTTCAAGCACCACCACTAGCAGCACTGTACAGGAAGGAAGACAAGGAATGACTGCTCTTTACATTACCATGTTTGCTAAGTGTGACAAACTGTCTGAGTGGTTAGTGACTCTGGTTTCAGACAATGGTGTTAGTGCATAGAAACATGGTGGTTTTACTCACATTTTGTCCTTTGCACACTCATTAAATCTTTAGTACGAGCTTCATGTCCAGTAACAACAGTATAGTAACACTATCTCTACCTACCGTGACCCCCATGAGTACTCTCTAAATATAGATAGATAGATAGATAGATAGATAGATAGATAGATAGATAGATAGATAGACTGACAGACAGATAGACAGATATTTTATTTACGCAAGCACTCATCTCCAGAGACTCTGGGTGCTGTACAAAACAATAGCAATACAATTATTAAAATCAGGCATAAAAATATACAATTTCAACCAGGAGAATACATTCAAGTCTATCTGTCCCCTTAAAACCACGTAATTAGTCAATAAATGCTGGCTGAAACAGATATGTTGTAAGGCCCTTCTTGAAAGCTTCTATTATATAAACATTACTGAACTGTGTGCTGTGTATAAATAATCTTTATCATTATGACCCTTTACCTGCATAGCAAGCACTGTATTGTATTGTAAGCTTGTAATTGTATGCATAATCTTATGCGATTGCATAGTGTGCACTATAGTGGTATTGTACTGCTTGTACCAGTGTTGTATTATAAACACGTAAACATCTGTATAGTTTATAATATATTACTTCTGTAAATTGTACCCCTGAACTAAGTCTGCAAGCAAAGATGTCCCTTATAAATGAACGACGGCATGATGACAAAACATTCCACCTTAGTTGTATGGAGCTATATTCATACAAGTCCCAAAAATGAATGTTGTGCTGTCTGCACCTTTTATCATTCTGCCAGGCAGGAACTGCAGCAATTTTAATGACTAGTGTTTCTGACTCTGATTCATGCACAAGGCCATCTCTACTGCAAACCATTATGCACTCCTGATAGAGATGCAAGACCCTGTCCCTGCTGGAGGGAGGCAATGTCAGTTAGGAAGGCAGGGCAGACCAGAGGTATGGCATAAGGTGGCTCAAAAAACACAGCAGGCACCAACAAAGGTAAGAAGATACTTGTCGTGATGATTCCATGGTGAGGGGAGTCGAGACACACCTGAGCATTTCTCTGCAGAGTACTGTAACAGTTAAATGCCTCCCTGGTATATCAGTGAGGAGGGATATGGAATGCATCAGGAGGCTTGTAGACAGAGAAGAGAAAGGAATCAGAGTACTGGTCCACCTCAGCACAAACATCCTGGCGAATCAGACTGGAAAAGGCCAAACAAAACATCATCAAACTAAGTGACCAGTTGCCTACTCATGCTACCTTGCTCGCATTCTTCGAGGTCCTCCCTGTGTAGGGCAAAGGCATCAGCAATAATGGAATCAAAAGCATGGAGACTGAGGAATTTAATACATGGTTAAAGGATATGTGTCAGGGAAAAGGATATCAATTATCTATATGGGATTCATCAAAGAATTCTAAAATAACTAAGGGTAGAACTAGTGACACCACTGACTACCCTCTTAAACAAATCATGGGAGGATGGGGTGGTACCCAATGACTGGAGGAGGGCAGATGTTATTCAACTTCACAAAAGTGGAAGTAGGGCAGAGGCAGGAAACTGCAGACCTATTAGTTTGACCTCAGTGATAGGGAAAATGATGGAATCACTTCTGAAGGAAAGAATTGTTGAGTACCTAGAGGCCAGAGGGGCACAGGACCCAAGGCAGCATGGATTCACAGCAGGAAGGTCATGCCAGATGAATCTAATAGATTTCTTTGACTGGGTGACCAAAGTAGTAGATCAGGGAGGGTCTGTGGACATGGCCTACTTAGACGTTAGCAAGGCATTTGACACAGTACCACACAAAATATTAATATACAAGTTAGCCAGCCTGGGAGTGGGTCCCATGATGGTAGCCTGGGTAAAAAAAATTGGCTGGAGAACAGGACACAGAGGGTAACAGTAAACGAGTCCACTCTGAAGAAAGTGGGGTTACTAGTGGGGTACCACAGGATTCAGTTCTAGGACCAGTCTTCTTCAATGTCTTTATAAGTGACATTGTAGAGGGACTGGAAGGAAAAGCATGTCTCTTTGCAGATGACAGAAAGATCTGCAACAGGGTTGATACACAAGGTGGGGTGGAAAAGATGAGAAGGGACTTGACAAGGTTGGAGGAATGGTCAAATGTATAACAGTTTATATTCAAAGCTAATAAGTGCAAAGTAATGCACCTGGGAAACAAAAACCCAGGGGAAGAGAATACAATGGTGGGGGTGATATACTAACAACAACAAAAACGGAAAGGGACCTGAGGGTAGTCATATCAGATGAGCTAAAGGTGGGCAAGCAATGTGAGAGGGCAGTAAGGATGGCTGGGGGGGGGATACTGGGATGTAAAGGGAGAGGCATCACCAGTAGAGAACAAAAAGTTGTTATCCCTCTGTACAGACAGTTGGTGAGACCCCATCTGAAGTACTGCATGAATTTCTGGAGACCCAATCTCCGCAAGGACATAGACAGGATGGAGGCAGTCCAGAGGAGGGCAACTAAAATGGTGCTGGGTCTGCACAAGAAGACATATGAAGGAAGACTTAAGGAGCTTAATATGTATACCCTCAAGGAAAAGAGGGACGGGGGGACATGATGGAAACTTTCATGTACCTCAAGGGAATCAACAAAGTCCAAGAGGGTAGCATCTTTCAGAAAAAGAGGTGTGCAAGAACAAGGAGGCACAATTTGAAGATAGAAGGGGGATGGATCAGAGGTAATGTGAGGAAGTATTTTTTCACAGAGAGAGTTGTTGATGCATGGAAAGGCCTTCCTGAGGAGGTTGTGGAATCAAAAATAGTGGAGGAATTGAAGAATGCATGGGACAGACATAAGGCAATTCTACGGGGTGGGGGTAGGAGGAGGTAGGCTGTTGGTTAATGAGGATCTGCAGCTTATCCGATAGGTAGGAAAATGGGCAGACTGGGTGGGCCAAGTGGTCTTTATCTGCCATCAAATTCTATGTTTCAATATATGGGTGCATGGGTGGATTTCTGGGAAAGGAGATACTTTAAGTTTAGCAGACTGCATCTAAACAACCAAGACATACAAGCACTCAGACAGAGATTTAATGTGCAGGTGGGGGGTTTAAATTAAGAGAGGGGGAGTATGGGGCTAGGGAACTTATCAATCTCAATATCTCAGATGGGAACCTAGCTGCAACTCCCACACAAGGAAAGAGCCCACACACAAAATGTGGGAAGGGAAAAGGTCAACAAAAGAGGATGTGAAATAGGCAAAAAAGGAACCAAGGAAGAAACTATCTCCAGAATATTTCAACGGGAGGAACCAAAAGAGATCATACTGGGTCTTGGAAGGGGGTGAGTTTCAAAATCAGAAGTCTGAGAAATAAAATAAGTTACCTGAAGGCGATCATTGCTGACACCAAAGTGGACATTGTGGCCATCACAGAAACATGGGCCATGGGAAAACATAGATACATAGATACATAGATACATAGACAGTGTCGGCAGATAAGGGCCTATGGCCCACCCAGTCTGCCCATTTGAGCTTGTAAGTTCAGTTTGTTTTCCTAGAAGTCTGTTGCACCTTACCCCTGACCTCCAGAATTCCTTTATGTCTATCCCATGCATTCTTAAATCCCGTGATTGTTTCAGCCCCCACCACTTCCTCTGACAGGGTGTTCCAATTGTCCACCACCCGTTCTGTGAAGAAATTCTTTCTCATGTTTCCTCTGAATCGTCCTCCCTCCAACTTCATCCCATGCCCTCTAGTCCTGGAACATCTTTTTCGCTTAAAATAGTGTTTTCCTGCACCCTGTTCCTCCCTGTAAGATACTTGTATGTCTCTATCATATCCCTCTCTCCTCCTCTCCTCCAGGAGTACATGTTCAGTTCCTTCAACCTGTCTTCATAGGACTTGTGATGCAATCCATGCACCATCTTTGTTGCCCTCCTCTGAACCTTCTCTACCCTGTCTATGTCCTTACGTAGGTATGGTCTCCAGAACTGTACACTGTACTCCAGGTGGAGCCTCACTAGTGTCTTGTATAGCGGAATTATGACCTCCCCTTTCCTGCTGGTAATGCCCCTGCCTATACATCCCAGCATCCTACTTGCTTTACCTGCTGCTTTACCTGCTGCCTTGTCACACTGTTTCCCTACCTTGAGGTCATCAGAGATGACAACCCCAAGATCCCTTTCCTGCTTGGTGCATGCTATATCCTCACCCCCCAACTGATATATTGTGCCAGAGTTATTGTGCCCCATATGCATTATCTTGCACTTCTTTGCATTGAATTTCAACTGCCAAACCCCTGACCATTCTTCAAGTTCAAGGTCGCTTCTCATTCTGTCTACACCCTCTGGTGTGTCTACTCTATTACAGAGCTTTGTGTCATCAGCGAACAGTGAAATTCTGCCTTCTAGGTCCTGCGCCATGTCACTGATGAAGATGTTGAATAGGACCGGTCCCAGCACTGATCCCTGTGGTACCCCACTGGTCACTCTTCCCTCTGTGGAGTGACAGCCATTTACCACCACCCTCTGTGTCCTGCCACCCAGCCAGTTACCTACTCACCACACTACTGTCCTGCCCACACCCATATTCCCCAGTTTGTGTAATAGTCTTCTATGTGGCACAGTGTCAAAGGCCTTGCTGAAGTCCAGATAGGCCATGTCCACTGCCCTCCCCTGATCCACCTCCCTAGTCACCCATTCAAAAAATTCAATGAGGTTGAACATTGATTTGGAACTTTTGATTCCAGCCTACACTCTCTTTTATCATGACAGAATGGCAACCAGGGGAGGGTGGGGAGGTCGCCCTCTATGTCAGAGATGGAATAAAGGCCATGACAGTTGATAGCACCAAAAAGGATGGGGTAGACTTCCTATTAGTACACCTATGTTCCTAGTTAGGAAAGGGAAACTGGATTGGGGAAGTATACAGGCCCACAGGTTGAACCGAGGACAAGGATTAGCTACTTCTGGAAGTGATCAGAGAGGTCACCCTGAAGGGACTGGTGGTGGTCGTAGGATATTTTAATATGCCAGATGCTGACTGAAGTATCCCAGTGGCCAGGACCTCTAAATGTCAAGACATAGTAGAAGCCTTACAAGACTGCCAACTCACTCAATTAGTTAGCTGTCCAACCAGGCAGGACTCCATCTTGGTTGTGGTCCTTACAAATTGAGAAGCAGTTAGTTCAGATGAAGTTAGGGAATCACTGGCCAACAGTGATCACAGCCCTGACTGGTTTGTGTTAACCCTTGGGGAGAAAAGATCTCAGTTCAGGGCAGAGGTTTAAAGTTTCAGATGAGCTAACTTCAAAAAGCTAATACAGGTGCTTAGTGACAAGTTGTGCAATATCCAGGAAGTACTGGAAGTGGAAGACATCTGTCGGTAAATCAAACTAGCCATCCTGGAAGCTACAAAAATCTGTCAGGACAGTCACAACAATAAATAAGCATAAAAGACCAATATGGTTTAATGATCAGGTCAAAAAAATGATCAGGACCAAAAGAGAAGCTTTCCATTCGTACAAAAGGGACAAAAATGACAGCAAGTGGGAACAATTCAACTAAAGAAGCAAGGAGGCCAAGAGGGGGGTGGTGAGACTGGAAAAGGCATAGGCTGAATGGAGGATAGCGACAGGGGTCAAGGAAGGGAACAAACAGTTCTTTCTCTGTATAAGGGAAAAAGGAAGAAGAGGGGATAGTTAGACTGTTAGATGGAGACATGCTGGTTGAAGGAGATGAACAGAAGTCTACCATTCGGAACAACTTCTGTTCTGTGTTCATGAAGGAACATAACGGAACAATGCCTGAAAGCAACATTAAAGCAGCAAATTTGGTGATCAAACCAATGGAGCCACCAAATATTAGAGCCAACAGGATCTGGGAGGCACTAGTTGAGCTTAAAGCAAACCAAGCATCAGGGCCAGATGGGCTGCATCCTAGGGTATTGCGAGAGCTGGGGGAAGAATTAGTGTCGCCCTTCGCACGCTCGTTTAATCGATCACTTCAAACAGGGTTTGTGCCTGGGGACTGGAGATGTGCAGATGCGGCACTGCTCCACAAGGGCGGGGGTAGGGAGGAAACTGGTAAATACAGGCCAGTTAGCCTCACGTCAGTACTTGGCAAACACCTGGAGACTCTAATCAAAAAAATCTTACAGTACTAGAATACCTAGGGAGGTCAGGACTGCAGGACTGTAAACAGCATGGATTTGTAATAGGCAGGTCACACCAGCAAACCTAATTACATTTTTTTGACTGGGTAACAAAGGAATTGGACAAGGGTCACCCAGTGGACCTCCTGTACTTTGATTTTAGTAAGGTGTTTGAGTCTGTGCCACACAAGGATCTTCTTAAAAAGTTGGAGGACCTAGGTGCAGCCCAGAATATAATTAGCTAGGTGGGAAGTTGGCTAAAGGAAAAGAAGCAGAGGGTGGTAGTGAAGGGAGTGAAGTTAAGAGACGGAGAGGTCACAAAGAGTGTGCCTGAGAGCTTGGTCCTTGGCCCAGTCCTCTTCAACATATTCATTAATGATATTAGTATAGGCATCCAGGGCAAGCTCTCCCTCTTCACAGATGACATTAAGCTGGGTGGTAGGGTGGACAGTGAAGAGGCCATCAGTGACCTACAGAAGCCTCCAGAGGCTAAAAAAATGGCCAAAATATGGCAGTTGAAGTTCAATGAGAAAAAATGCAAAGTGATGCGCTTGGGTAAGGGCAACCCATGGACAGAATACTGGTTTGATGGAGTACAGCTCTGTACCACTCATGAAGCAAGAGACCTAAGGGTCATTATCGTGGACACCCTTAAACAATCCAGCCAGTGTAACAAAGCATACAATAAGGCAAATAAAATGTTGGAATGTGAAGGAAGAAGATTTGATGGTAAGAACAGGGAAGTGATCCGTCCGCTTTACAGGTCTCTGGTGGGATCCCATCTGGAGTACACTGTTCAGTTTGGGAATCCTCACCTTAGGAAGAACAGGGACAGACTGGATGCAGTTCAGCAGAGGGTGACTAAAATGATACAAGGGCTTCACTAACTCTTGGTTGAGGATCGAGTGAAGGCACTGGACATGTACTCTCTGGAGACCGGGGGATATGATTGAAACATTGAAGTTCATGAGAGGCTTAAAAAAGGTACCATACTCTGACCTGTTCAACAGGCAACTGCACTCAAACACTAGAGGACACAAATGGAAGTTGCATTGGGGATGCTTCAAGAGAGGCTTAAAGAAGCACTACTTCACTGAAAGGGTGGTGGAGACATGGAACAGGTTGCCAGCTGAAATAGTGGATATTAAGTCTGTTGCAGCATTCAAGCATGGGATGGATAGAGCAAGGGCTTCATGGAATCCAGTGGGAATTGGGAATGGCACAAAACCCATATGGGGGGACAAGGACCGAGATCGCTAATGGACTTGGACACAATGGGCAGACTGCGTGGACCAATGGTCTCCTTCTGCCGACTCTTTCTATGTTTCTGTATTTCAATGGGATTGTATACCTGTTCATGTCTTGTTTTGTGAATAAAAAAATACTACTACTATTAGTGGGAGCTGCAAGGAAAATCTGTAGCTACTTCAGTCATTTTGTAAAATGATGTGGTATCTTGGCTCACCTCCAGAAAAAAAATGGCTTGCTGATACAGCAACTAAAACAAGATGCTCCAAAAAGATGTAACTCAACATTTAACATGTGTGAGAGACTCCTCACACAAAATGAGGCACTCCACGATATACCAGGGAGACAATGTAGCAGATGGTGTTGTACAGAACTCATTCCGGTGGGGCCCCATGGAGCATTTTACATTGCTCTTGACTCCCTTTGAGGAAGCAACTCATAGAAACATAAACTTTGATGGCAGATAAGGACTGCTTGGCCCACCTAGTCTGCCCATTTCCCTATCTATTGGATAAGCTGCAGATCCTAGTTAACCAGCAGCCTACTTCCTCCTACCCCCGTCTATAATTGTCTTATGGCTGTCCCATGCATTCTTGAATTCCCCCACTGTTCTTGACCCCACAACCTCCTCAGAAAGGTGGTTTCATGTGTCCACCACTCTCCCTGTGAAAAAATATTTCCTCATGTTGCCCCAGAGCCGTCCCCCCTCTATCTTTAAATTGTGCCCCCTTGTTCTTGTACATTTCTTTTCGGACTTTGTTGATTCCTTTCAGGTACTTGAAAGTTTCTATTATGTTCTTCCTCTCCCTCTTTTCTTCAAGGGTATACATATTAAGCTCTCTTAGTCTCCCTTCATATGGCTTCTGATGCAGACCCTGCACCATTTTAGTTGCCCTCCACTGGACTGCCTCTATCCTGTCTGTCCATGCGGAGATGGGGTCTCCAAAACTGCACGCAGTACTCCAGATGGGGTGACACCAACTGTCCATACAGAGGCATAATAACTTCCTGTTTTCTACTGGTGATGCCTCTCCCTATACATCCCAGTATCCCCTCAGCTCTTCTTATTGCCTCCTCGTATTGCTTGTCTACCTTAAGGTCATCTGATATGACTACCCACAAGTCCCTTTCCATTTTTCCTGTGATTAATACCTCCCCCCCACTTGTGTACTCTTCACCTGGGTTTTGTTTCCCAGGTGCATCACTTTGCACTTCTTTGCATTGAATTTAAGCTGCCATACATACTTTTGACCATTTCTCCAATCTTGCCAAGCCTCTTCTCATCCTTTCCACCCCTTCCCCCCCAGTGTATCAACTCAATTATAGGTACATTAGGGAGCGTAGAAAGACAAAGAGAGGGATAGTGAAGCTGAATAGAATGGATGGTGGGTGGGCAGAGAGGGACAGTGAAAAAGCAGGGATATTGAGTGAATACTTCTGCTCACTATTCACAAAAGAGGAGGGGAGGTACCTAATCCAATCAACAGAAACACTCTGGATAGGGGGTCAATCCCAGTCCTTTCACAGAAGAAAGGGTTCTGAAAGAACTCTTAAAACTGAAGGTGGACAAAGCAATGGGGCCTGACGGGATTCAACCCAGAATTCTAAAAAAATTAAGGGGAGAACTAGTGAAACCACTGACTACCCTTTTTAACAAATCATGGGAGGATGGTGTGGTACCTGAGGACTGGAAGAGGGTAAATGTGATTCCCCTTCACAAAAGTGGGAGCAAGACAGAGGCAGAAAACTATAGACCTGTCAGATTGACCTCTGTGGTAGGGAAAATGATGGAATCACTTCCGAAGAAAAGAATTGTTGAGTACCTAGAGGCCAGTGGAACACAGGAAACATAGAAACATAGAAACATAGAATTTGATGGCAGTTAAGGACCGCTTGGCCCACCCAGTCCGCCCATTTCCCTACCTACTGGATAAGCTGCAGATCCTAGTTAACCAGCAGCCTACTTCTTCCTACCCCCAACCCCTAGAATGGCCTTATGACTGTCCCATGCATGCTTGAATTCCACCACTGATTTTGACTCCACAACCTCCTCTGGAAGGCTGTTCCATGCATCCACAACCCTCTCTGTGAAAAAATACTTCCTTAAATTACCTCTGAGCCGCCCCCCCTCTATCTTCAAATTGTGCCCTCTTGTTCTTGCACAGGACCCAATGTAACATGGATTCACAGTGGGAAGGTCATGTCAGACAAATCTAATCAATGTCTTTGACTGGGTGACCAAAGTAGTAAACCAGGGAGAGGATGTGGACATGGCCTCCCTAAACTTTAGCAAGGCATTTGACACAGTCCCACGCAAAAGATTAATAAATGAATTAGCCAGCCTGGGAGTGGGTCCCAGGGTGGTAGCCTGGGTAAAACACTGACTAGACAACAGGCCACAGAAGGTAATAGTAAACAGAGTCCACTCTGAAGAAAGGGGGGTTACTAATGGGGTGCCACAGAGGTCAGTACTAGGTCCAGTCCTTTTTAATGTCTTTATAAGTGACATTGCAGATGGACTAGAAGGAAAAGTATGCTTCTTTGCAGATGACACAAAGATCTGCAGCAGGGTTGATACACCATAGGGTGTGGAAAGGATGAGAAGGGACTTGGCAAGGTTGAAAGAATGGTCAGAAGTATGTCAGCTTGGATTCATTGCAAAGAAGTGCAAAATAATGCACCTGGCAAACAAAAACCCAGGGGAAGAGTACACAATGGAGGGGGGGGTAACAACAACAAAAATGGAAAGGGACCTGGGGTAATTATATTAGATGATCTTAAAGTTGGCAAGTGATGTGAGAAGGCAGTAGGGAGGGCTGGAGGATACTGAGATCTATAAGGAGAGGCATCACCAGCAGAAAACAAGAAGTTTTTATTCCTCTGTACAGACAGTTGGTGAGACCCCATCTGGAGTACTGCATTCAGTTATGGAGACCCCTTCTCTGCAAGGACATAGACAGAATGGAGGCAGTCTAGAGGAAGGCAACTAAAATGTTGCAGATTCTGCAAGAGAAGCCATATGAGGAGAGACTAAAGGAGCTTAATATGTATACCCTTGAGGAAAGGAAGGAGAGGGGGGCATGATAGAAACTTTTAAGTACCTTAGCAGAATCAACTAAGTCCAAGAGGGTAGCATCTTTCAGAAAAAGAGATGTGCAAGGACAAGAGGACATAATTTGAAGATAGAGGGGGCTGGCTCAAGGGGCAATGTGAGGTAGTATTTTTTCTCAGAGAGGGTTGTGTTTGCATGGAACCACCTTCCTGAGATGGTTGTGAGGTCTAAAACTGTGGGAGAATTCAAGAATACATGGGTCAGACATAAGGCAATTCTTGTGGGGGGTAGGAAGAAATAGAGTGTTAGTTAACTAGGATCTACAGCTTAGCCAGTAGGTAGGGAAATGGGCAGACTAGGTGGGCCAAGAAGCCCTTATTTGACGTCAAAGTCTAAGTTTCTATGTTTTTATGTAACTCTGTTGCAGATCTTTGTGTCATCTGCAAAGAGGCATACTTTTCCTTCCAGACCCTCTGTAATGTCTCCTATTGAGACATTAAAGAGGACTGGTCCTAGTACTGAACCATGTGGTACCTCACTAGTATCCCCCCTTTCTTTAGAGTGAGTTCCATTTACCATTACCCTATGCGTCCTGTTGTACAGCCAGTTTGTTACCAAGACTACCACCCTGGGACCCACTCCCAGGCTGGCTAACTTGCTTATTAATCTTTTGTGTGGTACTGTGTCAAATGCCTTGCTAAATTCTAGGTAGGCTATATCCAAAGCCCCTTCCTGGTCTACTACTTTGGTCACCCAGTCAAAGAAATCTATTAGATTCATCTAACATGACCTTCCTGCTGTGAATCCATGCTGCCTTGGGTCATGTGCCCCGCTGGCCTCTAGTTACTCAACAGTTCTTTCTTTCAGAAGTGATTCCATCATTTTCTCTACCACTGAGGTAAAACTAACAAGTCTGTAGTTTCCTGCCTCTGCCTTGCTACCACTTTTGTGAAGGAGAATCACATCCACCCTCCTCCAGTCCTCAGGAACCACCCCATCCTCCCATGATTTGTTAAAAAAGGTAGTCGGTGGTGTAGCTAGGTCTCCTCTTAGTTCTTTTAGAATTCTGGGGTGAATCCCGTCAGGCTTCATTACTTTGTCCACTTTGAGTTTTAGGAGTTCTTTCAGGACCCTTTCTTCTGTGAATGGACTGATGTCGACCTCACTTCCCAGAGTGCTTCTATTGTTTGGTTTAGGTAACTTCTCTCCCTCTTCTTTTGTGAATACTGAGCAAAAGTATTCCTTCAGTATCTCTGCCTTTTCACTGTCACCCTCAGCACACCTTCCCACCCCTTTATTAAGCTTCACTATCCCTCCCTTGACCTTTCTTTGATCCCTAATATACCTATAAAAGGTTTTATCCCCTTTGTTAACTGAGTCGGCTATCTTTTCCTCGGTTTGTGCCTTTGCTATTCTGACTGCCTTCCCCGCTTCCTTCTGCTTTAACTGATTCAGTTCCCTGTCCTGCTCCTTCTGTGATTCCTTATACTTCCTGAATGCTGTTGTTTTCTCCTTACCTTCCCTACCTCTTTTGAGAATCATCAATCAATCAATATCAATAAATATTTTATTTATAAAGGGCCTTTCGTAATCAGGATGCTGTACAGCAATAAGACACAGTATATAAACAACAATATAAATTATTTCAATTCAGTCTGGCTAGGCCTGAGAAAATAAATACATTTTAACATAGTTTTAAAACTACCGACGGTCAGGCATTCTCTTAACCGACGAGGTAGAGAGTTCCACAGGGTTGTTGCTGCAAATGAAAAAGCACAAGCCGCAGAAGTTTTTAAATGAACCCTAGGAACCTCTAGCAATCCCTCATTGGCAGATTGGAGAGGACAATTGGCAAAGTAGGGAGTCAAGAGATCTTTCAGGTAGTCAGGTCCCTGTTCATGTAGGACCTTAAAGGAAAGCAAGCATACCTTATAGGTGATCCGACACTGAACTGGCAGCCAGTGCAGCTCGCGCAGCACAGGCATAACGTGACTGGTCCTAGAAGTGCCAGTCAGCAGAAAGGCTGCAGCGTTCTGTGCCAGCTGCAAGTTGCAGATATCAACCCCAGATAGCCCTAGGTAGAGGGCATTGCAGTAGTCAAGACGGGTAGTAATGAAGGCATGGACCAATGTTGGAAGGTCACTTGGAGGAACCAGGTGTTTCACCTGGGCGATATTCTTTAGATGGTAAACTGAGAATTTAGCCACACCCGACACCTGAGATTTCAGGGTCAGACCATCTTCAAAAATAACACCCAGGTTACGCACCCAGTCTGAGTAAGTGAGCTGGACACCATCAAGCCATAGGCCTGGCATGTACCCAGCCCCAAAACCCGCCCCCGGGTGACCCGGGTCCACAACCAAAATTTCAGTCTTATCTGGATTCAGCCTCAGCCAGCTCGAGTTCATCCATTCTTTGATCTCGGAGAGGCAACTATTTAACACAGCCACCGTATCAACCTGTCCAGGCACAAAAGACATGTACAGTTGAGTATCATCTGCATAGCAGTGAAAACTCAAGCCGTATCATCTAATGATATCTCCCAATGGCTGCATATTCACTGCAAACAACATGGGTGCCAATATGGAGCCCTGCAGCACCCCACAGGACAGGGAGAGGGCATCAGAGGAATAAATTCCAGTGACCATTCTTGGAGACCTACCTGCGAGGAAAGATTGAAACCATTCGAGGACTGTACCTGACAGTCCGCAAAGGAACCGCAGGGTCTCCAAAAGCACCCCATGGTCCACAGTGTCAAAGGCTGCTGAAAGATCAAGAAGGACAAAGATGGTACAAGCCTTTCGATCTCTCACCATTAGGAGGTCATTAAGTACCCAAACAGGGGCTGTCTCTGTGCTATGCTTCTTCCTAAAACCAGACTGGAGAACTTCATAGACATTGTGAGTTACAAGATGATCATCCAGCCGCAGTGCAACCACCTTCTCAATAACCTTCCCCATAAAAGGAAGGTTTGAGACAGGTGGGTAGCTAGCTGGATCGTTGGGATCCAAGGAGGATTTTTTAAGGAGTGGTAGGATGACTGCCTCCTTTAGGGGGTCAGAAAGACTTCCCTCTCCAAGGATCTCCATACAATTTCAGCTAGGATTGGGCAGATAGCATCTACACACCCCACTAATAGGTGAGTAGGGCCTGGATCCAAACTACATCAGGTTGGGGACAAAGTCTGGACAATCTTCACAATGTCCATGAATTCCGGTCAGCTGAAATCAGTCCAGACAGACTGGGTGCTCACTACCTCCCATTGACCTCTGCAACCCCTTATGGAAAGAGCCGGGCCAATTCCGGCCCTGACGCTGGCAACCTTATCTGCGAAGAACCAAGCTAGCTTATCACACTTATTTTGAGAAAATACTCCTCTGGACTGAAGACAGACTGGATTGTACAATCCGTTGACAGTTCAGAAGAGCTCAACTGGTCGATTCTGTGCAGCAGAAATATCCCTGGGCAGGAACTCTGCCTTCTTGTAGGTGATTTCTGATTGATAGCCCTCATAATGTTCCATCAATCTAAGCCTGTCAGCATCAAGGCCGGACTTCCACTATGCTCTCTCCAGCCTTCGACCAACCCGTCTCAGCTCCTTCAAGAACCCATCATACCAGGGGGACCTTGGGCAAAGAGTGAGTGTTCGAATATGAACAGGAGCAATCAAGTCCAGGGCATCTTCCACTGCATTATTATAGGCTAGTACTAGATACCCCAGATTTGTGCTTTCACTCAGCAGTCCTGAAAGGTCAAGAATCGCTGACAGACCATCTGGGGTAACTCCCCTTAAAAGGCGGTACCAGCCCATCTCCAATGGGGTAGGTTTATTTGGGGGGCCCCAAAACTGAACCCTACGGTACGATGGTCAGACCAATTGACTGGTTTCACCCCCAAGTCAGAAATCTCCATCCCCAGGAGGAACAACACATCCAATGAGTGACCTCCTATATGGGTAGAGGAGGTAACAGCCTGTGTGAGGCCCAGCATTGTCATTAGCTGGAGGAGATTTTGACCAAACTGCTAGAGTTCACCATCGACCCAGGCATTAAAGTCCCCCAGAATAATCCATCTGGGAGACTCCAATACCATATCAATGATGAAGTCTGCAATCTCCTGCAGAAATAAGCCCCCATTCACCTGGTGGATGGTAAATGAGGAGTATCCTGCAACCTACACCCTCTCCCATGATACACTCAAAGGATCTGGTGATTCCTACTGGAACCTCCACAAGGCTCAATTTGGTTTTAAAAAGATGGCTACATCCCCACCCTATGATCCAACCTCGGGCGGTGAATCACTGAAAACCCAGCTGGGTATGGGAACAAGACAGGGATTACCCCTGTCCTGGCACCATTTTGCCCCAGGGCGTCGCCTGGTCCCTACCACCCCAATTCATCCCCCCTTTCCATTCCCCCACCAGGCCCAGTTCCCCACCCCTTTCCATTCCTCCTAACAATCCCTAGCCTGCCACAAACCCACCATGCCACATGGCCAGCTCGGCAACCAACTACACCTCACATACCCTCCCCTTCTACCCATCACATGATGTGCTAGCTCCCACCCACACATGTATACATATAGTGACAGGATGTTGCTATAGCTGTATTCGCCCCTCTGTCCAGTAGCCCTGTGAACAAGTGCCACTATTGAGTCACCCTTTTTGAAATGGTCAGTAGTGGATGCCCTTATCATGGGATACCTCAGTTAAATGAAGTGACATGGCTGGCAATTATTTTAATGTTTTTATGCATTTCCTGCATTATTTATGATTTTATCCAAAACAATACTATACTTTTATTAAATGAAGTTTTCCAAAATTAAAGCTACTGATTTTGCAATGTGTTTAATTGCATTATACTACCACCACCTAGTGGCCAAAATTGAGCATTGCGAGTGACTTGTCATGTAAACAGGCAGAACCTCTATAAGAACAGTCTACTTATAGGACAATTGTTTTGTGGCAAATGGGGTGTTCTTATAAACAGGCTGCACCCCCTAGGTATCCTATGTGTGTTTCTGCCTAAATTGTTGTTTCTTCACTTGCAATGTTTGCTAAATAACTTTTTGTGGAAGGGTGGTGCCATCCGTAGTTCTTATTTCAAGCTCACTGCACCAAAGTTTAAGGGTGGGTTGCATCTCTCAGATATATTTTTTACACTATTGTGCCCTTCATGGCATTAAACTTTACCAATGGGTATGCCATTCAAGAGAGCAGACATAACCTTGATAATACACCTCTCTGGATAGAAAATGAGCATTTCCTCTGTCAATGTGCCAGAATACAATTTCATAACCTGCTTTATACTAAGCTATCCCAATTACCCCTCTCTCTCTGTCTTTGGTTAGTCCATGAAGGTACAACAACAGCTCAGATCTTACCTAAGTTTGGGCTGGACCAAAAGCATGACCCAGGCCATCATTGGAAATCCCAACATTTGCATTGCTGGATGTCCCATTCCCATTTCCATTTGTCCTCAGCTCTGTGACATTTCACTTGCATCCTTATTAGAGGAAAACAGATCGGTACCCTTTTCGTACCTTTGAAGAACACTTTCATATCCCAAGAGTATTTAGTTTTAAATATCTCCAATTAACTCATGCAGTGTCTTCATACCTGGGACCCAAGCTCTGAATACTGCTGAAACCCTCTCAGCCTGAACGTTTTTCTTTCATTGGTATTACAGCCGTACCCTGTGTCTGGACTATACCACCTGTTTCAACCCTTTGACACTAATACTCCAACTGGAATTTGTTACTACTGGATGTAAGCCCTTAACCTTCCTAAGGATCCCCACAGTATAGCACACCATATGATGAGATTTATACAAATACGTTAAACAGACAGGCTACGTCTAACCCAATTTCAAATTCTTCACAACTTATATTACATCTCATATAAGCTTCATGAAATGGGCAGACTTCCATGTGCATCAAGTGTTCTATGTTGGTAAGACAAAAGGAAGCCTGAAAATGACAGTAGGTGAACACGTCAGGGCCATACAAATACAAGATGTAACATATGCCACAGCAGTATACCAGTAGTAGCTTTGACCCCACACTTCACTGTTTTAGTTTCACAGCCATTGACAAGGTATATTAAAACCCCAGAGGTTGAAATTTTGACAATCTCATGTTAGAATGATAGAATTATTGGATTCTTACACTCAAGGCCACTGAGTCACCAGGCCTAAACACCAAGTTTGACATGCGTCCCTATTTAAAAAAAAGGAAACACTAATGTAATTGAGGGAATGTACAGATATTACTTAGAAATGTATTTTTTTAAACTTTTAGTATACTTAAATATGTTTAAACCTACTGTTTTTTCCCCAGATCTTTTCTATGTTATGATTCTTTTTTCAACCCCTTTTACCTTTGCTATTTTATCTAAAGTATTATCATGGAGATGGTCAATAAATGAAATCAGAATCTGCATAACAAAATTATATAAGTTAACAATGGGTATCTAATTCTGTATATGTGTAATGTGGGGGTACTGTACTTTAGGAGGGCTGACTTTGGCAAGATGGGAGAGTGCCTCAGAAAAGTACTAGCAAACAGGCTAGAAGGAGGTATGGAGCAACAATGGGGAATCATCAAAACTGCCATCACAGAGGCAACAAGCCTTTGTGTGAGGCAAATAAACAAATCAAAATGAAAGAAAAAGCCACTATGGTTCTCAAAAGAGGTGGCTGTGAAAGTCAGGAAGAAAAAGATAGCATTCCAGAAGTATAAGGAAACATAGAAGGAGCAGGACAGAGAGCTATACCAGTTAAGGCAGAAGGAAGAAGGGAGGGAAGTCAGAATAGCAAACGCCCAAACTGAGGAAAAGATAGCCAACTCAGTTAAGAAGGGAGATAAAACCTTTTATTGGTACATCAGCAAGCGTAGAAAGACAAAGGGAGGGATAGGGAGGCTGAATAGAATGAACGGTGGGTGGGCAGAGGGGGACAGTGAAAAAGCAGGGATACTGAACGAATATTTCTGCTCAGTATTCACAAAAGAGGAGGGGGAAGTGCCTAATCCAATTAACAGAAGCACTCTTGATAGGGGGGTCGATCCCAGTCCTTTCACAGAAGAAAGGGTTCTGCAAGAACTCCTAAAACTGAAGGTGGACAAAGCAATGGGTCCTGATGGAATTCACCCCAGAATTCTAAAAGAATTAAGGGAGGACCTAGTGAAACCACTGGCTACTCTTTTTAATAAATCATGGGAGGATGGTGTGATACCCGAGGACTGGAGGAAGGCGGATGTGATTCCCCTTCACAAAAGTGGGACCAAGACAGAGGCAGGAAACTACAGACCTGTCAGTCTGACCGCTGTGGTAGGGAAAGTGATGGAGTCACTTCTGAAGGAAAGAATAGTTGAGTACCTAGAGGCCAGTGGGGCACAGGACCCAAGGCAGCATGGGTTCACAGTGGGAAGGTCATGTCAGACAAATCTAATAGATTTCTTTGACTGGGTGACCAAAGTAGTAGACCAGGGAGGGGCTGTGGACATGGCCTACCTAGACTTTAGCAAGGCATTTGACACAGTCCCACACAAAGATTAATAGTCAAATTAACCAGCCTGGGAGTGGGTCCCAGGGTGGTAGCCTAGGTAAAACATTGGCTGCACAACAGGACACAGAAGGTAATTGTAAATGGAGTCCACTCTGAAGAAAGATTGGTTACTAGTGGGGTACCGCAGGGTTCAGTATTGAGTCCAGTCCTTTTTAATGTCTTCGTCAGTGACATTGCAGAGGGACTGGAAGGAAAAGTATGCCTTTTTGCAGATGACACAAAGATCTGCAATAGGGTTGATACACAAATAGGCGTGAAAAGGATGAAAAGGGACTAGGCAAGGTTGGAGGAATGGTAGCTAGGATTCAATGTAAAGAAGTGCAAAACAAGAACCCAGGGGAAGAATACACAATGGGTGGGGAGGTAGTAACAACAACAGAAAAGGAAAGGGACCCGGGGGTAATCATATCAGATGACCTTAAGGTTAGCAAGCAATGTGAGAAGGCAGTAGGGTGGGCTGGGGGTATACTGGGTTGAATAGGAGAGGCATCAGCAGCAGAAAACAGGAAGTTGTTATCCCTCTGTACAGACAGTTGGTGAGACCTCATCTGAAGTATGTGCGTCAGTTCTGGAGACCCCATCTCTGCAAGGACATAGACAGGCTAGAGGCAGTCCAGAGGAGGTCAACTAAAATGGTGCAGAGTCTGCAAGAGAAGCCATATGAGGAGAGACTAAAGGAGCTTAATATGTATACCCTTGAGGAAAGAAGGAGAGGGGACATGATAGAAACTTTTAAGTACCTCAGTGGAATCAACAAAGTCCAAGAGGGTAGCATCTTTCAGAAAAGAGACGTGCAAGAATAAGGGACAGAATTTAAAAGATAGAAGAGGGTTCAGGGACAATGTGAGGAAGTATTATTTCACAGAGAGGGTAGTGGATGCATGGAACATCCTTCCTGAAGAGGTTGTGGGGTCTAAAACTGTGGGAGAATTCAAGAATGCATGGGACAGACATAAGGCAATTCTTGTGGGGGGTAGGAAGAAATAGGCTGTTGGTTAACTAGGATCTGCAGCCTATCCTGAAGGTAGGGAAATGGGCAGACTAGATGGGCCAAGCGGTCCTTATCTGCCATCAAAGTCTATGTATACTTTTTGTGTGTGGAGCTCATATTTATCCCCCTCCCCACACATCCATATTCCTCCTAGTCCCTTTCTTCCTTTCTTCCCCCCACATACTTTCCTTTCATTTACCCTCAGTATCTTTCTTTCCTATTTTGCAGCCATGACTATCCTGTTATTTTTTTTTTTAAAATATGTCAGCATAGTGATTTGGCAGTAAGGAGTCTTTTGGTGTTTACATTATATTTAATTATACATACAGTATATGCACTTTAGTCACATTAGTAAGATGCACTAAATGGTTTTTAATTAAGATATTAAACAGGGCTGGCCTGGCGACGCAGAGGGCTGAGGCAGTGGCACCTCCTCAAACCACAGCGGCGACCTTGGTTTGGGAGCGGACTTGGGTTGCTAGGGGTCAGCGGGGGGGGTGGGAGTGGATTGAGCATCTGAAGGACTGCTCTCCTCTCCTGGGGTGGGTTAGGGTGATGCCTCGCTCTGTCGTAGCCCCTGGTGGAGACTGGGAGCACTACAAGATGTGGTGTGACATCAGGGGTGCCAGGAAAATGGAAAACCCATCCAGAGTGGCCAGGATGATGGCAGATGATCTGCCGACACCACTGAAGAACTCTTGAGGAGCCTGACCACCTCAGCAGTGCCCTGGGGCTGGGAGAAAGAGTGTGCTAGCTGCCCTACTGGTCCCTTCCCCCTCAGAGGAGGGGGACCCACCCGGTGAAGGGTTACACTGAGCTACCCCAGGGTTGGCTGCTGTCTTAGGTGGGGGGGGTTCCAAGGGAGAACAGTAGGTGGATGTCAGTGATCATGGTTGCCTGTAGGAAATGGCAGATCCAGGGCACGTAGGAGGGGATAAAGAAATAATGCAAAAAAAAGATATTAAACAGATATTTTCACTTCATTAATTATGTAAGCATCACAGAGTGTCATAAGCTGTCACAGTATCACATGCTGCCTTTTAGCCAATATATAGGTGGTTTCTAAGTAAAGTCTTTAGCCTTTGAAAAAGGATCCAGTGTTCAAAGCATGTCCGGCAAGACTATATCCATCGTTGGGTTGTCTTTACAATAAATGTAAGTTAATCACTTTATTTGGTGTGGTGTCCCATTTATGGGCTTGAGTGTGCGGAGACTCCTACTATATTCTACTCTGTGTAGTCTTTTAGCATCTCAGACATTGTGCACACTGTTTAGAGTTTTTTAAATAAAACAAAATAAGTGGGATCCACTTATAATATGACACTAGGATGCCCAATCCTGGTGTCGAATGCCCCCCACAGTCCATTGTCTTATTACTTAGCCAACATCAGGGGGACCAATCCCTGTGTTGGCATTTAGAGCCTCCCCCAGCAGTGTGGAACACTGGGCAGCCCACCCCCAGAATCACAAAATAATTTTTTACTTAAATCCTGCAAAAAAGTAAATAATTCCCTGACATCTTTTTCTTACCCAATAAAAAGAAAATGGTCCAAAATGGTCCCTAGTCTTCACCTCCTTCCCCATCCCCCCATCCAGATCCTCTCACTAAGCACCCAACACCCCCACACACCCCTTACTCTATACTTACAACTGGAGCTAGAACGCTGTAATCTTCTGTGGACCGAGACACATCTGCACTATTTAAGGTTGAACCGTGAACTGAGGAATAAAGGTAAGTGCCGCAAAATGTATTTCAATGGAGTTTTGAACTTATGTTCATAACTTTGTCATTTTTTAGAATTTTTCATCCAAATTTTCAACATGGCCTTTTTAGGGCCCCACCTCATGAACACTGCAACTGTCATTTCATTAACCGGGCCTGGAAGGTGATTTTGTGGTTGCTGTGCAAAATCACCTTTCAGGACTGAATAACACAATTTTGCTGCAAGCGTTCATGAGGTGGGTTCCCAAAAAGACTATGTTGAAAATTTGATGAAAATATTCCTAAAAATGTCTGAGTTACAAGCATTTGTTGAAATTTTTCTATGGACGCGCATTACTTTGCTGATTTTCTGTATTTTGACTTCAAATTTCCAACATAGCAATTTTTCACACTACTTCATGAACGCTACATTTGTCATTTTATACATTCTATCCAAAATGTGTTTTCACACCTGTGGCACAAAATGGTGTTTTGGTAAGGATTTGAAGGTTTTCACCTATGGGGTTAATGTGTTGGGGTCATAAGAAGATTATGTTTATAGCGTGGGGTCAGAATATGAAAAAAATGCCCCAGTTATGACCATGCATTGCAATTTCGCTACACCCACTTGTAACTTCCTAAATATTAAATATTTTTACCCCAGATTTTCAAAATAGCCCTCTTATTACCTCACCTCGTGTACATCAGAGCTGACATTTTTCAAATCCTGGTCAAAATGCATTTTTGCAGCTGTGGCACGAAATAGCATTGCAGTTGTGCAGAATTACATTTTGGCAGGAATTCAAACATTCTCTGTACTGGGTACATGAGGTGGGGTAATAAGATGGCTATGTTGACAATTTGGTCACTGTTGTCCTATAAATGGATGTGCAGGGCCCAGAGGACCCTGTGCTTCCACAGCTACATACATATACGTATCTATGGAGGGATGGGAATGCAGAGTCCAAAGAACCCTACACTCATACAATAAAATAAGGATACCATTATACTAGCTCAAAAAGTAAGGAAATAAGTTGCAAAAAATGTTAATGCTCCAGATAGGGCCAAAGTGATAACAGAAAATGCAAGTAAGGGTTTCCCTAATACCTCACCCTCCCAAACCAGGCAGGAGAGCAGTTGTGGGGAATGCCTTGGGCTTTTCAAGTATGTCTGGGGTGGAGTTGTGCCAACAAGGTGATTTGGCACCTTGATAACTTAGCCATTTTTCAAACTTTTTGCCCCAAATGTTCAAAATAATTTTTTTGTGACATCACCTCATGAACAATGCAAGTGATGTTAATAAAATCTGTCCTGAAAGATGATTTCATGGTTGCTGCATGAAATCACCTTTCAGGAAGGAGCTGAACATTTTCTCTACCATAGTTCATGAGGTGGGGTAATAAGATGGCTATGATGAAAGTTGGATTTAAAAATATTTTAAAAAATCAAAGTTGTGAGCCTATGTTGAATTTTGTGAACACAGGCTCATTATTTTGGTAATTTGCAATATTTTTACCCCACATTTACAATATAGCCATATCTTTGTAGCACCTCTTGAATTTGACAGCTGTCATTTTTCAGCTCCTGGCCTAAATGTTTTTACACACAAAAAGGTAATTTCATGATCTCTGCATGAAATCACCTTTTGGGCAGGAGTATAAGATTTTCCCTACCTGTGTTCATGAGGTGGCATCAAAAGAAGGCTATGTTTAAAGTTTGGAGTAAAAATGTTAAAAAACAAGTAAATTATGAGCCTACGTTGAATTTTATAGACACAGACTCATAACTTTGGTAATTTTCAATATTTTTAACCCAGATTTACAACATAGTCATATCTTTACAGCACCTCATGAATGTGACAGCTGCCATTTTTCAGCTCCTGGCCTAAATGTTTTTTTTACATCCAAAAAGGTAATTTCATGATTCCTACATAAAATCACCTTTTAGGCAGGAGTATAACATTTTCTCTACCCTTGTTCATTAGGTGGTATCATATGAAGGCTATGTTTAAAATTTGGTGTAAAAATTATAAAAAAACAAGTTATGAGCCTACATTGAATTTTGCAAACACAGACTCATAACTTTGATAATTTTCAATATTTCTAACCTAAATTTACAACATAACCATATCTTTGCAACACCCCATGAATATGATAGCTGTCATTTTTCAGATCTTGGTCAAAATGTTTTTTTTTTTTTTTACATCCCGAAAGGTGATTTTACAGTGTCTGCATGAAATCACCTTTAGTACAGGAGTTGAACATTTTTTCTGACCTTATTCATGAGGTGGGGTCATAAGAAGGCTTTGTTTTAAATTTGGTATAAAAATATTTAAAAAAAAATAATGAGGCTATGTTGAATTTTGCAAATGTAGGCTCATAACATTGGTAATATTCAATATTATTACCCCAGATTTTCAACATAGACTTTTCTTTACAGCACCTCATGATTTTGAGCCCCCCTCCGCCGGAGGCGCCGGAGGTCACGAGGGCTGTGCTGAACTGCCCTCCCTGCTAGGATTCACCCCCTCCCCCGAGTAGCTGGAGGTCACGAGGGCCAGACAGAAAAGCCCTCCCTGCCCAGAATCAACACAAGAGCCTCAAGGTAATTACCAAGCAAAGTGCCCTGCTGCAGTCGCGACCGTCAGGAGCTCTCCTGGCTGTGGACAAACCTGCAGTCGGTTCAAACTTGTGCTTTGGCGCCTTTTCCAGGCTTGCACTCTGATAGCCTCTCTCACACAGTGCCAGGAGGTCCCAGAGAACTTTACTATTTCTGTTGGACAATTTCTGTAAATTCCCTGTGCCTAAGGTAGCTAGCCTGATTAACTCTGTAGCCTTGGACAAAAAAAGAAAAACAGGGGAAAAGGATACTGTGTTCTAGCCTGTTGTAAACTGTTGTAATTTTCTCTGTCCTAGTCTTGCTGCTGCTGCTGCAGAGCCACTAGTCTTTCACCCTCCCTAAGACTGCCCGCCCCCTCACGCTAATCCTCTCTACCTGCCTACTTAACCTCGCTCTTTTCCCTATCCTACAGATTTTGAGCCCCCTTCCCCCGAGGAGCCAGAGGTCGCGAGGGCTGAGCTGAACTGCCTTCCCTGCTAGGATTCACCCCCCGAGGAGCTGGAGGTCACGAGGGCCAGACAGAAAAGCCCTCCCTGCCCAGAATCAACACAAGAGCCTCAAGGTAATTACCAAGCAAAGTGCCCTGCTGCAGTCGCGACCGTCAGAAGCTCTCCTGGCTGTGGACAAACCTGCAGTCGGTTCAAACTTGTGCTTTGGCACCTTTTCCAGGCTCACACTCTGATAGCCTCTCTCACACAGTGCCAGGTGAAGCCCCGTCGAATGCTGCACGTTCGGCTCCCCACCGCCCCCACCACCACCCTTGGTCGGCTCTCCCTTTTATAGAGTTACTCACATAGGGAGCCAGAACCAATCAGTTGACTTTCCCATTTGCTGATTATACCCTTCCAGCACTAGAGGGAGCCTGCACTCAGTTTCTACTCTAATGATATATCACTCACAAGCATGATCCTTGCTATACTGGTACTCCTCTACCACGGCACCCACTGCTCACCTCGACCCTTTATATCTCCCACTGATCTGCCCCTCCAAACCACAATCCCCACTCTCAATTCCCTGTTTTTCCCTCAGCTTATTGCACATCTACCCCTCTGTCCATCCCCAAATCCATCCTGTACCCTGGACTACCACTCTACTCCACCCACCCACCCCTAAGCGCTACCCCAGTATCATGTACCCTATCACATGTGGTCAATCTCCTCGCTAGCGTCTCCAGTTCTTTTCTCTCTTCCCATCCCATGCACCTCCCTGGTGAGGTCTCGGCAGCTGCATATGCACCCCACCCTCAGCAACCACTACCCTGTGAGGCGCCTAATTGTTATGCTGCTCCTGCTCTCCGGCAATGTGCACCCTAACCCTGGGCCTGCCAACTCTGCCATGCCTAAGCCCACCGGTGGCAGTGGTCTCCGAATTGCTTTCATGAACATATGCAGTCTCCCCAAGAAAACTGCAGCCCTCCAATGCTGGGTTATGCAACACTCCCCTGACATCCTCATGCTAGCAGAGACCTGGCTCTCCCCGCTCATGCCTGACTCAGCTGTCTCTCTACCAGGCTTTTCCCTGTTCAGGGCTGATAGGTTGGGCAGGTGGGGAGGGGGGTGTGCTATCTACCTGCGCGACTCGGTCCTGGGCCATGCCCTCCCTACCCCTGAGCTCAACCATGGGGCGCAAGCCATTACTCTTAAGATCACTCCTTACCTTGGTCATGGCCCTTTACCTAACCACGCGCTTACATACCCCGAGTACAAAACTTAGCGGTCACCTCCCTCCTTGACTATCTATCCACCTTACCCCAGAAGGCTGAACAACTAATATTGGGTGACTTAAACACCAACTGGCTCAGTTCCTCGTCTGATACTATAAAGGATGAGCTTGCAGCCCTTGACCTGTCTCAATTGGTCACCGCCCCCTCGTCTTAACAAAGCAACGGAACCAGCTCCTCTTGGGCGTAATCCTCTCTAACCGGCCACATAAAGTGGCATCCATACTTGTCCTTGTGGACTCACTTAGCGACCACTCCCCCGTCATCTGCTTTTGGTCCTCCCCCACTCTCAGCCCTGTGTACAGCAGCACCCCACGATGCAGGTTTCTCCCCAGGGGTCTTGACAACCTCAAACGCCACCTTGCACAAGTCAACTGGACCCCAGTGGCCTGTGCTCCAGACATAAACTCTGCACTAACCTACCTCACTACAGCCTTCATCCACACCTGTGATCTGTTTGCCCCCATCACCACATCTAGAAAAAAAGAACGGTCTGCTACATGGATATCCCCTGCACTGATCCAGCAACTAAAAAAGCGGGATAATCTCTGGCACATAGCAAATGACTCTGGTAGAGTGGCTGACAGACAAGCCTATAGGGCAGCCCATAACCAATGCACCTGGGCCATCAAGCAGGCAAAAGCTAAATACTATCAGGCTGCGTTGACATCCACCTGGAGCTCATCCAGAGCCTTCTGGGACAACATTAAAGAACTGAATGGTAAAACCCGCTCCCCCCCTCCATCTCAGATTGACATAAACGGGGCTGTCTCGACAGACCTAACATGTATTGCTGACTGCCTTAATAAAACCTTCACGGACTTAAGTGCAGTTCTCCCTGCCCACTTTTTTGACCCGGTTGCCACGTCCACCCACATTCACATCTCAAGGCCACTATTCCACTTCCAGATGATCTCACCCTGCGATGCCAAACCTTTTTTATAAAGTCACTCGCCTCCCATAACCCAAGTAATGACCTCTTGACTCCAAGATGCTCCACTACACTGGATGTCATGCTAATCCCCTCACGCTTATCATAAACAAATCCTTATGCTTAGGTCAATTCCGGATGCTTGGAAGCCGCTGATAATCCCCATCCATGAGTCTGGGGACCGTATGCTATCAAATAACTATAGGCCCATCTCCATCCTCCCCCCCATCCAAAGCTTTAGAAAAAATAGTATCCACACAGCTCACAGAATACCTATCTAAGCACAACCTTTTATGTCCTGAGCAACATGGGTTTCGTCCTGGCCACAGCACGACCACTGCCCTTCTGGAATTCTCCCACCACATACACTCCACGCTTGACAAGGGTCAACTTGCAGGGGCAGTATTCATAGACCTATCTAAGGCATTCGACACTGTGTGCCACCCCTTGCTGTTAAACTCCCTATGCCAACTGGGACTCTCATCTGGCCCACTGAATTGGTTCTCTAGCTACCTGCATAACAGGTCCCAAAGAGTTAAACTAAATGGGACCCTCTCCTCCAACCTACCAGTACTCTCAGGGGTCCCGCAAGGCTTCATCCTTGGACCCACCCTTTTCAGTCTATTCCTAAACACCCTCCCAAACTCCTGTTCCAGCAAAATACTGCTCTACACTGATGATGCAGTAATCCTAGCATCACACCCTGACCCGCTCCTACTCCAAGGCACGCTGCAAAGCGCCTTCCTCCAAGCCGAAAAATGGTTCAATAATCATCGACTAGTCCTGAACCTGAAGAAAACAAAGTCCATGCTGTTCTCACACCGGCAAAACAGCACTAAGGACACTCCCCTTCACATCACCACCAGCATGCTCCTCCCACTAGAACAGGTAACATCCTATAAGCACCTGGGCGTCACCTTTGACCCAGGCCTTACATTCCACGCCCACCTAAAAGCCCTGTCATCGGCCATGAACTCCAGGATCGGGCTCCTCTACCGTCACAAAGATTGCCTCCCGGAATCTGCATTAAAACTAGCCATTACCTCATCAGTGTTGTCACTGGCCGACTCACGGACTTCCCATTTACGAGCGGCTGATCCCACCTCCTTATCTAAGGTCCAGACCTCTATTAACAAAGCCTGTAGGCTCCTTACACGGTGCTAACAGCAGAACTCACACCTGTCTGCTTACTCTACCGCCAACATACTTACTCTTGAGGAAAGACTGAAATATCATACCTGCCTGCTGGCCAAAAAATCCATGTCAGGGCTTTGCCCACTAGGGGTCTCTGCACCACTGCAGCTGGCTGTCCGGCCCCTGCCAACCCGTAACTCCATCGCAGCCACCTTCATAGTTCCCAGGGCTAGGACCTCTCCGCTGCCAAAGATCCTTTCATCATAAAGCCCCCCCTTGGTTTAACTCCCTTCCCGAGGCTATCACTAAGATCCCTGGGATTGGTCGGTTCAAAACCGCCCTCCGTCAACATATTAATGACAGTCGATGTTGTAAATATTGATAGTTGACCAAAACCCTGCCCATATAGCCCTGTGCCCTTTGGATCCCTTAGATGACTGGATACTGACTGTAACAATGATGTTATATATTGATGTATAATATGCTATTTAATTGATGTGTGTATCTCAACATATGCGTGTACCTGTACAATTGCTGCCTGTAACTCCACGTGTGTACGTATCTCACCTGTATGTAATCCCTGTCCTAAAACCTCACTTATTGTTGTCTCCCCCCAATGACAAGGTACCTTTGTAAACGAGTCGCTGACTCAAAGGTTGTAAATCTGATTACTTCAATAAATAAATAAATAAATAAATGTGACAGCTGTCGTTTTTCAGCTCCTGCCCAAAATGTGTTTCTGTGTCCTGAAAATTGATTTTTCAGTCCTTGTGCAAAGTCACCTTTAGGCCAGGAGTTGAATGTTTTCTCTTCCCTTCTTCATGAGGCATGGCCATAACAAGGCTATGTTGAAAATGTGGTGTAAAAGTATTACAGTGCCAATATTTATATACCAAATTCCTGAGCTGCATCCCTATTGGCTCTGGCCAGATTTTGTTTAGTGTTGAGTACCCTGCCGCAACATCTGCATCTGCACTCTGCTGTTGTCTGCTGCTGTATTCATTGGTCTCTCTGCTGTCCCTCTCTCTCTCTCTCTGTCTCTCTCTCTCTGTCTCTTTCTGACTAAGGAAAGAAAATGAAAAAAAACATTGTTTTGTTTTTGTTTTTTGGAATCTCTACACACACACACACACACTCACACACGGACGCACACGCACACACACCAAACTGTCTCCTTTCTATGCAATACCCAAAATGTGCTCAATATGCTGTTTCCTAGAGATGTCCTGTGGTGGTTGACACGCAGGATTGGCTAGAACATGAATAAATTACAGAACAAAGACTACCATTGGTTGGCCTCCTTCAGTTCCCCAGTAACATGAGTATTTGCCTTTGTTGATCATGTGATGGTCCAAGGATTTGTGAATCTTTATTAGAGATTGGAAAAAACAACTTTTTTTTTATTTCTATATCTTGCACTGCCTTGTTTAGTGATGTGTATGCAGTACTGGTGGTGAGAGGGTTATTTCCAGACTGAACTGGACTACACGTCCAAGCCAGGATAACTCGGCAACTTAGGTTGAGGCGTGACAGGCTTGGTATTCCCATCAGAGCTGAGTTGACCTGGTTCAGGATGTTCAGAAGTGTGCCATAGCTGCTCCTCCCATCCCTGGTGCCAACTCTTTGATTTGCAAAAAACTGGAAATTACTTGAAGCAGATTAAGCAGATTAAATGACAGTAATTTAAAAATGAACATTCCAAGATGTGGCACAGTGATTCACTGGGTAATGGGGCTGGTTGGCACCAGTACCTTTTCAATCCAGGATATATTCAGAGATAAAAGTATGAGTGGCAGCCTGCCTTAGCCAATCTGAAGGCAATATTTTACCTACCCATTTTATAAGAAAACTATAAATTCCTGCACAGATGAGCTTTATTAAATGTTGTACTTGTGAATGATTGCTCTGCTGTCACAGATATATTTGCATCAAGTGGTTCTTTCTGATCTGCACTTTAACAGTTTAATTCTATTTACTTAATGCAGTGTTTTTTCATTACAAACAGCCAATCATGAGTTACTATAGGTGAGGATATCTCCATTCATTCATTCTGCTGCAGAACACTGAGTAAAGATGGCATCTCACATTGCTTCTACACTGAACAGTTTTCTTCTTTTACAGGTCAGATAGAGGTGCTTTTTGTGTTTATTTGTTCTTTCATTTAAGTTTGGGGCTGAGGGGAGGGAGGATGTTTGTGTGCTAAAGGTTAGGGTGGAGTGGACATTTACTATGATTCTTGACTTACAGGACAGGCGAGAGGTGCGGTACATGGGTAATGTATATTTAACATGGCATGGGTGGAGGGAAGGAAGATGTCTATTCTACCTTTTTTATTATAGTAAACTACATGACTGTGGGGGTTAGAGGAAGAAGATGGGTACTGTACTAGATGGTTAGCAGGAAGGAGGTATTTCATTTCTAAATGTCTAGGTAGAGGGCTGGGATTGTTTTGCTATAGTGGGAGGGATGGGAGTGGCTTAAACTTTCCAAAAAAGGCATTTTTGTTTATAAAACAAAACAATTTTGTGGCACAGAGTTGGGGTTCATTTGGAAAGAGTTCCTGGTTTCACATTATCTACTTCAGCAAACTTAAAATTTGCTGCATCTCAAGTATTGATTCCTAAAATTACATGACAGTGTTAAAATACTTTTTTTATTAAAAAAATTACCTTTTCTGAATTTTAGAAATACTAGTACATTAACAATGGTGTAGTTTGCAACTTAATTGTCATTTATTGTGTGCCCTTAATCTTTTAGCATTGTGGGCTTTTCCCTTTAGCACCACATACTTTTCCTTGCTTTCGTGGACATTGCTTGTGAAAGCGTCAGAAGGTAACGACTAAGACCATGTATCCACATACCTGATTCCAGTTGCTAACAACTCGAACAATACTAATATAGTGCTTTCCATGACTGAGAGGAGCATTCCAATATCCATTGTACTCCCTCCCATCTCCTATGGGGAATTCAGTTGGAGCAGTCAGATTCTTTCCAGGAATTTCAGCTGTGATATACGGATCATTACTTGGGTATGATCTGTTAAATGCAGGTAGCTCTTCATTACAGATAGTTTCTAAACTCCTTTTTCTCCTGGCTGAAATTATGTTTTCCTTCTTTATAATTATCTGATAGGCACTGTAAATAATAAAAGAAAAAAGAGCACAACAATGACTTTATTTATTTAGCTTGTGTTTACCAGGTACGGTAGGCACATTGGGCAATGGAATACCTATTTTCAGGTGTGACCCAGGAGATTACAACCAAGAATACAGACAATGAATATATAACATATCAAGTCTTACATTTGCAAGAAAGTGCTTAGTTTGCAGTACCATCAGTTACAACTGTATCAAATAGGGACATACATAGATTCACAGTATGTTCTCAAACCACAAGAAAGCTGCACTTGGTTGAGGTGCTGGGTCAGTTCAGACACAAACACTCACAAGAAGTCCCACACTCTCCACCATAAATAAAAATGCTGCTCGCTTGAAGTCAATAAAGTGCTGTATTTTATTAAAGGTCCCAGTACGCAAGCATGCCTCGACTAGTTTTGGACACAAGTCCTTTAACAAAAAAAGGGTCTTTTGATAAAGGTCTTATGTCTGAAACTAATCAAGGTGTGCTTGTGCACTGGCACCTTCAATAAAATACAGCACTTTATGGACTTCAAGCGATTAGACTGTGTAATAGTGTGAATGTTCAAGGCATACAGCAGTGAGCCAAGTATGGAGTCTTGGTCCCCCCCTTAGGGAAGGTGCAAGGTGGAAGAGGGAGGATGCAGTCATGACCTTCTGGACTGTGTTTGTTAAATAGTTATGAAACCTGTGGAGGTCAGTTTGTGAGATACCCAGGTTCGCATGTTTACCAGTGAGCAATGTGTATCAACAAGGACAAAGGCTTTCATCAGATCAATAAAACTGGCACCTGTAAGGCTACCAGTTTCCATAGCAGATGAAATGCTGTTTGTAAGGGTAAGAAGAGCAGTAGTAGTGCTTCGCTTTCTATGAAATCCATGCAGAGTACAGGATACTAGGTAATGAACAGAGAGGTAACTTATAAGTTGTGAGACCACTACCTTCTCCCAATATTTTGTTTGGAAGAGGTACAATTGCAATGGGTCTATAGTTACTTAGAATTCTGAGTTCTTCCTTCCTAAAACCTGCGACAACCTGTGCAATTTTCCATGCATCAGGCACTGCAGCTGTAGAGAGGGATTGGTTAATTAATTTAGCTAGTGTGGAGGCTAATTGTTTGGAGGCAGTTTTTAGAAGTTTGGGTTCAGTATCGTCTAGACCTGCAGATCTGGAGTCAGGAATCCACACAAAGAGCTTATGGACCTCTCGGGTACTGACTCATTTAAAGAAGAAGGGAGGTTGAGACTGGGTCTGTATTGACCCAGTGCAGTTGCTGGCATATAGGGTAATGGGGGGGGGGGGCAACAGAGGAGACACATATGAGGAAAGATCCTGAAAATATGAGCTGAAAGCTGTTCCTGCACTCCTATTGGCTGCCTCCAAGACTGGCCTGCTACTTGCACTGGATTTTTGTGCCTCTATACTAGCAGTCCTCCTTTACTCATCTCCCCTGTAGGCCTACTGTGCTTCCCCCCTCCTATGGTTAGAAATGAATTGACTCCCTTGAGATCAGCTCTCCTTGTCCTCCTCCTCTCTAACACTGAAGGTTGCCTGTTTGGACTTTTCCTGTCTTCCCTCACCTTCTCACCCCCATACTGGCCTTTTCTCTCCCTTCTGCTCCATGCCAGAACATTGAATGTAACCTTGGCCTCTTAAACACACCCACTGACCACACCAATGTCACCTGGACAAGGAAAACTGGTTTGATAGTGGCACATCTAAACATTTGTAGCCTACTGTCAAAGTTCCCCAACCTAGAAGCCTGGATGACACTTTATTGCAGACAGTTGGTGAGACCCCATCTGGAGTACTGCGTGCAGTTTTGGAGACCTCATCTACGCAAGGACATAGACAGGATGGAAGCAGTCCAGAGGAGGGCAACTAAAATGGTGCAGGGTCTACATCAGAAACCATATGAAGAGAGACTGAGAGAGCTTAATATGTATACCCTTGATGAAAGGAGGGATGGGGGACATGATAGAAATGTTTAAGTACCTCAAGGGAATCAGCAAAGTCCAGGAGGGTAGCATCTTTCAGAAAAAGAGATGTGTAAGAACAAGGGGGCACAATTTAAAGTTAGGGGGGATGGCTCGGGGTAATGTGAGGAAGTTCTTTTTCAGAGAGAGAGTGGTGGACGCATGGAACTGCCTTCCTGGAGAGGTTGTGGGGTCTAAAACAGTGGGAGAATTCAAACACGCATGGGACAGACATAAGGCAATTATAGTGGGGGTTGCAGGAAGTAGGCTGTTGGTTAACTAGAATCTGCAGCTTATCCAATAGGTAGGGAAATGGGCAGACTGGGTGGGTCAAGTGGTCCTTATCTACCGTCAAAGTCTATGTTTCTGTGTTTCTATTGGCCTCATGTACTAGGACTCACTGAAACCTGTCTGAAATCAAATAACTCAGACACCTCCTACCATCTTCTGGGCTATGTAGTCATTTGCCTTGACAAACCTAGAAAAAAGAAAGGGGGCGTGTCATGCTGTATGTGAAGAAACATGTATCAGCCACCATTGTTAGCCACTCCAATCCCGTCTTTCTCCCAGTGAATGGCTCTAAGTTGAGCTAACCCAGGGCCCCTCTAAAAAAATCTACCTGGAGTGCTGCTATAAGCCCCCTACCAGAGGTATCCCAGGATTATCTAACCTTCTGCATCGTCTAGGGCTAACAACCCCCACCTGGGACACTATATTAGTTGGAGATTTCAACCTCAACTGGCTAGGCACCCAGGAGATCGACTTTGCTAATCTACTAAAATCCCACAACCTCAAGCAAGTCATCTCTGCCCCCACCAGACATAGTGCCCATACACTAAATCACTTCCTACTTGACTGGGTGGCCACAAATTGGGTGGATATAGTCCTTCAGGTGGGTAGCCTGTTGGATTCTATGAGTGACCACTCCACTACTTACATCATTCTGGCTACCAAAATTAAATGTGCACCTCCCAAATACCTCTCTTTCAGAATTTTTAACTGCCCAGACCCCAACAGGCTTCTCAATGATGTAAGAGCGTTAAACTGGTCTGCCCTTTACCTCATTGACAATGTATCATTGGCTGTTAGGTTCTTTACCAGTGCCCTTCATCAATGTTCAAGATCTCCTCTTCCCACTCACTACTCATAGGGTGAGGGGGGCTACACCCATTGGATATCCAAGGACCTACTGGCCATAATGAAAGAGAGGGACAGCCAGTGGAAGGCTTACAAAGCGTCCCCTTCCCCTCAACTCTGGAATGTTTATAGGTGCCTACACCTGCAAGCAAATGGCCAAAACACTAAAGCATAACTTCTGCCTCAACCTACAAGTGAACAACCTTGGTGATCTGTGGCATTTTTGAGCCCTGTTAGGGTCCTTAATCTGAAGACTCACAGCCAAGTCACTCAACTTGCCTCACCATCTCATCCATCCTTACCCTTAATTATGGTGCTGTCTACAATTGGTTTACTTTAAAAAAGGTCCTGGTAAATGAAAAAAAGATAAAATAAATATTATTTTGCTCAAAACCATTTCTCACCAAGGTCTCCAAAGTGGAGTCTTCTCTGCTTGTACTCACACCTTTTGACCACCTTCAAAAATGTTTCTAGTTTCAAATACTTGGGCATCACCCTTGGCCACTCCCTTACATTCAGTGATCATGTTAATATTTCCATGCATAGAGTTAACCAGAAATTAGGAGCCACTACTGGCTAAGACAATTCCTATCCCAAGAGATGCACCTAGAAATTGGGAAAGGCAACCTTCTACCTCTTATTGATTACTGCTCCCCCATATATTCCCCCATGTCTCAGCCCTGTGCTCCAGGCTGACATCAGTTTACAACATCTGCTGCTTCATCCTCCTTGCACCCTTTTCTACCCATCATTGTGACTTATTAAATCATTTGGTTGACTCCCACTTCAAGGATGCTTCGACTAAACTTGGGCTGCCTAATATACACTACAGTCAGAGATGCTCCCCTGTCCCCTTATTCACCCATACTCACATTCAAAATGGCTACCAGGTGCTTCTGTGAATCATCCATCCTCCCCCTGGTACTTTCCAGAATCTCCACTACCATGGGCAACAAAGCCTTTTCTGTTTCTGTCCCCTCTTTATGGAACACGCTCCCTATATCGATCCACTCATCCTCCTCCCATTCATCCTTCAAAAGCCACTTTAAAGGTTGACTATTACAGGAAGCCAAATGCTGCTGTTCATCAGTGTAAGTTGGGACATTTTCCCCCCATCCCCTTACCCTTGCGACACCCCTTTCTCTCCAGCTTCTTTCCCACCCCTCCTGGCCCTCTCTCCCATCCCTATAGTCTACTCCAGTGCACTTTACTTATTGTGGACTGTCGCACTGAACTTTGAATATCCACCTTGTTGTTACTTGATTTTGTCATTGGTGCACCTTTTTGAACTTGAACTTTACATGGTGTACCTGGTAATTTGTCAAGTTACTGTATTGTTCTCCATGTTCCTGTGATGCTATATATGAACTTGCTTTTAGCCTACAACTTTACCTTGTGCCTTACTGTATTCTCATTTTTGTTAATATCCTCTGTATTTTTATTCCCTGCATCTCATTGTTAATGGCCGGCACTGTGGCCATATTACTCCTCCTGTATTCTGTTTTGCTAAATGTGCTATTGTTTATGTCTTGGGTCATACCTGAAAATGATCCCTTGGATCAGCACACTTTCCCAGTCACCCTAGATATACATAAATAAATAAATCTGCTACAATTGCAGTGCACCCCATTTAGAAACAAATCAGGGGATGCATGACTTCCTTGTTGGACAAGTATTTTTTTTTATTTGTTGCCAGAACAGCCTGGGGTTTTGGGCCATTGCACTAAAAAGCATTTTACAGTGATTGCTTTTGCTTTTTTCTGACCTCCCATTTGCATATGTTATGCAGCTCTGCATAGGCAGACCAGTCCAGTGGGGTATAAGGAGGCGTTAAAGGACTCCCATCTCTTATCTCGTTCAATAAATTTTGTCAGTAGCTCATGGTGCAGCCATTTTGTTAGTGGGGCACATGCACTCCCCTTCATAAATGGGACAAATTTGTCTTGCCGGTTGGTTAACACTGTGGTGTGCAACATGGCTGCTGAATTTACCTCAGTGGCATTATATAGGCAGGACCAGACTGTATCCACTACTGCCTACCAAAAGAGATCAAGGTCCAGGTTAGCATATTTTCAGACATGGATAACCCTTGGGGGGGGGGGGTTAGGCAGTTTTGCTAACCATACACAGCATATGGGAGAGAGGTCCACTAATGGCATCAGCAAGGACTCCAGAGATTTTAATACTGTCAGACCTTGGTGTCAAAATGCAATTGATTAATGTCTGCATACTGCCATTATTAGAACACCTAGTGTGCTCAGTAATGACCTGGGTGAAGCTTGAACGTATTGAGGGAGTGGACAACTTTTTCAGTACAGTCACTTATGCAGTCTATGCTAAAATCACCAAAAATGATGCATTCATTATATTCAACCACATATGGAACATATATACATGTATATGGAACATATGGACATACAGAGCTTAGTAGACGCGGGTCCATATAGCTCGCCATAAGTCTATTTGTAACATCCTTTCGGATGTCCAGATTTATAGTAAATATCTATTGTAAAGAGCAGGTGCCTAGTAAGGTGCATATGTTAAAGAAAGAAGGAATGGAGCCTTTAGATGCATCTGCACTCAGTCACTTTGCTTTTATGAGTTTATGTGCTTACTGTTCCATATTTGTATATGTATTTTGCCAACTACTAGTGAAAAAAGACTTCTTATTATCCTTCACCTTCTTGATTAATCCTAATTCATATCTCTTCATGGCAAGTTTTAGTCCTCTCTTACGTTCCTTCAGGGTTTTCTTATATTTTATCCAGTTTTCCAAATTATTATTAGCCTTACCCTTATTATATGCTCTCTCTATCTTATTTATTAGTTTCTTTTATTTAACTGTCATCCATGATGGTACCCTGCCTAGTTTATTATATTTAGCTCTTTCAGGTATATACTTTTCTGTAAGCTTATTTATTCTATAGGTCAACACATCCCAAATTTCATTGAGTGTTTTAGTCCTAAAATCTGTTTCCCAGTCCAATTTCTCAAACTCTTCTCTCATGCTGCCATAATCTGCTTTAGAGAAGAATTTAATATTAGTAGCACCCATCACTTTTTCTTTAAATCCTGAAATTTTAAACTGTATCTTGTTATGATCACTTGAATCCACTGGGGACGTCATCATACAGTGCTGTATTTTTCTTCCATATTGCTTAAAACTACATCTAAGATACTAGAAACCCTTCTATGTTCATTCTCAAACTATTCCATACCCAAATGCATGATTACTTCAAGGGATTCCCTTCAAGCTGTTGATTCTGATACTTTATTTTCCCAGTTTATTAGAGGAAAATTAAGATCACCTAGTAACACTATATTGTCAGCTGGGTTTAATCCTTCTAGGTATTGACATTGTTTAATGTTCTGCTCTTTTATGTATGATTGTGGCCTATATACTACCCACAAAATAATTATTGCACTATTTTTAGGTAATTACTTAATCCGAATGTGTTCAATACCATCTTCCTCAAGAGTAATTTGTTCAGACATACTGTTATCAGCTATATACATGGCCACACCACCACCCTTCCTATATCTCCTTTCTTTATTATATAAAGTATATCCTGGTATTTGCTTGTCCCAGTTTCCCTCACTATCCCATCATGTTTCTGTAACTATGCATATCTATATTTGTTCTGTACTAATGGGTTTGATTACAGAAGGGAATAATTCAAATTACTGTCTTTATACACTGTGTTGCAGTACAAATCAGTTATTCAGATCTGACCCACCCACAGAGCTAATATGCTGGTTAGTACTAGTGACCTGGTTGCAGGGTGGCACAGCACTAACTGTTTGGATCTATTCAATGCTAGAACTTGGTCAGTGAGCTAGTGTCCTCCCAATAAGTCTCCCTTTTCCTAACCCCTTAACTAATGGACCCTGTGTGTGCCAGTTGATCCTCCTTTTTGTGACCAATTGGCCTTTTTCCTGTCTGTTCAGAGGACAAGCTACTCACTCTTGAGGCTATCACCTATCCCTGGTTTGTAGGGATGACCCCTTCTTAGCCTTAGTGTGTGAAACAAACTTCTTTTCTGCAAAGGATGGCCTAACTGCTACAGAAAATTTAGTGTAAGACACACTGATTGCTGGTGGATATATAAGTGCCCATGTGGCCAACTGAAGGAAAAGGTATTTGCAGCTTGAAGTTTGAATATTTTCTAAAGGACTACAGTCAGTCCTAAAAGCCCCCATACCCAAATGTGGTACTGGCCCCAATTTGCACTTTGTGTGCAACCATTTTTCCTACCTGCTGTTAACACTGCAGTATTGTAGATTGCATCTGGCAGATCCTGCTGACTCCCAAGCTAATATTTGCTGTACTGTACCATCATATCCCAGATTCCCTGCAGTTGATGTCAGAGGAAGGCAGCATTGGAGATTCCTTAGCCTGAAGTGCATGTTAGAGCTTTTATTAACTCCGATCAGCTGTTTGTTGATCCCGCTGTTTTCCCAGGCTAAATACAGTCCTCTGTTACTGTACTTAGCCCCATGATGACAGTGGGACTAGCAAATCAAAGATTAGTGCTTACAAAAACTCTAACATGTATTGTAATTCAGGCTGCTGATTCTTCCACAGTTGCAATCCAGCTATGATGTCAGCTGCAAGAGATTCTGTGATTCCTCGTTACAGCAAATGTCAGGGTGGGAATCGGGAAGATCAGCCAGATATAGTCTAATATACTACTGTAAATAGTAAGTAAAACAAATGTTGACACATAAACTGTAATATGGGACCAGTGCCACCCTTGGGTGTGGGTTTCTTAGTGCTGACTGTTCCCATTAAGTATGTTGTTTTTTTGTTTATTTTTTGCACATTGTTGAAATTTGCTGCTACTTTTGGCATGAACACTACAGGCACTTTATGAAACACAGTCAGCTGTCACAACACTTCCAAGCTGAGCTAACCTGCCAGAATGCCACCTGTCATATTCAGAAGTCTAGATAATTCCTTTTCTGCAGACTTTCAATTAGTTATTTGAAAGTTTTTATTTCCTTACTGCTACTAAACTCAGTTATGACAAAGCTCAATAGAGCAAAGCACCAGGGTAGCTGGACTGCAACAGGACAGCTTTTTACTGGACCATAGTTTCTGAAGCACATTTAAGTTTAGATGCTGTATAGAATCTAGCCCCTATGTTTTAAGAACAAGCTGGTACTTCACACCAAGTTAGTGTGGGGACATCATTATTATGAGGGCAAAGCTCAAGTTCCCTAATGAGGTCACCACACTAACAAGGGGTGGAGTACCAGTGAGTTCTTAACATACATTTATTTTATTTCATATAATAGTTCAGTTAGTAGTGCTGTGCGAAATTAAGACATTTTGTTACGTAAAATATTTTGCAAAATTTGTGCATTTTATGAAATGTTTGCTGGGTGCAAAATGCAAAATTTTGCTCGAAAATGACAAAACTTAGCCCAAAATGGCAACATTTTGTACGTTCGCACCCCTTGAAATATTTTAGGGAACTGCAGAATTTCACAAAATATTTTGCTCTGCAAAACTGCCGATTATGCAGCAATTTTGGCTGCAAAATTTTATTTTGCAACAACTCTATTCAGTAGGCATATTTCCAGAACAGAAATGTAAATTCTTGTCTCAGACACGATAACACTTTGTCTGGGGAAAGTGACCTTGGGGGTTATCATATCTGATTACCTTAAAGTGGCAGGACAGTGTGACAAAGAAGTGGGTAGGGCCAGACTGATGGTGAGATGTATTTGGAGAGCTATCTCCAGCAGGAGAAGGGAGGTGATGTTGCCACTCTATTGCTCACTGTTGAGATCCCACCTTGAGTACTGTGTTCAGTTCTGGAGATCGCACCTCAGAACAAACATAGAAAGGGAGGAGGCAGTCCAGAGGTGGTCAAATAAAATGCTGCGGGTGTTGTATCAAAAGTCTTACATACAGAGACTTCCTTGAGAACATTGGATGGTTCCATTATTGAACAAAGGACAATGTTTAAAGAGAAAGAGAAAGGGGCAATTGTTAAAGCAGGAAAGGCACACTAAACTGGAACTTATTTCCAGCTCAGACCTGGGAGCACAAACAAGTTAAGATTCTTGCTCAGGTTCACACAGTATGCAAGTAGGGACTGATAGGATTCAAACCCAGGTATCCAGGTTTGCAGCTTGGTGCCCATAACCACTACGCTATACTGCCTCCTGTTAAATACCTTGTCCTCTCCTGGACAGTTCCCTCTTCTATGAATTGATAGTTAAAATGGTACATTAGGGATTGGGTGTCCAATACAGGATACATTCATTATTGTTACCCTCTACCAGGAAACTGTTTGCACAGAAGTTCTGCTTCCAATTATTCGTTATGGCATTCTGTTTTACTTTTCTGCAGGGGAGGGTTTGCAGTCCAGGGTGAGGACCTTTTACAATGAAGTTGCTAATTTTACCATTTAATTACTGTCTTGTACACACCATTGTGTTTTATTTAATAATCTTGACTAACAATCTTTGGAGCAGAGAATTTTTCTCAGCCTTGGAGTCCTAGGTAAGAAGATTTTTTTGACACTTGTACCAACTCTTTTTCATTCAATTTTTCAAAAAACAATAATCCTAATAACAGTAATACTTTATTATTAACAAGATTAGCATCCTATTGCTTTTTTCATGTAACAAGAATGAGAATCAACCTTAGACAAAAACCTTGTGTAATAGGCTGCCTCAGTTTGTATGGCTGTGGGTGGAACCTACAACCATTTTGCTATCTGTAGCTTGAAAATGGAGTTTCATGGAACATATGTTTTGGACATTTCAATGTATCCTTCCATGCCAACTAAAATAAAATATTCCCTTCTTTTTGTTAAGAATGTTGGAGACGTAACTCTAAGCTGCTTATCAGATGCCATTAGGAAACTGAAACAGCTTTTTAAATATTTGTTAAATAGTAGTTGCCTATGAAACTGGAGATTTGCTCATTTAAATACTAAGCATTTAAACAGCTCATTGATACTAGTTTAACTTGAGAATGTATTGTCTTTCAAGAAAGAGTCATACCTCATAAATGTTACCCTTTCCCCATCAAATCTATGATGTACACTGTTGTTTTAACCTCTGGAGCCTACAGCCCTTTTGCTATCTGTAGCTGGAAAATGGAGTATCGTGGAACACATGTTTTAAACTTTTCAACATATCTTTCCAGCCAACTGAAATAAAATATTCTATTCTTTCTGTGAAGAATGTTGGAGACATAAATCCAGGCTGCTTATCAGATGCCACTAGAAAACTGAAACAGCTTGTTAAATATTTGTTAAATATTGATTGCCTATGAAACTGGAAATTTGCACATTTAAATACTATGGGCCAGATATTCAAAGCTTGGCCCCTGGGCTAAATTAGCACTGCCAGGTGGGCAAACTTAGCCCGGAGCACAAAGCAAGCTATATTCAAAAGGAATAGCCTGGGGCAAACAGCTTCTGAATATAGCATGGGAATGAGGCCGGGCAAACTGGGCTGGGAATGCAGGGCAAACTTAGCCCTGGCATAAGACAGATTTGAATATAGCAACCAGGAAGTGCAGACCACAACAGCAACACAGTACACAGCGATGTGAAGGTAGCTAGAGGCAACTTATGTGGACAATCTGTGTTCCAGCAAATGTACGGACCCAGTACAGCTGCAGGGAGCAGCCTATAGGAAAGTACAGTGTGCAAAACAGTATAATATTCCCCGAACCGTTAGCACAGAGCTAATGCGTTTGCGTGGGATTAGCGCAGAGCTAAGCTGTTTGCCCGGCACTAAACATTGCCATATTCAAAAGTGACATGCAAATGAGCCTACTTAGGTAGTCTCTGGGCAAACATCCAGATTAGCATCTCATTATGCCCTGATTTGCATGCAGTTTGCCCAGCGTTACTGCAGGGTCCCTCAGAGCCACCTGTAGGTCAGTCTGGAAGTACAGGGGCTGGCCAGGTCTGACCGCAGCTTCACCTGTAGGTCTGTCTGGCAGTGCATGATGATAGCTGTAGGCTACATGTACACAGTACAGCATAGTATAGCATACTGTACCCCAGGGGACAACACAGCATAGGTATAGGTGGTGGTGGTGGTGCTGCATGCAACTGTAACACTGTAGGGCATGCTACAGTGCACAGCAGACACTACAGTAGCAAGGGGCCAGTAGCGTGAGGGACACAGCACTGCCTATGGTGTGTAAGGCAGTGATGCTGACTGTGCTGTACACAGTGACAGGCCCAACTTGCAGGTGTTTCCTGACAGTGGACATTACTGTTATGATGTTGTGTGATCCACAGATGCTGCACCTGTGGCATGGGATGCACACAGTGACATATACATGGCCAGCTGTGTGTGCTGTGGCATCTGTACAGTTGTGCTGTCTGTGGCTGGGGAGGGGCACATAGGATCCGACAGGCACACAGCTGGTGGGGGATTCCCACTACTGGCCCATGTGCACTGCAAGCAGTGTCCCAGTCTGGTGGCCACACATGGGCTGTGGTGAGGTCTGGCCACCTGTATACCTTCCCCTCAATGGCCATCATGCCCACAGTGCTGCCTGTGTGTGCTGGCATCTGTTGGGCACCACAGCCATATAGTCTGCAGGTGTGTGCTTTATGGCCACACTACCATGATGTCCCCTGTGGGTCTGATCGCCCCTTACTGCCTGTGCAGACTGGGACCTGTGGCAGCTATGGGCATAATAGTGGTGCCATCAGTGAGCAGCATGTGTCCTCCATGTCTGGCAGTTTCTAAGTGTCAGACTCATATGTTAGGGTCACGCAAGCTGCGCTAATGTCACGCTAACACCACACAAAGCAACAATGTTTCACAAAGCTGTTTGCCCAGGGTTAAGACCAGCATTTTCTGGGTGGTAATTTGTACCATGCTATGGGTGGCACTAAGTCGCACTAAACACCTTAGCGCGGTGCTAGTCGATGAATATCTCATTGCACCTGTATTCATGTTCACTTTGCCCCTTGCATATAATTATGGTTTTCCCAGCGCTAATGCAGTTTGCCCGTGCTATTTGGCCTTTTGAGTATAGCAGACCCATGCTAATCCCGTGCAAATTTTTTTTGCCCGGCACAAAGCTTTGAATATCTGGCCCTAAGTATTTAAACAGCTTCTTGATACTAGTTTAACTTGAGAATGTATTGTCTTTCAAGAAAGATTCATACCTCATAAATGTCACGCTTTCCCCAGCAAATCAATGATTTACACTGTTTTTTAACCTATACAGACACTATTTGACGAGCAATCTCAGACATATGCCAGGTCTTCAGTGAACTGATTAAACTATGTATCAAAAAGAAGCAATTTTTTACTATCTTTTTGGGGAAAAATTTATTGAGCTATAGCAAAACACACACACACACACGTATATACGCACACACACACACACACACACACACACACACACTCTCTCTCTCTCTATACATACAGTCCTCATGGCTACAACACTCAAAATAAATATTGCATTCTAACATGTTATGTCAGTGAACACAGTGAAGTTCAGTTTAGAGTAGCTTTCCTTTAAATATTTCTTATCTTATATTTTGTACACACACACACACACACACACACACACACACACACACACAACCATCTTAGGCACAATACTGCCAGGTGGCCTGGGTTCAAGTCCCAGCTGAGGCACTTGTTCTTTCTCACCGCTGTTTGTATGTGTTCCATAAAATATGCACACCACACTCCTGTGTGATTGTTTCAAATAAATATTTGTTTTGCCATTGGGTTGCGCATTTGAGAAAGAGTAATATGCTCAGGGATGGCCCAGGTTCCAGTTGTCTCAGTGGGACAGCTGGTTAGCACAATCAGAATGGTATTCTGGGCAGCCTGTGTTCAAGTCCCAGCTGAAGCATGTATTCTTTCTCACCTCTGTTTGTATGTGTCCCATAAAATATGCACACCAGACTCCTGTGTGACTGCTACAATAAAGAAACTGTTTATGTCAGTGACCACAGTGAAGTTCAGTTTAGAGTAGATTTCCTTTAAGTATTTCTTATCCTATATTTTGGAGCCTGGATAGCGCAGGGGGGAGATGCTACATCTCATTGTAATTGGTATCTTCATTTACACATTTCTGCACAGTATTTACTGAGGTTATCCCAGATTTGATGCAATATCTTGTTTTTAGTGGGGTCATGATTTTTCCATTTTGATAATGTATTTCTTCAGGGTAGCCTAATCCAGGGCCCCCATATTCAAAAGAGATAAGTAGCACATCCCGGTGGAAATGTGAGGCATGCTGCTCAACTCTAACAATGCACTACAGCATGATATTCAAATGTGAGGGAGGCACCTGCCACACAGGAATGCATCAGCGTGCACACAAATAGTATGCTGTGCAAGTCAAGGGTGTGTTCTCATGCATATGCTGTGCTGCGGCATACTCAGTGGTAAATTTGCCCCTCACAGTCCAGAGCAGCGCGGCCCACAGCTAGGCCATGAACAGCTGGCCTAAGCCAGCCAGCCACCCACAAGTGGGCTGTGGACATGCACCCAGGTGCACAGCAGACTGGGAGCCTTGGTGGACTAAAGGTACCCCCTCCAATCCCCGATCAATCCATCTCCATCCCCAAAGAGCTCCATAGTGTAGGGGCCCCCCTGGACCCAACTGCACCAGAGGAAACCATGGTCATATCCATAGCATAGAGGACTCCCACTCACTGCCTTGGTACTTAGACAACCCCAGTCCCCCGATACCCTAGCTGTTGCAGAGACTGGCACTGCCCTCCACACCCTGCCACAGCCAGCCACCGACTGCACTGGACATAGGCTGGGGACCTTCACTCCAGAATGACCCAAGTGGCTATAGCATACATTGGGGTACTACACAAGCTGCGGACCCACCAGTGTATGCCGCTGTGTGTATGTCCCTGGCAAACCGTAAGAGGGAATTAACATACCTCCAATGCATGCCTTGTCAATGCTGTATCTTCCTGCTGTCATACATTCTTCCCTATTTCCCCTGTGTAACATGCCACCCTCCAGACTGCTGAGGTATCCTGGGTGCCATTGGGTGCAGTATCCTGCAATGGCATTTGTAGTGTATGCTCCAGGCTATGGATAGTGCATTTATGGTTCCCCAATTGTACAAACAAATGGGAGGTCAGCTGTAACATGCCTGTTCTAGGACCTGTGTGAGTGAGTACAGCATTGGCTTTCACCCACACTGGGTAGTGCAACAGCACCGGGACAATGGATCCACGTGAGAGTGCCTGAGGTGTATGGTCACTAGGTGTTATCGCCCACACACTTCTTGTACCTATGTATGGCTCTTTACAAAGTCCTACTGTTAGTGTTTCACCACCAGAAAATAAGATGCCATTTCGTCTGTGAACTATCCAGGTTAAATATATAGCAATCAGAAGGCATATTCTAGGAAAATACATTGAAAAATGTGTAAAAGGAAGACCACATTGAAGCTGCCTCTCAGCAGATCTGCATTGTGCAAATTCTTTAGAAATCATGAGTAAAAGCATCCCAAAATTTCTCCACAGCCATATCAACTCGGACCAGAGTTTGGTATGTTTGCTGTGGCAAGCAGCAAAACATTTTGGGATGAGTACAATGGGATTTGGGAGGTATGTCACTGCTGAGCCCATTGCAGTTCACAATACTAGGGACTCAGCAGTCTATACCAATGACTACACACTGTAGTCTGATGCAGCTCTTGGCTTTGTGGGCAGAAACGGCTTGTACTCGAAAGGACCAAAGCCACTCTAATCAGAGAATGCTATGGTCCTTTTTATCTGCATGAAGCTGTGTCAGCAGACAGCTGAGTGGCTTTCAATGTCAGGAGTCAGTGTGTGGCTCTGTGACTCTGGCATGTGCATTAGCATCCAAACTAATGCACATGCCCAAAGTCACGAACATTTCTAACTTTCCAACAACAAAGAAAACCATCCATTGATGTGTGTTGCTGGTGCTCCATAACTGTTCCCCCCCCAACCCTCTCTCTCTCAGCAACCACCACCCCATACCTCCCCAACAAACATAACACTGACACTGGGGGTGCCCAATCCCCCAGTGTCTTTTCAAATAGAAGGCCTGTAATAAAGAAACTGTCCATCAATGTCTGCTGCTGGCAGCCTTTAACTGTTCTCCCCCTACTTGACCCTCCCTCCCTCTTAGCAGCACCCACCACTAAAACCCCCCCAACAAACATAACACTGACACTGGGGGTACCCAATCCCCCAGTGTCATTTTTATTAAATATATTGCCTGTAATGAAGAAAACCATCCACTGATGTCCATTGCTGGTGCCCACTAATTGTTGTCCCCTCACTCTCAGCACCCAACCAACACATATAACACTGACACCGTGGGTGCCAAATCCCACAGTGTCAAACCTGAAATAAAGAAAACCTTCCCTCTACATTTTGTTTGTTAAATACCCTGCAAAAAATAAAATTATCCATCAATGTCTGTTGCAGCCACCACCTTAACTTCAATCCCCCTGCCTCCTATTTTATTTTTTTTAAATACCTGTAAAAAGAAAACAGTTAATTGATCTTTATTGAAGTGGCCAGCATCCCCCCCCCCCCGCCATTTATAACACTGATATGGGGGGTGGCCAATCCTCTAGTGTCCAGTGCTGACACCCCTGTAACTGTCACCCCCACCTGACCCTCCTTTGAAAGAGACTCCCATCCTACACTCTGTTCATCTCTCTGAGGTACTTGGGTACTTGAGGTCTCTATCATGCCCCATCTAAGTCTTCTCTCTTCCAGGGTGTACATGTGGAGATCTGATTTGTTTATTTAATATCTGGTAAGTCCATGAGTAAAGGCCTGCTTTCATGAGTGACCACAACATAAAAACACACATGTATATAGACAAGAACAATGTAAAATATTAACATACATAATACAATACATAGAAACATAGAAACAGAATCTGTCGGCAAATAAGGACCATACAGCCCACCTAGTCTGCCCATTTCCCTTTGGCAATCCCTACTCTTATCTGGACTGCCTTTCCCCTGCTCTGCTGTACAGCAGGGTGCCTTTATGCTTATCCCATGCACTTTTAAGTCCCTGTACTGTTTTCACTTCCACCACCTCTGCTGGTAGGCTGTTCCACGGATCCACCACCCTCTCTTTGAAAAATACTTCCTAGCATCCCCCTAAGCCTCCCTCCCTCCAGGCTCATGTTATGACCCCTTGTCCTTGTGCACTTTTGTCTCTGAAATAAGTTCCCCTACTGTACCCTGTTTATTCCTCTAAGGTATTTGAAAGTTTCTATCATATACCCTCTCTCCCTTCTTTCCTTCAGTGAATAGCTGCTTAGTTCCTTGAGTCTTTCCTCATAAGGTTTGTGGTGCAGTCCATGTATCATTTTTGTTGCTCTTCTCTGGACTGCTTCCATTCTGTCTATGTCCTTCCTGAGATGTGATCTACAGAATTGGACTCAGTATTCCAGATGAGGCCTCACCAGTGATCTATACAGTGGCATCACCATTTCACTTCTCCTACTGGTTATGCCCCTCCCTATGCACCCCGGCATTCTGTTTGCCTTCTCCACTGCTTTTACCTATTGTTTGGCTGTCTTCAGGTCATCAGCTATGATAAACCCCAAGTCTCGCTCCTGACTTGTGGTGGCTAGAACTTGACCCCATCCTGTATTCCTCTCTTGGGTTTCTGTGACCCAAGTGCATTATCTTGCACGTCATAGTGTTGAAACCCAACTGCCAAACCCCTGACCATTTCTCAAGTAGTCTTAGGTCATTTCTCATTTTATCTAGCCCCTCCTGTGTGTTGGTTCTGTTACAACTCTTGGTGTCATCTGTGAATAAGCATACTTTCCCCTCCAGTCCCTCTGTAATATCGCTTATGAAGACATTGAATAGAACTGGACCCAGCACTGATCCCTACGGAACCCCACTGGTCACCTCCCCCTCTTCTAATTTTATGCCATTTACTACCATCCTCTTGGTCCTGCCTTTTAGCCAGTTACCAACCCATTTTACCACTTTAGAGCCCACACCCAGATTCCCCAATTTGTTAAGCAACCTTCAATAAGGAACGGTGTCAAAGGCCTTACTGAAATCCAGGTAGACCACATCCACTGCCCCTCTCTGATCCACCTCCCTGGTCACCCAATCAAAGAAATCCATAAGATTAGTCTGACAGGACCTACCCTCAGTGAATCCATGCTGTCTTGGGTCTTTTGCACCTCTTGACTCCTATATATGCCCTATCCATGAAACCATCTGCAGTGGCTATCTGCAAGAAGATTTTTTTCTAAAGCATGGGGCTTATAGCATTCCCTGCCTGGCAGTCGGGATTCTCAATCCTTGCACCATGTGGCATGAGTTAGACCAGCCAGCTTTTGCTGGTCTAACTTCATGGACCTTTTTTATGGGGTTTGCACAACAAAGTTTGCTCAAGCTGGCATAAAGGGGTTAAAGTTCAAGAAATGCACACATCCTTTGAGAATTGGGCACAAGGTATGGCAATATGTGTGGCACAGCTGCAGGGCTCTATGCAGGACTTGTGCAAGCCCTGTGCCATCCTTTGAGAATCGGGCCCATAGGCTTCAAGTTGCTGATGATAGTATGCTGAATCAAATCAAATAGAAGGAGTCATGATTGAGTCTTCTGAGGAAAAGATGCAACAAAATTCCTGGAAATGAAACTGAGATAAAGAATCAACTGCTTCATTTGCATAGCCAAGAATATGAAAGCATTTTAGAATAAAATTATGACACATAGATAACCAAGTCAGCCTTTACAGAAACAACATGATGGAATGGGATGAAAACATGCTCTTTTTAATGATGTCCACTGTTTTCTGATTGTCTGAAAAGACTGAGACAGTCTGCAGAGACCAGAGATGTCCCCATACAAATGCAGCAGCTAGTATAGCATACTATAGATTTGATAGGGTTGATTTCAAAGAGAGGGGATGTTGTTAAAAAATCTGGAATGATGGATATGTCAGGAGGTCAGGGAGCAGTGATCAAGGAATGCTCAAAGAGAGCAGTATAGCCATGAGCTGCTGATACATCAGTGTAAATCCTGGGATGTAAGTCGGGAGATGGATCTTTGTGAAAGATAGAGCATACATTTCAGTAGGCTAGGAAATTAGACCACATAATTAGATCAGATTTGGCGGCAGCATTGATGTTGATGTTAACAGTGCAGTTCAGAGACAGAAGATGCCAAAGTGAGAAGACAGGAAATAAATGAATGACCTTGTAGAATTATCTGCATTGCACAGCTGAGGTATCTCAGGAGTGGGAGAAGTTCACATTTGGTGCAGGAGGAATCAACAGAAAAAAAACTTCAATGAGAGATTGAATACTGTGCAGTTTATCAGGTGGTAATCTGACTCCCATGCATTTCATGTCCAGTTCAACATCAAGAAATTCAGAGGATACAGATGGTCTAGCATTTTCTCCTCAGACAGAGGAACTGCTAATTCCTGGAAAAGATGGATGAGTACAGTAATGCCAGCAGCAGGAGATGAATTAGGATGATCGATGAGAAGGAAGTCATCCAGAAGATGGATGATGGTTTGAGTATGACAGACATTGAGTAATAACCAAAAATGCATCTCAGAAAAAATGTTAAACAATTTTGGGCTGCTTTTACAGGCACAGGTCAGCTAAACAGTGAAATAGCAGCATTCTCCCTATGTGATGCCATATAGATGTCACAGAGATGGGTGAATGGTAAGGAACATGAATGCATCTGTAATGTTGGCTTTTGATAGCCAGGAGCTGGGCTAAAGCATTTAATGACTGTGATAGCATTATTGATGCAAGCATAGGAAAGGGAGTAGACATGAGAAGAAATCAATGAATTGATGCTAGCAATGTACATCGACTGAGGAACAAATAAGTAAATGATTAGATATTCTTGCCAAAAAATAATAGTCTTGACCTGAGAAGTGTGAATTGATACAGAAGGACCAAGAAGGAATCATTTTTGCAGTTCTTTCTGTAAAAGCTGCTGATCGACTTTGGGTTCATTTATAGCAGACTGTAAATTGTGACATACTAAGGTGTCAGATGGAATCACTGAAATGTCTGTATGGATACCTTCAGAGAAGCCAGAAGGAGATATTCCACAAATGAGTAAGAAGAATGAGAAGCTCACACTTTAGATAAGACAACTAAAATGATAGGAGTAGAGGGATGAAATGGTTGTCATTGTTTAGGACAGGACACTTTTGGACAAATGAATCCAGCATGGACATCACCAGAAAAACTGAAGATATGAAGAAACAGGCCGACAGAGCCTGGGAAGACTTCATCATTAAAGTTATTGCCAGTTGGTTTGCCTCCTGAATATTTAATGTGTCTGCCTTCACTAACCAATTTGGGGCAGAAGGAAGCAATAGTAATAGCAATTTTGCAGGTCAGCCTCAAAGAGGAAAAGGAAACAGGAGTTGATCCAGCTGCTCTATTACTCCTAGCTGGAATGGTATATGATGATGCATCAGACACTTTTAAAGGACAAAGGGAAGTACAATGGGCAAAGGAGCTGTACAGTGGGCAGGAGTGTGCTTGCTGCCCAGAAAACTGATAACAAAAAAGCTCATTATCCTGGATGGCCCAGTTCAGTTTTCTATTACAATGAGCCAAAACACCTGCAAATTTTGTGGAGGATAGATGATAATCACAGAAATGTGCTCCTCCATAGTGAATTGCTAGATCAACTAAGACATCTAAATATGAGTGCAGTTCCTCATGCCTAGAAGGATATGCAGAGCAAAGCATATCTCAATACAAACTGAAAGCAAGAATAAATTCTGGTATACTCAGTTTCTTCATGAGTCTGGGATCTTTTGTCTTCAATATGACCTGACACATCTCTGCAAGATACTGTTCCGATTTCAGTGATTTCATGGGACACGATAAGAAGGGATATCAAGTTTATATCCTTCCCATCTATGATATCCTTGTGGAGGTCACCTTGGGTGAGGTGATTAAGACAGATGGAACATAGGGAGAGTGGCTAAGGAGGAAGTAGTGCCTGCATTCTGTTGAGCTGTCAGATCTGAAGAGGGTTAAGTGCTTATGGTTGGCATAGCACCAGTAGAAGTAGCGTTCTCTTGAGTGTAACTGATGGATCTAGGAACAGCAAGTGTAGCTAAGCTTGAGTCTGGAGAAGGTTGCGAGGGAAAGTGAGTTTCGAGGGAAGAGATATGAGATTGTAGCTCAGCTATGGATGTCACGAGCTGAGCCATAAATCTTCCAATTTCAGTTAAAGCAGCAGGAACTGGCAGGGGAACAACCTGGCTAGGTGTGGGATCCCTGGAAGGCTGAGATTTAGCTGCAGTGATTAAATCAAATAGTTCCTGCTTCTGGGCTGAAGCTAATTATTGAACACCAAGTTTTTTCTGTTCAGACATAAAATGGGGGACAGTCCAGTTCTTTCTGGAGTATTTTGCAAGATGGTTGTCTCAATAAGGCAAAGGAGACCCTGAAGGATCTTCTTTAGTATTGGTGGACAAAGTGCCAGTAGGAGTGGTTGAGGTCATAGTGCCAATACATTACTTCATATTGCACTTCAGAGGAATGAACCCCAGCAGAACTTGAGCCTTTAATGAACATTGAAAGAACAAGGGTAAATTAAGTCTCTCTCAAGATTCATGGAGAAGGGTACACTGGCAGTGTTGAGAAGGAGAATGAACCCAAGGCAGCTAAGGACAGTTACTGGATACTGCCATGGATGAAACAGTTCCAGTGGGGCTGTGTTCACGTCTCAGCTTTGCAGATTACAGAACCACACTTCTGTCAGATATAGTCAAGCTCTTATACACATGTATCAGTCAAAGACCTGCTGAAACGAGTATACCAGACATGAGTCCAGTAAGTTGTCATCCCTTCATGCCCCTCCCCCTCCTCCTTGCCAGGTAGCTTCCACCTTTCTCTTGTCTCCCCTCAGGAAGTGGACCAAGCACTGATGTCTCTCAACACTGCAAAGTCTAGCCCTGATGGCCCGAACCACAGGCTCCTTAGAATCTCTGCTACTGCCACAGTCCATTACCTCTTGCACCTGCTATATCTCTCCTTTCCAGTACAGTCTCACTGAGCTGGAAGTTCTAAATACCTCCCCCTACACAAAAGTGGTGACCCATCTTTCCCTGGAAATTACTGGCCCATCTCTCTCCTCCCTCTCTTGCCAAGATCTAGGAGTCCATTGTCCACTCCAGGCTTAACAACTTCCTCGTCTCTGCTAACATCTTCTCCCCTGTCCAATTTGGCTTCAGAAAATCTAATTCCACTACCTCCTCTCTGCTTTGGTTCACTGATTTTATATTCTCTGGGATGGACCGTGGTCATAACACTTCTGCAATCCTTACAGACATTGCTAAAGCCTTCAATTCTGTCTCTCCTTTCCTTCTTATTAAACTGCTTTTCATAGGGTTATTGACCCATACTGTGCAATGGTTTAGTTTCTACCTCATGGGTAGGCAATGGGCTGTGCAGGTGGGAAATGTTCTTTCCCCCTCTCCATTCATGCTGGTGTCTTGCAGGGTTCTATACTTGGCTCTATCCTTTTCTCATTATTTATAAACAACCTTCCCTCTGTCTGCTCTAACTTATGCATACACATGTATGCTGATGATTCCTTCCTCTATCTCTCTGGTCCCTCCTCATAAAAACTCCAGGCCCCTCTTCAGTAATGTTGTGCGAAACCTAAAAATTTCACTCAGTGAAATATTTTGTGGAATTGTGCATTTTGTGAAATATTTTGTGGGGTGAAATATGAAAATCCACCTATGGAGTGGGCAACATTTTGCCCTCAAACTGGTGAAATGCACTGCTTGTGGGTGAAATTTCACCACCCACGGGCAAAATTTCACAATTTTGCCACTAACAGTGAGAAGTCTGATAATAAGATATGTGTATTCGACACATTAATGACAAAAAAAAGTGTAAATCTACAACCGCCAAAATATATACAATATGAACTGCATGTAAACAATTATTAATCAGCACTGCTATTCACACATTTTGCAAATTTAAAGAGTCATGTGCAATCAGATTTGTTACAAGTGGAAAACAAATCTTGATTTTAAAATCTTCTCTTCTGTGCATGAGTGATTCGCTTTCTCCAAATTATCTTGAGAAAACCCATTTGATTCACATGTTTCTCCCCTGGGAAGCAAGCTGTAAATTATTTCACTAAATCTCTGTGTCAAGAGCACAAGTTGGTTGGTATTGTGAAAGACTCCCTGGAGTCTAATGGACTCCCCCACCCACCCAATCACCAGCCAAATTGAAGAACCCTCTCTCCAAGTCACCCCGAGTTATTTCTCCTCCCCAGCCATGAACCCAGCCCCCAATCTTTAAAAAACAAACAATCCCCCCCTGTCCCTGGTGTCTAGTGGACCCCCACCTCCCCCACCTTGTCTTAAGTCAGATAGCACCCACCCCGCTTCCCCCAGTACCTCAGTTGGGCCACCAGCACAGTTCTTCACTCACCTCCATGGCCAGCAGTCCAACTGAGCACTTCAATGAATGAGCAGGTGTTTCTTGTACACACACTCATTCATTTAGGTGTCAGTCAACTACCAGCCATGGAGGTGAGAATGAGCAATAGCTGAGTAGCCTGCAGTGAACTAGGGTTCGCTGGCAGGTGAGGTACTGTCTGACTGAAGACAGGGTGGGGGGTTCACTAGACACTAGGAACATGAGGGGGATCTTTTTTTTTAAAGATTGGGTCCAGAGTCATAGATGGGGAGAAGAAAATAACTCGGGGTGATTGGGGGGGTCTTCAATTCAACCAGTGATCAGCCCAGAGAGACCACTAGACACCAGGGAGAGGGTATATAAAAAATAATAACAATGCACATTTGCGGGTGAAATTGTGGGCAAAATTTCAAAATTTCACCACAATTTTGTGAAATGTTTCACACGGTGAAATTGTTGAATTTGCAGCAATTTCACTGCCAAAATAAAATTTCACAGCATCTCTACTCTGCAACGAGACTTTCACATAGTAGTAAACTGGTCCAAGCACAGCAACTTAAAGTGAACACCAAAACAATTGTATTTATAACTTTCAGCACTAGTCAAATACTGGCCAGGCTTCAATCTCCTACTGTGTGGCACCCCCCCCTTGAAATGGTTCCCACCTTCAGATACCATGGGACATGACTTAACCCTACTCTTGATTTCTCGGCCCACACGGACGCCATACATTCAAAACTCCACCCTTAGCTTAGTGTGCCTTATAGACTTATGGACTCTCTCCCCTTCAGTTCACCATGACTTGATAACAAAATGTAGCCTCCCAGTTCCTGACTATGCTGACATTGTTTATAGTTCTACTCCCTCCACACTCTTCTCTTGGCTAGACAGACTTTTTAATGCTTTCTGTTGTTTTGCCTCCAACTCCTCCTTTCATACACTTCACTGAGTCCTTTACACCTCCCTCTCTCTCCCCTTCCTTCAGCATAGGTGCCTTGCCCACTGCCTTGCTTTCATCTCTATATACCAGTTCTGCTCCCTCCCATTCAATCTCTCCTTCTTTCTCTCCCCAGCTACTCATACCCCAACCCCCTGCACTCCTGCAGTTCCCATACCTTTACCCTCCCCTTCTCCACACTTCAGCAGGCCAGATGGCATTCTTTCACCTCCCCTTCCTCTATAATCAACTCCCCCCACCATTTGACTCACCACTTCGCTCCCTATTCTCAAGCATCTGTTCAGGCCTTCACCAGTAACTACTTGCTGCTGCCCCTAATCTTCTCCTCCCTCTGGTTCACAGTTTTAGCATCTCTTGGCCTCCATCGCTTGTTCTTGCCCACCTACCCTTCTAGTTCTTGTCACCCTTGTTGTTTCTCCCATTACTGCAGTTATCATGTTGTCCTTCTGGGTGGTAGCAACTTGCACATGTTTTGCTGAAACTTGTACATGTCTAGCTACTTCTAGCAACCATTATTGCTGTCTACTTGCTCCACTTATAAAATGTGCTGCTATTCTCTTACCAATGGCATTTTGTACCTCAAATGTCATTCTGTGCATTGTATGTCTACCTCTGTTTGTTTGTCACCCTATTCCCCGGATCACACCTGTAATGGAGCATTGGCACGGTATACCTCTCCCCAGTATTCAAACATTTTAAATAAATTAAATAAATAAATAAGTTCTTGATGGATTTGAAGTTTCAGACTCCTGCCTCTAGTAAATGAAGTCAAACCATACCTACATTTATAGACCTCCTAGAGGTATTAGTTAGTGAGACAGAATACAATAGGTCTACTGATGAGGGCTGCTTAAGGACAGAAGGAGGCTGCTGGTAATGAAACGCAGGCAGAAGAGAATAAAAGTGTGAGATGGTAGCCTAGGAAGCAGAAACAGGGTACTGAGCATCAACATGATGGAGGAGCAGAACAACATGAGAAATTAATATACATGGTGCAGGCAGCAGAAACTGAGATAGAAAATGGGGCTGTAGCTTTATGTAGGGTAGAGAGGTCAGCTCCCAACACAAACCTGGAAGAAGAGAGATGGCTCCGAGAACAGACAGAATACCGATAAGAGAACCCTCCAAAGGGAACCTAGAGAGCAGCACCAAAAATGAGAAGAAGCACAGACCCAGAGGGAGAAAAACTCAGCAAAGCCTGGAGGAGGAAGGAGTTATGTGGTGTGGTAGAAGGACCACTGACTGAAACACCATGGGAGCAGTGAAGATGCAGAAGACAGCAGGGAAGGGGAAGGGAGAAGGACTGTAATAGAATGGTGGGAAGCACAGAAAGAGAAGGGAAGGACGGAGAAGAGGGCAGAGACAGGGGAAGGGCAATTTAGGAATGACCACAGCTGCAACTGAGAGCAGCAGAGAAAGGTTAGGAACAGGAGGCAGCAATGAGGAAAAATGAGAAATTAGCAAACTGAGGAAGGCAGAGTACAGCTGCGCAGACCATGCAGCAGCTCAGGTTTTTAAAACATGGTAAGCATAGGCAGCAGGGAAAGGCTGGATTTTATTTGTGGATGAGTTATTCCCCCACATTGAACTTCAGTCAGAGTCCTCAAAAACAATCAAGGAAGCATGCTTACTATAGATTCTATATTTATTGTATTGCTTTCAAAAAATGCTGTTTGATACATTAACAAAATAAACAGTGTTTTCTTCTAATTAAATCACTCCCGTCGGTAGTGCCACAAGTGCTGTCGCTTTGTGCTTTGTTTACTACTGTACAAGTACCTTATCCTGCTGAGAAATAAAACAGTTTTCCAACACACAGAATGCTTTGGCAAGTGATTTTTTTTTTATTATTTGATTGCTGGTTCAGTCTACCACCACAATGACAAAAAACTGTTTCTTGATCAGCACAAAATACAGTTCTGCAGTCTGTTGTTCTCATCTTGGTAGGAACAGTATGTAAGCCTGTTTTAAAGACAACTTTTTTTCTTGTAAAGTCTTGTCAGCCTACCCTTGATAACAATGTGCATACCATGATGTACTGCACTGGGTTTTAGGCTTCAGAGTACATGCACGTGATATGAAGAGAAGTATTGAAAGTTGAAACAACTTAGTACTAAAAGCCACACCATTACTGTTTCCAACTCCCTGGGGGATTATTTATGCTGTCTCTTCAATAAAAAAAAAATTTATAATAAATTCTCTTGTAACACTATGAGGGGATCTGATATTGTCAGACCTGCTTACTTGGGGGTGTATTTTCCTAACAGTGTAAATACCCTTCTCCTATCCAAAGTAGCTTGCCAGTGATTTACTGTATAGCAGCATTACTCCCTTTTTCATGCATCTATACAACCTTTCTTTTTTTCTATAAAGTTTTGTATTTTTCTCCTTGGCTATGTACCCGACCAGGGATATACCCTGATCCCAGGGATGTACTGTACCCCACCAGGGCCTTGGCCTCAGACACCCCAGGACCCCTCAGACACCATAGTAACCCATTAGTTACCCATAGTTTTACCCTCCATGGCAGTGGTCCCAGGGTGTGAGCTGCCCTTTTCCTTCGGGTAGTCCACTGTTTGGACCAGAACCCACTGCTGACAGACACTAGGACCTAGGGAAGTTGCTGAGTCCAAGACTGTCATATAGATGGAGGAATTTTTTCTTCCTTTTTCTGTTCCCCTTTCTATTCCCAGTGTGAGTGCAGTCCATGGCCTTCCACATCACTGTAGTCTCTGTGGCAGGAGCAAGCTCCCTGACCCAGTCACAGGGTCACTGTGTGGTTGGAGCTCACTGCTGACTCTCTACATCTGATGCAAACTGCTGCTCAGCCTAGTACAGACCAATCTGCCTTCTGATATGGCTACCTGAGCTTGCTCTCCAATATGGATCTCCTACACAGCAGAGCAACACACTGCCCAATGGCTATCAGGGGAACTACTATACACAAATGTTCTCTGCCATGCATATACCCAACAAGGAAGTTACAGGTGCCAGCCATTTGTGCATATTTGGAATATGGTTAACCAACACAAACTGATTTATGTTTCTGGAGGCAATATAGAGTAGTGGTTAAGGGCACCGAGCTGCAAACCTAGAGACCTAACTTTGAATCCCATCAGCCTCTTTTTGCACACTGTATGATCCTGAGTAAGTCACTTAGCTTCCTTGTGCTCCCAGGTTGCAACTGGAAACAAGCTGCAGCTTAGTGTGTCTTTCTGGTTAAACAATTTTCCCTTTCCCTTTTAGACTTCTCTATAGCCCACAAAGTGTTGTGAAGCTATGAAAATCAAATCAAAAGGCTTTAATATCCATGCACACACTGTATGTGTCATGATTCCATTACAGTTGCTAGGTGTACAGTACCATCCCATCTCAAAATCCATGGCATCCATTTTTCATTGGTAAATTATTTGGATCTTGGATGTTACCACCAAGAATAGACAACATCGCCATAAAAAAGAAAGTAATTACCTGATTGGTCCATTGATATCAGGCACAGGACTCAAGAACAGGATTGCAGTTCCATCTGAGATGTTATAAACTTCCAGGCTGCTGGCATTAGGATAAGGTGGGGCTAAAGTAAAAATATAAACAGAATGAACAGACTTGTGAGTAAAGTGATGCAGTGAACATGCAATCTATCTGGAATTCACTCACTTACTTATTAAAGCCATAGCAGAAAATAAGTTATGTGTTTACTTGGGGAAAAGAATGAACAGGCCTATTTGCCTGACTGATATTAAACATCCACCAAAAAAGCAGAAGGTTAAATTTGTTATACTGTACTTCAGTAATGGATCAGACAATGGAACAGTGGTTTGAGCTGCATTAAGATCTATAAAACCATGTTCATAATGACTTTTACATGACTAAATAAAAACAATTGGCAAAGACAACAGTGGACTTTGCCCCTTTAAAAGGGCAGACCAGGTTGTCCTGTTGCACCCCTTCCTTCCTACTTAGGATGGTTGTGCTCAGAAGGGAAGGGGGTAGGAAGGGGAGGGGCTAAGGGGCCAGAACAATGGACTGGTAAACGGGAAGGAGAGGCAAAAGGAGGTACATAAGGGACAGCACAAGGGGGCCTCAGCCACTTTTTGCTGGAGTTTTGATCTACATCAACTGCAGCACGTTGGATTGGCAAAATTCTTTGAGATTGGTTCACCGGGTGTGAGAGGTAAGGAAACAATACAGTTGATATTACAGGACGAGATGTAAAAAAAAAAAAAAGAAAAAAAGAGGAGGGGAGAGGAAGTATATTTACAGCATTAAGAATAAGCATGTACAGTATATAGCTAAGCAATATGATGGGTCCTGGGTAGCAAAGGGGATCATATGTGAAGTTGAGAGAGGGACCCAGGTCCATGTGGGGTGATCTGGGGAGAGGAATTGCACGCGCCTTGCTGAAGGGGGGCTGCTGTGAAAGCCTTGCAATTCTTTTAATATTTTGAGAGACTGTGGACTGGTTTTTTCCTTGTTGTTAAGAATCGGGATGCCTGGAATACCCCTGAAGCAGGGAAAGGAGAGCATGAACCATTTTAGGATGGCTAGCAAATCCTTCCTTGGTTTGTTTTGCTTTGCAGCAATTTTGTCTCCCTTTTGTTGGCCAGTTCTGGGATGAATAGAAGGCCTGGAATAGACTTTGGTGAGAGAGAGAGCGAGAGTAGGCCGGGACCACATGGCATGGCATCCCTTTCTGCTGCTTACGGCTGTGTGAGGGTTTTTTCTGGTGGCTGGAGAAATCCTAGCAAATCCTTCCTTGTTTTTTTTCGCTTTGCAGCAATTTTGTCCCCCTTTTGTTGGCCGGTTTCTGGGACGAATAGAGGGCCTGGAAGAGGCTTTGGTGAGGAGAGGCGAGAGTAGGCCAGGACCACATGGCGTGGCATCTCTTTCTGCTGCTGAAGGCTGTGTGAGGTTTTTCTGGTGATCTGAGTGGAAGAGCAGGCCTAGGGAGGCCTGAAGCATGGGATCATGAGTCATGACATCACACACCACATAGGGTAGTCATTAAAGCACTTGCCTTGTGTTGGGATATGTATGGTGCGATGTAGTGTTTTCTTTGGTTGCCAGTAAGATTAGGAGGCCTAGCAGAGGCCTTGAAGCCAGGAGGAGCGAGATTTGTTTGGAAATGTGTGGTGTGAGGCACACACCACATGGGGGGGTTTGTAGACTCATGTGCTCATTTTTCAGCAAGGGTAGTGTTTTTTCTGGTGGCTTGGAGTGGAAGAGCAGGTCTAGGGAGGCCTGAAGCATGAGATATGTGGCGTGATGTCACACGCCACATAGGGGTAGTCATTAAAGTGCTTGCCTTGTGTTGGGATATGTATGGCGCGACGTGGCATTTTCTTTGGTTGACAGTAAGATTAGGAGGCCTAGCAGAGGCCTTGAAGCTGGGAGGAGCGAGATTTGTTTGGAAATGCGTGGTGTGAGGCACACACCACATGGGGGGGTTTGCAGACTCATGTGCTCGCTTTTCCTTGGTTTGTTTCACTTTGCAGCAATTTTGCTCCCTTTGTTGGCCGGTTTTGGGAAACTTGGAAAGTAGGGAGAATAGGCCTGGAGAAAGGCCAAGAAGCAAGGGAAAGTGAGGGCAGGATAGGACCATGTGGCATGACATCACATGCCGTGAGAGGATGGAAAAAGCATCACCAGACGCTCAGGCTGTATTTTCATGGCAGTGGGGGCCTAATGAGGAGCACTGGGAGGGAAGACAAGGGGACTGCGAGAGGCCTGGGACAGAGGGGAGGGTTTTGCGATCGAGACCTCGCGGGCGATAGCCCATGCGGTGAGGAGGTCGCACTGGAAGCTGCTTGCTCTATTTGGCCCTTCCCCTCACTGGGAGGGGGGCACCGTGGGGATTTGGGGCTGGCAGAGGCAGGAAGAGAAAGGAATAGGGGGCCATGCATCTGATCTCGTGGCGCAACCATTTACTATAGCAGGCTGCTGACTCAGTGGTGAGTTGGTCAGCTCAGACAGACAAAAAAAAAAAAGAAATGGCAGCATTCAAAAGGGGGAAGCTCTGAAATAGGCCAGCACAGTACAACATTTCAGGGAGGCCCAAGAGTAGAGGGAGGCACTGGTAGGGATGAAAAGGGGAGTGCTGGGTTGTTCGCAAAGGGTACGACAGAGAGCAGCAAGGAACCGGTCAAGCAGGATGAGGGCCTTGACTGGTGGCCAGGCTGTTTATATGGGCAGGTGGTGCAAAGGACAGAAGGAAAGCATTCCGGACAGGACAGATATACAATTAACCTTGTTTTCTCTTCCTGTAGTTGTTTTCACAGAGCAAAGAGAAGAAGGACATGGCACCAAAGAAGAGCAGGTCATCAAAAGAGGAGGCTTACAAGGCTATAATTGAATTAGCTGAAAAGGCAAACAAGATGTGGGAACTGGTGGAGGGGGAGGAACCAGGGAGACCTGGGGAAAAGAGAAAAGCGGGCACAGAAAAGGATGGCAAGGGGAAACGACCAGCTGAAGGGCCACGTGGTCCCATGAGGGCACCACCGGTGGTAGTGGAGCCTGCCAAGGTGGCTGATTCAGTACCCCTGCAGCCTATGGACCCTGTGTCACCGGTACCCCCCAATCAATGTGGGATCTCCCTGGCTGAACCCAGTCACGATGTCCAGAACGGGTTGCTCCCTCCGTAAAACTCAGTAGCTCACCCTCCTCCTCAACTGCAGGAAGAAGCAAGAGGAACCTTTGAAGACTCCAGGCAGCACAGCCCGGACAAGATCACAGGTAACACACCCAGTGATGAGAAGATGAAGAGAGGATCGCAGATGTAGAAGTGGGTAGCCATCTGGGAACTAGCGACCATCGAACAGTATGGTTCTCAATAAGCACAGCTATAGAGTCAAGCCATACAAAGGCAAAGGTACTGAACTTGGAGGCTGACTTGACAAAATGGGTGAATGCCTAAGGAATGCACTAGCAAGGGCAGGAAGGAGGTGGAAGAACAATGGGAATAATAAAAACTGCCATTACAGAGGTAACAAGCCTTTGTGGAAGCAAATAAACAAAAGTAAGCGATGTAAAAACCACTATGGTTCTCAAAGGAAGTGGCAGTGAAGGTTCAAGAGAAAAAGCTTTCAGGAAGTACAAGGAATCACAGAAGGGGCGGGACAGAGAACTGTATCAGTTAAAAGCAAAGGAAGCTGGGAAGGCAGTCAGAACAGCAAAGGCCCAGACCGAGAAAAGATAGCCAACTCAGTTAAGAAGAATTAAAGCCTTTTATAGGTACATCAGGGAGCAAGGAAGACCAAGGGAGGATAGTGAGGGCTTAATAAAGGGGAGGGTGGGGAGGGGTGACTGTGAAAGGCAGAGATACTAAACAAATATTTTTGCTCAGTATTTACAAATGAAGAGGGAGGTACCTAAAACAAACAGTAGAAACACTCTGGATACAGAAGTTGATACCAGCCCATTTACAGAAGAAGGGTTCTGAAAGAACTCTTAAAACTGAAGGTGGACAAAAGCAATGGGGCCTGATGGGATTCATCCCAGAATTCTAAAAGAACTAAGGGTAGAATTAGTGACACCACTGACTACCCTGTTTAACAAATCATGGGAGGATGGGGTGGTACCCGAGGACTGGAGGAGGCAGATGTGATTCCCTTCACAAAAAGTGGGAGCAAGGCAGAAGCAGGAAACTACAGACCTGTGTAGTTTAACCTCAGTGGTAGGGAAAATGATGGAATCACTTCTGAAGGAAAGAATTCCGAGTATCTAGAGGCGGAGGCACAGGACCCAAGGCAGCATGGATTCACAGCAGGAAGGTCATGCCAGACAAATCTGATAGATTTCTTTGACTGGGTGACCAAAGTAGTAGATCAAGGAGGGCTGTGGATATGGCCTACCTAGACTTTAGCAAGACATTTGACACAGTCCCACACAAAGAATAATATATACAGGTTAGCTAGCCTGGGAGTGGGTCCCAAGATGACAGCCTGAGGTAAAAAATTGGCTGGAGAATAGGGACACAGAGTAATAGTAAATGGAGTCTACTCTGAAGAAGGGGGTTACTAGTGGGGTACTGCAGGAGTTCGGGTATTAGGACCGGTCCCTCTTCAATGTCTTTATAAGCGACATTGCAGAGGGACTGGAAGGAAAAGTATGTCTCTTTGCAGATGACACAAGATCTGCAACAGAGTTGAGTACTGGAGTGGGGTGGAAAGGATGAAAAGGGACTTGGCAAGGTTGAGAAATGGTCAAATGTATGGCAGCTTAGATTCAATGCTAAGAAGTGGAGTAATGCACCTGGGAAACAAAAACCCAGGAAGAGAGTACACAATGGGGGGTGAGATACTAGCAACAACAAAAATGGAAAGGGACCTGGGGGTAGTCATATCAGATGACCCAAAGGTGGGCAAGCAATGTGAGAGGGGCAGCAAGGAGGGCTGGGGGGATACTGGGATGCGTAGGGGAGGCATCACCAGTAGAAAACAGGAAGTTATTATCCCTCTGTACAGACAGCTGGTCAGACCCCATCTGGAGTACTGCATGCAGTTCTGGAGACCCAGTCTTCATAAAGACATAGACAGGATGGAAGCTGTCAGAGGAGGCAACTAAAATGGTGCAGGGTCTGCACCAGAGACATATGAAGAGACTTAAGGAGCTTAATATGTATAGCTTTGAGGAAAGGAGGGAGAGGGGGACATGATAGAAACTTTCAAGTACCTCAAGGGAATCAACAAAGTCCAAGAGGGTAGCATCTTTCAAAAAAGAGGTATGCAAGAACAGGGGCACAATTTGAAGATAGAAGAGGTGGCTCAGAGGTAATTTGAGGAAGTATTTTTTCACAGAGGTTGTGGATGCATGGGCAGCCTTCGGAGGAAGTCGTGGAGTCAAAAACAGTGGCGGAATTCAAGCATGCATGGGACAGTCATAAGGCAATTCTAGGGGGTGGGGGTAGGAAGAAGTAGGCTGCTGGTTAACTAGGATCTGCAGCTTATCCAGTAGGCAGGGAAATGGGCAGACTGGGTGGACCAAGTGGTCCTTATCTGCCATCAAATTCTACTTTTCTATGTTTCAGTGCAGTGGGTGACAGTATAAAAGAATATATAGGGCAAATTGTAGTAGCACTAGGGACAGGAGGTATAGGGCAGATGGAATCGGCTCTGGCAGAGATCAGGATAGAGAAAGAGGTGCCGGAAAGGAAGGAACAGGGAATGGAGAGAGAGGGGAAAGGGACAAGGGAGACAGGTGTGCCTGGAATGAGGATAGGCGAGCATGTGCCACTGACCACGAAGGAGAAAATATGGAAAGGGGAATATGTGGACATATTCACTTTGGTGAGCAGGGAGGCTGCGGCAAAGTACGAGGAAGCTGAGAGTATAGGTAAAAGTGAGATGGCTGCGGCTATAGTGCTTTTAGGGAAAAAAGAGGACGATAAGTTCACAAAAGGGAAGACCTGGGATAGGTGGTTCCTAGGTTTTGCCACTTTCTTAGCCATCATCCTGGAAAAGAGGCCAGAGTTAGGCATCCTGCTCATTACTTATTCTCTGATAATATGGAGGGCAAAGGCAAAGGGCGGGATCGGGTGGTTAAAATATGATGAATCTTTTCAGCCGAGAATGGCAACATTTGGGGACGTGAGATGGGACACCAAACAGATAGATTTGTGGACGGATTACATCACAGATCAGTCCACGCCTGAAGGCGAATGGGGCAAAAAGGGTTTTATGCCCCAGAGATGCTGCTGGACTTACAACAGAGCCTTTTATTCATGGCCTCAATGTCGTTTTCGGCATGCATGCTCAAAATGTGGGGGAGGGCACCCGGCAAGCAAATGTAGATCGTCATGGGCACAGGGGCATGGGGGTCAGGGATCAGGCCAACAGTTTTTCCGAGATGGCCAAGGCTTTAAAGGCCAAACATGGAATGGGGAGGGCGGGGTAGGGTGAACGTGAATAGAGGGGGACAGAGCCACTGAAGGACAAAAGGTCAGACAAAAAGACAGAGAGGGGCTAGGGAGGAATGGCGGGGGGCATGACAGGGAACAGTTTGGGATGGCCAGAACCCCCATCAAATTGAAGATATGGTCAGTCTGCCTGGACAGATATCCAGTCACAAGCGTGCGGGATATGATTTTAAGGGGTTTTAGCACAGGTCTTTCATTACAGTTTACGGGACCCAGGTGAGCAATGGAGGCAAGCAACCTCGGGTCAGTAAAAGGAAAGGAGGAGATATTAAGACAGAAGATAGAGAAAGAAATGGCAGCAGGTAAGGTAGAGGGCCTGTTTAACACCCCCCATTACCAAACATGCGGATTTCACCATTGGGTCTGGTACCCAAGAAACAGGAGGAAGAATACAGAGTGATTCACCACCTGTCCTATCCAGAAGGGGAGTCAGTGAATGATTTCATCAGTGAGGAACACAGTAAGGTGACATATGCGACACTAGAGGATGCAGTCCGAATGATCCGGGCCACAGAGGAGGCATGGATGGCAAAAACAGACATTGAGTCAGCTTTCAGACTACTTCCAGTTAGGAGGGAAGACTGGGATCTATTGGGTTTTAAAAGTGGGGGACAGTATTATTTTGACAAAGCAATGCCAATGGGTTGTTCCACAGCATGTGCTACATTTGAGGCTTTCAGCACCTTTTTGCAGTGGATATTTCAAGAAAAAAATGGGTTATAGGATGGTCATCCATTATCTGGATGATTTTCTTTTCATTGGAAAAGGGAGACACAGAGGATGCTGGGTAAGTTTCAGGAATTGTGCCAGGAGTTAGGGGTCCCACTGACACCAGAAAAGACAGAGGGGCCCAGCAGGGTTATGAAATTTCTGGGGATTGAGATAGATGCCTCGAACGAGGTATTTAGACTACTGGACAAAAAAGTAAGTAAACTGAAGGAACTAATCCAATTACACACCAGCAGGAGACGGGTACAGCTAAAACTGGTACAGCAGGTACTAGGGCACTTGAACTTCGCATGCAGGGCCATCGGGCCAGGGAGGGTATTCACAAAGAGGTTAGCCAGGGCTACAGCAGGGGTCACCAGATCACATCACTGGGTGGACCTGACTCGAGGTGTCAAGGAGGATTTTAAAATCTGGGAAGAATTTCTTAGGGAGTACAATGGGTGCTCCTTCTGGCAAGAGGAGTGGCTATACAACACAGACCTTGACCTCTACACAGATGCTGCTGGTGGGCTAGACATGGGAGGTACATGAGGAGTAGATGGTTCACAGAACCCTGGCCTGCCAGTTGGGTGAAGGTTGGGAAAGTGGGAGATATAACATTACTGGAGATCATGCCCTTATGGGTGTGTACATTGGTCTGGGGGAAGGAATTACGGGATCAAAAAGTGACATTTTGATGTGACAATAGAGTAGTGGTGGATGTTCTGAACAACAATGGAGACAGATCAGACACAGTCATGCAGGTATTATGACTTTTAGTTTTAAGGGCATTGCAGCTGAACATGTCATTTAGAGCACAACACATAGAAGGGGTACACAATACCCTGGCTGACAGCCTTTCCCGTCTGCAGCTGGACTGTTTTTGGAGGCTGGCGCCAGCAGCAGAAGAACTAAAAACACCCATACCAATGAACTTCTGGGACATTGGCAGGAAGGAGCAGAACTGTTGTTTCGCAGCTCATGGGTGCCTCGGACTCTGAGGGCCTATGACGGGGCCTGGCGAGTGTTTCAAACATTCAGGGCAGAGCACCAGATGGAGGTAAGTAGGCCACTCACAGAGGAGCAATTGGGAATGTTCACTGTGGAGCAGTGGTGGAAAGGCACAGGCCACACCACAATGGGAGTCTATCTGGCAGGGATTAGTGTTATCTGCAGCCTAAAAGGGTGGAGGGACCTGACAAAATCATTACTCATCAGAAGAATGATGCAAGGATGGAGCAGGCTGAAACAGGGACTAGCAGATAATAGGAGGCCTATAGGGGAACAGTGGCTGATAAAGCTGAAGGACATGCTCCCGGCAATATGCAGATCAAAGATCGAGGCCCAGCTATTTCACACGATTTATGTGGTAATGTTTGCATGGGCCATGAGAGTGAGCGAGGTGGTAGGCCATGGGAGAGAAGACAAGGAAGGGGGACTAGAATGGGGTGACATAAGCTGGGGGGTGATGGAGATATGGATCAAGATTAGGAGGTCTAAGATGGATCAAAGAGGGCAAGGTTGCATGGTGATGCTGAAGGGGCAACCAGAGTGCTCAATATGACCAGTACAGGCTCTGTGGGTTTTCACCACAGAGCATGGGAACAGGACAGGAAAATTATTTGTACACCGGGATGGGAGAAGGGTGACTGGCTACCAAGTCACAGCAATACTCAAAAAGGGCATGCAATTCATGGGGGAAGACCCAGCTAATTATTCTTCCTATTCCTTGCGGATTGGAGCTGCCTCACAGTGGGCAGCAGCAGGTGAGACAGTGAATGAGATACTGGAAAAGGGACGCTGGCGATCGGCCAGTTATACAAGATACATTAGAGCACTGAGTAAAAAAAAATATATATATATATATATAATATATAATAAAGAATATTTTGAAGGTGGTGCTCTGGTTGGAACACATGAGCTGGGGGCAAGAAATGGTAAAGGGCGGGGAGGGTGTAAAATGGGGTGAGGGTGAATACGGGAATGACACTATGAACATGTATAAAGAATGAATTTTGCTTGCACCCCATAGGTAGAGGGAGGATCACAGAAGTATGGCTCTGCAGCCATTCCTATATTTATTGGGCTGGAAAAAGAGCAGAGAAGAAGGCTGGGGGAAGGCAGCTATACCAAGATGTAAGAACATGTAGGTTGGTTTGGCATGGCATACGGGGGATGAGATGGGCACAGCTGCTTCCCACCTTAAAAGAACTCAGAGGATGGTGGCCCAGGCCAGACCTAATTATTATACATCTAGGGGGCAATGACCTTGCAGGCAGGCCTTGGATAGACACATACTCACAAATAAAAAAGGATTTAGGGGCAATACAACAGATGTGCATTGCTTGGTCAGATATGATACCAAGGAGGGTGTGGAGGCAGGAACACAGCCACAGAGCGGTAGAAAGGGCCAGGAGAAAGATAAATAGGAGGGCTGGAACATTGGTAAGGCAGATGGGAGGACAGGTGATACTGAGGGGGGTAGAAGAATGGGTAGAAGATTTTTACAGGTCAGACGGGGTGCACCTTTCAGACCTAGCTATAGACATGTTCAATACAGAAACAATGGGCTTTATAGAAGCATGGAGGAGACAGACAAAAAATGGGTAATAAAAAAAAATGGAAAGAAGGAAAGAATAAAAAAGGATCTTCCCTGAAGTAAGGGAGAATGGTACCCTAAATAAGGGGGAAGCCAGCCATCCAACGCAAGCTGGAGACTGGCTAGTGGGGGGGGGAGGAAAAAGGAATATTACAAGAAGAGGAAGAAGATGAAGGAGAAAGTGGTCTCGGTTTTCACCGTTACCTAACGGGAAAGGAGAAGAAGAAGGCACCCAGGTTTTCACCTGGGGGAAGGATAATCAGAGATTGATATATGGATGAAATAAACAAAATGTTGAAAATATGATAATAAAGGAATTGAAATGGAATATGGAATTATGAATTTAAATAAATTAATTGCCAATCTGAGCACAACAACAAACAATGGTCTCTGTCTTTTGTGAGGGAAAAGGGGGGAATCCGGGACAATGGAGTTTGCCCCTTTAAAAGGGCAGACCAGGTTGTCCTGGTGCACCCCTTCCCTCCTGCTTAGGATGGCTGTGCTCAGAAGGGGAGGGGCTAAGGGGCCAGAACAATGGACAAGTAAACAGGAAGGAGAGGGGCAAAGGGAGGTACATAAGGGACAGCACAAGGGGGCCTCAGCCACTTTTTGCTGCAGTTTTGATCCCTCCACCCACCCCACTAGGCAGAGCAAGAGGGAAGACCGTCAAGATGGGACTGTAGATGGGTCTGTCAAGGTGGATGACAAACACGTCTGGTCAGACAGTTTGGACTGCCAAAGGTGGATGGCATGTAATAAATATGGTTATGGACTGCCAAAGGTGGATGGCAGGAGTCAAAGCGGAAAAAGGAGGGGGGAAGAGGGAAGGGGGGAGGAAAAAAGAATAACACAAGAAGAGGAAGAAGATGAAGGAGAAAGTGGTCTCGGTTTTCACCATTACCTAACGGGAAAGGAGAAGAAGAAGGCACCCAGGTTTTCACCTGGGGGAAGGATAATCAGAGATTGATATATGGATGAAATAAACAAAATGTTGAAAATATGACAATAAAGGAATTGAAATGGAATATGAAATTATGAATTTAAATAAATTAATTGCCAATCTGAGCACAACAACAAACAATGGTCTCTGTCTTTTGTGAGGGAAAAGGGGGGAATCCGGGACAATGTTATATTATTTGTATTTTCATGTTGCACATAGTGAGGTTAAATAAGTAGCTCAGGGTCACTCAATGAGTTAGTGGTAGAGTTGTGCAAAGTTGACTAACTTCTCTTTGCAGAATAATTCAAATTCGCTGCAGTTCACAAAGTTAATCAGCCCTGCAAAGTTTCAATTTGCAGTATACGGTTAACTTAATGGTGAAGCTGGGCTCACAGATGAAGTTTTCAATGTATCATGGAACTGTCGATCACATGGTACTGAAATGAGCTGCATGCCATGTGTTCAGTGCAGGCTTATGAAGATAGGGCAGGAGAGAAGTATGTCCCCATTTGAACAAAAAACCTTAACAACTACTCCAAGAATGGAGCATTTTGAAACAAATCACTCACAAAACGTATCTCAAGTGCCTTGAGCAGCTAGATTACCATTCTTTGTTTGAAGTTTAACAGAATTATTCAGTTGAAAGTAGTGGTTTGGTTTTGTCTAGTGAAGTAGTGCTGTGTGGGGGAGGAAATACTTCAGCTAGGAAAAAGGCACCCCTGTGAGCACTAGCCTGATTTGTTTTCCTTAATCTTTCTTAATTTTTTTTCTGTGGTCTGTGATTTATTTATTTCTGTAGTACAGTTTTGTGTGGCTAAGTGAATTGTCAGTCTGTTTCTATCTTGATTGTAATTACTGTAGTTTTAGTGCTTGAAGTGACATTATTACTTTCAGTAACTTGTTTACAATTAACCCTGTTGTATGTGTCTTGTTATCCCTGTTGTGTTAACAAAAAAACACAAACAACTTTTTTGGTGGTCTTACTGTAATACTGTTTGCTCAGTGAACTGCTCTGTTCAGATTCAGATCACACTGCTAATCCCTCTGGCGATGTGTTGTCTGCTGCTGCTGATATTTAGTTTGACTGCAGTGTTTATATTTTTCTAAATATATAAAATGACAGGAAAGAAATGCTTGAGTAAAGGGAAAGGTTTTGGTGAAGCAACAGGAAGTGCGTATGTTCTGTGAGGCAAAAGGTTGTTACACCTAAAATAAAACTACCTCTGTAGCACCTTCCGCCATGGGCTCTGGGCTGGTAGTAGTAGCAGCAAAGGAGTAGTTTGTGAAATTGTTGCTGGCATTAGTGCTGCCAAATTATTCTCTGCCACATCTGGTGCATCCATACTGGTGGATACTGTGGGAGGTGGCAACAAGAGTATCAGTCCAAGAGGTGAAAACATCTCAGGCTCAGGAACAGTGGATGATGAAGAGGTTGCTGGTGTCTCGATGACTGTTGGCAGTGGCGGCATGGAGCCTGATCCGGATGACAAGTTCCCATTCCCAAATGAGTGTTCAGCTTCATGAAAAGTTATATCAGGTCTCTTGCACCAGTGAAATGATTTTGCCTGCTAAGGGGACTATAAAGTTAACAGATGGCTGCTTTGCACTAATTTATGGAATGACATTTTATGTCTGTATGTTTTGCACAAAAATTAAACTAAGTGATAAAAAAAAATCACTGCTTTCTTTTGAGCAGCATTCATGAATCCCCCTGTGTCAAATGCTACCCGATTGGCAATTCTGCCATGTAGAGTCCAGCTGTTTGGTAGCCCAACACCCAGAAAGGTCCAGCCTACACTGTACAGCATGTTTTTTCAGCTTCATATCAAATACCCACCCAATGATGCTGTTGCACATAATTGGAATGCAGCAACCATTGAAAACTGCCATTCCTTTCTGTGGAGAAAGTGGGATTAAGATTCCCTCAAGAATGTACTTTCCCTCCCATGCCTTTCCTGAACATTATGGGACTGTGTCATGCAAGGAAATTCATGCCCTGCTGCATTCAACATCCCCATACATACAATTCATCTCAGTATAGATATGTGGACCAGTGGTCAAACAGCTGGCAGCTCTTACCTGCACATTACAGCACACTGGACACAGGTAGCTGATGTAGTACTCAGCTCTGGCCAGGGGGAAAAATTGTACTAAACTACAATGGTAGCTACACTCCAGATATTTGCCAGCATACTATGCTGGCAACGAAGAGTGTAACTGGATCATATATGGATTAGAAAATGTTAAAATTGATACAATTGATGAATGGATGCAGCCTGTGGTGGAGGTACTATGGGGAGGTGTGGCAAATGTGTTTCAGAATGCTGCAAAGTGGGGAGCAGGGGATCACTGGCCTTGAGACATTTGTTTCAGTAGCCTCAATGTGACCCAACTTCACCTTGGTGTTCTCCAATGGTAAAGTTACAGATGAAGTTAGTGTCAGTGGCTCAACAGGTAGCACACTCACCTCTGAGGGTGGGACATCAGAAGGCTGTGGGTTCTATCCCCACACCAGGCACTTGGGTTAATATCCCAATACTAACACTGCAGTGCAGCATGAGGTGGGGTGTTGCACTCCTGAGGTGCTGTCTTTTGGATGAGACATTAAACCGAGGTCCCATCTGCCTGTTCTCATGGTAGTTCAGGTAGATATTACAAGATCCCATGGCACTTCTTGAAAAGAGTAGGAGAATTTTATTGGGAAAAAGGGGTGTAAAATTCAAAAACATGTACACATTTTATATTATCAATATATATAGTATTTACATTATTACCTCATAGTGAGACACATACAGCTCACAATGTTGCTCAGTCTATGTCACCACAATGGTAATCATTGCTCCACCTTTTTTTTGTCATATGGGAAGTATTGTCTCCCATGATTTCCACACTTTCCTTAACCTGATTTGTAATACCTTCTGATTATCCTCATCATAAATCTGTTGCAATGAGATGCATAAATTTTTTTTATTCAGTATGTTTTTTATTCATAATACCACATTACAGAGATATTTTCAAGTTGAAACAGGTAATACTGAGGCAACTATGTCTACAGTATCCAGTATTGCAAAACATTATTGCAATTTAATACACACTTCAAAACCCCATATTCCTTACCCCACCCACAAGAAGCAATTTAAAAGATCCAGTAATGACAGGAACCAACACCACTGAGCCCTATTATAATTTCCCTTAGGATCACCACATTGCAAGGATAGCCTCCAGTGGACCCCACTTGGTCAGGTAAGAATGCAATCTATCATTCATTTTGGCTATATGTCGCTCAAGCTGCAAGGCCAGCAGGATTTCTCTATGCCATTCAAGAACCGAGTGGGTAGACTCATCTATCCAATGCCTCATGATTAGCAATTTAGCTACGGCCGACATAACTGCCATATAGGCTTTCCGTTGTCTAATCATTTCTAGGGGAAAATTATTAATCAGACAAATTTCGGGGACAAAGAAAGAGTCTAAATCCAAATCCGAATTTAATGAACTTTGTATGGCTTTTCGAAATATCTGAACCTTTGGACATAGCCAAATCAGGTGATAAAGATCCCCATAGGCCTTCTTACATCGATGGCACTGGGCTAAGGGAAGCTTTCCAATTCTATTGAGCTTAACTGGAGTAAGATAAAGATTGTGCATAATATTGTATTACTGTAATCTGAGTCTATCCTACTTTATGAATTTGTACGTATTGCGCCAAATTTGTTGCCAAAAGGAGGGGTCCTCTTTGAGAGACAATTTCTGCACCCAGTAGTAACAAATACCCTGGGGCAGTCCTGGATCCAATGCCTGTAACTCCTGGTATATTCTAGCTACAGAGTGTGGTTGATCTGCTATGTGTAGAAGAGAGGATAAGCCCATTTTAGCTGGTTCAACTACCACTGGTTTTAGCGAAAAAGGTGATCACAGCCTGTCTGATTTGCCAATATTTGAAGACATTCCTCTTGGCCGCTGGGACGTTATAACAGAATTGTAGATGGGATAAGACTCTGCCTTGTGGAGCAATATCTTCTAATGTAAGCCCCACTAATGGGGCCTAGAATATGGAAGAGACAGGCGCATTTTGGATTTGAAAGTGTGGATTATGCAACGGGCTGATTCAAAGATTTATGCCAGTCTATACTCAGAGAGGACTGCAGTTGGTGCAGAGCTCTGAGGGACCAACCAGTAGGAGTGTTTTTCAACATTTGAGGGATTGAATTGGGAGAGGAATACACAAGAGCTGAGAGGGCACAAGCACATTTAGCTACTAGGACTCTCTTGATTGCTAACCAGGGGGGTGAGCATAAGGTAGTGTCTGTTATGTTTGGTATGCAAATCCAGTATGACAGCTTACTAATATGAGCTGCAAAATAATATTTAAAAAAGTCAGGGAGGGACAAACCCCCACATATTTTTGGGACTGTGAATTTGGAATAAGCTCTTCTAACTCCCTTCCCACACAAAACGATTTAATAATTTTTGTAATCTGGAGAACCAGTTTTTAAGCAGATAAAACCCTAGCATATTAAGGGGATAAAGAATCCAAGGCAGTACATTCATTTTGACCGTGTGGATTCTGGCCCACAGGAATATAGGTAAGAGTCCCCATCTATTCAGATCAGTTTTTATTGTGCTAAGTAAGTTGGCGAGATTATCCCTCACCGTTTTTACTATGTCTCTCGATACTGTTATACCTAAATATGTTAAGGAATTGGGCTCCCAACTCAGGCCATGGTTTCCTGCTGTACTCAACAAACAACTGCTGTTTAAGGGGAAAAGTTAGTTTTAGAGATGTTGAGTTTGTAAAAGGATACTTCTGAATATTGTTTAATTTCCAGTAATAGAGCTCTTATACTGCTGGCTGGATTCTCTACATGTAATAATAGATCATCAGCATAGGCTGAGATAAGGTGCCGCCTGTTTCCAATTGAAATGCCCTGTATGTCCTGTGAGACTAGTAATCTAAGAATCAATGGCTCCAAGTAAAGGTTAAATAAAAGGGGGGAGAGAGGGCATCCTTGTCTGGTACCACATAATAAAGGAAAGGGATTAGAGAGAATCCCATTGCACCAAACACGGGCGGTCGGGGAAGTATATAAAACTTTGACCCACTTGATGAACCCTGTTGGGGAACCGAAGCATGACAGGGTAGCAAAAAGAAACTCCCAGGAAACCCAGTCAAATGCTATCTCTGCATCTAGTGCAATGAGAGCAGCGGGTACATCTGATGTTTTAGTATAGGCTATTAAATGAAGTAATCTACGCATATGGTCACTAGAGGACCTGCCCGACATAAATCCAACTTGCTCATCACTAATGAGCTTACCTAACAAAGGTCCGAGATGATTCACTAATATTTTGGCTAATATTTTTATATCAACATTCAATAAGCAGATAGGACAATAGTTTCCAGGATACAAAGGGTCTCGATCCGGTTTCGGAATTAAGATAACAAGAGCTTCTAGAAATTAATTTTCATAGAAACCCTCTGCATACCAGAAGTTGAAGACCTTTGTTAGAAGAGGTATAAACGCTGTGGTATAAGCTTTATATAGATTAGTTGTGAGGCCATCTGGTCCTGGTGATTTATCAGGGGAGAGCTGTGCAATCGTTTGTTTGACTTCCCATTCCTGGATATGGAGTTCCAGGGTAGAGGATTCTTCTGGCAGAAGCTTGTGGAGAGTGACCGAATCTAAATATCCCTCAACAGCATCCGGAGTTAATTTTTCTACTATTGGAATTGCATATAGAGTTTGGAAATATTGTCGAAAGGTGGAAGCAATTTCCACTGGGTCTTTGATTATGGAGGCCTCTGGAGTAGTACGAAGGGCAGCTATGAATCTAGTGGAATTCATTTGTTTGAGCCTAAGGGCAAGTAATTTACCTGTTCTGTCTCCAGATTCCAGGTATTTGAGCTTGGTCCTCTTGAGGGCAAGTTCAGCTTTTTGTGACATGAGGATTGAGAATTGAGCCTGCAATTTATGTAGTTGTACCCACTCTGCCTCAACCGAGCACCAGCTAATATTGCGTTCAATGATCTTGATGGATTCTAAGAGATTCTGAACTTGGGTATTGAACTTTTTAAGTCTGGTAGTTGTTATACGGATGCATTCTCCTCTTACAGAACATTTTAATGCTGCCCAAACAGCATCTGTTGTCTTAGTGATCGAACCAGTATCAGCAGCTAAAAAAAGGGAAATATATTTTTTAAGGTGGTCACGAGTATATTGATCCTGGAGTACTTGATTATTGAAATGCCAGAAAAAATCTCTCTGAATCCCAGGTCCTGGTAAATAAGTGAGAGAGATTGGAGAATGGTCTGATATTTCACAGGTGTGAATAGATGCATCAATAATATCTGGAAGAATATGTGAGCTGATTAAGAAATAATCAATCCTAGAACATGTTCGGTGTGGAGTGGAAAAAAAGGTAAATTGTCTAGAGTCCACATTCAGAACCCTCCACACATCTATCAAATTCGCTCCCTGCATAAGATCCCTAAGTGCCCTTTGGGCTGGGGACAAACCAGATCTCTTGTTGTCGGACCTGTCTAGCTGCAGTTGGGGCATTAAGTTCCAATCTCTGCCAAGTATGATTGTTCTAGATGGATTAGTGGTTATTATATTAAGGAGATGGATAAAGAATTGGGGTGACTCCAGATTTGGCCCATATACATAGCAAACCATAACTTGCTGTGAAGCAAGGAGTCCTTTTATTATTATATAATGACCATTAGTATCCCAGATCTCTTGTTCTAATTTAAAGGGAGTCTTTTTATTAATTAAAATAGCCACACCACCTTTATTGGTAGAAGCCCCTGCACCAAACACTTGCCCAACCCATTGTTTACAATGTAAAGAAACATCCTCCTTTCTGAGATGAGTTTCCTGCAAACAGACTATATCAGCTTTCAATGAAAGTAGATGTTTCAAAACCACCTGTCTTTTGCATCTTTCCTGCACCCCTTTGATATTCCAGCTAGACAACTTAAACATACCTATCATTAAATAAGAGTTCTATCATGACTAAAAGCCTCCAGAAACATACATGATAGAGGCCCTCTTGTGGTTCTAGTCTTGGTTCCATCTCTAATGGCTTACTAACACATTTAAGAAACTCCTCCCTCCCCTTTATTCCCCCATCCCCATTTAAACCCCTTAACATAAACAATAACCCCTCTATAAACTACCCCCCAGTTCTCTAAACTGCACTGCCATATTACCCTGCAGGCGATGTCTTCATGCAGCCAAGCAATAAGCATTCCTGCCCCCACTCCCAATGACCAGTATATTTCCTAACTAGGTATTATTATTAAATGAAATCAAAAATTAACATGTCGGAAATAAGGAATTGCATTACAGCTTGCACTACTTCCTTACTCCTTAACATTCTAACTTAACCCCTGCACACTCAAAGTACTTTTATGTATATCAAACTTGTAGAAATTCTCCTTATTAGACAAAAACATTAACAGATTATGTAATATCCTAATTCCACATACTAAGAAACCAGGCAGTTATTTCTCTGCACGATATCACCATCTGGTGGCTGAAGAAAAAATAACACAACTGAGCTTTTATATCTCAAATGTTCATGTGACAATTAGCAAACAAATTATTTTAATCAAAACTTTTGAAAGTAAAATATACATATAGTAAACATTTTGACTAAACTTGCCATCTACTAACAAATTAAACCATACTTGGCTCCAATCCCTGAACATTGATAGTGCTCTAAGACCGACATATTAATTAAATTGATTGACGCACAGGTATACAATTCTGTAGCCGGTATAATGATCACACGTTTAACCATGACCCCAAATAGTTTGCAATTGAAAAGACACCCTCAAGTCCAGTGCATCTCGTCTTGATTCATTGCGAAATGTACACCAGAAAGACAAAATCCAGATCAGTATTGAGACAACAGACTATCAAAAATCCAGAACCATGCAGATCCCTTCAGCAACTCTCTCACCCAAGTATGAGGCTAGCTTGAGTCCTGACTCACAAATTTCCAAAGATCCAGAAGAGCAGGATCAACCTTCGGATAAGTCAGGACTGCAATTACAAAGTGATGAATCTTTCAAACCATCCAAAGTCTTGTCTGACAGCTAGTTTCTACATACTTCAACTACCCACAGCACGAGAGGTTGCAGCTGCTCATTTAAACAAATCTGGGAGCAGCTTCTTTAGCTGCATTTGAGCCTGTTCAAGATTGTCAAACAGCTGCCACTGATCATTAATTTTAGCTTGTAGGAGGGCTGTGTACTTCACTCGGAACTGCTTCCCGGCAGCGATAAGCTTGGACACCAAGGGATGCAGTTCTTGGTGCTTCAGTCTCACCGATTGTGGCAGATCCTGCGTAATTCTGATCCTCCTCCCATCCCATAAGACTTCTTGTAATGCTTTTACCTGGGCAAGGATGTGTTGTTTGTCTAAATAGTTCAGAAATTTGCAGATAATCGGCCTTGGTGGCAAGCCAGGTTGGGGTGTAGGACGCAGCGCCCGATGTGCTCGTTCCACTACGTAGTTTGCCCCATTCAGGGAAGGCCCAGCAATTTTCTCACAGACCTTTTGAATAAACCTAATTGGGGAGTCTCCTTCTTCTTTTTCTGGAATACCAATGATAATAATATTATTATGTCTGCTCCTCCCCTCCAAATCCTCCAACTTGTCTTCGAGCTTTTTGATTTTCCTGGTATTAATAGTGCGATCCAGTTCAACTTTATCTACCTTCTTTTCCAGTGAAGCAACTTGGGCTTCTGAGCCGGCTACTCGGAGATTCAGTGATTCCATTGAGGCTTTGATTCCATGTAAATCTGGAAATTTCAGCAATCGCGCCCTGCAAAGGCATAATAATTTCTAAGAATCGCTCCTCCGTCAATACTGTGGATCCTGGTACAGATTTAGTGATAGTCTGCTTAGAACACTTTGGGGCCTGTTCCTTCTCAGGCAATGCCGGAGGAGTGTACCTAATTGGTGCTTTATGCATATAGACCTCCATTATAAAGCTTCTGAAGGTTTCCAGCTGACTAGGAGCAGGTTCACTGATACTATTCAACACAATCCACTAGGAAATAAAGTAATTAATTGTGATTTTGATTGAAATAGGAGCAGCGCTACGGGACCGTGCTGCTTTTCACTCAGCTGCCGTCACGTGACTAGATGCATACATTTCTGATAATAGCGTCAGGGGATACTTCTTGTTGCTGAATTACTAGTTTACAGCATGAATTCTAAATGTAATATTTTATTAAGGCAAATATTAGTTGCAGAGTATCCTTGTGAATGGATTGCCATTTACTTGACTAGGTTGCAACTACTAATTCTGTATAGGTTATTGTACTGAACAATTTATTCTTCCATTCTTTTGCTACTTTTATCTATATTGCTTGTGCATGGGTATACTCCAGAAACATATGTTCCAGTGTTTCCAGTGTTTGTGCACAGCTGACTTGTGGGCAATATCTTTCTGTAAGCAGCTTGTGCTTATTAATGTTTTTTTACATTTAGGTGCCTGTGTATACTTAACCACATTAAGTCCCATGCAAAGGTGGGAACTCTACTATTCTTTAACTGAGTCAGTGCTATCATATTATTTGTAGAGGGGCAATTAGGTATAACCAGTTCATCTTGTGTACATGTTGTCACTGTAATATCATAGATTCCCTGTTTGCACTCTTCATCACTGCCTGGTATGGTACTCCCCATTTTATCAGTTTCTGAAACACGTTCTTTGTGTAATTCAATATTATCTGTGCTCTTGATATTACTTTGATTTTGTTTTCTGACCAGGCTAGCTGGCATATATCCACCCATTCTTTAACATTTTTTTGTGCATACAGTGTTTTCACATTATAATATAGAAATATACTATAATAAAATGCTATTGGGTTAACCATTCCTAATCCCCTGTCCTGAATAGGCCTGCAAGTGATGTCTCTTTTTACTGGGTTTAGATGGCTTCCACATAAAGCTTGAAAAAATTTACTTAATAGTCTAGTCTCATAAAAAGGCATACAATATTACAAAATAGTATTGTAATGGAAAAGAATTATTTTTTTTTTTATAATAGTGATGCTCTATACTGATTTTTCTTTGTATTTAATATTGATTTGATCTTAACTTGTATCATAAGGATGTAGATGTTTATTTTGGAAATAAATAAAATTTTTAATTGCAAAAAGAAAAAAATAGTCTGGTCTCTACTTGTGCAGGGGTGGGAACAAATAACTTACAGTATATAAAGGAAAACTGGTATTATCATGTTCTTAATGAGCAGTATCCTTTTCATTTTTGAAATTTGCTATTGTTTCCAACTTGCAGTGATTCCTTGCAGCTGTTTCAGTTTGTGTTCCCAGTTCAATAATGCTAGATCTCCTTGTCCAAATGTAATTCCTAGTATCTGTATTGGTTCATGTGTAAATTGTATGGTTACGTATGTACTTTGTGTGCCTATAGTGCCTGTTCCTAATTTAATCCCTATATTTTTTTCTATCTTAATACTACAGCCAGAGTTTGTGGAATATGTTATTTGGTCATGAATTTCTTCTTCTTTGGTATTTTTTCTTATAATAATCGCCACATCATCAGCATATGCCAGTACCTTAATAGGTACTCCTGTGTTTATTAGTGAATTTCCTTTTATTAAGTTTGAGAACTGTATTCTTCTTAGTAAGGGGTTTATACAGTATAGGTACAAACATGGGCTTAGGGGCACCCCTATCTTACCCACCTCTTTAAACTTATGGTGTCACCAGCCCATCCATTCACACTTGGCATGATGTTAGTTAATGCACACATGCATTTTACCCAGTTAATGATTTTTTTGGTATACCATATTCTGTTAGTACCCAAAACATATAATCATGTGAAACTGATTCAAATGTTTTGCGTTGATCTAGACTTAGTACTAAACCTTTTTCATTTCCCTCCAGGTATATATGGAAAAGTTCTTTGAGTATTATTAAATTACCCTGTATCCCTCTATTTGGTATTGAACAGGTTTATGATATACTAATGAGATAGTCAGAAATATGTGCTAGCCTTTTTGTCATAATTTTCCCTAATTTTTTAATGTCTAGATTCAGTAAGCAAATAGTCCTCCAGTTACCATTGGGGCCTCACAAACATTTGGGCTGGCAGTATAGCCTAGAGGTTAGAATAACAAGCTGTGATTGAGCTTGCTACATCCAGCAGACCTGGGTTTGATTCCCACAACATTCACTTGCATACTGTGTGACTCTGATCAAGTTACTTAACCACCCAGTCTCCTGGGTTGCCCCTGAGAACAAGAACTTGTGCCTAGTGGGCCTTACCCGGTTACCAAAGAATTAAAAAAAAAGTTACCTAGATTTTCCTTATTCCCTATTTTATACAGGAAAATTATTTCTGCCTATGTCATAGTGTCTGGTAACTGTTCTTGTTCCAAAATTTCATTGAAAAGACCTGTCAATGTAGGTATCAGTTGTTCAGAGAATGTTTTATAAAACTCAGCAGCCAAGCCATCATTCCCATGTGCTGTATTGTTTTTTTAGAGATTGTATTGCAGATTTCACCTCTTCTGTTGTGGGTGATATCATCTGTTCTTTCTGAGCTTTAGTTAGACTAGGTCTCTACAAGTTTTCTAGGTACTGTGGGTGTAAGGTCACTTTTGGGGATATACCAAAAGTTTGTTTAACATGATTGTTGACTATGCCCATAATTCCTGTGTGAGATGTATGTTTACCACCCACTTCATCTGCTAGCTGTAGCATTATTTCTTTCTCTACTTTCTTCTGACAGTCTTTAAATATATAGAAAGTTTGTTTTCTGTTCTTTGTCCCAAATCTGGCTTACTGTTGCAGAGTTGTTGCTCTATGATATTGCTTTTGGTACATTTGTTTTTTTTTAATATCAGGGATTCTGGTCTAGAAATAAGAGATTGTAGTTGTTTCCGCAACTCCTGGTACTCCAGGTATGTATTTAGGGCATTTTCTCACAGTCTTCTGGAAGAAAGATCTAACACACACCTTAAAGTCTTCCCACCATTCCATCCAGGTGTCGTACATACACCGCACAGACAGTGGGCTATCCACAGTGCCTCCCATTCCTTTTTATTTAATCTGATTCTAGTGATACTGCATTTAATTTCCTGGGCCCATTTTTACTAGTTGGGGTGTTGCCCCAAGTTATGGTAATTCCTATAGCCTTATGATCTGAAAATGATACACTTTTAGTATTTATATACTGTACTGTAACTGTCTTTGAGATAAAGAAGTAGTCGATCTGTGTGGAAAGTGGCCCTCTAAAGTAGGTGTTTCCCCCAGAGTCATATATTAACCTACAAGCAACCTGTAACTGGGTAATAGTTATAATGTCTCTTAAAGCATTTGCATCACAATACAGTTTGTTTGTCTTACACCCTCTATCCTTTTGTTGCATAGCACAATTGAAACCTCCCCCCATACTATTAAGTCTTGCCGTATGTAGGTAAGGTTGCATTTTTTTAAATAGTTCAATGAGTTGACTTTTAATCTGTGGAGTATAAGTGTTTATCAATCTTAATCTTATTGTATCACACTGGATACCAAGGATCATTGTTCTTTCTGGTTCAAGATCTACCAATCTTGTCACTTTTAAGTTGTTATTTATGAAGAGTACTCTCACACCCTCCCATGTGTCTACTCCCTGAGACCAGAAGGCGACGCTTTTCCCCCATAATTAGTAGCTTGCCCTATTAAATAAAATGTTTTAATTCTGGTGTCCTGAATGCATAAAATATCTGCTATGCTTGTGGCCAATTCTGAAAGTATTGTTAGGTGCCTTTTCCCATTCTTTATGCTATTTATATTAAGTGTCAAGATTTGTAAGGATACCGTGAAGAGAATAAAAGCTAGGAATCTGATCCTATAATAATCATTTGGGTCTTATGTTCCATTTCTTCTTTACTGTATCCCCCTTCCCCACCTTCTTCTTTCCCTGAGGAGTGATCTATCATAGAAGAAGAGATATTGGACGATTCTGATTCTTCATCTTCCCCCTCCGTGTCTCCATAGCCTTTTTCAACAGGCAGTACATTGTATTTATTTGTACTGATCTGTTTACCTTTCCCCTTCAGCACTCTTCTTTCTTTCCCTTTGGGTTCTGTTTTTGTCCTGCCCTTGTTCTTGATCTTTTTTTGTAAGCAACTGGTATAAATGGAGTTTCTGTTGGGGTAGGTATGAGTCGGCCATAGCTCCATGCTCTTGGTTTTGGGGACCACCTTCTAAACCAGCATTCTTTGTTGTAAAGGGGTTTCTACCACCTCATGTTTAGTGACCTGTTCTACCTCACTATCCTGACTGTTTGTAAAGGGGAGGGATCCTCTATCTCTCCTAGAGGATTATCACCTTCTTTGCTAACTTGTGGAGTTTTATTTCCTTCCAGTGCATTTTGTGCTCTTGTCTGCTTTCACTTCAGCTGTTGCTTCTGCCTGTGGTTTATCTAGATGTTCTTTTCCTCTGTATAATGTTCTTCCTTTCTCTTGTGCCTTAAAAAATGGCTTGCATCCTAGCTTCTGAGGCATGGGCACATCCTTTGTTTTGGGATGTGTAATTAATGCTACAGTACATGTGAAGTTCCCTCACCACAATTATGAGATGCTCATGGACAACAAACATAAGAATGCCTCCTTTCCTCACATAAATTGCAATGAAAAAGGTTTACACATGCTGCAGCTAAATGACCTAATTCTAAACAGTGTGTACACTTTGGTGTGTCAAGGACATTACTGAGATGTAGATGTGAACTACATCTGTGACAAGGCTTGGGCTATCCTGGGTGGAATAAAAAGCCTCTGTCTGATCCTAAAAAAACAGCTGGGTAAGTGTACAATTCCATTGTTAGACATAATGAGTTTACATTTTACCCTCCATCCCTCTGTCCAAAATTGCTCAGAATCTACAGTATTATAGGAGCAGGGAGTTCCAAAACTTCACAACACTTCTTCAACCAAAATAAAATGTCAGTAATGTTGACACCTTCATTTTTAAAAATATATTGTCACAGTTCATACTGCTGGCTTTGTGATAGGGATTGCCAAGAAGCGTGTCCACAGTGGTGTATCTTTCAGAGAGTTGTATTTAGTCCAGAATCTATCTAAACATTCTACGGTTTTGAAACTAATGTCAAAATTATGTTCACCTGTGTTAATGGGGGCAAAATCTTCTGATGCATAAAACCATAGAGAGTTTTTTTAGTAAAGTTTTCCCAATGTAAAGTCTGTCAGGAGGGGTATCTAGGCCTCCCTTGTAAAGTAGATGCACTACATTTTTCCTCGGTGCAGGTTCATCTTTGTTTTTAAATAAATCAGACATTCTTAGCATTGGTTTAAAAAGTCATTTTTGCATGGGGTCTTGCAATTTATGTACTCTGATTCCAAAAGATAAGTCCTCTGTTATATTCTGCTCAGTTAACCCAGCTAATTCCTAACCCTTAACATTTTGCCCCAGGCCTGGCATTACAGCGTTCTGAGATACAGACATGACTGCCCACAAAGTTGTAGCTACAACATTGTCTTCTGCTACCTCTGGCAATGTTTCAGTTATCTTGTGTATTTCATTAGATTGTGCAGTCTGATTAACTTTTGTGTTGCATTTCTCATGTAGCCCATCATTATTTTTTACACAGTTAGTACGTTCTCTTTTTGGTGAAAAGACTAGTTTACCTATTAGCGTAATTGCCACGTCCTCATATTTTACCACTTCTGGGTTCTCTGAATTCTGCTGCCAAGTGCCTTCTGAATCAGCTATCCATCCTGTGTTACACAGCGCAGTAGTGGCTGACCACTCAGATTTTGACTGGCCTGTATTTGTGCTTTGTCCAGCAATGTTTCTGGCAGTAACTCCTAGAGTTTTTTTCTTCTGTTTGCCTCCTTTCACTGCTGTTATTTCGGAACTTGTAGGACATTTTGTTGCAAAGGGACATTTCATTTGGGTGTGGTCTGTGAGGTCGGGACTGCCGATCCTTGCTGTTTTCCTGGTTCACGCTTAGCATGCAAAATTTCAGTGGCCATGTGGAATTTCTCCTCTTTCTGTATGATTTGCTGTAGTAGCTGGCACTTGTTTCCCTCCATAGCCTTCCTCAGAGTTGTTTCAGCTCTGGCAGAATACTCCTCCATATTTACTGGATCATTTTGATTATCCTGCAGTAAGGCTTCCAACTCTTCAGAATCCTTGTCAATTTGTGCAGAGTTAGAAGTTTTGACTTTGATGTCCATACTGATCCCTATTTCTAGTGGGTTTTGTAAGTCTTTCCCCACTGTTTCAGTTTTTTTCTATACTAGTAGCAACTTCCTTCAGAAGTGAAAACGTAATATCTTCATTATCTTCAGACTCTTGAGCTGCCAAGGCTGAGGAGGAGACATGTTCCCCAGCCTCCTGCACATCCATCTCCTCCATTGAGGCACAGCAAGTGGCCATCATGATGATGGCCAGCAATCCCCCTACTGGCAGAGTAGGGGAATTTTTATTGAAAGGTTGGACTTCAGTACAAACATATAACTGCATAATCAAAGAAAGGAAAATTACATAATAGAAGTACTTAAACTATGCAAAGAAGGAAAAAAACAGGACACATTAGAATACCTTTATCCAGGTACCTCACAAAGTCAAAATATTTGTACTCAATTTAATTCATTTCTCACATTGCACCCATAAATGTTGTACTTTGTCTGGTGTAAAGCATCTCATATCCATTTGTAGGATTTTATTCAACATTTTTCTGATATTTGTAAGCAACTCTGCATTAAAAACATCTTTTTGTTGCAACACCCACATACAACGGGATTACCAAATATAATATCATGCTACAGCAAACACAGTATAGATAGTATCTTCATGATATTTGGTGCAAAGACCTGTCCCTGGGCCATATGCCAAGTCTGAATATGTCAGAGAGGTGCAAAGTGGTTCTTCCCATTTGGTGGTCAAGTATTGCCAAAAATGCCTTGGATAATTACACTCTACAAATAAATGCATCTGAGTTTCCATTTCCTGTATACATGTAGTCCTAGGGCAATATCTTTCATTTACCTGCTTATGTTTATTGTTTCCCTTTACACCTAACCTGCCATAATTACCCATCTATACAGAATCCCACACAAACGGTGGGATCCTAGGGTTTATTAATTCTGCCAACACTTTCTTGCTATGTGGTTCAGGACAAGTGGGAAAGATTATATCGGCCTGACATTCTACTTGTACAATCTTATTGTACAATATTTTCCTATCCAATGCTTGGACCATAAGTGGGGCTAAACCCCATTTAATTGCATTTCTTACACTGTTCATCCCTTGCTGGGGAACCAAGGCCACTTTAGTTAGCATTCTGTGCTTTTTGAGGCTCCATGTTCCAACACAGGGTTGTAAGCATTTATTTACAAATGGCTTCCATATTTTCATCCCTGGTTTCAAGGTTATGACTATGTTTCAACTTAGAAATATGCTAAAGAAAAAAGCAACAGGGTGTGCCATATTAACCCCGCCTTCTGAAAAGTGTACTATATGTAATGCCCCTTATTAATTGGGTTCAGCCTTGAACCCCAGAATGCTTGAAAAATATACTGTACAATGTAATGATTATTGCTAAAGGTGGTGGATAGACATAACTAAGATACAGAAAGATGGGTACTAATAAGGTCTTAATTAACACAATTCTTTTCTTTTTAGATATCTGCTGTCCTTTCAAACTAGGCAGTAACCTGTCAGCTTGGGCAAGTCTACCTTTACAGTTTTTTTCACCATTCTACCTAGACCAAAGCCTATACCTAGGAATCTAATTGGCTCTGAGGTGATTTTTATCCCAGAAAACACCCCAGGATCTAGTATAAGGGTATCCCCCATTGGTACCCTTCTACTCTTCAGCAAGTTAATTCTTGATCCTAAGCTCTTGGAGAAATCCTGCAGAACACTAGGCAACTGGGGGGCATATGTTGCAATAATTTGAAACCTCTCTGTGAAATCTGAAATATCGAGCAGTAATGCCCTGCCCAGATGGATATCTATAAGTCTAGTGACTTTCAATGAAAGATTTGCAAAAAAGGATCCCAACCCCATCACAAGTGTCCTCCCACTGACCAATATGTGTGACAAGAGTTCCACATTTTTTTTTAAGCAAATTTTATTGAAGTTTTCAATATCACATGATACTACAAATAAACATTTCCAGCATCAGTCTAAGAATGTCAGATATGCAAAAATACATGGACCTTTCTTTCCTTTTTACCAGTCAAAGTGCTTCCTGTGTAAATAGTCCACACCCTTCTTCTATCAGGTGCAGCAATTTCCATCTCTTTTTGGAAGTGTCCACAGTGCATGATATACCACACGAACAAAAAAAAATAACACTTCTAATGAAAAAAGCATTTGTCAATGCCGAATGTTGTCTCGCTGTCATTGGCATTGGTAGTGCAGGAGTTAGAGATGCATAATAGGAATGGCAGTGAAGTATTGAGCTGATGCCAACCTCACCCCCACCCTGAAGAGACACATTTTAAACATAGGCATTTTGGGACATCCCCTCATGAACAGTGGCACTGTGATTTTGTTAATCTCTCCCAAAAGTTGATTTCCCACAGCGACCACACCATTCTGCACCACAGGTGCAAAAACACATTTTGGGCATGATGTGAAAAATGGCAGCTGTACTGTTCATAAGGAGATGTAAAAAAATGCCAGTGTTGAAAATCTGTCATGAAAATATTGCAAATTTGTGAAGTTACAAGGGTACATGGAAACTGTGCAATGCACACTTGTAACACAGTCATTTTATGGACTTACGTCAACAAATTTTCAACATAGGCATTTTAGGACCTCTGCTCATGAACAGTGATACCGTCATTTTCTCAAACTGCCCGAAAACTGATTTCGCACAGTGACTGCGCTATTCTGCGCCAGACACGTGAAAACACATTTTGGCCAGGATATGTAAAATGACAGCTGTACTGTTCATAAGTAGGTGGGGAAAAATGCCAATTTTAAAAATATGGAGTGGAAATATTACAACTTCATGAAGTTACGAGCATGCGTGGAAACTGCACAATGCAAGCTTGTAAAACAGCCATTTTTCTTATTTTTTCACCAAATTTGCAACATAGGCTTTTTGAGATCCCACCTCATGAACAGTGGCACTGTCATTTTGTTAATCAGTCCCAAAAGGTGATTCCACATAGTGACCATGAAATCACCTTTCAGGACTGAATATCACCATGACAATGACTGAATTCATGAGGATGGGACCCAATAACCCCATGTTGAAAATATGGTGCCAAAATTCCCAAAAATGTCCGAGATATGCACCAAAGATGAAAAAACCCTATTTATGCCATTATACAGCTTACCGGCATTTCTTCAGTTCGTGGTCAGCTTTAAAGAGTTCAGGCATGTTCCCAGTCCATCGAAGATCATTGCGGCAGACTCCGGAGGTAAGTATGGGGCGGGGGGTGTGGGGAGGCAGGGCAGGCAGAGGGTGGGCGTGGGTTGTGGGAGGGCCACCAGAGTTGACAAGGGACCATTTTCTGCTTTGCAGGTGTAAAACAAACAAAAAAAATCATCGTGGGATGATTTTTCTTTTAAAGGGGCATATTTGACATGCTGGGGTGGGCTCCCAGCATGCCACCTGAGGGTTTTTTGAGGGGGTTCTGTAGCCAGTGGGGGATTGGGGACCTCCATCAGCACACAACAAATGGGGGGGACATTATGCCAATGGGGAGTGGGCTCCCCTATTGGCAAATTAAACTAGGAAGGGGCAGCATGATGCTGAGGGGGATTGGACACCCCCTCAGCACACACTGTAAATAGGAGGGGGGTTGCATTATGCTGATGTGGAGTGGGCTCCCCCCCATCAGCAAATGAAGTGGGTCATGGCACTCTGTGGCTGCATGCCACCAAGTTTTTATTGTAAACTGCTCACCAGAAAAGGCATACCACTGCATGAGAAGCTGGGCTCTCATTGCAGCAGACCTTTTCTTTGATCTGGTGGCCAGTTTACGTGTTGCTGATGTCAGCACCTGCAGCTGTCTTATTGGAGAAAGAGGGACACACCTACTGGTGCGTGCACTGCATTTGCCCACAGTGACCGCACCTCCAGATGTGCTACTACTGCAATATGTTGGCTGCATAAGCACGAACCAACATAAAAAGCACAGAGAGCACTAGACAATGTTGAACCAATAGCACTCCAGATATCTAAGGGGAGTACATAAGTGCATTCATGGAACAAAAGTAGGATCAGCTCCCTGTTGAAAGCCAATCCACAGTTTTAAAAAAGTCAAATGCTGATGTTCTCAGCCCATGCATTTGTAATTATACTTGTCCAGTTCAAACACATATTTTACCACCTGGTACCAATGATCTAAAAATGGCATCTGTGTTTCTAGCCAAAATCTAGATAATACCTTTTTCACACATAATAATAATAACAACATTAATAATCTAAGCCATTGCTTAGGGAACTTCAATGTTTCAGGGGTTATAAGTAGTAGGACCAATTTAGGGGACAGAATTATTGGTTCCATGAATACCTGTTGTAATGCCCCTTGTACATCTTGCCAAAAGGTGAGCAGCTTAGGGCAACTCCAAAATACATGGCGTGGTCTACTTGCTGAGCCCCACATTCACACCAGCAATAGTTTGGCAGAAGACACCAGGAGAAAGGACTGCTGTGTGACTGGACTTCTCTGCTGGGACTAAAGTAGAAGAACTTCTGTACTTGGACCTTTAATTTAGGGTAAAAAAAAAAACTAACATACAAAACAAAAAAAGTGTGTGTTTGTCTGGGTTAACTGAACTGAATGGGTATCTGAACAGTTATCTAGGTGTAAATCTCAGATGATTGAAAGGACTTAACTGATGTGAGGTTTAAATTACTTGTAGAAAGATCTAGTAAGTAGGGGGAGTGGCTTAGCTAGAAGGAAGCTAAATTTAAAGACTGCCTTAGAAAGATTCTGCTAATAGCTTGGCAGAAGACACCAGGAGAAAGGACTGCTGTGTGACTGGACTTCTCTGCTGGGACTATATTGCCCTCCTTTCCACCCAAAGCTAGTTCTATTTTTATAGGCATAGGATTTGACTGAGAACAGGAACTTCCTGTTTGGGAGCAGGAAGTGAGTGATCACAGAACCACCAAAGACCCACCATCCTAGAAGGGCAAGAGTAGCTCTCTGGCCCCCTCTAGCTGCTGGAGGTCTGCCTCTGAGCAAGTAAGTGGTCTACTGAGAAATATAGGATATTCTTGTCTCAGAACAGGACAATCAGGAGCTTAAAGGGCACACAGGCAGAAAGTAAGGAGAGAGAGAAAAAAACAGAGGAAAGAGTAAGGACTGCAAACAGTTAAGGGGCCAGAAATAAGACATGATTGGAGTGGTGCAGTGCAGTGGCTGTAGAGCAGCAGTCTTCCGGGAAACGTTCTGGAGGATGTGGTGCTGTCTCATCTGCAGGCACCTCTCTGGGCTGAGGGAGGAGGTTGCTCATCTCCAGGCTGAGTTGGCCAGGATTTGTGGGACTTCCTCTTCCATCCAGGGACCACCAGTGCCACTGCCGTTGCCTCAGAGGCTGCCAAGAAAGAGGAGCAGTTGGACCACAGTGGGCTCAGAGAGGTTGGGGTGGTGGAACAGAGGCGCATCCCTCCAGTTGTACCTCTCCACAATTTCTATGCCATTCTGGAAAGTATGGTTCCTCTATGGAGGTGCCCGCAGTGGAGACCAAGGAGGATGCTGGGAACCTCCATAAAGGAGACCCACAGGAGGGTGGCAGAGGACACTGCAGGGGAAGGAAACAACTCCTGGTGGGAGACTCCATTGTTAGGAAGGTAGAACTGGGGGAGGAAGGGGAGAGGGAGGTAAGGTGCCTGCCTGGTGCCATGGCTTGGAGGGACAGGATTGCCACAGCAGCTGCACAGGGGAGGGAGCTGGATGTCATTGTCCACCTAGGAACAAATGACCTGGCTAGGAAAGGGATTAGAGAAGTGCAGGAAGAGTTTGTGGAATTGGGGAGGGGCCTTAGTCAAGTAGCACACACGGTAACCTTCTCAGAGGTGCTGCCCATCTATGGCATAGGAGAGGCTAGGGTGTTCTGCATCATGGGATTCAATCAGTGGTTGAAAAACTGGTGTGGAGCTCAAGGATTTGGCTTCATTGGGACTGGGGTCCACCTGGAGTGATGCAAGCCTATACTGGCATGATGGGCTGCATCTGTCCGGGAGGAACCAGGATCCTAGGTGATAGGTTTAAATTCTTCATTGGCAAGCTTTTAAACTAGCCAAGGGGGGAGGCACTGGAAAGGAGCAGGGAAATCCTAGCCCCCCCCAAATAATCATGGTAGTAAGTGCGGCAAACACCAACATAGAGGTGTCAATAGAGAGAAGGGCTGGGGTAAATGGAGAAAGTGACAAAGGCAAGAAGGACAGGGATGGGGCAAAAGGGAGTAAGGCCATCAGGTAATGGAGGGTAATGAGTACCAATGCCCGTAGTCTGGGCAACAAGCTCCCAGAGCTGGTGGCCTTGATGGAAGAGGGATGCCTGGATTTCGTAGCAGTTACAGAAACATGGTACACAGAGAACCATGACTGGGATGTTAACATACCAGGGTACATAACCTACAGGAGAGACAGGCAGGGGAGAAAAGGGGGAGGAGTAGCTCTCTATGTAAAGGAAGGGATAAAAAGCAACTGAACAAAAGAGAAAAAAAGGAGGAGAGGAGGCACTGTGGGTCACCTTGGAGACTGGAAAGGGCACCACAATCCGCACAGGGGTTGTGTACAGACCCCCATGTCAGGGGGAGGGAATGGACAAGGATATGATAGAAGAAATTCTTAGAATGGCAGAGAAAGGGTAGATACTGTTGATGGGAGACCTGAATATGCCAGATGTTAACTGGAGCACATTTGCTGCAGCCACATCCAAAAGCAGGGCCATTCTTGTTGCCCTACAGGTGGCAGGCATTAGACAGCTAGTTTCGGAACCCACTCGTGAGGTAGCAATCTTAGACCTCATACTCTCAAACGGGGGCAGTGAGAGGATCTCAGATCTAGAAGTGGGTTGCCATCTGGGGACAAGTGACCATCAAACAGTGTGGTTCACGTTAAACTCAGCTACAGAGTCAAGCTATACAAAAGTGAGGGTACTGGACTTTAGGAGGGCTGACTTTGGCAAGATGGGAGAGTGCCTCAGAAAAGCACTAGCAAATAGGCCAGAAGGAGGTGTGGAGCAACAATGGGAAATCATCAAAACTGCCATCACAGAGGCAACAAGCCTTTGTGTGAAGCAAATAAACAAATCAAAATGAAAGAAAAAGCCACTATGGTTCTCTATGGTTCCACTATGGTGGCTGTGAAAGTCAGGAAGAAAAAGATAGCATTCTGGAAGTATAAGGAAACACAGAAGGAGCAGGACAGAGAGCTGTACCAGTGAAGGCAGAAGGAAGCAGGGAGGGAAGTCAGAATAGCAAAGGCCCAAACTGAGGAAAAGATAGCCAACTCAGTTAAGAAGGGGGATAAAACCTTTTATAGGTACATCAGTGAGTGCAGAAAGACAAAGGGAGGGATGATGAGGCTGAATAGAATGAACGGTGGGTGGGCAGAGGGGGACAGTGAAAAAGCAGGAATACTGAACGAATATTTCTGCTCAGTATTCACAAAAGAGGAGGGGGAAGTGCCTAATCCAATTAACAGAAGCACTCTTGATGGGGGGTCAATCCCAGTCCTTTCACAGAAGAAAGGGTTCTGCAAGAACTCCTAAAACTGAAGGTGGACAAAGCAATGGGTCCTGATGGAATTCATCCCAGAATTCTAAAAGAATTAAGGGAGGAACTAGTGAAACCACTGGCTACTCTTTTTAATAAATCATGGGAGGATGGTGTGGTACCTGAGGACTGGAGGAAGGCAGATGTGATTCCCCTTCACAAAAGTGGGACCAAGACAGAGGCAGGAAACTACAGACCTGTCAGTCTGACCTCTGTGGTAAGGAAAGTGATGGAGTCACTTCTGAATGAAAGAACAGTTGAGTACCTAGAGGCCAGTGGAGCACAGGACCCAAGGCAGCATGGGTTCACAGCAGGAAGGTCATGTCAGACGAATCTAATAGATTTCTTTGACTGGGTGACCAAAGTAGTAGACCAGGGAGGGGCTGTGGACAAGGCCTACCTAGACTTTTGCAAGGCATTTGACACAGTCCCACACAAAAGATTAATAGTCAAATTAACCAGCCTGGGAGTGGGTCCCAGGGTGGTAGCCTGGGTAAAACATTGGCTGCACAACAGGACACAGAAGGTAATTGTAAATGAAGTCCACTCTGAAGAAAGAGGGGTTACTAGTGGGTACCGTGGGTTCAGTATTGGGTCCAGTCCTTTTTAATGTCTTCATCAGTGACATTGCAGAGGGACTGGAAGGAAAAGTATGCCTTTTTGCAGATGACACAAAGATCTGTAACAGGGTTGATACACAAGGAGGCGTGGAAAGGATTAAAAGGGACTTGGCAAGGTTGGAGGAATGGTCAGAAGTATGGCAGCCAGGATTCAATGCAAAGAAGTGCAAAATAATGCACCTGGGAAACAAGAACCCAGGGGAAGAATACACAATGGGTGGGGAGGTAGTAACAACAACAAAAAAGGAAAGGGATCTGGGGGTAATCATATCAGATGACCTTAAGGTTAGCAAGCAATGTGAGAAGGCAGTAGGGAGGGCTGGGGTATACTGGGATGTATAGGGAGAGGCATCAGCAGCAGAAAACAGGAAGTTGTTATCCCCCTGTATAGACAGTTGGTGAGACCCCATCTGGAGTACTGTGTCCAGTTCTAGAGACCCCATCTCTGCAAGGACATAGACAGGATAGAGGTAGTCCAGAGGAGGGCAACTAAAATGGTGCAGGGTCTGCAAGAGAAGCCTTATGAGGAGAGACTAAAGGAGCTTAATATGTATACCCTTAAGGAAAGAAGGAAAGGGGGGACATGATAGAAACTTTTAAGTACCTCAGTGGAATCAACAAAGTCCAAGAGGGTAGCATCTTTAAGAAAAAGAGACTTGCAAGAACAAGGGGACACAATTTAAAGATAGAAGGAGGGCGGTCCAGGGGCAATGTGAGGAAGTATTATTTCACAGAGAGGGTAGTGGATGCATGGAACAGCCTTCCTGAGGGGGTCGTGGGGTCTAAAACTGTGGGAGAATTCAAGAATTCATGGGACAGACATAAGGCAATTCTTGTGGGGGATAGGAAGAAATAGGCTGTTGGTTAACTAGGATCTGCGACCTATCCTGTAGGTAGCGAAATGGGCAGACTAGATGGGCCAAGCAGTCCTTATCTGCCGTCAAAGTCTATGTTTCTATGTTTCAATATGCATATTGGGTGCCCTTGTATTTTGCCCTTTACTGGTGTTAAAAAAAAAATATCGAACCTTGCAATTCCATACAAATTATTTTATGTAAGGAGGGGAGAGATCCTATTACTTAGCTGCACTGATTGGGATCATTCTTCCCAGCTTATAGATTCCTCCAACTCCTGCTCACATCTCTCTAATATAGCTTTGGTTAAGCCCACCTGCTCTGCCTGAATATCTGCATACCATTTCCCAATAAGATGGCTAGAAACCTCTCCTTTTTGATTTGCTACAATCATTCAGACCCCTGGCACTTTCTGTGGCTCAGGTAAAGAATCAAAGTAAGGTTTATCCTGTAAATAAGATCTTATTTGCAAATACCTAAAATGATCTGTCTTTCAAAGCCCATGCCTGGCCCCAGCACAGAAAAGGAGAGGTAACCCTTATCATCATATAACTGAAAATAATAAGTCAGACCCCAATGAGCCCAACACCTAAGAAAAATCTTGGTTCTATAAAAAGGGGTATCTCCACCCCATGCCATAGCTGTCATTAACAGGTAGAATTTTGAAGGCAAAGCAAAGACATATGACTGCCATATTTTTAATACCACTCTAGTGAAAAGCTAGAACTGTCTGATGGGAATACATGAGATCACTACAGAGTAAAACATTCTAGGAATATTATGCAGATCATTTAAGGCTAATTCTATATCTTTCCAATGAGATGAGTATGTTGAGCTGGTCCACAAGCAAACTACACACAGAAATGCTGCCTTAGCATACTATTCTAAATCTGGAAGACCAACTCCCTCTTGATCAGGTGACAAGAACAAACTCTCAGAGCTAATCCTAGCCTGACCTCCTTTCCATATAAACTGAAGGATTGTTTTATGCCAGTCCTGAAATATTGCTTTGGAGAGAAAAATAGGAAGTGTTTAGAGAAAAAAAGCACTTTTGGTAAAATCATCATATGAATAGCCTCCACTTTCCTCAAGAAAGATAAAGGTAATATAGCCTAAGTCTATAGTACTTTTTTAAATCCTGAGTGAGGGGTTCATAGTTTAAAAGCTCCACATGATATAATGATTTTGTTACAGTATATTAATCCTCCGATATCTAATATAATTCCTGTTCCATCTCACAGAGAAGCTTTCCTGTATATTTTCTGGTGGAATATAATGATCGGCAATTACTTCAGTTTTTGATTTATTTAATCGGAAACCAGAGAAGCTTTCAAATTCCTGTAGCAGTTGCCACACCTTTGGTAGGGAGAAGGAAGGAGTTGTCAAGTTAATAATATGTCATCTGCAAATAATGACACTTTATATTCCCTCCCCCCTAAGGGAATCCCCTCCACCTGCTTGGATAGCCGTATTAATGAAACTAAAGGCTCAACATATAATGAAAATAAAAGTGGTGATAAGGGGCAGTCTTGACAGGTGCCATGTGCCAATGGAAATGGATCTGTTTGGGAACCGTTAACCTTAACATATGCAAAGGAGGGAGAATAAATGGAGTGCAACATTGTTATAAAATTCAGCGAAAAACCAAAAATCTGGAGTACTGACCAAAGAATAGGCTAAGAAACCCTAGCAAAGGCTTTCTTCACATCTAGGCTGGCCAGTACCAATGGAAGGGATCGCTCATCTGTGTAGTTTAATAACAAAAAAGCATGTCTCACATTATCGAAAACCTGGTGTCCCCGAAGCAAACCCTGTTTGGTCCTTCTCAACCAGGTGTGGGAGAAGGCACTCCAATCAAGATGCAAATGCCACCATAAAGAATTTATAATCGAATTGAGCATGGAAATGGGATGATAAAATTCTGCCCTAACAGGGTCTTTTCCTGGTTTCAGGAAGGCTGTTATAATTGCACTATTCCAAGGGGGGGATGTTCCTTCCTGAACTCGTTTCATCACTCTTACTAGTATTGGACAAAGCAATTACTGCATATCCTTTAACTTATAAAAATTTGATGGATAACCATCTTTTCCTGGGCTTATGTTTGCTTGGCATCTCTGGATCACAGCAATTACTTCCATCTGAGTAAATGGCACTGTTAAAGAAGCAGCCTGCTGCTCTGAGAGGCTAGGTAGCTTAGCTTGCACTAGATATTGGAGGACCAGGTCCTCCGATGGGCATTGAGATTCCTGTGACTATAAATATTGATAGTAAGTTTTACAAATTTGCAGTATTTCTTTCAGTTTGTAAGTAATATTACCTGCCAATGGATTCTGCATCTTTAAAATTGTAGCTGCCACTTTCTGTGCTCTCAGGCATCTAGCCTAATATCTAGCCCCCCTGGACCCCCCCAAGCTGCATCCTTTGTCATAAAATATACAAAGCTTGCTCAGTTGTTTGATCAAAATACTTTTGTATGGTCGCTTTTACTTCTAGTAGTCTATTTTTAACTAACATATCCCTTTTAGCCAACCCAGACTGCAATAACTGCGCTTCCTGATTAAAGTTCAGTCAATTTCTGTCTCCAATCCTTTTGCTTAGCTGAGGCATATGCCACTATTTTCCCCTGAATAAAAGCTTTTAAGGAGTCCCATATAATGGGATCTGTAGACATCTCCCACATCATTTATTTCCGGATAATCCTTGGTTTGCTTGATGATGCTTTGCCTCAAAGCTGGATCCTACACATGGACCATATTTAAATGCCAAAATGAATTTGTAGGCTAATTTCATATGCAACAGTTATCCATACAGGGGCATGGTCTGATAAAAGTATAGGACCTAAAGAGAGATCCTGAACATCACTAACGTGTTCCAGAGTGGGAAAAAAATAATCTAGTCTTGCTGAACAGAGTTCCACAGTTTTGATGCCTGCTGTAGTTCAACGTGGGTTTTAAGTTGGGTGTACTGTATGCAAATGATGTCCTTCTTACGTTCTTGTAGGGAAATGATTACCCCTACCCTTTTTCTCTCACTTTTGATACTGTTAGCATTAATGTTAAAAAAAAAAGACCCTGCATCAAGAAGGAGAGAAAGAGGGACCATCCCCAACATAACACTGCAAGATATCACATTTATGGTGTTCTACACAATTTCCTCTGACGTGTCCTTTTGGCAATTGAGTCCTTTCCCCCCACCTCCTTCTTCCATATCAGTATTTTGATCCACACAACTGGTCATTGACAAAATATTTGTCAAACGACCAGACAGTGAAACTGGCAGGTCAACTGCATTTTGCAGTTGGCTGCCAGTTTTGGAGGAAAACAAGTGTTTTCTACAGGGGGCTTTGCCCCCAAACCCAACACGTGGGAGGGGGCTGTGCCCCCCACATCGGCCACACTTAGGATTCCAACTCCTACTCAGAGCTGATTTGGAGGGGTGCAGGACCCCTGACAGACAGTGCCGGGTGGCAGCAGGTTCCCTACAACAATGTGGTGCTGTAGTCACTGTAGGTGACCCCGCTGTCGAAATGCTGCTGTCAGGTGTGTATACCTCAGTAGTTGAGGCTATGGAAGAGGTATATGTCATCTCTTCCCCTGAATGCCCATCTGCCCTGACTAATGTGAGTGCTGCGTAGGAGTTGTCTACCTTCCAAGATGCATCCCCTTTGCTAGGTTTACTTACACCCTCCTTCTGCTGTTTCATTGTTTTCCCTGCCCTGGGGCATTTTTGGGGCACTACAGGTGTAAACGGTTTCTCTGGGGAAGGGGTGGGGAAGGCATAACTTCCTGGGCTTCCTGACTCTCTAAGTTCACTACAGATTGTACAGATATAACTCTGTCTGTTACTATCTTTTCTGGCTCTGGTGGCTCTTGAACCTGTCCATTCTCCTTCTGAGTCTGTGAATTCTGTCTTCCCATTTTATCCTTGGGGGTAACTATATCAGGAACTTCCCTCACTGCTTGCTGCTGCTGATCAGCTGATTTTTTTTTTGGCCTGTTACAGTTGTGCAATATTGATTAGACCTTTGTAGAAGGGACAATCTTCCCTGTTATGGGATGCCCAGGGCATTTCCCATAGGCATTACCAGTCTGCTCACACAAATTACATTTAAAGAGATTCAGACAATTTGCTGCAAGATGATCATACTCCAAAAATGACTATATTGTGTCGTGTCATAGGCTGAGCTAATGTGTGTGTGGTAGCCACATTTAAAGCACGAGCGAAGTTGTCCTAAATAAAAAAAGGATCCTCGAACCATTCCCAAAAAAAAGGAACTGGGGATGTCTACAGGCCCAGAATTTGTGATATAACATTTCACTTTAATCCTCCACCCACCATCCCATATCTGCTCACTGTCTAGAGTGGGAAAGAGTTTCCCCAACACTTTGCAACATTACTGTAGCCAAAATAAAATGTCCTCCACATTAACTCCTTCATTCTTGAGTATTACAGTGATGGTTTTAATTAAGGACTTCGTGAGTGGGATGGCCTGAAAAGGTATCCAAACAGGATTTTTTTTTAAAATTTGAGCCCAGAACCTTCCCAGACTTGATACAGTTTTGAAACTGATATAAAAGTTGGAATTTCCAATGTTTATCAAAGCAAAGATTTCTGATGAAAAAAATGTCATCGCCTCTTTCAATAATTTTCTGGCTATGTGCAACCTATCTGGTGGTGTTTCTAGGCCCCCTTGATAAAGAAGCCACACAGCATTTCTTCTAGCTGCTGGCTCTCCTTTATTATTTTTAAATAAATCTGATAATTTAAACTTAGGTTTTAGCCCTGACAGATCTTTCTCCACTTGTAAAGCTTCCTCTGATGGGCCTATCCCTAGAAACTTATCTACTGGAAGATCTACCTCTATAGTAGGCCCTCTCTCTGTATGTACTGCAACATTAGCCCCAACAGCATGTTTAACAATAGGATTAGTGACAATATCAAGAACTGTATCAGTATTAACAACAGTGTGAGTCAAGTTACCCCAGAGTTTGATGGAGCTCTGTGTGGTCTCGGTGGCCACCATAGGAGAAACAGCTGTTGCATATCTCTGAAAGGTACTGTTCTTTGGGTCAGGATTCCACTGTCTGTTCAATCCCGGAACCCAACCTGCATCATCTAAAGCATGTATTGGTGACCAGTTCCCTTCCCCTATTGCAGAGTTCCATGGGAGTTTAGAGATACTTTGAGAACTGGGTGCTTGTGTTACACCTTGTATACTCCAGCCAGGAACACCTATGTCCTTTAAAAAAGAAAATTCAACAGTTTGCCCAGTTCTGACAGCTTTCTTCTGTATAGAGTTCACTGGCAAAGGTGCAGAGAGAAAGCGCTGTTTTCCTATTCCAAGTCATTTTTGTTTTGTTGTAGTCTTTTGCTCCGGTAGAGAAGTTTGCAGCTCTTGGCACATGAATTTCAGTCCACTGTCGCTGCCAGCCACTGATAAAGCTCCTTCAGCCAGATCTTGCCTAAAGGAGTCTGTTGTCTGAGCAAAAATGACTGAAGCATGGCACCTGTTGATGATACTACGTCAGTATGCCGCTGGCTCATGCTGGCAGGTACAGATGTAGATGTGGCAGGAGTAGCATGCACAAGTAAGTCTGCAAGTTCTTGTTCTATTATTTTAGCTTTCACAAGGTATTGCTCTTTCACTTGCCTAAATTCTTGTAGTTTGGATTCCTGTTATGAGGTCTCCCTCTCTCCACATATCGGGACCGACATACTGATTGCTTGTCCCTGTTCTTGTCTGCTGAAATCACCAAGCTCGCTATCTTCCTGTGGGTCCTCCAAGGAAATATCTTGCTCAGTCTCAGTCTCTACATCAGAAAAATCTGCCACCACTAGAGCAGCATCAATGGCCTTTCATGTTGTGAGAACAGGGGAGGAGGCTCTCTCCCCTGTCTCCTCCATGTCCATTCCCTCTGCAGGATCCACGGAAGTGGCCATCTCAGAAAGATGGCCAAAGGTTCCCCTTGCTGGAGAGTTGGTGAATTTCCCCAGTGCCCTTGCCAAATTTCCCTTTTTCACTAAAAATACCACCAGCAGCTTCATCTGGTTCAAAGTCAGTTGACATTGATCTGTATTCCCCTCCCCCTGGGTTGTGCCTGAAAATATGCAAGAATGTGTCTAGTGCACTTACCCAGTCAACAAAAAATAAATACATAAATAAAGCTGCTTGATGAAGTTGCCAAAGATGAATTTCCTATTAAATAGAAAAAATTCCAAAAATGTATTCATGAAGGCAAATACGGTAAAATCACCTTAACTGTGCCAGTGAATTTAAACTTTGCAACATCTCTGCTGGTTCTGAAATTCAAACAGGTTCGCAGGTGGGCAGTCAACCCCCTTACCACATGAGACTTAGTAAGGGAACCACCATCACAACTGACACTGACTAGTCACCATTGTTGGCAGGCTCACATAAGAGGTCATTGATTGATTCGATATGATATTCAAACTGTCCTTTTACATTCATGGTGTTCCTTCCATGACAGGTTTAATGCACATTGGCAGGGATGCATAGGGGGTCTTTTATCATGATCACTCATTGCTTCAGACTCCAGTACTATAAATCTGATACTGTTCTGGACTACAAAGAAATTCATTAATATAAAAAAAATAATTGAAAACAAAACTAAATATATGCACAAGTCCACTCCCTGTTCTTCCCTTGCCAGATTAGACATGCTCTGCAATACTTTCTGTCACTTTGCTACCAACTCTGTACTCTGCCCTCAACATTGCTTCCTATATTCCTCCCTTTCCATCTGCCCTCTACCTTTATTTCACCAGTCCTACTGTACCACCTTCATTGCCAAATATTGGTTTGGCTCCCTTCCCTGCTACCTCTCCTCACTCCTCTCCCCTGCCCTCTCCTCTGCTTATTCTCTCCGCTCCAGGGATACTTGCACCTTCTCCATTCCCCATCCTCACTCATGTGCTGGACAAGCTGCTTTTTCCTACCACCTTGCCTCTCTTTGCAACCTACTTTCATCTTCCATTTGTCTCTTCCCCTCACTCCATGCCTTTATACAACTACAAATGCACATTCCTGCTCCCTGCCATACTTGCCACTCCCCCTCTTAAACCTTTTGACCTTTTTCTCACAGCTCCTCCTGTCTCCCCCCCCCCCACCTCCGTTTGACTCCATAAATCAGGACTAACACTGCTGTGGTCCCTCGGTTGTTTTCAACCTGTGTATAATTTATGCACCCTAGTTCACATTGTCATTGTATTTATTTAAGAATCCTTGCACAGTTCACTTTATTCAATGCTAGTTTTCATTGTTGTTGTTAATTCATGTGTTACTTCTCATTTAATCACCCTGGTTGGACTGCTTATGTATTATGTATTTTTTGCACTTTGCATGTTTGCAATGCTATTAATGTCTGTACTTCCCTTCTCCCTTCTCCCTTCTCCCTTCCCTTCCCTGGTTGCATCCAGAAATGAGCCTCATCTCGCGTGCCTTTCCCAGCAACCAATTTTTAAATAAATAAATATGTATTTCACATAACTGTATTTATCTTCCCCTCTGACTGTGTCACCAGTAGAAAGAACAGCTGATTGAAAATGCAATTCTGAGGCCCTGCCTCACAGATCATTGAAAACTGACTTCTGCCTCCCCAACTTCCATCATATCTTGCCTCTCTCTTCTCCTTCCCCCCTTCTTCCTCTTACCCTCTTCGCAATGCTTGCTTTCACTCTTTTGTTCTCCCTCAAGTGAAATCTACTGCTGGACAAACTGCCTTCGTGTTTCATGTCCCTAAAGTATGGGGTTCTTATCCCTATTCTATTCACTTTTCACCTTCCTTTCCTGCTCTTAAATTTCTCCTCTGTGAGTTCCTGCTGTTCACTCCTGCAGTTCCTTCTGGAGTTGAGTTTATTTCTTTCATCTGTAGCTCATCTCATTTTCCATGATCTTCAGCACTACCCCACTACCCTAGTATCAGTTACCATTCCTTATTTTGTTATTTGATTGCTTTTTAATTGCTGTTTTGTCAGTTTCTTAATCTACTGTGTGGTAACTTACTGAATGTCAGTTTATTCTTAACATTTTGTCCTTTTTATTTTGATATATTTATTTCCATTCTATGTATTTTGCATTTTGTATCTGGTGCCTTCTCCTCTCTTCCCCATAACCCAGGATGTATCTCAAGCTGATACTAGCTCAATATGCCCTTTGTGGTAAAATCATTGAAATGAATAAATAAGTAAACAAATAAAAAACAAACTCCCCTTATCCCAGATGCAGTACAAAATGGCAATGCCACCTAATTTGCCCTGATCCAGATTTTTTGCATTGTACACAATTCCTTCCACCCCATGACTGAATACCACCACTCTCCCATTACATATTCCATGTGTCATATTGTACCTGTATCTCTGTGGCTACCTAATATCTAAGTGGCACTGTCCTTCCTCACATAGTCCTCTGGCAAATTCCTCCTGGCATCTAGTGGCAACTCTCACAGTACCTACCCCTCATCCTGATAAGCAGTCTCTGTTGTCCAATGGTATCCCATCCCTCACACTGTCTTATGTCAAATATTCATTGGGGTCCAGGAGCACACCCTCCCTCACCCAGTTCATGCAAAATATTGCCTGGTTTCTAGTCCCAGCCCACCCCTCTGCAGCAAACAACCTTTCCCTCTCATAGTTCAGCCACCCTTTACATGAAGCAAACCTTCCTCACATATCTCTTGAACTTGCCAGCCCAACCAACCTCCAGTCATGCCCTCTGGTGACTGTGCCCCTGTTCCTTATACTGTACATAGGTCTACCCTAGTCACACTGTTTATACCCATCAGAAAATTATACTGTATGCATCTGTCCTGTCTCCCCTTTGACACCTGGTCTCCAGTGAGCACATATCTAGGGCCACCAGCCATCACTCACTGGAGAAGCCTTGCTGACCCTGAATCATCTTGGTCATCCTCCTCTGCTCCGAGTCTAGTCTTTCTATGTCTTCCTCAGATATGGACTCCAGAAATGCACAGTACTCTAGATGAGGCCTCACCAGTGATCTGTACTAGGGCAGTACATCTTACTTCTTCTACTATCAAAAACCCTTTCCTGTACTCCCTATACACCCCAGCATCCTCAATGCTTTACTATATTCTGTGTTTCAGTTACTCATTTGATCGAAGAAGTCACTGAGTATGATCCATCTCCACTGCTGAGATGGTTGACCTAATACCTCCCATCCAGTATTCCATGTGTGGGTTTTATTTCCCTAAGTGCACTACCTTGCAATTCTTGGAGTTTAATCCTAACTGCCAGCTTTTAGACCACCACTCCAGCTTCTCTAGATCCATCAGGAGCCCTTGTACACTTTCACTGACAGCCTCAGAGTTTTGTGCCAACAGTAAAGTGCTACACCTTACCCTGGATACCTTCCTTTAGGTCACTGATAAACATAATGAAAATGACAGGTGCCAGTACTGATCATTGCAGCACTGTGCTCATCCCTGTCCTCCAACTTGGCTCTGTCCACTATAACCTTCTCTTGCCTGACCCCTGGCCAGCTCCTTGATACCCCTAGTTCAGTTATGGCCAATCTAGCATGCACATTAGTCACCTGGAGCGTCACATGGAATGTAAAGTGTTTAAATTATCTGATTAAGCAAAAGGCAGTCCTTGCACATCTGAAGAAATCTGGATCAGAGGTAGCCATTTTCAAGAAACTCATCTACATGATGACAAGGTACTCAAATGTAAGAGGGAATGTATACTAGATGTAAATGGGAGTGTCTCTTCTCATACATACATCCCTGCCCTGTTAAATTGTGTGACACAAGTCAGACTCAGATTGTCGGTGGGTACTAGTTTGGATCAAGACCCCCGAACAACAATTCATAATAGGGGCATCTATGGGCCTAATGAGACTGACTCCACCTTTTTCACCCACTTTGCCAAAATCTTTGGAGAATTTAATCTTGATATTCTTACTCATCTGTTGGGGGAAGGCACTAATATTCCCATGGATGGAGCATTGGTAGAAGCTCTCCCTTAATCTAGCATCCAACCCCTTCCCACCAGGCTTTGCACTTGCTCACGGAAGAGTATACTCTGTTTGATGAGCAGCAGCTTTTCCATCTATTCTTTTTTCTTGCCAGTCCACAAATCCTATAGCAGAATAGACTACAGACTCCTCTACCCCTCCTTTATCAGCAAACACATGTATGTGGAGATTGATAATATCCTTCTTTTTGATCCTGCCCCTGTACTGGCCTTAATACAACTTTACCAACCCCAGCAGAAACCCAGTCAATGGCATCTTGAACCTCTGTTGTTAAAGGACCCAAAATTCTGTGAGCTCCTAAAGCAAGAGACTAAAGCCTTTTTTTTCCATATTAACACTTCCCCTTACTCTGCCCATTCCACTATATGGGAGGCCTATAAGGCCTACCTAAGAGGTGTCATAATCAGTTTTGTGGCATATAGGAAAAAAGAAGCAGAGATAGAAGAAAAGCAAACTACTGCAGAATGACAGGCCAAAGAAATTGATTTCAAAAGTGACAAAGACATCTTGGAGAAAAAGGTATTAGTCACCACCTCTTTAAAGTACTGTCTCAATATTCTGCTTTCTTGAAGAGCTGAGCTGGCTATAGTTAGGACAAACACAGATACTCAGAGGGGAGAGAATGGGCTGGAAAACTACTTGCACACTGACTTAGGGTCCAGCAAGTGAACAGGCAAACGGTTTCTCTGTGATGAACAGGGCCAACTCTGACACACCACAACTGTGGTTAACACAGTCATGCAAAAATGCAACAAGGCCCTGTACAAGGTCACTGACCCACACTGGAGAAAACCAGTCGACAATTTCTATACCAAATTTTTCTACCAAAAATCTCCCTGGAGCATCAGCAATTCCTAGCCCAGACACCTACAGCTGAGTAAGTGAATAGTGCTATTAGAACTCTTTCCTCATCCAAAGCACAGGGAAATGATGGCCCCCTGCAGACTTTTATCAAACTATCCCATAATTAGAAGCTCACCCCCAAAGCAATGTATGATCAAGCCTATGCCACTGGGGCACTTCTTCCTACCCTCAGAGGTGCTATTATCCCATTTATCCCAAATAAAGACAAAGATGCTACCCTATGCATCAACTACTGTTCTATATCCCTATTAATGCTGAATGCAAGGTGCTTTCAAAGGTGCTGGCTACCCACTTAGAATCCCAACTGCTCTGTTTGGTGCATCTGGGTTAGGCTGGTTTTGTTAAGAGCTGACTGGGTTAATACCATATTCGCTTATTCTTCAACTTAATGATTGGGGTGCAGTTAATGGATGTCCCTGCTGCAGCTGTCACGATTGACTTTGAGAAAGCTTTTCATTTGGTAAATTGAACCTTTTTATATGATGACTTGTCTCCTTTTGGCAGTGGCTCTTTATTCCTGAAATGGGTCTTAGTGTTGTAAAGCTCCCCAGTGGTCAGGGTCACTAGCAACAGTTGACTGCCACCCTCTTTCACCCTGCAGATGGGCACAAGGCAGGTCTTCCCCCTCACCATAATTGTTTCTATCGGTTATTGAGCCATTGGAAGTAGCCATCTGGTCACACCTGGATATTCTGGGAATTCCCATTGGTTCACTCTGGTTTTCCACCTTGCTATATGTAGATGGCCTTCTAGTAGTGATTATCTCCCTGAAATCTCACTCCCTGCACCGATAGATTCTCAGATCTGTCAGGCTGTAGGGTAAACAAACATAAAATGCTGGTACTCCCTATTACTAGCATCTGTCCAGCTACCCCTTTTACTCAGTGGGCACCAAATGACATAACATATTTAGGGCTTAATATTAAATCAGACTTAAAGTTCATTCCATGGATTAACTTCAAACCCTTTCTTCAGTCCTTGCACATGGAGTGTGATCATTGCAAAGCACTCAGATTTTCTTTAGTTGGCAAAATATAGGTGTTGCATATGATCACATTCCCAAAGCTATTATATTTAATTAATAATATCCTTATGCCCATTCTCAATGTATGGTTCTCCAAAATTGACAAACTCATGGGCTGTTTAGCATGGGAACGGGGGCCCTGTAATACAGCAGGGCTACATTTTCTGCTTGCTGGACTGAGGGAGGATGGGGATCACCTTGGTGTAAGGGATACCACCTAGCTAACCTGGGAATACAAACACTTCAGTGGTTTCAAGATGATGCAGAATGCCTCCCATTATGGGTTACAATGGACACCCATTTCATGTCTGGTGCCTCTACCAGTATGACTTTGTTTGCTGTACCCTCTGTATTGGAACTTGCTTTACCTATGATCTCTTTCTCCATTGCTGTCTGGGAGTCCTTCAGCAGCATATTGCACATCAACCTCTGTCCCTTAGCACTCTGCCCTCTCTTGGAGGAATCTTCTCATTAAAATTGATAACACACACTTCAACTGGAAGTTGTGGCAGTTCAGTTCTGTTTATTGAAGGGATCAATTCCATTGAGCAAGCTCATTTGCAAGGAGGCCCCTTGTACAACATACTCAACATGATACATGACATGAACATAACTTGGATAAACATGTAACAATACATCATAAATCATAAAGGAGTAGCAAAAATTAATAAATAAATAGATTGTTCAAATAATAGTAGTTACACATAGGGTAAAGGCACATGACATTAATGCTAATGAGCAAACACAGTTCAAGCACAAATAAGAAATAAGGATACGTATAAGTGCAGCAAATGTAAGTGCACAAATTTACAATCTGACCAATGCTAAAAAGGGAGAGCTATAGAGAGGGCAGATGTGGGGACTAGGGGAGGGATTGATGGAAAAGAAAGGGTTCTTTTGAAGGCATTTAATGGAAACAGAGATTGCAGCTTTAGTGTGGATTGAAGCTTGTTCCAGTTGGTGGGGACGACATAACTCATAGCTGCCCTGTTGAAATGAGTGCAGAAATTAGGTAGTTCCAAGGAAATGTAAACACATTTCCTGAGTGCATAAGAGCTGTGAAGATGATGAATGATAGAAGTGATGTAGGAGGGCAGCTTATTAAGAAGAGCTTTGTATGTCCAGATATAAATGTAAGAGTCCTAGTAGAAAGAGCTGTCCAGCACACCTCCTTGTATAAGGTGCAGTGATGAGTTTTGGCTGGTGCATTGGTTATAAATCAGATGACTTGGTGGAAGAGAATGTCCAGTTTGCGGAGGTATGTGGAAGCACAGTTGCAGTATACCGTATCAGCATAGTCCAATAGGTGCAAGAAGGTGGCCTGTACAAACCTGGTTCTGGAATCTCTCTGGCAGGAGAAAGGCATTAAGAACCTAAAAGATTTATTGCTCCTAACTCCAAATACTTCCAAACTTTTGAAAAATTATGCATAATCAAGGGCATACCAAATCAGGACCACTGGGAATTTCTACAAATATGTAACAGCTTTCTTAAGCTACTCATGTCTACCACTTGACCTTTAGTCCTGTCCCCTGTCTTGGTACCATTTTCTTGGCTCAAATTGTCATCAGGCAAAATCAGCCTTATCTATAAAGCTATCAGGGATGCTCAACCAAATTAAATGCTAACCAACATTGGGAGCATGATTTGGGGGTAACAATCTCTCAAAACGACTGAGACAGGTGCTGAACTTTGGCACACACAGCCATCAGAACTGCCTCATACAAAACAATGGTTGTGAACAGTTAAGTCCAGGTGAGACCACACCAGGGAATGGCTATGCTTTGGTCAAAAAACTAAGGCATGCATAAAGGAAAAACCAGCACCACTGCCTGTGCAAAAACTGGAGCTATGCTGTTCAGCATGGTAAACACCAACTGAATAAATAGCCACTGATGTCTGTAGACTTATTTATTTATTTAGTTAAACATCAGTTTAGAAACCTTTGAGCCAGAGGCTCATTTACAAAGGTACCTCATCACAAAGAGGACATCAGAACAGTAGTACAAGGGACACAGTACTTACAAACAAAAAAGTTACAGTTCAATTCCAATTTTGTTACAATAGAATACAATCTCTAATGAAGCAAAAGATAAAAGGTGCAAAACTTATGGTCGGGGGAGAGCTGGTGGGGGTAGAAGGGAGGGAGATAGGGGAGGAGGAATTAGTAGGGAAAGGAAGGGGAGCTGCTCAGTGAGCATTGTCAAACAGAGTATATATATATATATATATTTTTTTTACACTAGGCTAGCGGCAGTTGCATTTGCGAGAGCTAAGCAGGAAGTTTCTGAGCCTGAGCTTAAAGCAAGCTAAGGTTAGTGAGTTGGAGACACTGGCAGGGAGGGAGTTATACCAGTGGGGTGCACGGTAGGGGAATGCCCTCCGACCTTGAGAGGTCCTGGCTCTCGGAATAACTAGGGTAGCTCTTGACGAGCTGTGCGTGATCAGGGTCGGTGCAGTACGGTGAATGGAGTTGGATAGGCCTATGGGGATAGGCCACAGGGCTTTAAAGGTGAGCTGGCATGTCTGCTACAGAGTCGCCTCTTCCAGGTTGAGTAGGGTAGCCAGGTGTACAGCTCACATGTGTGAGTGAGTCTGGGAGCACCAGTGATAAGTCTGCAGGCCTTATTAACTGTGAGGCGAACCTTGTTGAGGGCAGTCTGATCTTCTGAGCCATATACCGGAAGGCCATAGTCAATGAGAGACATGACAGAGGAGGTGACAGCCAGGTGGAGTGCATCAGGAGGGAGGCATTTCACGTACCGGTAAAGAATGCCTAAGTGAGTTGGCGACAAATTTAGGGTAGATATATGTCCATGGAATGAAAGTGCAGGGTCAAAGGTTATACCAAGATATTTATAGGACTGCACCTGGTCAATGACGAGATTGGGTGTGGAGTGGACAGCTAAGGAAACTTGCTGTACTTATTTTGGGGTGGGAGAAGAGCATCGTTTTTGTTTTCTTAAGGTTGATAACAAGTCGGTGCTCAGTGAACCAGGTAGCTGCAGAGTCAAAGACTAGTTGGAGGAGTTCTGTAGCATGGGGGTCATTGTGGAGGCACGAGAACAGCATCATCAGCATGAGAAGCATCTTACCCGTACAACTGCTGGGTAGGAGTTAAGAAAGAGTGAGAATAGTAGGGGTCCAAGAATTGAGCCCTGCGGCACCCCAGAGCGAATGGGGCATGTTTCAGAGAGAGTACCGTTGACTTTCACACATTGGGAGCGGGCGGAGAGATAGCTGGTGCACCAGGAAACAGGTCCTGAGGCAAAGCCTATTAGGTCGAGGGTGGAGAGCAAAGAGGATGCGAAACAGTATCGAATGCTTTAGTCAGGTCAATGAATATAGCACCAGCCAGGGCACCAGAGTCCAAGGAGGCATGGAGGAAGTTGGAAAATTCCAGGAGTGCTGTATTGGTACTATGACCTGCTCTGAACCCATGTTGTTCAGGGCAGAGAACATTGTACTTACAGAGGTAGTCAGAGACTTGGGAAGCCACAGTTTTCTCTAACGCCTTAGAGAGGGGGGAGAGGATTGAGATGAGTCGGTAGTTACCCGGAAGAGTCCTGTCACCACCTTTATGGACAGGGGTAACTGTGGCAATCTTTCAGGCAGAGGGGAATTGTCCGAGACAGAGTGATTTGTTTAAAATGCACGTAATAGGTGAGAGGACCTGATCCAGGACCTGACGTAAAAGGCAGGAATCAAGTGAGTCATTACCGATGGTGTTACCTCTTAGGGCTTTTAGCAAGTAAGGCCTAGCTTCTTGCATGGTGACACGACGCAGGTGGAAAGAGGGGTGGGCAATGGGTGGTGGTACAGATGGAGGAGGTGGACTGAAAAAGTTACCAGGAAGTACTGAGCTAAGGTCGGTAAAGGAGTTATTGAGGTGGGTGGCAATGAGGGCAGGGTCAGAGGAGACGGTACCATTGATGTTGAGAAGAGAAGGAGAGGGGACTGGAGTGACCATTCAGTTGCTTGGACGTTGTCCCAGAGCACCTGGGGTTCCCCAGGAGGAGGTAAGAGAGGCTTGGTAGTATTCCGCCTTTGCCTGCGGATGGCCCAGGTGCACTGGCTGCGGTGGCAGCATAGGACTGCCTGTCAGCTGAACGCCAGTAGCAACAGCAAGGTGCTAAAGATTGTCGCGTTGCTAAGTTGCCACAGTAGGGCAGGGTGATCCAAGGGCATGTTTCACTTTGGACCTCCTAGCAGTTATGGGAGCAAAGATATCACAGGCAAAGTTGAAAGTGCTTACAAAGAAGGCCAGGGCCAAGTCAATGTTGGTTGCCCTCATCAGAGTGGACCAATCGTGTGTGGGCAAGGCGCTTAAGGCCTATGAGTCCCCAGGCCTAAGCCACCTTCAGAGGTGGTTTTGACCGGGGATGAGGGCAGAGGGTTTCCCAGTTGAAAATCACAGGGAGTGGTCACTGAGGCAGTCAGGGAGGATTTGGATGTTGTGGATGCGGATTGGCCTGTTGGTGAGGACCACATCCAGGAGGGTGCTTGTCCCCCAGGGTTTTCTAGTGGCTGTGTGACCATGTTGATTAGGTCAATTGAATTGAAAGCCTCACGGTGGGAGGAGGATGAGGGCAGAGCCAGTTTATATTCAAGTCGCCCACCAAGATTTGGTCCGGCGAGTTGGGTAGGGAGGTGAGGTAGTCAATTAGTGGGCCCGGGCCTGGGATTAGTTCTTAGGGGTTATGTAGGTTATGGTTAGTAATAATGGGCCTCTAGCTGGGTCAGAGGACAGCTTTAGAGTAAGTGCCTGGGCCTTATGGTCGAGGTCAGGCGGGGGAGTGGTAGCCCCATGAGAGAATCCTTCAAATAGAAGACACAGCCCCCACCTCTCCTGCCAACGCGGTCCAACAGGTGGAGAGTGTAGCCGGGGAGAGAGACATGAGAGTTAGGAGTGGAGGGAGACAGCCAGGTTTCAACCAGGGCAACAACATCAGGTTTATGAAGCATCACCCAGCAGTGTAGAGAGTCCATTTTTTTCAGGAGGCTACAGATGTTCATAGAAGCAATGCGCAGCCCAGGAGATTTCAGGGGGAGGACCAGTGCTGCCAGGCCCGGGATTGGGGTGGACATTGCCTGACAGGAGCAGGAGGAAGAGGGCTGATCTGGGGAGTGCACAATGGCAGGATAGCTTTTGACGATTGGAGAGGGGGTGATGAGGGAGTGATGAAGGGGTGATCACCAAGTGAAAACAGCTACTAGAGAGCAGTAAAATGTGACAAGTGATGTATTGGAAACAAATTGTTCAAACTTAATCAGGCTCCCTCTAGTGGCAAAACAATATAAGGAGCTAATGGAAAAAAAAGATCAAGGTAGAAATTACCTGGTGTGTCTAGTGTGCAGCGACTCTAAGCTTTTAAATACAGTTACAGGCAAATGCAAATAGTTTTAGCTGGTTCATTTTAAAAGTTTCAAAATCAGGCACAAAAGTAACAGTTCTGCTCTGTTTGAGCCTGGACAGCAACTCGAGGTGCTACTCTGGCTGGGATTCATGCGCTGAGCAGGGGAGCTTGTGGCCATTTCAGAAAAGACGCCAGATGGCCTACGATGGTGGCAGCAGCCTGGATCAAGGTAGAAATTACCTGGTGTGTCTCGGGTTCAGGGCTTCTGTGGGCAGGGAGGGCTTCAGAGCAGGCCCTCATGACCTCCGGTCTCCTCAGGGAAGGGGGGTGGTCTCTGGTGTGTCTCGGGTTCGGGGCTTCTGCGGGCAGGGAGGGCTTCAGAGCAGGCCCTCGCGACCTCCGGTCTCCTCAGGGAAGGGGAGGGGAGTGGTCTCTGCGGGAGAATGATGAGAGAGGGACTTACCAGGCATATGGATGAAATAGTTCAGTTCAGTTTAAATCCTTTATTGAATGAATGAAAAAATGCCTGCAAATGTAATCCAAATGATCTAAAAGATCCAACGCTACCCTGCTCCAACACACTTCCTTGTCATGTGATAGCGCACGTACTACGTCACCTGATGTGTTTCGCACAACATGCTTTCTCTAGATGTCAAGGCACTCTATACTAATGTGCCCCATACTGATAGTTTAGAAACCCTTAGGCATTGGTTAGAAACTTCTACCATATATAATCAGTTGTTCATTGATTTTTTAGAGTAACATGCTTATTGAAAACACATTTGTCTTTCAGGGTCAGCACTTTCTACAAGCCAAGGGCACAGCAATGGGGGATATTTTTGCCCTCACTTAGACTCATCTTAACCTTGACCTGTGGGAAAAGTGGGTGATATATGATCAAGACAAAAATCCTTTTTATGACCTGTTAGATTTATTTCATCATTATATAGATGACGTGTTGATGGTATGGTGGGGTGGGGTTGCTGAGCTTTTTTAGTTTGTACAGTATTTGGAGATGTCAGATCCAAATTTGAAATTTATAGTACGGTATAGTTTTGGCCATATACAGTTTTTTGGATTTGGACATCACCAAAATTACTGATGGTACTGTTGTTAGAGACTTATTCCATAAACCAACTGATCATAACAGCCATTTTCATGCCAGTAGCTGTCACTCTTGCCATACCATCAATGTCCCCAAATCTCAATTTATGCATGTGAAGAGAAATTGTATGGAACCAGACACATACTTGAAAAGAAGTGAGGACCTGAGACAGCACTTTTTAAATAGCGGATATCGTCAACATCTGGTTGGTCAACTACAAGAGGCAGTGAATAAAATCCTTAGACAGGAGTTGCTCTAATAGAAACAAAGGGATACACAATCCTTTGGTTGAGGAGGGATGGCTCAGGGGCAATGTGAGGAAGTATTTTTTTCACAGAGAGGGTGGTGGACACATGGAACCACCTTCCTGAGGAGGTTGTGTGGTCTAAAACTGTGGAAGAATTCAAGAATGCATGGGGCAGACATAAGGCAATTCTGTGAGGGGTAGGAAGAAATAGGCTGTTGGTTAATTAAGCTCTGCAGCTTATCCAGTAGTTAGGGAAATGGGCAGACTAGGTGGGCCAAGCAGTCCTTATCTGTCATCAAAGTCTATGTTTCTATGTTTCTAATAGAAACTTTATTATACAGTTATGTACCAACAGTGGGATATTTTGAAATTATTTTAAAAGTGTTGTTATATTTTGGAAACTTAGCTAGCTCTTACTGATGTAGCATCTAGTCCCCACAAGATTACTTATAGAAGGGGATACATTTGAGAGATTTACTGGTCCATAGCTATCTCCCTCTGGAGAGACCACTGACACATGGATGGATTCCTGCCGCACTGAAAGATTGTTATACCTGTGGCAGGTGCACTTGCTGTACCCACATTTCTAAGTTTAAGTTTTTTTCTACACTGAATTCTTGAAAACAATTTACAATCAATCAGTTTATCAATTGTAGTATAGTTTATGTAGTTTATCTAGCCATATGTATCTGTGGGGCATTTTACATAGGAAAAAAACAAACAAGCTTTCAAAATTTGGATGGGTAAACAGTTTAGTTAAATACATAATTCTGACTATCGCAATGCCCTGTTTTGCCACTTACAAAATGGTAGTAATAATATACAACACCAGTTAATGTTCTGTGGAATTGAAAATATAACTATAGGTCCAAGGAGGGGGTGATATTAAATTGCTTTTGAGTAGAAGAGAAGTCTTCTGGATTTTCTGATTAGGCACCTTGAACTCACCAGGTCTGAATGACAGACTTGAACTCAATGCCTTTCTCAGAAAGTGAAATACATGATTTGCATCCTCTTTTCCCTTCCCCTCCCCTTCCTTTATCTCCCCAGCACTTTTCAGAATTGGATTATGACTTATATGGTATTTTATTATTAGTTGTTGTATTCAATTTTACATTTGGATGCAATTATTTTTGAACTAAGGGATCCCCTCAGTTTCAGGGAAATTCAGCAGCATTTTATTTATATGCACACCACCTATTTGAAGATGAAAATATTTATTTGATTGCATCAGTGCTCCTACCATTTGTCAATATAAGCACTTTCTGAGCTTTCCTTTCATATGCATCACTTTTTATTAAAGTGATTTGTGCCTCTTGTATACTGCTTTTTCATTCTAATACAGTTTTTAAAAATTACACTGGTATGGATATCACTGTCATCTTTTTTGTTGTGTTTAAAATTATCTTCCAATTATTGGAAATAGAAATGCATTGGATTTTTCAGACATTTGGAGGCTGTACATGTGGTAATATTAATTTATTCAACAATTATAATTCATTCTCGGTTCAACAGATGTCACAGCACCATTGTACTTAAAATGAGTAGTCTTCCCTTTCACATTTTTACACCATTTTTTACCACTAATTTATTTATTTAGGTATTTGCTATACATCTTGCATTTACATTTATGTGTCTTATGTATTTACTCATGTATTAGTTTTGATGTGTGTCACTTTAAATAGTGCACTTAAAAAGATGGTGATTCCTAACTGTGGGCACTCCCTGATGATGCTTTAGTGAAACGGGTTGGAAGTTTTATGAGGGTCCTGCTGGTGTTTCCTTTACTTGGTAAGAGGTCCCTTGCACTCTTTTGGTTAGTACAGAATAAATTTGAACCAATGTGCAAACATTGGTGTTTTGACTTTTTTGTTATTGTTGGCTAGTGGTGTTGGAGTTTGTTCTTTAGATATGTTTCTCTCCTTGGCATACCTAGCTGTGGGGTGGCTTTCTTTGTTTGCTTACTACACTATTGGTACCACACACTGCAGATCTTATTTAAGCTTGGTGCCCTACCTTATGATCACTGTTGGAGATGCAATGCCTCAAAGCCTCTTTGCATCACATTCTGTGGGCCTGTCCAGCTACACAGGACTTTCAGAAGGGCATCCAGGCAACCAGCCAAAACATACTAGGTACATTTCTACCAAATCCCCACTGCTTTGTCTTCTTGGCACATTCTCTACATCCCCACTTCTTACCAGAGAACAAACCGTGTGACTCTCTGTGGTTTCAATAGAGGTCAAGCATCTGTTGTTACAAAGATGGAGGTCCCAAGATATCCCCTCACTTCATCAGTGGAAACAGGCTGTGGGCACACTGGCACTTAATGAGACACTTAGCCACTTTGCTGTCACTAGGGTCACACTTAGGATATGGCATACCTTTCTAACATATATTGCAGGTGCTGCTACATAGCCTAATATCACACACTTGTGTTGGTCTTCACATCCTGCACTTATGTCCTCCTAGTGATGTGCTTATATGCCCATTTGAGTCTGTTAGATGGTGAACCTTAACCATTTGACATATGTTGCTAATATTTGCATGATATTATCACTATCCTGTGCTTAATAGGTCTACTATTACTATTGTTTTTTTTCCTGTTTTCCCTCTGATTCCTTGTTTTCTTTTTTCTTTGTTTTTTGTTGTTGTTGTTGAGGATACTAGTGTCCTCATAATGCTGTATAATCTGGCAAATGCTATCTTCTCTTATACATCTGTTGAAGATAAACTGATAAGTGTATATAAATAATACTATAGGCTCCTTACTTAAAGGCTACTTTATCTCATTTTTATTGCTGCATATAATATATCTGTAAGAGAACACATTTATTAATCTTTTATCTATGACTTGCCAGTATTAACATGTTTCACTTTTTGGTTTTCTGTCCTCTGTAATGTGAACAATTTTAATAAAAAGATTAAGTGAAAAGAAACCACAGTAAAGTCTAAGATCATTTTAACCACCCAGGTATAGTATATAGAGGGGTCAGTACAGGTAGTTACTTGGCTAACCTAATCTGCTGTTTTGCACTTGTGCTTCTGCACAACATTACTTACCTAAAGAAAACATGGATTGTTTTCAATGAAATGAAATGGTACTTGCAATATGTTTTTTGTGTGTGTGCGTGTGTGTCTTCCCTGTCTGTTTTTTTTTCATTGTTATATTGTAGTAGTTCTGATTTTATATTGTGCCACATTTGGAATGCTTGCAACATCTGCAGCATTGCCTGAGCTGGGAGCCCAGAGTTTTTGTGATGTATGAAATACAGATAGAATAATACATAGGTACGGTGTATTTCGAGGCTATAATACCATTGAAAGGTTTTGTTTATATGTGAACCTTAAGAGGGAAGCTCAAGAGGTTCCAACATGTCATCAGAACTTCAAGATGGTATTATAGCTGAGAAATTCCCAGTCCTGTATTTGTTATTTTTTGTAATATAGGGATCCACGAAAGTTTCACTTTTTTGCTTTATTGTAAAAAATTACTTTACTCATTAGCAGGTTAGCCAGTGAATCAGGGCTGAAAATTTATATTCCAAATATTGCTGAAATAGACCTGGTTCCCAGCTTGTTTCTACTTTATTTAAAATGTTTTTTGGTTTTTATACAGAAGGAGAGAGAGAGATCAATGTAAGCAGTGAAGCTACTGAAGAGTGAGTGAAGAGCAAGTGCCAAAACTGCCCTGCATGACCTTAGAATTGGTATGCATTTTTTTGTTCAGCAAGGGTTGGAAAGAGAGAGAGAGAGGTGTGAAGAAGAGTGTGCAACTGTATGACTTCTGAGTTGGTGTGAGCCTCTGTACATGACGGTTACAGTAAAGCCCTCTCACGCTTAGCTGATGGACTGTGTGTAGCATGAAGAAATGTTAGCAGATGCATCAATAGTAATGAGTTTCCAATGACAGCATTATGGGATCTCATAATACTACCGATGGATTTCATTGATGGTATTACAGGGAAAAAGCATATGCATGTCAATAGTATTAATATAAATATCCATATATTGCAGCACTTACTTTTTCTCTGTTGAAGATTTTGAATTTAATAGCCATTTTAGTAGTAGTTTAATACTGAAGATCATATTACAAAAATATGGAACTGGATGACCTATACCATCTTACCAGTTGAAGAAAGGTAGTTTATTCCATTTAATCCATGTTTTTTTCTTCTATCTAAACTAACACACTCAAGACTTAAAAAATATTGATATGCAAGAAAACACATGGATCCATTCTCTGTACTGTATTCATCTTCACTTCCTCATAACTGATATGGGGCGATTTTTTTCACCATATCAAATGGAAGCAATTTTTCCAGGAGAAGGATTGATTTGCAAACATAAACTATTTGTTTTACTTCTCTCCTTACAGTATTGGATGTCATCTACCAATTCCTTTACTTTATTTTGAAAGAGCTTAACTTGGCTTTGGAAGCCAGAAACTTTCAGAATTGAGTTAATTGGAGCCCTGTTAACACCTTACAGGTCAAAAACAAAGCGTGTCAGTTATGAACAACTTTCAAAGTTAAGGCACAGTGGGGCCCATATTTGAACAGTTAGTGCATCACTAACAGGCTAAGCACTGCATTTACTGTGCAGTGCATGACAGAAGGATGGCTAGCATATCTGTTATTACATTTAAACCAACAGTTATCAGGGAATTAAACTGTTCATGTAGGGGCATTAATGCACTGACAGTTGGCAAAGTGCTAGTTAATGCTTCCAAACTTCCACCCCCTATTAAATCACATTTGGGTTCTGAGCTAAAATTTCTAAGTTTTAATGCCAGGTGCCTGAATAATAAATTTGATGAACTAATAAAAAAGGCACACCAGAATAATTTGGATATTATTTCCATTTCAGAAACTTGGGGAGATGATAAAGCAAGTTGGGATTTCACCCTGACAGGTTATACAGCATATAAACCTAACTGCTTAACTTGTAGAGGTAGGTGGTCACCTTATTTGTTTCTAGCAATATTATTTCCTCTGACATCACAGGTACTATAAAAACTCATAATATCCCTACAGAAACACTCACTGTGGGTTAAACTACATGTCAAAAACTTATCACCATTAATTATTAGAACATGCTATCACCCACTAAATTAAACAACTGATATCTTTGATGCAATCTGCTCTGAGTTCGAAGTAGTAGTGGAACTAGATGAAACCATAATATTAAGTGATTTTAATCTTGCTGAGGTTTCATGGACATATCTTTCTGCCTCAACCTGCTTAGGGAAAACATTCTTGTCTACCTGTGCCCAGTAGGGGTGTGCAGAAATTAATTTCTGCTGGTGAAATTTTGGTGAAAGTGCAAATTCCACTTCCACGAAAGTTTTGAAATCATTTCTGGACTTTTGCAGAAATTCCATCTTAAAACTGTGGAAAAATATAAAAAACCTGTAGGATCATTTATTAAACTGTGGAAAAAAAATCTGCATAAAGGATCACTGCCAGTGGTAATTTCTGAGACTTTTTTTTAATACCTCCAATCCCTTCCTTTGACCCTCATGGTTTCTAGTGCACTCCCCCCACCGATCATGGCTCCCAAAATATTTTATTTCCCAGATGTCTAGCAGACCCCCTCCCTATCCTAGATGCCTTAGTCCACAAATAAACAGCCAGCAGTCCACCAACTCATCCCCGTCTATTCCCAGTATTCCCTGGTGTCTAGTGGACCTTCCCATCCCAGATTCCTTGTAAAAAAAATCTCAATTCCCTGGTGTCTATTAGACCCCCACAAACACAACCCTGACAGTTCATCTGCCACCACCCAACTCCCCACCCACCCTGCCACTGAGCAGGCCACCAGTGCAGCACTCCTCTCTCCTCCATTTCCAGTGGCCCACTGAATTGTCAGTGAATAACTGCATGGTTCTACAAGCAGGTGCTCATTCACTGACAGTTCATTAAACTTTGGAAAGACTAAATTCTGCAGTTTATATGCATTTATCCACAGTTCACAAAAAAAAGGCAGCAGAACTCAGCGAAAATCCACAGAAAATCCTACTTTCGTCAATGGTGAAAGTTCTGCAATTTCTGCAAAATTTCCAAAGTTTTGCGGAAGTTCCAAAAAAGTGGAATTCACAACTGTCACCCCCCCAAGTGACCAGTTACACTTAAAATAATGTGTAACAGTGCCAACACAAAGGGATAACTTAATAGACTTGGTAATCTGTAACAAGGATGTAGTCTTGAGCAACATTACCATAGGCCCACCCACTGCTACTACAGACAATAATTCTATTCTATTTACAACACCAAGGTACTATACTTACAACCGTAATTCAACTAATATATATCTATATGATAAAGGTGACATTTTCACAATGAAATCACTGCTCAAAAACATTGATTTGAATTGTCTCTTCAATACACACACTAGACAGGATAGCTGGCATATCCTCTAGGAGTTATTATTTGATTTAAGAGATACTGATATTCCATCTAAAAAGAAATACAGTAATTCTAGACATCAGCCAAAATGGATGGATGAATAAATCAATGCAAAGATTGCTGAAACAAAAAGACAAAAAATATAGTAGGTACCTTAAGGCTAAAACTAAGGAAAATTGGATTTTCTTTCTTAATATCCCAAGAAAATGTAAAACCACTGTTAGGAAATCTAAAACCAGACAGGAGTATAACTTAGCACTGGCGCAAATAAGTCTAACAGCAAGTTCTTTCACTCCTACATAAATTCACTTAAAAAAAAACCTGTCAAGTGGGACCTGTTCTCTAGAATGATAAGTTAATGCTTGACCCCAAGTCAATGGCTGATGTGTTTAATAATCATGTCTGTAAAATCTTCACCCCATAACAAATAAATACATCATATCTGCCAAATAGCTGTGATAATCATGTTCTCTTTTATGAAGATGTTGTGTATAAAAAATTACTCTCCCAAAAGGGAAAAACTAGACCAGGGCTTGATAATTTAGCCAGTCATCTCTTACATCTATTGGCAGATTGTCTAGCTCACACATTCAGATTATTATTTGAAGGATGCCTGTCTAATAATTTCATCCCCAAAGAATGGAAACTAGTCATTGTAGTGCCCACCATAAAAAGGGACCCAAAATTGTTGTGATAATTATAAGCCAATTAGCCTTACATCTGCTATATGTAAGACACTTGAAAGTCTTTTCAAAGATGAAATTACTCCAGTACTGGAAATTCAAGATTCTAACCAGCATGGTTTTAAAAAAGGTAAAAATTGTCTTACCAACCTTATGTGTTTCTATGAAGTAATCAGTTCACATTTGGATAGGAAGACACCATATTTATTGATTTCAGTAAAGCATTTCATGTAATGTCACACTGAGCATTGATTACAAAATTGTGCAAACTCAGTATCAATAAAAACATAAATTGGATCAGTAACTGGCTTTCCAACAGATCACAGCAAATCCTTGTCTCCGGACATAGGTCTGAGTTTGGACACATTACCAGCGGGGTACCTCAGGGTTCCATTCTGGAATCTTGTCTATTTCAGGCTTTTATTTCTGCCTTAATGCACAACTGTATTACAAATTCAATAAAGTGCGCTGATGACATAAAAACTGGGGGCGCATATATAATGCTAGATGATATAACTATTATTCAACATGATCTGGATAGAATAACAGTATGGGTTAATGACTGGGGCATGAGGTTAAACCCAGTGAAGTGCAAAGTTATGCACTTGGGGGGGGGGACAATGCTAATTACATGTTGGTGACATCTACTGATAAAAAAGACCTGGGTGTAAACATCTCTCATGACCACATACACACTAATCATATTAATGATGTGATCAATAAAATAGAGTAATATTGTCTATTAGACGGAATATTAAATCAAGGGACCCAAAGGTAATGATGCCCTTATTTAGAGCATATGACCGTCCCCATCTGGAATATGCTTCTCAGTTGTGGTGCCCATTTAAAAAATCTGAGTGCAATTTGTTTGAAAAAGCACAAAGAAAATATGTAAAACACATCCAGAGATTACAAAATAAATCCTGTGATATTAGACTACAGTCATTAAACATTATGAATTTAGCCACTCATATAAGGGATGATCTGTTGTTTTTGTTTGACATCATTGAAAAACCCACTTATTATGATAGAACTAAGTCTCAAATTCTGGGAAGACTTCCATGACATTAGAGATCACCTGCTTCAACTAAAAGGAAAAAGGCATAACTACTTACAAAGAAAATACTTTTTTACCCAATGTATAATACATCCATGGAATAACTTACCTTGAATGTAATCATCATCAAAAACAAAACAGAATTTAAAAACTGACTAGATAACTTCATAATACCAGGATATAAACTGAGTTACTATCCTATGAGTTAGTACAGTAGTTACTATGGGCCTTGTGCCCCCTTGCTCCTTAAATCACCTTAATGAACCTTAGTGAAACTACTGTGCCCCTTCCCAGTCAGTACTAATAGTAACTGCATGCTATCAGTGTCTCTCCCTATCCATGTATCCCTGAATCTTGTAATACACCCTCCATGACCTGATCCTGTCAATATCATAAGATACAATCCCTGTCTCTTATGGTACCCTCCAAGCCAATCCCCTGATATCAGTAGTTGAAATCATTTCTAGATCAGCAGCATCCTCTGCATGTCTCGATCACCTGCTAGCTGTGTCCACTGTGACAAGTGTTTCTCTCCTTCTGGTCCCACTGCAAAACTCTCCAGTGTCCAGTCCCTACTTCCTGGTCATGTTGCCAACTTCCAAGGGTGTGGTTGCACCCACACACACACACCTTTGCCCCAACCTCCCCACCACCCTGGTCCATGTGACAGTGGCTGGCAGATATCCTCCACTCACTTTAACAGCCAGCCTCTGTCTGCCACACAAAAGTCCTGTATCTCTATATAAGCAAGTATGGGGATGCAGCACTTACAGGGCATCATTTCAAAATCATATATTTTCTGTGATGTTGACAAGATGTCCCACAAGTACTGCATCACATATCATCTCAATATTTACAAATGAAGGATGGAATAATATCAAACATTGACAAACTATTCACAGGAGAGCAGAGTGGTGCACGGCAAGACATATAACATTGCAGTATATATTTTTAAATGTTTGTATATGCTTGTACACTGCTTTTGCCACTTTTATGTATATATTTGCTGTGTTGTATAATTATAGATGTTATTTGCATTTGCAGCACTTTACATGAGTTTGCATATCCTCTTGTTACCCAACCTCCAAGGTCACACCTGAAAATGAGCTCCAGCTCAGTGTGTCTTTCCCAGTTACAAATTGTAAATAAATAATTATGCGTGACACCTGCAGGGGATGAGAAAAGATGAAAATGGTAAACATAAACAGCTTTGGGGCCTAATGGAATGCTTCTCCCCCTCTCACCACAAAAACATGCCAAGCGAATTTGACAATGACTGCTATCCCATTGATAATAATATTCAATGAGTAATTAAAAATCTGCATGTAGTACATGCCTGATGATTTAAGGGTGGCTAGCATGGCACCATAAAAGGTTTCAGGGCTGAGCACGGGAGCTTTAGACCAATACATTTAACATCAATCCCAGCAAGGAAACTGAGTAAATACCAGCAAACATCATGTTAAACAAATTCTAGACGGAGTCACAACAGCTGCAGTTAAGCGTGATGTGCATGCATGCACACAGAGCAACAGCCAGCCATCTTGGGAACAGTGGGCTCTTTCTCACATATACTACATGACTGCGATACTCACACATGTGCACAGAGTGCCCACCGGCCATCTTGGGCATGGTGAGCTCTGTTGCACATGCATGACCATCATGGCCCTGATGCACATGCACAACACAGTCCGCCATGCCCAAGATGGCTGGCGGGTGCTCCATGCACATGTGCTTCTGCTGCTTTTGGGACTACTGCAGACAGCTTACTGATTTGCCGATGGATTGTGCTCAAACTCTACATTTGTTCTTTGGTGGGAATCTGGTGAGTCATTTTTTCAGCTGCTCACAAGAAGGCTGCAGAGATCCATCTCTGCAACTGTAAAACTTTTAGAATAACGACTTATCAATGTGAATACTTTATGGAAATGGGATTTCTCTGCTGGAGCAATCTAGCTGTATAATTTTTCATAATGCTACTAAGGAACTTAAAGTAGCAGTATTTGTTAGCCACCATATAGTTTTTCAGTAATACATGTTTTTCTCCCAAAATATCAAGATAACCCATTTTTATGTTTGCTTGCGTGTGCAATGCACAAGAAAAATTTTGAGGGGAGTAGAGTATTGCAGAGGTGCGGGAGTGTTTGGTCAATCTGGTGAATGTTTTCAGCTGTGCTTCCTTTGGCCACTAATCAACAGGGAAGCTGACGAAGATGGCAAATTCAGAACAAGCACTGGACTTGAAAGAAATCTGCCGCTCCAATCAGGGACAGTTTCATCATCCCTGATTGCAGTGGTAGTTCTTCCCCACCCTGCAGCCAGGCACACAATGGTGGAAAAGACTCCAGCCATGTGCATAACAGTGCACAGTAATGTGCATAGCTGGAGGGATGAGCAATCCATTTGTTCAGTGTGCCTTTCATGGTGAAGCACATCAATAAAGTTAAACATAATAAATGAGCTGCACTGTGGCTTTGCAGATTGGCAGCTCCTGCCACCCACCACACAGTCCCCTGAAAGCTAACATTGGGGTGGCCAATCCCCATGTTGGCATGCCCCCCATCCCACTATTGTGGCACACTGGGAGCCCACACCAGTGTGACCAGATAAATGTTTTGTTTTTTACTTTCAGACACCAGGATGTCCACACCCAGTGTTGGATCCCTGCCCCCCTCATCTTTCACTGCCAACAGGGGTGTCCAATCCCCCTGTCAGCATCATGTATGCCCACCCCTCCCCAACTCATGTGGCACACTGGGAGCCCACCCCAGTGTGCCGTAATAATTCTTAAATATTTATGACACCTAGGCCAGCCCGCCAGTGCACTGGTTGGATTTCCGCTTGCAAAGATGGTGAATCGGGTTTGGGAACAGACTCGGGTCATCGGAGGGCCAGCCAGGGGGAAAAGGATCGAGCATCCCATGACTGCTTTCCTTCTCCAGGGGAGGGTGCGGAATGTTGCTGGTGCAAGTGGGACTCCTGGCAGAAGCCAGGAGTACCACAATCATATGGTGCCAACAAGATAACTAGGGGGTGGAATGGACGCTGGCATCATTGCACATTCCCACCCCCTCAGAGGGAGAAAAATACAAGCCTGTCTCCTCTCTACCTATATGGTGCCCTCTCCTTGGCTGAAATTTGCTCCTCAGGCAGGCTCCCACCCTATCCCATTGTTTGTAGCACCTTAAGGGGAGGGTGCCATGTCTCCACCCTGTGGGGCAATCCAGAGGGTCCTGGGAGAATGGCTCATGTGAGGATGCCGCAGCTGAGGAGTCTGTGACCAGGCAGATGGCCTGCAGAGAGAGAGGAGAGGAGAGGTGCAAAAAGAATAAATAGGAAAAAAATATATATATATATTTCTGACACCTGAATGCCACCCCTCCCAGTGTCAGATGCCCTCCCCCCAAGCCCGTTCTTTTTATACCAACATCAGGATCCCCAATCCCCAAGTTGGCTTGTGTTCCCCCCACACAAGTGCACATTAGTTTGGCACACTGGTGCCCACCCCAGTGTGCCTAAAAAAGAAATACCTGTAAATAAAGAAAACCACCCCAACACCTTTTTTGTTGTTGTTGTTTACCTGTAAAAAAGAAAACAATCCCTTGTCATCTCCCTAGGCCACCCTCCCCCATCCCCACCTACCCTCTGCATCCCCTCACCGCATATACCTCCAGAGGTCTGGTGCTGTGATCTTCTCTGGACCAGGACACGTCTGCACTCTTCAAAACTGAACCACAAAATGAAGACTCAAAGGTAAGCTGTATAATGGGACTCAGTGGTGGGTTTCAACTTAGGTTGGTATCTCAGTCATTTTTTGGAATTTTGGCTCCAAATTTTCAACATAGGATTCTTGGGACCCCACCTCATGAACACTATGACTGCCGTCTTGTTTCTCCATTCTGAGAGATGATTTCACACTTGCTGCATGGACTCCCATTTTGGGACTGATTAACAAAATGACAGTGCCACTGTTCATGAGCTGGGGTCCCTCAAAGCCCATGTTGCAAATCTGGTGAAAAAATTCCAAAAAATGACTGTGTTACAAGAATGTGTTGCACAGTTTCTACATACACTCGTAACTTTTCCAATTTTTAATATTTTCACTCCAGATTTTTGACATTGTCATTTTTTCAGACTTTCTTATGAACACTATAGCTGTCATTTTTCATATCCTGCCCAAAACATGTTTTCACACCTGTGGTGCAGAATGGCACAGTCACTCTGTGAAATCAACTTTCAGAATGGAGTACAGAAATTATAGTGTCACTGTTCATGAGGTGGGGTCCCAAAAAGCCCAAGTTGAAAACTTGGTGAATAAAATTCCCAAAAAATTATTCCAGGAAGCTGCCACTGGAGGGGTCAAGTTGCAAGGACTAAGAAAAGTGAGTCAATTGTTAGAAAGGAGGTTCCAGGGACTGGGAAAGCACTTTGCAAGGGGGGGTGCAGGGGAACAGGCAGGGAGTGGTTTTGATGTAGGCAAGGTGAAGGATAAGGTCATGATTGTTGGGGACTCCATGGTTTGGGATATTAGCTGAGGAAGAAAGGGCAGAAGGGGTAGCAAGGTTTGGGTCAGTTGCTTGCCAGAAATGACAGCTGTGGAGGTCATTCACTACATCACTTCCTGAGGGAAGCAACAGGATATAAGAATCCACCTGGTGTTCCATTTGGGAACTAATGACCTTGCTGGACATAGTCTGATGGATGTACAAGCGAGGTTTGAGGCCCTATAGTGGTTCTGTAATAACCTGTGCTTTCATTCAGTGGCGTTCTCAGAGATTCTTCCAGTCACAAGAACTATCATGGGTAGGAAGCAGAGGACAGTGGAGTTCAGCTGCTGGCTCTCTAAATGGTGTGCTTAGAAGAGTTATGGGTTGGTGGGCCATTGGGGGGACCATCTAGCAAGATGACAGCCTCTTTGCCCCAGATAGGCTACAACTGAATAGAAAAGGTAAGGAGGTGCTTAAATGGAAACTGGAGGAGTTCATTAGTGCACACTTTAATTTAAAGGGAACCGGATGGGGGGGAGCTGCTAGCAACACCAAACAGTGCACTCAACAAGGGGAACAGTTGTCCCCCCAGAAAACAAGACAGCCAGCTGGGGCTAGGAATGATATCACATGAAAGATGAGGATCATCAAGACAGGGGTAGGGATTAGGGAAACTGCATACTGGAAGGCCATGTGTACAAATTCCAGGATCCTGGATAACAAGGTTACAGACCTGGCAGCCATCATGGCAGAGTAGGATTTAGACTTGGTGGGAATTACGGAGTCTTGGTTTCATGATGGACAGGACTGGGACATGAACATTCCAGGGTATATGCTATACAGGAAGGACAGGGTTGACAGGAGGGGTGTGATGTAGCACTATACATGAGGGAGGAGATCCCAGCATCAGAAATGCAGGGTAGGTGGGGGTACACAGAGGCACTATGGGTCTCATTGACCACAGAGAGGGGTGAGATGGTGCACACTGGAGTGGTATACAAGCCACCAGGACAACCAGAAGTGGTGGACAACTAGATGGTTGAAGAGATGCTTAGGATGGCAGCTAAGGGTGAGGTGCTGCTGATGGGAGATCTCAACTTGCTGGATGTGGATGGGGATCAATGTCTGTAGCCTCATCCAGAAGCAGAACGATTATCGACTCTCCAGATTGCCCATCTCAGGCAGCTGGTCAAAAAACCAACTAGGGAAGGAGCGGTGTTAGATCTGGTGCTTACAAATGGAGACAGGGTGGGGGAGGTATCAGTGGGGGATAACCTAGGCACTAGCGACCATGGCACTGTGTGGTTTACGGTACGCACATCGGCCTCATGCAACCGGACCAAGGTGAAGGATCTTGATTTCAGCTGTGCAGATTTTGACAAGATGAGGGATTATGTTCACCAGGCAACTAAAGGGATGGGGAGCTTAAGGGGTGGAAAACATATGGGCCACGATAAAGGGAGCCATCATGGGGGCCACTGACCACTGCATAAAGAGGGTAAGCAAGAATAGGAAGAAAAGGAGGCCACTGTGGTTCAGTAGGGAAGTGGGGGCCAGTTCAGAGCTAAGAGGCAAGCCTTTAGACAATTTAAAACAAGGCAGAGTGAACTAGACTGGGTGGAATACCAGAAAAAGCAAAAGGAGGTGGGGAGGATGGTCAGACAGGCAAAAGCAAGGATGGAAGAGAATATCGCAGCTGTCAAGAAGGGGGATAAGACCTTCCTCAGGTATATCAGTGAGCAGAGAAAAGGGGAAAATGGGGTACCTAGTCTGTTAGCAGAGACAGGGGAGAGGGTGGGGGGATCGGGAGAAGGCTGAAATGCTGAACAATTACTTCAGTGCAGTATTCATGAGGGAGGAGATATGGATGGGAGGCAACACCAGGCCAGCTGATAAGGAGGTGGTAGTAGTGGATGTGAGTCCCTTCCAGGAAGAGGAGATATTGAGAGAATTTAAGGGCCTGAAGGTGGACAAGGCCATGGGGCAGGATGGGGTTCACTCAAGAGTGTTGAGGGAGCTGAGGGAGGTGTCAGCAGCCCCCTTGACCACTCTGTTCAACAAGTCCTTAAACTCAGGGGAAATTCTGAAGGACTGGAAGTGCACAGATGTACTGCCCCTACATAAGGGAGGGAGGAGGCAAGACATGAGCAATTACAGGCCAAAAAGCCTGACTTCTATGGTCAGCAAGCTCTAGGAAAAACTGCTCAAGGACAGAATCACCAGCTACTTGGAGGCAAACGGCCTCCTTGACCCAAGGCAGTACAGCTTTACCAAGAGCAGATCTTGTCAAACACATTTGGTCAAGTTTTTTGACTGGGTCACAAGAGCAGTGGATCAAGGTGGGTCAGTGGACAGGTGTAACCCCCTTGTTACCAGGGGTTACTAGGATCCCACTTAGAATCAGTGGCAGGCAGGGAGAGGCAGCTAGTGAAATGCCAGTTATATGAATTTCACAGTGTCTCATTCTGTTTTTCTGTCTCAGCTGAGCTGGAGTGATGATGTCACTTTAGAATTGTCACAGCAGCATAAGCCACATTGGAATGCTAGTTGGGGAGTTAGTGATAGAATGTTGAGTTAGAGTTCAGTAGTGTGTAGAGTTGTAGAGTGGAGAGTCAGGAGGAGGCTGCTGCCAGGGCAGCTCCTCAGTTTTAGCTCTGACAGAGAGCTACCTCTGTGGTTTGGGTAGTTTGTTCTCACCCTAGAAGAAGAACATAGAAGACAGAGAGTGAAGTGGTGGAAACCATTCTAGGTGGGTTTTTCAGTGCCTCATCCTGGAGGGATGGGAGGGAATTCCAGGATTCAGGGCAATTCCCTGGTCCAAGCCTGGATTGTGTTGAAGCTACCTGAGATTCATCTGATCTGTGAGTACCTGAGACTTCTGTGTGGAAAAGCCCTGGGACACCTGCATTCCTGTGGTGAGTTTTTCTCTGGCAAAGGGACTCTGTCACCAAGACTGTTTTCTGTTTAAAAGTGTCTGCCTACTATGGGGTCCAGACAGAGACTTGCTGAGTACAGAACCTTTAGTCTGTATCTGTTTTAAAAATATCTGCTAAAGTGGGAGTCTAGTGAAAAGACATTGCCAATTACAGAACTTTTAACTTCATGACACCTCAGAGGTGTGTAATGTAGTATGTTAAATGTGAAAGACATTTCAAGATAGCATCTACAATTTTTCTGAGAAGGGTGTTATTAATCAGATGAATGGCCGAGTATAAATTTGGAAGCAAAAGGTGGGAGACCCCCCATCTGGAGTAACCATGTTTACCTCTCCAAGTTCAGTTAGGGCACCTTTGTTTTCTCTCAGTGCATTTGGCCAGTGCCTGAAGAAAAGAGTTTACCCAGGCATGGGTTTGTATTTTCTGTGAGCCAGTATGTGCTCTTTGGTGGTCAAGGGTGCCACCAGTAATTCCTCATGAAATATGGGAAAGTCTCCTAGTACTGGCCGAGGGTGCTTAGTCAAGGGAAGTGTACCAATTTTGGCCGTGTGTGCCAATTTCCATTCAGAACCAGAGAGTGTTCGCTATTTCCATTTCAGAACCTGAGGGTTTGCTGTGTGTGTGTGCTCTGTACCGCAGTAATCTGCATTACCAGTGGGAGTAGCCCTGTGAGGGTCCATCTTCACTTTGTGATTATTCTCTGTGTATGGGAATAAAAGCCACACGCTAGAATCCCAACCTGATTTGGACAGTACTGTTATTGCTTCCACTGTGTCTGGATTTACTTGGTGCCCCTGACCAGAAGTGCAAACCTAGCGTAATTGTGAGCAAACATTTTCTCCCAGGGACCCAGGTTGATGGCCATGGTAAATGGCTCCCGCAGGTGTGATCCAGGTAGTTGCCACACTTAGTTTGCCTGTCTGAGAATGGCAGGCTCAGATGCACTAATAAACTGAACTGTAGTGACAACCCCCATCCCTCTCAATGGTGCCATGTGTGAGAGGAGCAGCCCTGCTAGTTGAACAAGGGGGATCGGTGGGGGTGAGTTACAAAATGGAGGCACAGCTGGGATACGTTCGGAATTTGGGAGAAAACAAGAGAGGTTTGCTCAGGTTGTGACTAGCATTTTGTCTGTCTGGCAGTTTGTAGCCCAAAATCAGAGGCTTTGCGCATAAGGAATTTGCCCAGAGTAGTGCCATCTGTATGTGTTGCTGTGTGCCTGCTGTTCATATGCTGCTGTGATTGTGCCAACTTTTACCAAGGAGCTGTAAAGCCAGATTATGTGTGCCCCTTGTTCTGCATCAAAAAGAATGTTTGCCAACTTTAATTTTCAAGTTGTGACAGGAAAAAGTATTGAGAACTGTGGGAAACAAAGAGACCATTGTGCCCTGAAAGTTTAAAATGCGCATTGTGTGAACTGGGGGAGTCACTAGAGAAATTGCCATGAAAAATGCTTTAAAATGGTGCTCCAGCCATGGAGTTACAGTCGAAAAGAAAAAAGTTGTTTTGCAGTTTAAATTTTGCCTGCTCAACGATCGCCGTGAAGGAGAAGAGCACGAGAAGAGAGAGAGGCTCATTTGCATGGTGTCAAGTGATTGGTGAGACTGCAATCAGTCCCACCCCCTAGCCAGCTTCAGAGTGTTGCCTAGTGTTTGAGAGGGAATGAAAGAGTGATGTGTGAGCTGGCTACACAGGAGGATCATCACGGTTACTGTAAACGTTCTAAAAGTTAAACCAACAGACTTTTCTGTGATAAATCAGGCTCAACCCATATTCTGATCAACTGGGGAGAAAGTGAGGTGTTCGTAGGGACAATTGGCAAGACCGCCAGCCCATTTCAAACCAGAGGCCTACCAGGATTGACTGTAGGCCAAGAATTTTCATTGAAAAGCCAGCTACTGATTCAGTGAGTACCATTCAGCAAAACTGAGCTCAAACTGTGTGTAATTTTTCTATAGCCAGCTAGAACTGTGTGTAAACAGTGTGATTGTTTTTGCAAAGAATGACTGTGTAAAGTAATCAAGCCCAAGCAAGAATTCTGAGCATTAGACTGAGAGCATGTATTATCGATTCAGCAACAGTGTAATTCTCTGAGCAACCAGAGAGACTGTAAGTTGTATGAGAGGCTGCAACAAACAGGCAATCCTGTTCAAGAAATACTGTGGCTTTAGTGACTTTAAGCTAGTAAAACTGACTGAAAACTAATGGTAACATCCTAGAAAATCATATAGATATGCCAAGGAAGCAAAACAATGCAGTCTGTGCAGTTTGAGTAAAATGTATCAGCATGCAGTAAATTGGATGCTCACTGGCTTGAGTCAGATGCAGAATGTTGATGTGCCAGGAGTGCTGCCGCTGCCATTACAGGGTGGGGTAGTAATGTAAACACAGCAGCAGGGAGCCATTTCGTGAGACTGTTCCATGTAGAGTGAACTCAGTGATAACAGTGAACTTTTGTGTGCTTTTCTACAGTCATGGCTTCGGGACCATCCAGCTACCCATATCATGCCTGGGCTATGATAGTTGAAGAGATTATCAAGCTGAAAGAAATAGAGAAATGTTTCTACGGTGGAAGTTTGCCTCCCCATGTTGCGATTCCTGGATACCCTGAAAGAGTATGCATAATGTGCCTCAAGGCTGGAAGGGACGTTTTCATGATTCCTCACTGTTCAAGGTTTTTAGAGAAGCAAGGTCTAACTAGTGCACCTAAGATTCACTAGGCTTCCATGTGAACAAAGCTTCAAAATCCTGCAAGTAGCAGCACACAGCACCAGGTTGAACCTGCTGGGGGAGGCTCAGCAGAGCGTGGCACAAAGGAAGAGGGTGTAGATGTCCTGCCAGAGCAGAGTCCTCATGATGTCTCCATGCCTGTGTCACAGATGGACAGTGCAGAGGGAGAATCAGTGGATCCATGGAGAGAGGGTCCTAGTCCTAACATCACTGGAGAAGATGAGGTTTGAGAAACCTTAGATTGGGAGGTGTCTACCTCCATGCCTAGTGAAGAGTGGACTGTCTCGGGAGTGAGGACAACTGCTCACTCCTGAGCCCAGGTCTTAAGTGAGAAAGAGGAGGAGGAGGGAGCTATGTATCTTTACCATGAAGGTTCTAGTCCACAGCCTCAGGCTCTTGCCTTGGAGGAACCAAAAGAAGAAGTTGGTGACTCCACAGCCCCCAGCAGGATGGGTCAGGGACAAGTTCTACATAGCTTTGAGTATGCGACACTGGCAGAACCAGGACTGGCCACCCCCAAACCAGGCCACGGGTCACAAACTGACGATGAGTAGTAAGGAGGAAAGACTGGTTCGTAGGAAGGTAGATGAGATCTATGGACTGTCCTTTCCTACCTTTCCTCAGAGAGTCTCAGAGGAGATTGAGAAAAACAGGAGAGCCCGGCTAGTGGATGAGGCAACCAAAGACCTGCATCCAGGTGCAACTTGATATGTCAGAGACAAAGTGATACGAGACAAACTCTAGTTTTGGAAGTTGGACAGGACACTCTTCATAGACACTGTATGTTATGTGGACAAAAAGGCCAAATGAGACCTTCCATAATGTGAATTATGAGCTCCCAGATGGGGTAATAATTCTTGCACCTGACCCATTGTGGTACTACCCTCAATGTAACCAGCATCCTGTGAATGTGCCCATGCCTACCAAGTGGAAAGCAGAGCAGTGATAGCCATTGCTGCCATCGAGACATTGCCGTATCCATGTTGTTCTGCCAGTCTGGTATTCCAGGATCTGAAGGTGTGCCAAATTCTTCAGCCTTGCAGTGTGCCTTTCCAGTTCCATCGCCTGGCCTTCCAGATGACATCAGACCGGGATCAGATCAGCCCAGCTGTATTCCTGATTCATAACCTGGGATTTCAGATGACATCAGTCCAGCTGTTCCTTTCCTGTTCCAAGGTCCCATCTCCTAGATGATGTCAACCAGAGATGACATCAACCCAGCAGTTTCCAGATGTCCATCCCATCATTTCCGGAAGATTTCCACCCAGCTGTATCTGAAAAATGCTGCCAGGGAGAGTCTTCAGCTGAGATCCAGGTGCTGTTCCATTTTTCATTCTTCAAGGGACTGGTAAGTCCAGACTTTTCTTACTTTATTGACATTGCAATACACATCCTACACCTGGCAGACTACAGACTGTTGAACTGTCCACAAAGACTCTCCCCTTTGCGATTATAGTACTTCAAGAACTGTGTTTCACTGGGCTCTGGCCCAGGAGAGACTCTTTCATGGACCTTGCCTTCGGGCACTGTTGGTCAATAGTTGGGACATTTAGGGTCTTCCATCCCCAAAAGGTGTGTTGTACTGATGTTGATGTTTTCCACTGTTTTGTATTTTTCTACTTTTTTCTAAAAAATATTTTTGGGGGGTCTCCAGTGTTTTGATGGTAAGGATTATGGTTGTGTACTGTGTTTGCAGATTTGGGGTGTATTTGTCTTTTCTCTTTCAGGTGGATTCTGATGAAGAAAGAAGAGAAGACAAGAAGAGGATTGGACGGACTCATCGGAGTTCCTCTGTGCTTTAAAGTGTTTTTTAAAGTACTGTGTAGTTGTTAACATATGTTAACCTTTTCCTTCCACAGGTGTAGTTGTGTGGGAGTGTGGGAGTGTAATGCTTGTGTATAGTGTTAGCTCCAGTGTTTGGTTTGCAGGTGTCTTGGGATGGGGGTAGGGTCCCCTGTTTTGGGTAGGTTTGTTCGGTTAGATAGGTTTTCCTTAGAGAGCAAGGGGAATAGGCAGGCTGTGGTCCTGACTGGCCATAGGGGCCGCAGTGCTGGTCTATTAGGACTGTGCTCTGGACAGTTCTTCCAGGGTTACTGGTTTCCATAGTAAGATCATAGTGTAGAGGTTGATGCATCAGCCAATGGCCTTTGGGCCCTTAGTGTTGTCTGCCTGTGCCTGGCACATGGTAGGATAGGGCCTGAACACCCCTCTCCCTAGGTAGCACATTGGGTAAGATGGTTTGGTGCCAGGTAGGCAATGACTGGGGATAGTCATTTTCCTGGCCGAGGATAGGTATAACCCCCTTGTTCCCAGGGGTTACTACAATCCCACTTAGAATCAGTGGCAGGCAGGGAGAGGCAGCTAGTGAAGTGCCAGTTATATGGATTTCACAGTGTCCCACTCTGTTTTTCAGTCTCAGCTGAGCTGGACTGATGATGTCACTTTAGAACTGTCGCAGCAGCATAAGCCACATTGGAATGCTAGCTGGGGAGTTAGTGACAGAATGTTGAGTTACAGTCCAGTAGTCTGTAGAGTGGACAGTCAGGAGGAGGCTGCTACCTGGGCAGCTCCTCAGTTTTTAGCGCTGACAGAGAGCTACCTCTGTGGTTTGGGTAGTTTGTTCTCACCCTAGAAGAAGAACATAGAGGACAGAGAGTGAAGTGGTGGAAACTGTTCCAAGAGGGTTTTCCAGTGCCTCATTCTGGAGGGATGGGGGAGAGGGGTTGCAGGGTTCAAGGGCAATCCCTGGTCCAAGCCTGGACTGTGTTGAAGCTGCCTGAGATTCATCTAATCTGTGAGTACCTGAGACTTTTGTGTGGAAAAGCCCTGGGGCACCTGCATTCCTGTGGTGAGTTTTTCTCTGACAAAGGGACTCTTTCACCAAGACTGTTTTCTGTTTAAAAGTGTCTGCCTATTATGGGGTTCAGAGAGAGACTTGCCAAGTATAGAAATTTTAGTTCATGTCTGATTTAAAAGTGTCTGCTAAAGTGGGGGTCTAGTGAAAAGACATTGCAATTACAGAACTTTTAACTTCATGACACCTCAGAGGTGTGTAATGTAGTATTTTAAATGTGAAAGACATTCTAAGATAGCATCTACAAGTTTTCTGAGAAGGGTGTTATTAACCAGATGAATGGCCGAGTATAAATTTGGAAGCAAAAGGTGGGAGACCCCCTCTGGAGTAACCATGTTTACCTCTCCAGGTTCAGTTTGGGCACTTTTGTTTTCTCTCAGTGCATTTGGCCAGTGCCTGAAGAAAATAGTTTACCCAGACATGGGTTTGCATTTTCTGTGAGCCAGTATGTGCTCTTTGGTGGTTGAGGGTGCCACCAGTAATTTCTCATGAAATATGGGAAAGTCTCCTAGTACTGGCCGAGGGTGCTTAGTCAAGGGAAGTGTACCAGTTCTGGCCATGTGTGCCAATTTCCATTCAGAATCAGAGGGTGTTCACTGTTTCTATTTCAGAACCTGAGAGTTCACTCTGTGTGTGTGCTCTGTACCTCAGTAATCTGCATTACCAGTGGGAGTAGCCCTGTGAGGGTACATCTTCGCTTTGTGATCATTCTCTGTGTATGTGAATAAAAGCCACACTCTAGAATCCCAACCTGATTTGAACAGCACTGTTATTGCTTCCACTATGTCTGGATTTACTTGGTGCCCCGACCAGAAGTGCAAACCTAGCATAATTGTGAGCAAACATTTTCTCCCAGGGACCCAAATTGATGGCCATGGTAAATGGTCCCCCCAGGTGTGAGCCAGGTAGTTGCCACACTGGGTTTGCCTGTCTGAGGATTGCAGGCTCAGATGTACTAGAAAACTGAACTGTAGTGACAACCCCCATCCCTCTTGATGGTGCCATGTGTGAGAGGAGCAGCCCTGCTGGTTGAACAAGGGAGGCCAGTGGGGGTGGGTTACACATAGCTTACCTGGATTTCAGGAAGGCTTTTGATTCATTACCACACAGAAGCTATTGCACAAGATAGAGTGCCTGGGGCTTGGGGGGGTTAAAAGGTGGGTGCGAAACTTATTGGAGGGCAGAATATAGAGGGTGTTAGTTAATGGGGTTCCCTCAGGAGTGTCAGGGGGCACCAGCAGTGTTCCCCAGGGGTCAGTACTGGGACCTCTGCTGTTCAGCATCTTTATAAGAGACATAGCAGAGGGGTTGGAAGGGTGAGTGAGCCTACTAGCGGATGATATGAAGATTTGCAATATAGTGGACATGCAGGATGGACCAGAGAGGATGCAGAAGGACCTAGGGAAATTAGAGGAGTGGGCCAGGAAGTGGAAGTTATCATTCAACACGGCAAATGGCAAAATCATGCACCTGGGCAGAAAAAATGGGAGAGCAGAATACAGATTGGGGGACAAGCCGCTGGCAGTAACCAAGGAGGAGAGAGACCTGGGCATCATCATCTCACAAGACTTGAAGGTGGCTGGGCAGTGTGGTAGGGCAGTGGTAAAAGCCAGCAGTTTATTGGGTTGTATTGGGAGGGGGTTCACCAGCAGGAGGAAAGAGGTCCTGATATCCTTTTACACCCAGCTAGTCAGGCCTCATCTGGAATATGGGGTCCAGTTCTGGAGTCCTTACCAAAAAAAAGGACGTGGAGAGGGTGGAGCAGGTACAAAGGAGGGGCAACCAAGATGGTGAAGGGGCTCGACCACTTGCCATATGAGGAGATTCTGGGAGTCCTTGACATGTACTCTGTGGAACAGAGGAGGGAGACAGGTGGCATGTTAGAGACTTTTAAGTACCTAAAAGGGATCAACAAAGTGCCTACAGAGACCCTAATCCAATTGAAGGGGTGTCCCAGGAAAAGGGGTCATGATCTCCAACTCAAGTGGGGTAAGTTTAGAGGTAACAACAGGAAATAAGTCTTTAATGAGAGGTTGGTGGACAACTGGAATGGGCTGCCTAAAGAAGTGGTGGGCAAGAATACTGTGAGGGGGTTCTAGAGGGCTTGGAGCAGACATAGAGGGCTGTTGAAGGAAGGGGGAGGGAAATCAGAGGATACTAGGCAAATGGGCAGACTAAGTGGGCCTGGCGGTCCTTTTCTGCTGTCACTTTCCTATGATCCTATGTTACAGGCATGCACTGCAGAGTTTTTATGCACGCTCGTAACCTCGTCAATTTTTTATATTTTCACTCCAGATTTTCAACATTGCCATTTTGGTTTTTTGCCGGAGCAGTGGCACTGAGGGTTGAGGTGCTGGACTACTGATCTTGCTCTATGCTGGAGACCCATGTTCTGGAACAAGCATGGGCCACCAGGGGTTGGCAGGGGAGGAGAATGATCGAGAGTCTGAAGGACTGCTCTCCTTCTCTGGGAAGGGGGGCCACCAGCAGTCGGTGTTGACTGGCCTCTAGCGGTGGCTGGGGGACAGCACACTGATGCTTAGAAAGGGGTGGAGAGGAGGCAGATGCTTGGAGAAGCACTTGCGGATGTGTGCATGCTCTCCCCATAGGGTGTCATTGCATGCCTCCTCGCCTAGGGGGAGAAAGGAAAAAAAGTCCCGGGCATGGCATGATGACAGCTGATCCCCACAGGCCCTGCTCCCATGAATAGCAGTAACTTCCACACCAAATTCATTCAGGCTGGTTGAGGGATTCCCCACTACCCCACCATATGGTGCAAGCCATGGATGATAGCGGAAGGTAGGCCATGAATTGGGGACAGGGCTGGGGGATTAGGCATGAAGGTGTGAAGCCAGGGGAAGGAGAAAGAAATTAACTGCAAAAAAAAATTGCCATTTTGTCACACATCCTCAAGAACTGTACAGCTATAATTTTTTACATCCTGCCAGAAAAGTGTTTTTGCTCCTGTGGCACCTAATAATGCAGTTGCTGTGCAAAATCACCTTTTAGGATTCAGTAACGAAATGATAGTGCCTCTGTTCATGAGGTGGGGTCCCTAAAAGCCCATGTTGAAAATTTGGAGTGAAAATACCAACAAATGCCCTGGGCGTTAGGGTTATCAACTATAATACCCCACCCTGTAGAGACTGGCAGGCATCAGGGTGTGACTTAGGGTCATCAGCCATAATACTCATGCCATTCCACCCCACCCCCATCCTGTAGCCAGAGACAGGTATTGAGGTGTGCGCTGGGGTCTTTGGCTCTAACGTTCAGCCCATTCTCAAATACTGCACCCATCTCAGCTTATTTCCTAATGGAATGGGGTGAGCATAAGGGCCGAAGCCCCCAAGGCATGCCATGACACTTATCAGTGTCTGCAGGGTGGGGTGAGGTAGAATGGCATGAGTGTTATGTCCTACCCAAAGGCACACCCCAGCGCCTGTCAGTCTCTGTGGGATAGGGGTGGGGGTTGGAGTTAGTTCAATACTTCACTGCCATTCCTGTTATGCAATTCTCTAACTCCTGCACTACCAATGCCAATACCAGCAAGCAAACATTTGGCATTGGCAAATGTTTGTTCTTTTCTGTTTCTTTCATTCCTGAGCCAAGATATAGGATTTTGAAGTTTTGAAAACGTCCTGCTCCTGTACCATGCCCCTATAAAGAAATAAATATCCTTGTATAATTTTATGTTAGTTACCATCAGAAACAAGTGGTAACACCATTCTAATACATCCACATTGACTCTAGCATGTACATTCAACATGTAACCTCAACAGTAGAGATTTTTAAAAATTGCGAGTGGCATCCATCTTTAATGATGTAAGCCTTAATTACAAACTTAAGTATAAATACTGCTTTGAAAATATTTGAGAAAACTGAAAATATACAAAGGATGTCGTGTTGCAGTTATACACAGATATATAGATGCATAGAAAAACAGACAATAATGGCAGAAAAAGACCATTAGTACTGTACATCCAGCCTCCCCATAAAACCTGAACAAATCCAGGAATTACTGTCCATATAGGGTTGTAACCCATACTATCCACAGCCATGCTCCCTGCCATACTGCTACCACCCTGAGAAACCACTAAGCCCTTCACTCTGTCCCAGCCATGTTTGAAGCCATTGATAGTTTTGGTGCTCGAAACATCAGCTGGCAGATTGTTTCATGGCTCCACCACCCTTTTGAAAAATGAAACTTTCTCCCTTCGCTTTTGAACCTCCCCTCATCAGTTTCCACTTGTATCCCTGTGTTCTTGATCCACTAATTATGCCAACTAGTTCCTCGTAGTTCATCTTGTTAATTCCTTTCAGGAACTTGAAGGTCTCTATTATATCTCCCCTCTCTCATCTGGCCTCCAGCAAGTACATATTCAGGGCCTTCAGCCAATTCTCATAAGATCTGCCCTGCTGGCCCTAAATCATTTTGGTCACCCTACATTGCACTGTCTCTTACTTTTCCTTATCTTCCTTATGCAAGGACTCCAGAACTGGGTACAATACTCTGTATGTGTGTGCAGTGTCAGTGGTTCAGTAGGTAGCACACTTGCCTCTGAGGCCGGGAGATCAGAGGGCTGTGGGTTCAGTTCCCACATCTGGCACTTGGGTTAATATCCCAGTACTGACACTGTAGTGCAGCATGAGAGGGGTGCTGCACTTCTGAGGTGCCGTCTTTTGGATGAGATGTTAAACAGTGGTCCCATCTGCCTGGATTGGTGGTAGTTCAGGTGGATGCTAAAGATTCCATGACACTTATCAAAAAGAGTAGGGGAATTTCTCCGGTGTCCTGGCCAAATTTCCCTCATTCACTAAAAATACCACCAACAGCTTAATCTGGTTCATGGTCAGTTGGCATTCATCTGTATCCCCCTCCACCGGGTCATGCCTGAAAATAGGCAGGATTTGTCTAGTGCATTTACCCGGTCAACAAAAACTAAAAAAAAAAAATACTCTGAATGGGCCGTCATCAGTGATCTGTAGAGAGATACTAATACCTCCTTCTTCTGCTGTCAAAATCCTTTCCTATACACTCCAGCATCCTATTTGCCTTACTGTAGGCCTTGTTACACTGGCTTGATTGTTTTAGGAAGTCTCTGATGATGAAGTCTAGGTATCTTTATTCAGAAGTAATACATAGTTTTAACCCCCTTCATCCAATACTCTGTCCTGGGGTTCTTGTTCCCTATTTGCATCACTTTACACTTTTTGGCACTGAATTTCAATTGCCAAACCTTGACCACCTCTCTACCTTTTGCAAGTTTTTCTTCATCTCCCTAACCCAGCCTGGATGTCTACCCTGCCACAGTGCTTAGCGTCATGTAAGAAAAGACACACCTTGCACAGGATTCTTTCTCCCATATCACTGATGAATACTGTATCTTGAAAAGGACTTAAGCCAGGACCGATCCTTGTGGCATCCCCCGGTGACTTTCCTCTCTTTTGATTTGACTCCATTAACCACGATCCTTTGTTATCTTCCTTCTAACTAGTGTCTCACCCTTCCAAACTGTGTCCCTTTACTTTACCTACATCTTTGAGCTTCTTCAATAGCCTTCTGAGTAGTACTGAATCAACAGCCTTGCTGAAATCAAAGTAGCGTAAATCCATAGTGTGGCCCTTATCCACTACCCTTGTTACCTAGTCAAAGAATATTATCAGGTTGGTTTGACAAAACTTCCCTGCCACAAAGCCATGCTGTTTACTATCCTGGAATCCATGTAGTCCAGGAGGTCCTCTTTGACTAGTGTCTCCATCAGTTAACCTACAATAGAGGTAAGGTTAACAGATACCTGGTTGCTCTTTGTCCCTGCCCCCTTATAGAGTTGGACTATGTCTACTGCCCTCCAGTCTTCTGGAACTACTCCTGTCTGGATTCAGCTATTGAATAGCAGTGCCAGGGGTTTTCTCTGTTTTCATTGTCAATTACTTGAGCACCCTCAGACACATCCCATCTGGCCCTGGGGTCATATCTATCTTTAGTGCTGGTAGCCCTTTCTGAACCTTTTCACTGGTAAATACTTGCTGCCTAATCTCAGTGATCCTCCTTACAGCTTTCTCAATGCCACACTCTAGTGGAGTCCCTCTGTCTTCACTTGTAAATGCAGAGCAGTCGTAGTCATTAAGAATACTTGATTTATGCCTGTCCTCCTCAATTACCCTACCTCTCTCTGTTAACCTAAATTCATATTCCCTTCTTTGTTTTTCCCTAATATATCTAAAGAACTTTTGTTTGCCCTCCCTTGACCCCTTCTGCATAATACAACTCTATGTCTGCATTTGCTTCTCTGACTACCCTCTTGGTTTCTTTTGTTCTTATTTGGTACTCTTTCCATTCTTCCTTCCCTTGTTTTTCTTTGTACCTGGTTAACACCTTTTTGACTCTCACTGCTTTCCTGACCTTTCCAGACAACCATATTGGGCATATGTACTGTTTTTTTTTGTTCGCATGCAAGATTGTGTTACCTCTTTGAATGGCCCCCTTGAGTGCCCCATATTTTTCCTCCACATCTCTGATGCTGTCTAACTTAGACTAACTTATCCTGGACCAGCTCCCTCATACAGTTGAAGTCTGTCCCTCTGAAATCTAGAACTTCAGCCTTTGATGAGGGCTTACATTACCCAATGGCTAGGTCTTACCCTATAGAGTAATGGTCACTGGACCCTAGTTGCTCTCTGCCCTCACAGTGAGCACCACATTGAGAAATGCAGCCTGCCTAATGGGTTCCTTAACCAGTTGAAACATAGCAACATAGATGGGTAAGGATAAAACTAGACTATGGGCAGCTTTTTCATATTTTATTTATTTAGTTTTTGTTGACCAGGTAAGTGCACGAGACAAATCCTGCCTACTTTCAGGCATGACCCGGGGGAGGGGGATACAGATGAATGCCAACTGACCTTGAACCAGATAAAGCTGTTGATGGTATTTTTAGTGAATGAGGGAAATCTGACCAGGACACCGGGGAAATTCCCCTACTGCATTGCTGGCAGTAGGGGGACTTGCTGTCTGTGAGCCATGGTCACTTTGAGTGGAATGCCAGGAGAGCAGGATTTTCCGAATGGAGGGGAGAGATTTTCTTCTGAAGAAATTGTTTTGGAGGATTCTGGGATATTTATGGATGTAATGTCTGACTTTCAGCAAGTTGGAGACTTAGCATTGCTAATATACTACCAACCCAAAGTTACACTTTTGTACAGAATAAGCCTGATGTTGAACTGGATCAGAAAACACTAAAAGAGCTGCTAAATGCAGAAAAGGAGTCACATCTATGTGAAACCGAGTGCTTGGTTGCAAAACTAACCCACTTTCAAGCACCTGAGCTTGCTGTCAAGACACCGGGCTCGATTGCTGCTGAGCCTGCATTCCGGAATGATGTGACAGCTGAAGCACACCTTGCAGGGCGAGATAAGACTGACAAATCTTTTTATACTAGAAATGCTTCTGTAAATCCTGAGACTTTAGTTTCTTCAGCTGGCAGGAAAGAGGTCATCGATCACTCGTGCGGAAAGCTGGAGAAACCCATTGTTCTGTCTCACAATTCTTCGATGCAAGTAGAGACTTCTGTCTCTGAGGGTACTGTAATTATGGCTCGCTCAGCAATGCCTGTGCTGCCTGATGGTCAGGTGGATCTAGGACAGCTCTCCCACCCTAATCTCTCTTGAACTGCAGGTTTTGTGTTTAGAGTTACTCTACCTGCAGAGTCCTCACTTGCACAAAATACTGGCATTATTTACCAGATTCTCCCACCAAGCAGGATGGACTGACCATCTTCTCTTTTCAAAAATCAGACCCACAGCCCAGGTCCCGAGTAGACTATGTAAATGAACACACTGCTCCCACTACACCTGAAGCAAAGCTGATTTCCTCCACCTCTCCTATGTTAGACACACCTAGGATTAATCCTCTGCTTACGAAGACTTCCTATGGTCTGCAATACGGGAAATTGAAGCCATACAATCTACTAAAACCTCAGATGACAACTGGTCTCCCCAGAAAGCCTTAACTGAAGCAGGTTGGACAAGAACTGCTTAAGGTATTTGGATTCCTACCACTAATTGGAATCCCATACTCAACTTTGTGCAAAATTTCCCTGAATGGTGCCCTAAAGTTTCTGATTCTACTTTACCAGTGGGACTACCAGAAGGAACTTTGACACATGATGCAGTGTTTTCTCCCCCTGTTGTTCCATTACAAGATACAAAATCTGCAGATCAGATATTACCAGATATTTCAAATACTGAGGCATCCGTACTAGTTCCTGAAGATCCTCTGGGCTCTGCAGAACCAACTAAACCTCTTCTTTCTGATCTTATTTTGAAAATAAAGAAAGAAGCCACTCCAAGACGTAATGCGGTTCGCATACGATATAAAGGGGGTTTAGAAGTATGCCCTGATAGGCATTAGGTTGGCAAATTATTGTTAAAAGACTCCTTGAAGTTTTCCCCCAAAGATGTCTTTGCCTTTATCAATATTTCTGGAGAAGATAATCTTGACATCAGCTTCAGAACTGCTTATGGGTTGGACATGTTTTGAGAGCGATACAGCCAGGTTAAGTTTTCTCCTAATGGACCCCCTTTTTAGTCATTCCTTTGACTAAACCAGTAATAAAATATGTTACTGTGCTGTTCAAAAATGAGGGGGTCTATGTAGAAGACATAACTTACTGGCTTAGTCAGAAGTGTGATGTGCTGAGTCCCCCGAGGCTATTTTGGACACTGAGCTGTTCTGGACAGGAGGTTGGCATTATAAAATCAAGCTCAGACAATCTGAAGCTGGTGTGGAACATATTCCAAATTCCTTTTTGCTAGGCAGGGATAGAGGAGTTTGTTTTTATGCAGGTCAACCTCGGGCTTGCTACAAATGTAGCTCTAAAACACATCTCTCAAGCTCTTGTGATAGGCCCAGGTGTGACAACTGCAGGGAGATTGGACATATAGCTTTCCAGTGTGCAAATCTTACTAGATGTGACCTCTGTGAGGAGACAGGACATGTCTTTGCGGAATGTCCCTAGGCTGCTAAAAATAAAGCCTCTTGCTTGGGCCCAGACCTTCTTATACAGAATGCCCAGAATTCAGTTTCCTCTAAACCTGCCAAACTATTAGTATCGGAGGCCCTGATGAAGCTTCCACCTAAGGAATCTCCCCCTCCTTTGTCCTCTCCGCTCCCAGACCCTCCTGTGTAGGTAGTAGTGAAACCCCCCCCACCGCCCTTTCTGCAGTTCTGCCACCAGATACCTCTCTTCCTATATGTTATACTGATACAGCAGAAGGTGTAGCTGGTACTACTCGCCCATCACCTTTCATTACTGTTCCGGTTCATAGATCAGCCAGGAATTTGAAAGGGGGACAGGCCCAACCTCTTGTAGATCTAGAGCTGAAAAAAACCTTTTCTATTTTACCTTCCCAATGGGGAGATACTGAAATGGATTTGGGAGACTCAGACTCTCAATCAACTAAAACAGAAGCTAGTACCATGTCACTGCACAGATCTGATTATAAAGGAAAAAAAAAAGAAAAAAAGAGTCTTGAATTCACTGATGAAATTTCTGTATGGCTTCTTTCCATGTTGGTTCATTAAATGTTCATAGTTTATTAAACTATTAAAAAAGGATGATAGTTTATCAGTATATTCATGATCATAATATTAACATCTGTTTTTTACAAGAGACATGTATGTATACCAGTGATCAAGCAAGGTTCTTTCAAAGAGAATGGGTGTGGGAGCCTTCTTTTTGGTCCTTTGGCACTGCCTCTGCAGATGGTGTGGGTTTTCTATTTCACTCATTTAATTTTACATTAATCAAACCCATTGATCTAGTCCCTGGGAGGGCTCTAATTTTGGATGGTATGTGGAGACAATTACATTGTCGATTTATAAACATCTATGGCTCACAAATGAAATCTGAATGAGTAGCTCTTTTTAACAGTTTGAAACCATATCTGCTTACTACTTATAAGGTCTTTCTTTGTGGAGATTTTAATTGCACTTTACAATCTTCATCTGCCACAGCAGTCCCACAAGGGAAGAAAATATATTGTGACTCCAACGCTTTATAGAAATTAATTGATAATACAGATCTCTTAAACTGTAATTCACTTCAAACTTTCGGGCCTAAATTTACTTTTAAAAGGAATAAATATACTTCTACCATTGACTATATATTTTTTTCCAAATCTCTTTCCAATGTACCGTTTCAGACTGTAGTTACAACCTTTTCAGATCATCTGCTATTATTAGGTTCCTTTCCTCTTAGTGCATGCCCATTACATGTCAGGCCAAGATGGAAATTGAATTCTTCTATCCTGAATGATCTGGAAGTGAAACTACACATAGCCAACATTTTAGTGGCTAGATTATCTGTCTGCTTTTTGTATGAAAAGGCAGATGAGTGGTGGGCAGACTCAAAATTGGATTTTAAACATTATTTTTTGAAACTAGGGAAAACCAGAGAAAATATAAAATGTCTAAAATACTTACAAATCAGACAGCAGCTCCAAAACCTATATTCTTTGGCCAATAATTCTTGATTTGATTATTCAGATCAGATCAAATTACTTAGGGAAGACTTGCTACAGTACCAGTATGACAGGGCCCAGACCATTAAAAACTTACTGCAATATGGAGCATTAAAAACTCCCCAAGCAGGCCCGGTGGCGCAGAGGGTTGAGGCACTGGTGCCTTACCTCAAACCATGCCGTCGACCTGGGTTCGGGAACGGACTCAGGTCGCTGGGGGTCGGCAAGGGTCGGGAGAGGATTGAGTTTCCTAAGGACTGGTCTCCTCCCCGGGGGTGGGTTAGGGCCATGCCTCGCTCTGTAGCGGCCCCCGGTGGAGACCGGGGGCACTACAAGAAGTGGCATGACAGGGGAACTCGAAAAGCAAAAAAAGGGCGTCCGAGCGACCGGATGACGGCCGCCTGGATCTCCCTGCCTTCATGGAACCCCCGAAGAGCCAGGGAAAAATCGATCCCAGCAGCATCAGGGCCGAGAGCAAGAATGCCTGAAGGCAATTTCCCTCCGGAAGGAGGGGACTCATCCGACGAAGAGTTACATCGGGCTATTCTGGTCGGCTGCGATCTGGGATCGGTGGAAAGCTGGCATCGGGGAGGGTTCGGAATGGAGATACAGGGGGGTAATCCTTGGCAGAAAGGCCTGAAGGAGAGGCCGGTTGGGAGCAGGGGGGGGATAAAATAAATAATGCAAAAAAAAACAAAAAAAAACTCCCCAAGGGGACCCCTTTGAAGCTTTCCGAACTTGTAAAAATTCAATTTTTCTAGATTCTTTATGAAATAAATCAGGTGATGTTGTGTCATTAACAGGGATGCATGATAGCATTAAATATTTGATGCTATCCCATGTCCCTACACAAGCCCCCTCAGAAGCTAATATCAAACAATTTTTAGCCTCAATAGTAATCCCTACAGCTCCGAATGTTACAAAACAACTAATACAACCAATTACAATTTTGGAAATTCAGCGGGCTATTAGGACTTTAAAAAATGGCACATCGCCTGGGTCAGATGGTTTGACCAATGAATTTTATAAATCTTTTTCAGGTCTTTTAGCCCAGTGTTTAGTAATAGTGATTAATTTTTTCATTACCCATACTATACCTCCATGGTTCACAGAAGGTTTATTGATTTTTCTGTTTAAATCTGGAGACAAACTCTTAATTGATAATTGGAGACCAATTACACTTTTAAACACAGATTATAACATTTTTGCTATGATTCTAAATAATAGAATAAAAACCCATGCTAAAAAAGTGTTATCTCCTTGGCAATTCTGTGGTCTGCCTGACCGTACAATTCAAGAGGCCCTAATGATTATTAAAGATTTAATTGATTATGTGGAATTACACAATAGTCAGGGATGTCTTCTCTCAATTAATCAGTATAAGGCCTTTGATAGGGTCTCTCATCCCTTTTTTTTTCTGACTCTGGAAGCATATGGCATTCCACCACAATTAGTGCAGTGGCTCAAATCTTTATATCATGGAGCAGTGGTCTATCCTATAATTAGACACCACATTACAGCAGGAATCCCACTACAAACAGGTGTAAGACAGGGCTGTCCTCTTAGCCCTCTCCTATATATTTTTACTTTGGACCCTTTACTGCGTCTTTTAACTAATACCCCTCAATGGACAGGTATTGTTGGCCCAGACAGGAGTAAGGTTGTTCATATGACTGCATATGCAGAAGATATTTGTGTATTTTTTTCAGACTACACCCAAATTCCTATTTTTTTGAATGTTATGGTTAATTATTCCACTTTTTCTAATTCTAAATTAAATATATCAAAATGTAAAGGGCTATTTATTGGCACTGACTGCCCAAATCAAGTCTGTCTAAAAGAGATCTTGATCTCATCTGAACCTCTTGAAATTTTAGGTATCTATTTTGGCACACAAAATCTTCCCTCTTTTATTTGGGATCTAGCATTAACTAATGTTGATTCTAAAGTACAAAAAATGGAGACATTGGAGAATGGCCAAACTTAAACGAATTCAGATTATGAAGCAATTTCTTATTCCTGTGGTTTTATATGTTGCCATGATTTTTGCATCACCACAGCATTTGGAGACAAGATTATATAGTATATTTTTTCAAATTCTGGGGGGAAATAGATTAAATCCAATTAAACACCATTATACGTATCTCAACAAAGAGAAAGGGGGTTTAGGTATGATAGATCCGGTATTATTTTTCTCTATTTTATTTTTTTACTCATTCTGTTAAATATAGCTTAATATCAGAAGAGGCACTATACTCATATTAAAGTAAGCTAAATTTAGCAGGGTATATTACCAAATGGCACAACATCCGACCTAAATTAATTAGTACCATATATATTCCATCTTGGTTTATCCCTGCTGCAAAACGATTATATAAATGGGCGGTAACACCACAGATGATCATTACCAATACAGGGCCTCAGTTACATACCATAGTTATGTCTTTAGTGCATCCCACTGAACCCTGTTTTAAAAATTGTCCATCCTCTCAAAATCATAAAGTCTTGAAACAACTAAATAACCCCAGAATACCATCTTACATGTGGGAATTTTTGTGGTTAATGGTTTATGGCAGAATTAATGTACGAGACAATGCCAAATATAAGGCAAAATCTGAAAGGAACTGCCCGTATGAGGCTTGTATTAAAAAGGAAGAAACCACTGAATAGTTTTTATTTCATTGCTCATATGCTCAATCCCTTTGGCGTTACCTTGCTTCAAAATAGAAAATGGCATGGTTGAAAAATATGAATGATGACAACCTAGTTTTGGGACACTTTCATAATTTAGGAACTTCCTATTCCATGGATACATTAGTAGTTTTTTGTTGTGTTTTAAAATATTATCTTTGCCAAGCTAGATGCCAATGGGTCCTTTACCAGAGATGGATGCCTTATGAGATGGTGGGAAATCTAATACAAGTAACTATGGGAAAAGTACATAGCTCAGATTTAGTAACTTACACATCTAAAAAAGTCACAAATTGGTGGAAGGGTTTTTCTTGGTTTATTAAATATAAATAATAATCAGAAGTCTTATAACTGAATTTGAGTTAAAATTGTTATTAAAAAATGGTTCTTCTTGTTTACTTTCTTTTGAGTTGACTGTACTTTCTGATTTCATTTCAACGTAACTATGTGTGATTTTAACACTGTTCTTTTCTCTTGATTTCTGTATTTTGAAGCTTTATTACTTGATGTTATTTCAATAAAAATTCCTCTACTCTTTTCAATAAGTGCCATGGGATTTTTAACATCCACCTGAACTACCACCAATCCAGGCAGATGGGACCTTGGTCTAAAGTCTCATCCAAAATACAGATATAGCTGTGTCCATTTTTCAGAAATGGGTGCCAAATCATGTAGTACTAGTAATAGTAGTAAACTATTTATTTATTTATTTAGTTTTTGGTAACTAGGTAGGTGCACTAGACACAGAAGTGACTATTTTCAGGCATGACCTGGCAGGTCACTACAATAGGGAGGTAGAGGTACACAGGAACAAAGCAAGAATACAGTGTCAAAGATATACAATATAGGAATTTCAGGAGGAGCAGATAACAGTTTTCACAGTTTTAATTCCATGGCATATTAAGAATATTATACAAGCATATGGTAAGTGCACATGTTTAGAGTTAGAAGTGAGTATTCACAGGCATGACCAGGAAGGTCACAACATAGGGGGTGCAGGTACATAGGTACAAGGCAAGAATACAGTGTCAAAGATATACAATATAGGAATTTCAGGAGGAGTGGATAACAGTTTTCACAGTTTAAATACCACAGCACATTAAGAATATTATACAAGCATATGGTAAGTGCACATGTTTACAGTGAGGGCAGTATATGATCTAGAATACAGAGGTGCCAAGGAGTAAAGTTTGGATCGAGTATGTCATACAACCAGCTAGCATCATACAATATATGAAGGAAAGAGGAGCTGGAAGGAAGGGAGATGGGAATATGAAACTGCAGGATATAGCAAGGAGAGAGAGAGATGGATAAAGAGAGAGATGAGGAGAGAGATAGGGGAGGGTAGAGGAAGCAGGGTAGAAAGAGGTGGAGGAGGCAGATAGATGCAGGGTGGGAGTAATACAAGAGGACACATCATAGCGGCTTAGCAAGGGTACCCAGCCCTAAGTGAGTTGAAACAAGTGCACTGGGGATGTACATTTAGGAGTGAGCAATGCCTTTTCTTAAAAGTGGCATGGCTAGGGGGCATGCGTACATCAAAAGGCAGCAAGTTACAATAACTGGGGGCTACATGTGAGAATCCTGATTTACCTTTGGATGTTTTGCATCTAGGAATGTGGAGTAAGGAGAGGTCAGCAGATCAGAGCCATAGGAGGTAGACTGAAGGGTTAGGGTGGAGGCGAGGGAGCTAGGCATGTTGGACCAAAGGATATGGTCCAGAAGATTCCTAAGAGATAGAAGCTGGTGGACCATCGGAGAGGGCCATTTGAGGTCTGTGTATAGCAGGCAGTGATATTTTAGCCTAGTGGATGCCAAGGCATATCGACCTATGTTGTTGTAAGTTGTATCCCATCTGTGAAGGAAGGAATTTGATGCATTTCCGTAGACTACAGCTTCCTATGTGAGTGATGGGAGTAGGATTCCTCTGACAATGGCCAACCATGCAGAGCGGGTTAGAATATGGCTCATTTTGTAGGCTAACCACAGTTTAGCATTAGCAGCCTTACACGTAGTGGTGATATGAGGTTTGTAGCTAAGGGATTCATCACGTAGGACACTCAGGTATTTAGGGGTTTACCACCTCCAAAGGGGTACCATCCATACAGGAGATTCTGAAAAGATCCCAACCATTTTTTAGCTTGGCAGGTGAGCCAAAAAGCATAGCCTGCATTTTCCCACTATTGATAACAAGTCTGTTACCAGTGATCCAGGATTGGATATTTAGGAAATCCACGGAAAGCTTATTGTTGAGAGTCAGGACATCATTTGAACTGGCATATAGAATGAGGTCATCAGCATACAGCAATGATGAGCAGGAGGTGTTTTGCATTATAATAATAAAATAGACTTCATTCACATATTTGCAAAGTACTATTACAGTATGCATTGCATGCATATTGGTCCACAGTGTGGACCAATGGGCTGACAGCTGATACTGTAAGCTGTCATTTGGCAGGCAGCCATGGAGGTATGCAGGTGGGTTTGCTGCTGCTTGCCAAAAACAGGGGAGGAGTTGTGTGGGCAGCGGCCCTGTGTGGGTGGGGTGGTGAGGGTGCCACTGGACCACCAGGGAATTATTGACATCTCTGTTATGGGTGACTGGAGTTATGGGAATGGTGGGGGAACCACTAGACTAGCGGGGAAGGGAAACTTTTACAGTTTACAAGGATCTGAGCATGGGGGGGACCCACTAGATCACCAGGATGCTTTGCACTAGGAATTTAGTGCAATCATGGCTTCAGGCAGGATGGGGGGAACCACTAGACCATCAAGATGCTTTAATTAATGTTTATAGGGTGAGCTGGGCTACAGGAAGGGAGGGGATTTCCACTAGACTACCAGGGCACTTGTTTAAATATCTTCTGGCTGATCAGTACTATGGGGGGGTACATCTTGACTACCAGGGCTTTTATATTTATTCATGTTCGGTGATCTTGTCTGTGGGGAGGGAAGGGGGTACTACTAGACTACCAGGAATATATTGGATGACTATAGTCGGTGATGTGAGAGACAGCAGGGTTGGGGGTTCCACTTGTCCTCAGACAGCACACCATGCTGTGCATGGTGCCAGACGCATTTTGCTGGCCAGCCCTGCACAACTCATGCAAATGGGGCCATAGTGACATGCAAATGGCCCCATGTGCATCTTGCATACATTATGGCCCCATTTGCATACTGCTGGCTGAATATCAGGAATTTGTGCACAGTGCATCTCTGTTACACTGGTGCAGTTTCCATTCCTGGTACTCAGCCCTATCTGGGGGATGTGCCAGCACATTGTATTTGTGCAGTGCGCATTATGTGATATATTCAGAAGAGATGTGCCATGGCTTATCTCTGCTGAATATATCCCTACGTTGCACCAGCGCAACTCAATTGTGCTGTGCAGTCCCACGTGCCTTTGCCAGGTGCAATTCTGAATATCGGGGCCATTATCTTTAATTTTAGGAGGCTTATAAATCCCTGCTAAAAGTAATGGTTTACTGAAAGGCATTTTTATCTCGATTGTCACCCCTTCTAATCTGGTCTCCTGTAAGTCATTCTGCCTTTCTTGTAAAGAAAACCTAGAATTAACATATATCAGTATACCCCAACCCCTTTTTGTTTCTGTCCTTCCTAAATATTTTGTAATTTTCCAGTTCTATAGAAGTATCTGAGATTCTTTTTGTGCAACCATGTTTCAGTTATAACAATTATTTCTGGGTGATATTCAGTCTCCCAGTCATTTATTAGATCAAATTTTTTCCAGACATTTTGTGAGTTGAAATGCACAATTCCAAAGTTATTTTGTTTTAATACTTCTGCATTAAATGATCCTCCTTCTGATGGTCCTGGATTAGGGTGTACATCCCCATACAACAACAGGAATACTATGCCATAATACATTAATAGATGTTGAAAATCATGTTTTTTGTTCCTCCATTTCCTTAATAAATTCCCAAAATTTGTAATTTTGATATTTACTGTATATGAATGGGAGAATCCAATCTTTTGCCCCCCAAGTACTTGTGTTAACGTAACTAAGTCCCTATAATATCCCTCGGTAAGCAGTCCTGAAATGATTTGTAGCCAAATTAGTTCTTGCTTAATATAATAAAAACTACCTGTACCTGAATTTACCTCAGATTCTATATGCCTCATCCTATCAGTTCTGTCCAACTTAACATTAATTCTACATAAATTAATCAAAATTAAAATACAAATCCACTGGAAGCCCATTGTGGAGTACTCCCTAAGTTTTTATAATTTCTGATTTAACAAACAATTTATGCCACTACAAAATGTACTCTAAATAACCTTGTTTCTCCTTAACAAAATGAGTTAGATAAAACCCCCAAATAACACACCACTATGTTTTGTACTCACTCACTGTCTAGGGGTTTGCTAATTTCAGAACCACAGCTCAAGCCCAGGCTAGACCCCTACTTCCTTAACCACTAAAATATTTCTACTGAGTGGCACTTGCACCACTCATGCTCACACACAATGCTCACACTGTGGTGAAGCGCAGCATTTAAAAAGCCTGTTGCTCCTTCTCCACACACCTGAACCACATTCCCACCATCTCAACACTGACCCCCCTCACAAAGCAGTCAGGTGGTCACAAGACAATGGGACGGGGCGCAGGATAACCAGTTAATCAAGATGGAGTATATAGCAGTGGTAAATGTTTCATAGTGTGAATGGAGTTGTGAAAATTCAAGACTTCACCTATCTCAACTGATTTCTAGTCCTACATGAATCTCAGCCAATGCTGAGCACTAATCTCTCCTGGACTGGATTGCTACTAATAGAGCAAATAAAATAATTGCTGCAGGTACCTTTTCAGATTCTATTAGTGATCACCTGCCTACTTTTTGCATTTGGAAAGGTCACTGCCCTAAACCCCTGCCTAGAATCATACAGTTTGGGGATTTTACCAAACTAAACCCAGTTGCACTTCTTGATGATATTAATAACATTGACTGGTCTCCTATCTATCGCACTGAGGATGTAAATACAGCGCTCGACTACCTGATTTCTCAACTTCTCGACCTACAGGATCTGCACATCCCATTGAAAAAAAGGCATCTTAGGGGCTCCACAAACAGATGGTTAAACAAAGACCTCCTTAGAACTATGAGAAAAAGTGACAAGGCCTGGGTCCTGGCTAAGAAGTCTCTATGGACCGAAGACGGGGCTAACTATAGACAATTGAGAAATGCCTGCAAAAAAGATTTACGGATGGCCAAAAGGAACTGTTGCCATAAGCTTCTCCAATCCTCAGTGGGTGATACCAGGGGTTTTTGGAACCACATCAAAAAGTTCATAGGGCAAAGGCCCAAGACGGCTATTACTGACATGACACTGAATGATGCAAACTGTAATAAATTAGTTACTATTGCAAATGCTCTTAATGCTCAATTCTCGGTTCTCTCTAAATACCTGGAGAAATTTAACCAGTCCCTTGCTCCTCCTCATGACATGCACTCTGCCCAAATCCTCCTTTCAGTTCAGATCAGTCTCCTCTACTGAGGTGCTTTATCTCTTTAAATCAGTCTCCCACATGGATCTGCGGGTCCTGATGGGTCACTGCCGAACTTCATCAAACAGGCAGCTCCTGCACTTGCTGTCCCTATTGCGAGAATTTTCAATCTTTCCATACTAACCCAGACAGTGCCTACGCTGTGGAAAACTGCTCGTGTTGTCCCTGTACACAAAAAGGGGGATACCAAAAACATGGCAAATTACAGACCAATGGCCATTCTCTCTACCTTAAATAAACTGCTCGAGAAGGCTGTTGCCTCCCAGGTCTCAAATTATCTGCACTTTCACAACCTTCTATCCCCTGCCCAACATGGATTCCTAACAGGGTACAGCACCACAACTGCTCTACTTCAGGTAACTAATGAAGTCCTTGTGGCAATGGATAAGGGCCTGCTCACGATGGCCATATTTATTGATCTCAGTAAGGTGTTTTATCTTGTGAATCACTCTCTGCTACTCTCCAAACTGTCCTTCCTGGGTTTAGCCCAACCTGCCATCTCCTGGTTTGATAGCTACCTGACAGGGAGGATGCAATTTGTTCAAATTGAAACTGCTGTCTCAAATCTTTCCTCTACCTCTGTTGGAGTCCCCCAAGGATCTATACTTGGCCCTCTCTTTTTATTAACAACCTGCCCTCTCTTCCCTGTTCCTCCTCATTGAGCCTTTATGCTGATGATATGGTGCTTCTCTCTAGTGGTAAAGACCCCTTATCAGTAAAGGCAGATATTCAAACTGACTTCGACTGCTTGCAGGATTGGCTACTACAAAACAGGCTTATACTTAATGCTAAGAAAACTGTAGCTATGCTTTTTGGCTCCCCCTCTAGAAGCAGATCCCTTGCTCCAGATTTTTCAATATGTTGTCTAGATGACTCCCCTTTGGAATCCATTAGCTCTTTCAGGTATCTAGGAGTCACTCTTGACCCATCTAGAGACTTTAACCTCCACATTGCGGCTACCTGTAAGGCAGTATACTCCAAACTGGGTCTTGCCTATAAAATTAGATCCTCCCTCAATGATGCTGCTTGGCTTGCTATTGCACAAGGTTTCCTCCTTCCCTCTCTGACATATTGCTCACAGGATTACCTTAATGCTAGCAAAGGAGCACTCCAAAACTAGAGCACCTGCGATAACAGTATAGGCAGATTTGCTTTCTCTGCACACAGACATACCCATCATTGTCATCTCTACTCTAAACTGAACTGGCCCTCCCCAGGTTTGCTTAGACTCTATTCTGCTGGCTGTGTGATTGATAATATTATCAGAACGAGGACCCCTGAATACCTCTCTAAGCTGTTATCTCATTCCTCCCAAGCATATCTCCTCAGGTCATCTGTTTAAACCCAACTTGAAATTCCCAGATATCTCACAAACAAAGGGGGAACTTTCCGTTGCTATACAGTATCTGCCCCCTGCTCCTGGAACTCCAACCCCCCTCACATCAAACTCATCAAATCCCACAAAGCCTTTAAACTGGGTCTTCGGGCTCACCTAATAGAATCTGATGTCTGCTCCTGTGCTGTAACTTGAGACTCAATCCTAGCAGTTTTCCTTCCCTACTTGGCACTTACTGTTTCCCTTCTTGTTTCTGAAATCAGCATGTTCCCACTCCTATCATGAATCCTAATGTTATAACTGCTACTTATTTCAAGTTTGTTGTAGTATGAAGTTCAATTAGTCAGTGGTGTATCATCTAGTGAAATTAATTAGTGTAATATTATTTGTTTTCTCTTAGTTTTCACTGATACGACTGTACTTGTCAGTAAACTGTCCAATGTTTTATTCTCACTTCATGCTGTATCATGAAATATGGTCAGCTTGTTGTACACTGTTTGACTTTGTTTTCTCCAGCCTGTACTCTCCCAGGTCGTGCCCGAATATAGGCAATACTCTTGTCTAGTGTACTTACCTGGTGAATAAAAAACAAATAAAGTTAGCAAAAAACCCACATCGGCAGTCTGTGCATAAGTTCAGGTCATTTACAGCTCCCGTGAAGTCGTACAAAATCAGCAAACAGCACACATCAACAGTCTATGATGCACTTCAATTAAATCAGTTCAGTCTCAGCAGCACTTGGATTGCCCACATAAAATGCCATCACTTCTCCTTACTTGTGCGTCTTGAAATAAAGCAGTAACTTGCTGTGGACCTTTCACTGCAGATGGTAAAACTTTGCCAGAAGTATACATCTTACTTCTGTGGTGCAGCGTGGCATTTAAAAAGTCTGTTGCCTGGATCATATCTGGAAGTTAGACATAAAAAAGTTAGTCTAACTTCCTGGATGAATGTGATCAGTTGCATTGGAAAAATGGATGTGAGTCCCACAGTTGTGGCAAAAATTGCTGTAAACTGTGATAAATGCTGGAAATGCATCCAGATGCCTTTGTCTCATTTACAGAGTGAGAGACCATGGGCAGTATCTTCATACACTTGCATCCAGTTTTCAGATGTGGATGCTGAAATCCACCTCGGAAGTTAAACCAAAAAATTTGTTCTACCTTCATGTAAGGATTTTTGCAATTGTGTTATAAAATGGATCCGAGTCCTGCAGTTGCCGCAAAACTTATCATAAATAGTGGGAAATGTTACAAATGCATCCAGATGTCTGTGAATAGGACACAGTCATCTGGACACATCTGCATGGATGTAGCATGCATCTGAAATACAGACACAAGAGCTGCACCCATTCGGTTGAAAATCATGCCCTATGAATCCACTGACTGTGCCCTGATATCCCTACTTCATTTTGTTTTGTCATTTCAGAGCTTAGTCTGTCCCTGTCATCCATGGATTAGAAACTGACTGAAGAACAGAAAGCATAGAAACATAGAGACATGGACTTTGTTAGCAGAAGAAGGCTCAGTGGCCCATTGCAACTGCCAGCCTTACAACAGAGTTATGCTAAATAATCTGTCCATATGGAAGCAAATAACACTTGAAATTCTACAAAAATATATCCTGGGCCATCAGTGCTCAATATAGTGACTTACAATTGATCTGCAATTGCTGCCAGTGAGAAGGAACACAGTATATCTAGCTATCCCCCCAGAAATCCCATGGACATTTTATGTCTTTTTTTTTTACAGTGATACAGTATATACAGTATGGAATATGCAATAGGCTGTCTCAAAATATGCAGTTTATCCTCATCAGAGATGGGACAGGACAGTACCTTATGAGCTGCAGTGTCATGAATGAGTTACAAAATTTCTGCCCACTCACAGGTGATAATAAATTGCATAATTTGCACCAGTCTACTGAAGATTTGACTCTGACGTCCTGTGACTGGAGCTAGGGTACCAATTGTTTGGTGCTAGATGACTGTGTCAAGATGGCTGAGAGATAAGAATGTACAGAGGTAAATTTGGGACATCTTTGCCTCAGACAGCTTGCCAGGCTACCTGAGGATGCAAGAGCTCTCTCACATGCAGCAGCTAGCTGTGGGTACAGTGTTTGAAAACAACAGAACTCATTGTCTAGTTGTATGGTAGCTTCCAGGGATAGACAGCAGGATCATGGTAATAACTCTGGGGAAATGAAGTTTGAAGGCCATTTAGTGTACAGCATCATTAATTTTGGTGGGAGTGTAAGGGAAACTCTAGGAGATCATGAAGATCCTAAGAGGCTGCCCTTCAAGAGTACATCCTGGAGGCCCTGTGGCACACAAAGGATTTAATAGAAGTGGATATTCACCCTCTGTTTCAGTCCTGTGCTTGAAAGAATCTGCCAGCTGTGTTGAAAGATGGCGAAAGAACTGGTATCAGCAAATAAGCCGCTGATCCAGCTAGGCAGTGTATCTGCTGTTTGTATGGGGAATCCAAAACTAGGATCAAAATCTGAGTAGCTGCCCGTAGCAGAGAGAGGGTATGGGGAGATTGCTAGCCTCTGCCATAGCCAGCAGAGGTATATGTGACCACATTGGTAACCAGCACAACATCTGACTAGAGAACAGAAATGGATGAGATGAAGCACCAAGAGCCATGGTGACCACCAGCCTGGAGTGCCTAAATTACATTACCTACTGAGTTGCTGCCTCCTGCAAACTAGCCAAAACCGACGTAGCAGTGTTCTTTTAAAATGTGAAGAAAGAGTAACCCAAAGTGCTTAGCAAGTTGCAAGTGTCTGGTAAAATCAGAAGGCAGAGAATGAAAAGCTCTGTTATGAGGTACATCCTTACCCACTAGCAAATAGCATGGAATAGGAATCATGGGCATCTATGTGAAATGTGTAAAGGGTAAAGCCTTTATTAAGGGTCCCCAAGACTCTGACTTAATCTCAAGATCAGGATTAAATCTGTCCTGTAATGCTGGCAACAAGATCAGTTCAAATTGTGTGTTCCAATGTGTATACCTGCATTTCTCTGAGTCAACATGACAACAACCCCTCAAGTAGTAGAGTGATTTACTTTTGTCCGAAGAGAGAAGGGCACATATCAAAATTCACTGATAAGTGAATGGGAAGAAATGGACATCTGAAAAGTTATTGAATAAGAGTATTTGGTTGTAATAGGGGACATCTCTGTTGATTAGTTTCCACCTACACCTAGTCATGGAGGGTATTCATGGGTATACTCCTAGCTCCTTTGTCCCTGTGGTACACCAAGAGAGGCTTATCATATGGTATCAGATACCAGCTTGTGGAAAGTGCCAGCAGTTAAAATTACATAAGTTTCTTGGACTGCATGTTACCTATTCTGAGAAGGAGGGGAGCGCAAAAGAAATGGATACTACAAAGTCAAGTGTCACTGGTACAATGTGTGGGCATCCACTGCAACTGCTCTAATGAAGAAGGGGTTTTACACTACTGTTCATGAACTGTACCCTAGTCCACCTTATTAATACCCCTCATGTAATTAAATGTTTCCGTCTTGTCCCATCTCTCCAGATCTCCACGAAATAAATGCTTTGGTTCTGTAGTCTGCTCATCTGTGTTCACCTGTTGGCCCTATTTTATCTTGGTCACCCTCCTCTGTACTGATTCCAATCTATTAATGCCTTCTTTATAGAAGGGTTCCAAAATTGCTCACAGTATTCTACCTGTGGCATCATATTTCTGTACTGGGGCAAAATTACCTATTTTCTCCTACTGCTGACCCTCCTACTCATGCATCCCAGCATTCAGTTTACATTCTATATTGCTTTACTGCACTGTGCAGATATTTTAAGGTTTTCTAAAATTATCAGTCTCAGATATTTCCTTCTCTGTCATTGTGACTGCTGATACCCTCAGTTTTTTCTCAGCTCCTGGAGCTTTGTTTTTAGTGTGCATGACCTTGCACTTTTTGACACTGAAGCCCAGCTGTCAAATCACAGACCACCTCTTAAGCCTCTGCATGTCCTCCCTCATGTCTGGCATCCCTTCCTCAAACTCCACCCTACCACAGAGATTGGTATCTTCTGCAAGAAGACTGACTTTTCCCTTGATTCTGGCTCCAGTATCATTACATTTCATTCTCATATCATTAGAATTAGCCCTTCTGAAGTCAAGGACATGCGTTTTGAAAATGGTGTGCTCCCTGCCCAGTGCTACAGTAAATCACACCAATAGGTGGTCACTGCTCCCATGAAGTTCTCCTGTTCTGATGTAATTAGCATTTGTCAGCATGAGAGTTAGGGTTGCAGCCTGAGATTTACAGTTGCATTGTCACTCATTAGCGACCTAACTCCTTTGGCCAAAAAGACATCCTAGGCTGTATCCATGAGTGCCTAAACTCTGCTAATGTTGGAACTAGGGCTGCTACACTATGATTATTTCTGTTCATTCTTTGCTGCCACATAACAGGTGGGCACCAGCAGCTGGGCTGGCAAGATTACAGATGTCACCTAAATAGGAATGGCAGTTGTATATCAGCAGAAGGCAAATTAAATTCAGAGAACCTAGACAAGCTTGGGAATTGGGCTGTAAAATCAAAGATTAACTGTATTCTTGAAAAATGCAAAAGTGATGCGTTTATGTAAAATGAAATTAATGTGATATGTGAATTTAGCAACAATGAGCGTGCTGAATCTATGCAGAAGAATAACCCTGGAGTAACAACATACATCAGTTTTAAGTTGGAACCTGTTTGGCAGCAGCTAGTGAAACAAATTAAATCATGGCGTCATAATGAGACATGTTACATGAAGAACAAAGGATATTTTAATGCCCCTGAACTTATCAATGGTCATATCACATCTTGCCTATAGGGTCCAGTTCTGCTCTGTTCATCTGATAAAAGATATCAACAGGATGAGAAGGTGCTATTTAGCATAACCCGTGTCCAGGGCTAAGTATGGCAATGGCTTCTGTGCACAGTTTTGGCCTCCCTTTGTAGACCTAGACCTTTGTAGACTGCCCTGTCTCCTTTCTGGATACTAAACAGAAGTCTTTGCTCAGTATTTCTGCCATGCACGTGACATCCTTCACCATTCCTCACCTTGTTTCAGCTTGATAATACCTTCCTTCATGTGCTTCTTCTCCTTGATATAGAAAAATATCTCGTCCCATTCCAAAACACCTTCAATTATCCTTAGTTCCATGGCTGCTTTGATTTTTCTCACCACCCTATCAGCCTCCATTTAATTTAACTAAGTAGGTATCATTAGCCCAGCTCTTCCTGCATTCTTTACTCACCTACCATTTCTTCTTCACAGCCCTTTAAACCTCCTCCATGAGCCATATTAGTTTTCCAAATCTATTTTTATCCCCACCTTTCTCAAACAGGAAGAGGTGATACCTTGAAGTCTGTCCCTGACAATGACTCCTTTTGATTCCACCTCCACAACTTCCCCATTTCCTCCATGTTTCTCTATATCTCACTCTCATATCATTAAAATTAGCCCTTCTGAAATCAAGAACATGTGTTTTAAAAATTGTGTGCCCTCTGCCTAGCTCTACAGTAAATCACAGTGATAGGTTACCTCCGTTTCTATCACACTCTCCTATTCTGATATAATCACTATTTTTCAGCATGAGGTTTAGGGTTGCACTTTCTCTCATTAGCTACTTAATCCTTTTGACCAAGAATACATTCTGGAGTGCATCTATGAGTGCCTGACATTCGCCACTTTTGGTCCTTGGGCTGCACCATTACTAGTCATTCTTGACTGCCACAGAACAGGTAGACACCAGTAGCTGGGTTGGCAAAATTACAGATGACATCAAAATGGAATTGCTAGTTGTATATCATATCAGCCAGGGGTAAACAAACTGCAGTGAACCTGTACAGGCTTCAGAACTAATCAGCAAAGTGGTGGATTAACTTCAATCTCCAAAAACGCAAAGTGATGAGTTTAGGTAAAATAAAAATTAAGGCACAGTATAACGTTAGCAACACTGAGAGTGCTGAAGCTAAGCAGAAAAACCCTCTGAGTAACAATATTCTTGAATTTTAAGTTGGGACAATAGTATGTGACCACAGATAGCAAAGCAAATGAAATCATGATGGTATCATGAGACACATTGTTTCATGATGTTCTTAATGCAAAAGAAAATACTTAGTGGAGACATGATTACAGTATCAAAATATATGAAAGAGATAACACTATTACACCACATACAGTTCTTCAGAGGTACAGAACTATAAAAGGAAACTGTGACACTTAATGTTGCTGAAATGAGAAAAGGTTCAAGGAAATGGGAAAAACAGCTTCATGGAACACATAGTGGATACTAGATTAGATATCCAGAAAAAAGTAATGTCAGCTGACATAGTTTCCAAGAATTAGAATAAATGTTTGGCAATCAATGTTATTACATACCTTTTTGGCAAAAAATATATTTTTGACATTGTTAAATTTAAGTTCAGTTCATTTTAGTTTTCTCAGATATTGGTAAACAGCTTTTATAGTTACTTTTGTAATAATGACTCACATCATTAAAGATGGCCACCGCCTGCAATTTAAAATAAAATCTCTTCCATTGAGGTTACCTGGAGAAAGTACATGCTAGATTCATACTGTGCATGTATTAACATGGTGTTACCACATATGGTAAGCAGCAGAACAAGGTTGCAAGATATTTAATTTTGTCATTTGGGGCATGGTAGGGGAAGTGGGAACTTTTAAACACTTGAAAATCCTTTAACTTGGTTCCAGAATGAAGGAAAACAAAAAGAAAGTAATGTAACATTATATTTTTGTCAGACATACATTATTGTTGGGAAAAAGATATGGCCACTAACAAATATTGCTGTTTTAAGGAAAAGAAGTGATGCTGTATTCCCACTAAGTGGATTGGAAGAAAAATAGCTGACCAATGTCTTTTTCTTCCTTTAATCTGTACGTTTAAATGCATTCCTGTAATGCATTTAATAGTACATAATCTTCACTTTAAACTATGCATTTTTATAATCATACCACTTGTTAGCAGTACTGTATGCTTATGCTTGGGTAGAAGTATGAATAAATTAAAGCAAAATGAAAGCAACAGTAATGCTTTTGGTTCAGCCTTGAGGCTGGCACAAGTCAAGGATGAATTACAAACAATTGGCAGGAATGGTAAACAGCTTTCAGTGGTCCCCACTTTCAAATATTGTATCTGAGAGGACATTTGGAACCTAACTTTAGTATGAGGCCACACATTTATATTGTCAGGAAATAATAAACCAAATGTTAGGATATTTGTATAGAAGTATTAACTCACTGACTAAAGAAGTACAAATCTTAGAAGTAAAGCAAATTTTGATTTTAACACTTTATTATAGGAAAGTATAGTTTGTGAATCAAAAGAGTATTTTTCTAGTGAAGTACAGTACCAACATATTTGAAACAATATTGCCTAATTCACTCTCTCTAAAACACTTATGGAAATATAAGTGTGCTGTGTACATGTAGGATGCATGACACATGCTTAACTGTGCAATGTTTGTATGCAGTTCACATGCACAATGTGAACCTAAGGGAACCAGGTCTAAAAAGCAAGTAAGGTTTGCATGCTGCAAGCTTGACGTGTGTGCAGTAGATAAGGTAGTGTGAACATATTATAAAAATCACATTAGGTTCATGTGTTACATTCTTGACTTGAGGGCAACAGTTAAACTGGTATGAACATCATTTAAAAAGCACATTAGATGCAAATGTTGCACACTTGCCATGTGTGCAGCACCTAAGCTGATGGAAATCTCATCTAAAAAAACACATTAGTTTCTATTTGTCATACTAGCACTTAAAGCCATTAAAATACATTTTTTCATTGCTTTCCCATTAAAATTAAGTAAACTCATTAATTCTGATTATTTTGCAAGTTGTTTAATGGCTTTTGATTTTTGTCATTACATCACCATTAATTTGTAAAGTATTGTTTTCTTACTACATTAAATACCTAGGATATAGTCAACCAAACATCCCCTATTCCAAACGTGCAAAAAGGAGTCTCTGTGTTGTGAAGCCTGACATTTTTCTTTTGGGCCATGCAAATCCCCTTATGCATATTTAGTGCTACAAATGTGTTTTTCTATAAGTGTTCTGGCTTATTTATTTTCCTTTTGTCATTCTGTATGGAGCTTATACACTATGGCCATGCTGAGCACTCTTTGTGCTAAATAGGGTATTAGAAACATGCACCATACCTCACATGTCACTGAAGTGAGGGACATGGACACTCAAAATGAGTGACACTAACCCTCATGATGATCTGGACACATCCTGAAACATGGAGATACAGTACCTCAGAACACAATGAATACCAGTGTATTTACTTGTACCGATATTAGCACCGGAGAAGGAATTTCTACCATAAAACAGGGGTGCCATTTAGGTAGGGCAGAGGGGAGTGGTTGCCCTCCCCCCCGCATTTGTGCCTAGGTTGTTCTTATGGTGTGGCAATTCTGGCATTAAATTTGGATTTAATCTTTTGCACAATAAGTGCCCCCATGGACTGTGTGCACTCACATTGCATGGGAGAGTGGTTGCCCCCCACCCCCGCATTTATGCATAGGTTGTTCTTATGGTCTGGCAATTGTGGCATTAAATTTGGATTTAATCTTTTGCACAGTAAGTACCCCCATGGCCTGAGTGCACTCATGCTGCAGGTGAACTCCTGACTTGACTGTGTCTGTCTTATGTCCACTGTCTCCACCTATTAACAGTGATGCCATCACACATGAGGCAAGAGCACATGAGTCACATGAGTAGAACACTGTCTTTCCTGCTGCAGAGTAGATAGGCTGCACACTATAACTTGGAGGAGTCAATGAGCACTGAACTCTCAACAGCAGTGCTGTGGTGGCATATTTTTGTTGGTTACTCTTAGTGAGTTTTCATCTCCCATGGTGGCTAAAGGAGCAGAGGGTGAGCTAGAGACTTACTCAAGACTAGGCTACCTACTTACTCTGCTAGGCTTGCCTCTCTAAAAACAGCACAGGCCCCCCACAGCAGCAAACTAGGCCTAATAACAGCAGTGACAGTGGTGTGGGCAGCCTTTATAGGCTTTGATTAGTGCAGCATGGGAGCAGCCAAGCAAGAAGCAAGCAACACAGGTTGGGTGGGTTCACTGGTGAGGTGACCTTGTCATGGAACACACTGAGGACCTGGGATGGTCAGTTCTAGCATTCAGCTTCTGGCAGAAGGACAGAGGAGGAGCAGACTGAAAACTGGGCTGGTGATACGCTGGACCAGGCTGCAGGTTCTGGCTAGAAGGCTGGATAAGTAAAAGTTAATATTTTTTACAGGGGTATTGGGGAAGGAGGAAGGACTGAAATATTGATGTGCTTTTCACATTTTGGCACCTTTGTATGGCTTCATGAGTCACAACCCATATGGAATGGGTACTGAATGGAATGGAGTTGGGGAGAGAAATTGGGACAATGATTTTTGGAGGGATGGCACAGAACTTTAGCCAGCAATGAAATGATAACTAGGTGAGTTTAAATCCAAATCTGGTGCACTGCTCAGGGGTATAGACAGATGAATCTTATAAATCTGAATTTTTCATGATTTGCATATCACTTTTCAGTCACAAAAAATAACCATTTAGAGATGTTCCAGACATTCTAGAGTTTGCCATCTAGGGGCTAACTAGCACCTGGCCTTCACTGCTTTTTGTCCCCCTCAGGAAATGTGAAATGGTGCCCCTGCCATAATGTCCTAATTTACTGGACATTCTCTGTGTGAGCAGCATGTTACCCATGAGGTATGAATGAGGAGCAAAGCAGTTTTCATGCATAAAATGAGGGCTGTCCCTTGCATTCAGGGACAGTTGTGTGGTATGGTATGCACAGACTATTGGAGCCCCACTCTAGTTAGGCTTATGCACCTCCCCAGTGAAGCTGACCTCCACATCCCCATGCTCAGGTGGAATATGACATAGGGCAAGGGAAACTGCAGGAGTGTGCACCATTGAAATGGATGGGGGTATTTGTTATTGATATTTTATACATTATTGATTAAGAGTTGGAGATTAATGAAGACCCCTGTCCAAATAACAGTGGCCTTGTTAGTTGAACAGTGGCCTCCATTATTTTCCAACTCACCATCATAATGCATAAAATGTAATAAAAAATAACTCCATTCATTTCTAGGGGGTTCACCCCAGCACTCTGACCCATGGACATGATCTTTTCAAGACTTCTGCCTCTGGCTCCCTAGTGCTCAGGTAAGAGACCCTTGACTTATGCCTATATTTGGTGGTTTACATCTGTAGCAACGTGGCCATACCTGCTGCAGTGTGTGTGCATGGGTGGGGAGAGATTGGACATGTGGGTGGGGGGGTCAAGTTATTGCTACTTTTGTGTTTGGCAATTAAAGTTTGCTTGCATAGAAGCATTCAAAGTCGTGGAGAAAAAATAGTAGGAGTACAGGTCACACAGAAGTAATTGAGCAGTTTTGTGGGTAACTGTGTGTATTGGGCAGGAAGAACCACATGTGTTTCCATTGGCATGTGTGCTACAGTTCAGCTGTGCAACTGAGATGATAAGTATAACAGTGGCTATAAGCATGCTACTTGCATGCAGATGTATGCAGATTTGTATTGAAGTACTGTACAAGTGAGCCATATGTGAGTAGGCAGTATAGCTTAGTGGTTAAATGCACTGAACTGCAAACCAGAAGACTTGAAAACATGAAGAGAGGGGTTTGAATCTCATTAACTCCCACTTTTATATGGTGTGATCCTGGACAAGTCATTTAACTTTTGTGTGTGAGGTGTCAGTGATCACTTGCTTTTTGCACGCATGCCACATGCATAGTCTGGTTCAATTTGACATAAACAGCATGCTTTCCACACTTGCTTGCTGCATGCATGTCACATGTATGCAATCAGTTCAAATTTAACATCTAAATCATGTTTGCAGCATGCATATCACACAGGGTAGTTGTATATGTACAGCATGAAAACATTTCATATACAGTAATTATTTCTGTAAGGGAAGCACCATTTAGAACCCATCATTGTAGTCTTTACTCAACAGTGGGAATTGTACCCTCTTGATGGAGGAAAGACTGTAATGCAGCAGTTTTTGCCTATCATGTTTATAAAAACTGTAGCCCAAATATTTTTTTTCTCAGCCTTTTGCCAAAACTCATGTTTCCATAATACTAGGAGCAATTCATCGCTGCCTTTTTTCTCATACAGTAATTCAACAAAACTTGCTATTGGGAAAAACATTATTTCCATGGTTCCCTACAAGCATTTTGAATGATTTGTTGGAACAGGTTAAATCTGCATATAATGTTATATACTTTAAACATCTTTGGAAGATATATTTTATACATTTTAAGCATTCTTGTTGATATTTATAATTGTCCTATATGTTGTATTTATCTGCTATTTCTGTCTTGCTGTTCTGTGTCAGATGTGACTGAAAAAAGTCCATGTCCAGTTCACATCCTAGTTAAAAAAAATGAAAAAGTAAACTTTTCAGACAAATTATTTAAACTCCTCATGATATTATTATATGAAGCTGGTACTCATTTTAAAGTATTATTGAAAATAAATGTACTTTAAGGATAAAAGAGTGAACCTTCAGTTGTCACCTACAATAAACTTGGAATGCAAATAAAGGCATAATGCTAATGAAAAGTCTTACCACTTATATTGGTTTCATGTGTAGACTGATATGCCAGTCCTAGACCTGCAGCTGTACGACCACGAAGCTCAATTGTGTAGTTTGTTCCTCTTGTTAGATTTTCCAGCCCATAGTCAGTGATAGCTGAACTGACATTGACCACATAGTCTTCACTAAATGTTTCATTATAGTCTTTTTTACCCTTAAAGGTTAACTGCAAACAAAGCCATGCAGACAAAAAATATGTTATTTATATCTGGGAAACAAGAATTATATTTATAAATCCAACAGATATTTATAGTACATGTATTACATGTAAATTGCAAAATGAATCTGCATTATCACATCTATTAGGGTTAAAAGACAAAGTGTACAATGTTGGAAAATTACAACTCAGAAGAAAAGTCTCCAAAACATTGGCAAACCTGTGTGTGGTGTTCCTTGGGGTTTGTATGGTCATTAGACATAGTGTCAGCATTACCCTAATATTGGCGGCTTCCGTGCAAACATTGATGTGTCATTTATATTGGCATGATAGTATCAATATTACTGTAATGCCAACACTACTTCACACGGTCATTAAAATTCGGTGGAATACTACATCACCGATTCACAAAATTTGGGGGGAGGGATTTTCAAAGACACCCATGATGTACTCACTGCTGTTTTCAAAGCTAAAATGCACTCAAACCTGTTAAACCATCTGTATAATGGCCTATCAGTATCCAAAAATTGCATCCAAAAACAGGTGCACTTGTACCCAATTTAGATGCAATTGCATCTGTTTTTTGATACACATTGTGACTTTTTATCATAAATGGACACAACTTCTGAAAATAGCAGCAGGGTTTCCTGAGTGCAAGAAAATAGATGCAGACGAAGCATGCATTTGCATCCACATCCAAACTTTTTGAAAATCCACCATAATGTACAGAACAATACAGTACAGTATATATTAAAAATTAATTGCAAAAAAAAAAACTCCATTAATGCATCAGTTAGGGGTGATAATACAGCAACACAAGTTTGGAAATTTAATGTTAGGGACCATTTGGGCTGTAGACCCAAGCAAAGAAATAGCCCAAAAAGTGGGTTTTTACATTTTGTGGTGCTCCACAGCTCTGCAACTACATATCCAACTAGAATGAAACTTGCCACGCATGCAAAATGTCAGGCAAATCAGTTGTATGGGTTTAACATAGAAGTGGCTAGGCAACCCTAACAATACTGCCACTACCATGGTAGTATAATGGTGTTTAGACTTGTTCTATATTTTTCACAGCTTTAATGTGTTATTTTTGCATTTTAATACCATGATTACAAAACAAACATGCCTGTTCCATTTGTATGTATGTAACTGATGTCATACATGCAGAAGAACTAAGTTTTTTCATAGTGACATTTTTAACTACAAGAAAAACAGTTTAGACAATGCTTTATGACATCTTAATTAATGGGTTGCATTTTTTCCCATATAAAAAAACATATATTAAATAATGTAATACACGAGTGTCAGTTAAATGCCCACGGTTTCTTTGAATGAGGAAAAATGCAAGTTAAAAGCATTGCCTCACTGTCAACAACAGTAGTTCCCCCTGCAAGTACAAGTCACTGTTTTTCACATAACTGTCTCATAAAAGCCGCTCACCTTACATACTGCCGCATCGTTTGGTAAATCCTTGCAAAACACATCTAGATCTCTAACTCATCATACTCTCTTCTTGTCCCCTTCCCTCTCCAGGTCAGATGTTACCAGTGCAACCAGTTGCACAGCAGTAACGGCTCTCTGAAATGCCACACGAACTGTTAAAGTTAATTAATTTTACTTAAAAAGTTAACGCTTACATTATTTTACTTAGTTCCACTTCTGAATATTATTTGTACAAACATATGAAATTGCTGGCAGATAAAGGCCCACAGGTCTATCAAGGCTGCCCAATTGTGTAGCTCTTAGTTTCAAATCACTACCACTCCCCCACCACTACTCAAACCTCTCTCTTCCTCCTCTTTTCCTGTCCTTCCCTTTGTGTTTTTGTCTGTACTAACCCTGCCCTTGATTCTATCCCATCCCCGCTTAAAGCTATCCACTGTCCTTTGAGTGATTAACTCCTCTGGCAGTACATTCCAACCTGACTCCACTCTCTCTCTCTGTGAAGTAGTGCCTCCTCATCTCCCTCCTAAACCTTCCCCTTCCAACTTAAGACTGTGCCCCCTAGTGACCCTTCCCCACATAAAGTGGAACAATCTTCTCTCCCTGACTTTGTTCATGCCTTTCAAGTACTTAAAGGTCTCTATCATGTCCCCTCTTACCCTTCTGTCTTCCAGTGAGTGCATGTTGGGCTCTTTCAACCTTTCCTCATATGGCAACTCCTCTAGTCCCATGATCATTTTTGTAGCCCTACACTGCACCACCTCCAGTAATCTCACATCATTTTTGAAGTATGGGCACCAGTACTGTACACAGTATTCCAAGTGTGGTCTCACCAGTGATCTATACAATGGCAGGATGACCTACCCTTTCAAGAGGTGATTCCTCTGCCAATGCACCCAAGCATCCTATTTGCCCTTGCTGCAGCTCTCCTACACTGTCAGATACCTTCATATCCCCTGTGACTATTACCCCCAGGTCTCTTTCCTCCTCTGAAGCCATTACCTGCACTCCCTACAGCCAGTAGCTGTTCTTGGGATTTCTGGCTCCAAGGTGCATGACCTTACACTTCTAAGCATTAAACACCAACTGCCACTCCCTAGACCAGTGTTTGAGTTTAGCAAGATCCTTTCTGAGTGCCTGCCTCTCTTCCTCATTGTCCACTTTTGCACAAATCTTAGTGTCATTTGCAAGCAGGCAGATCTTAATCTTGACCCCCTCTGCAATGTCACCAATGAAGACATTAAACAAAATGGGGCCCAACACTGAACCCTGCAATATTCCACTCATTACTGGCCATGGCTTGGATGTCTCCCCAGTACAACTACCATCTGTTGTCTGCCCTGCAGCCAGCTCTCAACCCACCCCAAAAGTTTTTCCCTTGCTCCCATGTCCTTCAGCTTGCTCATTAACCTCCTGTGCAGCACATAGTTGAAAGTCTTACTGAAGTCCAGATACAGAACATCCACAGCATGGCCTTCATCAACTGCCCTAGTGACCCAGTTGAAGAAGTCAATCAGGATAGTTTGGCAAGATCTTCCTGTGACAAACCCATGTTGTCTCTCATCTTGCAAGCTATTGCCATCAAGAAAGGTTATCAACCTCTTCTTCAGAATGGCTTCCATCAATTTCCCCACTATGATAGTCAAGCTCACCAGTTTGTAGTTACCCAGTTGGTCCTTGAGTCCACTCTTGTGAAGGGGCATCATGTGAGCCATCCTCCTGTCCCAGGGTACATTCCCCGTCTCCAAGGACATGTTGAACAGGTCTGTCAGAGGGTCTGCCAACAACTCTTCCAGTTCTTTCAGGAGGCTTGGGTGTACATCATCTGGTCCTGGTGCCTTGTCCTCCTACAAGCATTCAGTGCCCTTCAGAACTCAATCCTCTTGGATGACCTAGTCTATTATCTCTACCCCTCCACCTTTTCCCCCCTTTCCCCTGTGTTATTAGGCCTTCCCTCTCTTTTGTGAACATTGAGGAGAAGTAGTCATTGAGTGCCTCTGCCTAATCTTCCCCTTGTTCAGCCCATCCTCCCTCTTTCTTGATTCTCATGATGTTATCCCTACAACTCCTCTTCTCCCTTATGTATTTAAAGAACCCATTATCCCCCTCTCTGATCCCCTGAGCTAACTTCAGCTCCTTTTCTGCCTTGGCTGCCCTGACTGACCTGGTTACCTCCCTAGATGCCTTCAAGAACACTTTGCTGTCCTCCACACACCCAGATTTTTTTAACTTAATAAAGTCCAATCTTTTTTCCCTCACCTTCCCCTTCACCTCCTTGCTGAGCCAGCTAGGTTTTTTGACCTGGACTGCTTACTCTGAGATTTGGCACATATGTTTGTAGCCTCATTTAGCCCCTTCCTAATGGTTGCCCACTTCTATTCAGCATCCATCCTTGGGCTTATATTAGTCAGGACTAAACACCACCACATCATTCAGGTATGCAGTGTAAAAGTCTGAGTATGGTTTTAGCATTTACTTGGTTTACTTGGTTTCAAGGGACAAAAGAAGGCTACTGCCCATCATGATTGTCTCCCACCACCATCGTGGGACAAATTATACCCTGAAGTTACTGAGCTCCATCCAACAATCTAACCCTTTTTTAAAGGCTGAAGTAGAACTACTATCCACTAATTCTTGAGGAAGAAGATTCCAGACTCTAGGAGTTCTCACCGTAAAATAATTTAACCTTTTATTTGTTTTAGACTTTGCAGCATTGATTTGTTTATTATGGGACCGATGGGTAGTCCTTCTACTAGACAAACTCAGACCACAGTGATGCATAAGATCCTGGAAATTCTGAATTTTGTATAACTGAAGTAGATCACCTCTAGTACATCTTGTTTTAAGCAAATGTAGCCCAGTTTCCTGTAGTCTACCATAATAATCCAAGTTGGATATATATGAACCATTTATGTAGCTCTCCTCTAGATTTTTTCAATTCTATCCATATCTTGCTTCAAGTAGGGACTACAAAATGGAGACCCATAATAAAATGTGGCCTTACATATGCTCTAAACAAAGGAATAATACATTCCTGAGTCCTTGATACAAAGGAACGTTGGATCTGAGTAAGCACTGCATTTCATTTTCTGGCTATCATGGTACAGTGGTTGGTTTAAGACAATTTATTACTAATGATAATTCTGAGATCACACTCTACTAATAACACATGAAGGGGAATATTATTTAAAAAATAAGTTTGTTTAGGGTTATTCTTTCCGAAGTGTAAAACATGACACTTATCTGGATTAAGTGTCATCTTATTAGACTCTGCCCATACTTCAATATTTTTTAAGTTATTACTCATAGATTCTCTGTTTAGTGATGTATAAACAGACCCTCCTAGCTTGGTATCATCAGCAAATTTCGAGAGAAAATTGTCGGAGCTAACCTGCAAATCACTGATAAAAATATTAAACAAGGTTGGTCCCAACACAAACCCTTGTGGTACCCCACTGGTCACACTCTGAACTTGAGAAAGTAAGCCATTTATTTTGACTTGCTGTTGTCTGTTATTTAACCATCCTGATACCCAATTGGTTATTTACTGTGAAAATCCCAGTTTTACCATTTTATCAAGCAGAATGTCATGAGGGACTTTATCAAATGCTCTGCTATAGTCAAGAAGGATTACATCCATGGGAATACCATTATCTAGTCCTATACTTACCTAATTATAAAAGGCTAATAAATTAGTGGTGCAAGAAAATCCTTGTCTGAACCCATGCTGAGTATTATCTATTATATTGCTTGTTATAGATTCAGATTCCAACAGTTTTTTGATGATTTTCTCCATTAGTTTGCTTATAACTGAAATTAGACTTACAGTATCAGAAGGTAGTTTTCAGGCTTAGAATGGTTACCTTTCTTGAAAATTGGAATAACTGTAGCTGTTGTCTAGTCATGAGGGATAACACCTTCAAGTAAGGATCTATTAAATATAATTGACAGGGGTTTAGTAATAGCTACAGCTGTTTCAAGTAGAAATCTAGGATTTATATTATCTGGTCCTGGGCTAGAGGAAGGTTTAAGAGAAAAAATAGCTTCTAGGGTATCATCTTCAGTAATAGTATAGAGAGGAGTATTATTGAGTATTTGCCTAAAGAGTTTAGGGACTTCTTTTCTAGTAAAAACTGAACAAAACTGTTTATTGAATGCATCAGCTATATCCCTGTCAGTGGCAATAATAGAGTTATTGACAAATAGAGGCCCCATATATCTGTTATTCATTTTCTTATTATTAAGATAAGAGAATAATGATTTATAGCTATCATTGGGGAACACGACAACTCGCTCCCAACAATTCATCCCACGTCAACTCGCTCCCAACAATTTACCCTAGTGCTAATTCACTCCTCAGACATTCACTTGCCCATGACAATTTGCTCCCAAAATCTATTTAAATTCATGCAAGTCTTACAAGGATTGGTATGTGGTGACAAATGTCTGCTTAAGATTGCTTTGATTTCCACTCACCAAAAAGTGCACTTTATTTACAGAGGCTCCTAAAATCAATTTAAATTCCTATTATGTTATGTTGCAAACTCCGAATCCTGTGCAGTGTACTGTGTAGTGAATACAGGTGCAAAGAGCGAGTGGTTTCATGCTTGCACTTGCCGCGTTCTCAAGGGGATATGCCTCCTATCTGAAGGTCTCTCCTTAAATACTATTTCAATTATCAGCTACCAGTATGATTGGAGTAGGGTAACCAGTGTACTACAAGCTGTGTGTGAACAGAGTGCTCAAAGTGTTTAAGTGCAATACAAATTAACAAAAACCTTTGGAGTTGGCACATCTCAACATCTCAGCATCTCTGGTGTCAGGCAGATAGAGGGTGCCAACTATGTAGTTCCAAGAGCAAGTGTAACAGCAGAGGCAGTGGAGGAGGGCTTTGACGTAGATGGAATCCGCAGCGCACAATCCTGTTACGAGAAAGGTCAATACATTTTTAAATACATTTAGGAAAACAGCACTCATTTTTTAATTTTTATTTAAAACTTCTGACCAGGAAAGCCGTGCTGAGCCAAAGCTCCTTTCCAGATGTGTCCTAGGAGCATGGAGAGGTATATGACTTGCACAGGATCACACAGTGTGTAAGTGGAATTTGTGGGAATCAAACCCAGCTCTACTGTGATGTACCAAGCTTGTTCACATTTTAAAAGATAGAGGGAGCAAGTTGGCAAAACAAGAATTGATGTAGGAGCAGGAAGACAGCGGAGTGTATTGTTGGGAGTGAGTAGTCGCGATACGAGTTGTCGGGAGTGAATTGACATGTACCCCTATCATTAGTATGAGCCAAATGAAACTCCAGTTTCTTTTTGGATTGATTTTCCTGTATTTAATAATGAATACTTCTTTGGCGACTCTCTCACCATTTTTTACATGAGAAAAAAGCCTTTGTTTATTATTAATTAAAGTTTTGATAGTTTTGTTGAACCACAAGGGTATCTTCCTCTTCTTATTATACTTTTTTGAGGTAGGGACAAATAAATCTTCCAGATAGTAAACAGAAGATTTTAAGTATTCCCAGGATTCCTCCAAGGAAAGAGGAGATAGTATTACATCCCAAGGAATGGAACTGATCATTAATAGTGCTAAAGTTAGCAGTATTATAGTTTTTAAATTCTGAAAAATTCAAAACATGTTGAAAAAATAACAAAGAAAAGGAAACTGAATAATGGTCACTAGATCCCAAGGGGGTGCCTACTAGAATATTAGATATAGAATTTCCTATATTAGTAATAACTAAATCCAATATATTGTCACCACATGTAGGTTCGCCTATAATTTGTTCAAGGCCCATATCTACAATAAGCGCAGTTAAGCTTTTTTTGGCCTGCATACTACCTATTAAGGACGTTTAGTTTGTAGAGGGCATATTAAAATCACCCAGAAAAAGGATGTTACCTTTAGAGTCCATATCAGAGATTTCTTTATGTAAGCATATGCACTAATCCAAATTAGATGATAGGGGCCTAAAGCATGTCCCAACCAACAGTTTGGGTTGTCCCTTTAACTGAATATTCACCCAAATGGATTCAATATTGCTAGTAAAAGGAAGTTGGAATGAGGCTAAATTATCCCTAACATAGAGACAAACCCCTCCCCCAGCCTGGCCTTGTCGATCCTTATGATATAACTTGTACCTGGGAAGATGTGGGATCCAGGTGGTATCAGGGTCCCACCAAGTTTCAATAATTGAAATAATTCCTAATTTATTTGAAAGGCATTTGTCCTCAAGTTCTGCCATTTTAACCAGATTTAAAGAACTTGCATTGAGAGAAAGAATCTCACACTCAGTGGAATCAGTATCAGGCCTTTTTAGAGAACAGGACATATTCCTGTTCTCACCCCCAGTTCTTAGTTTCAAAGTTTATTAATGGCTGTAGTAACACTTCTACCCAATAGAGTACATCCTCTATGACTAAGATGAAGTCCATCCCAGCAAAACAGTGAATTTTTTAGGTAAAAAGTTTCCCAGTGTGCAAGGCATAAGATGCCCTGCTGGAGGCACCATCATCTCAGCCAATCATTAAAAGCTTTAATCTTAGTATTGATAGCATTAGTAGCTCTGGGTACAGGAAGAATCTCCGAAAAGCATACAAGGCTGTCTTTATCGGCCAGTACATTATTAAGTGAAATGATGTCCTGCTTAAGCTCATCAAGGCTGGTTCTGTTTACATCATTAGTACTGGCATGTATTACAAACAATGGATTTTCTCCACCCCCCACTAATATATCTTTTATTACAGAAGCAATGTCTGATACTCTAGCACCTCTTAAACTAGAACAAGTGTGATTAAGTTTATCCACATTACATATAGGTCGATCTAAATGCTTAATAATGAAATCACCAATAACAAAAATTTGTTTTAGATGGAAGATGGAGATCCATATTACTAGGAGAGAGTGATGATGTAACAAGTCCATTAGTTTGAGCACTTAAATTAGGTTGGGAATTTTTTTGCTTGGGAGATAAATTTGTAACTTTACTTACTGCACTTTTGAAAGGAGGACTAGATACTGATAAGCTCCCTGAGTCACAATAGGAGAATCATCATGCAGAAAGACGGAAATGTCATGCTTAAGAACGTCAAATTCATTAGATGGGGTAAAGAAGGTTCATTATAACCTATTTGCCCTCCCCTGCATTTTGATTTACCCTTAGGTACTACAGCCCAATTGTCTACTTCTTCTGAGGATGAAACAGGAGATGGAGAAATGCTGGGAAAATTACACTTTGAAGTATATGATGAAGCAGTAGTTAAAGAAGGACTCAAAGGTAGAGACTGACCTAGCATGGAGTCAATATAGTCCTCCAATGCCTCAGTCTCAGGACTAACAACTGAGAAGTCCAATAAATGATTTATTTCCTCATGGAGGGTTTCAATCATTAATCATTTACTGCATACATAATCAGTAATCTGGGGACCCAAAGCAAACATCAAGCAGGATGAACAATAGTTGGTTGGAGCGTCCATATTTTAAATTATCTTCTAATTTTCCAAAGTAGAAAACAGAGAAAAGCAAATTATTAAACTTACTGAGAACCATGCCCTTTGTCACCGCTGTCCCAGCGTTGATACAGTACCTTTCACAGCACAGAACTCACACTGACTTTTATTCTTTTCTTTCTTTTTTTAACCCTAAATAAGACCCCTTCTACTTCTAATAAAGTATCTGTCTTGCTTAATCTCAACAGACATTGAATCCTGCTGAGATACAAGTGTTAAATTAATAAGAAAATGTAGCTTCTTTTAGTTAGCTGCTTTCTGCTCTATAAGCAAGGCTAGCAATTTGGTCCATGAAATGCTGGAATGTCACAGGCGCTCCTTGAAGACCAAAGGGCATGGTGACAAATTCAAATAACCCTACTGGTGTACTAAATGCAGTGTTCTGTCTGGATTGTGGAGTAAAGGGTATCTGACAGTATCTTTTGGTGAGGTGTAGTGTGGAAATAAAGGCTGCATTCCCCAGATGATCAATAATATTGTCTATCCTTGGCATAGGTATCTGTCCAGAAGGGAGGCAGGATTCACCTTCCAAACATCTAGGCAGAGGCAAATACCTCCTTCCTTCTTATTTACCACAACTATAGGTGATGACCATGCACTATGCGAGGGAGCGATAATGCCCAACTGCTCCATTTTCCTTACCTTTTATTACCTCATCCCTGACATGCATAGGTAATCTGTATGTTTTTTGGTACAGAGGAGTAGTTTACATGACTCTAACGTCGTGTTGTATATCAATTGCTTGGCCTGGAAGATTAGTAAAAGTCTCTGAAAATGTACTTAACAGTTGTTAGACCTGGTCATGTTGTGAGGTTAATGCAGGGCTGATGTGGACCTCTTTTATTTGACCAACCTGTTCCAGTCTACTGTAGGCTATGTTAAGTTCAGAGTCTTGGGATTCAGTCTGTTTGTAGAAACTTACTTTGGGGGGATCTGATCTCTCATGCCACAATTTTAACAAATTAGCATGAAAATCTACTTGCTACATGTCTTATTGGGCATTTGAACTTCATAGGTTACTGGACCTACATGTCCACGGATACTATATGGGCCCTGACATCTCATAAGAAACTTATTTTCAGTGGCGGGTAAGAGAAGTAGTACCTGATCTCCTATGGCAAACTGCTTATGCCCCACCCCTTATCATATTCTGTCTTCTGTTGGGTTTGTTTTCCGAGTAATTGCTGGTGGGCCAGTGTGACATACCTAAGTAGATGTTTCCTTAAGGCTGGCATTTACTCCAACACCCCTTGTTTTCCTATCTGAGTATTTTCCTCACAGTGTTCTTTAATAACATCTAATGGCCCTCGAGGGTTTCGGCCATACAAAAGGGAGAAGGGGGAAAAACCAGTACAGGCTTGGGGTACCTCTCAACAGGAGGACAAGAGGTAGGGCAGAAAGGTGTCCCAATTCCTTCCCTCCTCACTGAGAAACTTTTGAAGCAATTTTTAAGTGTTGGTTGAACCATTCTACCAACTAGTCCATCTGAGGATGGTATGGTGAGGTTCATACAGCATGTATCCCTAATAGCCAATACAACTCAGCTAACATCACTGATGTAACATTTGTACCCCTATCTGTAAGAATGACCTTTGGGATGCCCACCCTACTAAATACTTTAGCCAGCTCCTCCACTACCCTTGGAGCTGTTATCATCCTTATAGGTATTGCTTCAGGGTATCTAGTGGAGTAGTCACAGATGACTACAATAAAACTATCGCATTTGGACCTAGTCTCTAGGGAGCCCACAACATCCATAGCAATATGGTCAAATGGCTGGTTTACTAGGGGTATATTCTGGAGGGGTACCATATCCCCTTTCCCTGTCCGAGCTACTCTCTGACACATGGGGCAGCTTTGCATGTACTCTGCTTCCTGGTCATGAACACCTGGCCAATGAAGTCTATTCAAGATCCTACTTAAAGTGCTATCTCTCCCAGAGTGACCTGCTAGGGGAATATCATAGCCAATTGTACAATTTAATTTCAATGTTTTTGTGGGACAACCAGTTGTGTTACTATATTTCCATTTTGGGGATTTGTACATTCCCTGTACAGGATGTCATTCAACATAAGGTACCTGGGGGACCCATCATCAGCCTTCTTTCCAACCTGTGAATGAAAAGGGGTTAATGATACATCCTGTTTCTGTTCATGTGACATTGTCTCTGGCTTAATGTCCATAGGGCCCCAAAACCCTTTTTCCTGCCAGTCTGTTTTTTCTTTTCATTTAGCTGTTTTCCCTTTCTAATCTTTACCTGGGGCTCAGACAGATCCTCTGAAAATGGAAAACGTCTACCCAATTCTGCTTGTTGCTTCATCTGTGACTGAGTTGTCACTGCAACCAAAGGAGAATACTCATGAGTAATCAACAATGTAGAAAAGTCAGGATGATTTTGCCCATGGATGATGGGTACAGGTAAATGGGGCACAATCCTGACAGATAATTCCTGTGTCTTCCCATTTACAGTCAAGTCTAGGGGGGTGGTGGAATAAAAATGAGTATCCCAAAGTATACAGGTAATCATAGTTCCAGTCCCTGCTCTTTCTACACCTTCTACTAGGTCAGCTTGAACCACAGTCTGGCGGCTTCCAGAGTCCAAGAGGCCTAGGACATGATGTGGTCCCACTTTCTCTGTGGTTACATAAAGCACCCTGTTGGCTAATGCCAAATGTCCAAAGTCTCTCTTCACTGATGGATAGTTCCTAATACTATGGCCCTTTCTCTGGCAACTGTGGCAAACAACCTCTGACAAAGGTACTCTCTCCCTCCTTTCTCTCTTTGCTTCTGAATTGGCTTTAAAGTTATTGGTAGAAAAGGTAGTCCTTACTGGGTTGGTGGAGGGAGCAGATGAAGGGCCTCTTTGATTCCTCCCTCTTGCAGGTTGTGCAGCCATGAAGTCCTCTGCCAGGGCAATGGTTTTCTCCACTCCTTCTGACTTATGTTCCCGAACCCACAACTGCACATTCTGTAGTATAACTTTTATAAATTGTTCAATAGTGATAGCCTCCATGATTTGCTGAATTGTTTTACTACCTGGCTGCAACAATTTGTCACTCAAGTACTTTAGGTGGGCATATATTTCCCTCGGGGCATCTATGGCTTGCATCTTCAGATATTAAAAATGTTGCCAGTATGTCTCGATATTGATGTCGTACCGACTCAGGATCTCCCTTTTTACATGGTCATAATCATCAGCAACTTGTATGTCCAACCACCTATACACCACTTGAGCTCTTCCAGTTAACTGGGGGGCAAGATGCACCACCCATTGTTCCCTTGGCCACCCACACATCTGTGTCACCCTTTCAAACATAGTGAGGTATGCTTCTATATCATCAGTGTCCTGTAACCTTGCCTGTTTAATGTCTCTGGGGCCTGTGATCATTCAACATGCTCTGTCTGGATGGCCTGGAGCACCCGCATAGTGTCCTCCCAATTGGTGTCTTGTCTCCTATGCTCATTCTCTCTCTCCCAGTCAAGTTGAACCTGTCTGACACGTAGCCATTTCAAAAGGTCACCAGTGTCTTCCACGGGAGCATGTTCCAGGCCTGGGTAGGAGGTATCCACCTCTTCCCCTACATCCTCTGTTTCAAGCAGTTGGCCCATGGGCATCTCTTTCCCATGCTCATTGGGATCTTCCTCTGATTTCTCAGATGGCTGTGCCTTTATTCTGGGGTGCACATTTGGCAGACCAGATTGCAGTTGAGTCCCTGTCTGTGCAGTCGTCTTCCATGTGAAGACACCTTTAGCCTGGTTGCCTTCCACCATGTGTCCACCTCAGATACCAGGAAGTATCCACCACAACTTCTCCCTTCCCTGGCAAGACACGGCAGGCAGTAGAATCCCACTCTTAACACCAAAATGTAACAGTGTGGGTTCTACAGATGGACACAGAGTGATAGAATAAGGTGCAACCCACTATTTCTTAACGGGATGTTTATTGCTTCATAAACATATGTTTGGCACCATAAATCAATATAATACACAAAATAATACTTTGAACAAAAACAGTAAAAGAAAATCTATTCAGCAAGCATATAACCCCTCCTACTGCTGGTCAGAAGGAACTGACCCTATCTGTCTCTTTCCTACTCAGGTACAGCTTATATACCCACCTACCTGGTCAGGTGGTCAGGCAACATCAAACATAAAAATATGTTTTAAATCCCAAAAATAATAGATTTAGCCAGGCTAAACACATTAGAGAAACTGTCAAATAACCTCAGAAATTTCATAGGCGTAAAAACAATGCCCATTTAGAGTTTATTACTAAACACAATCCTGTTCTTGATGATTGACAGATTAATTCAGTATAAATTTAGGCCACAAGGGGCCACTGTCCCCCTATAGAGATGCTCACATCCTGGCAGCTTTCGTAGAGAACAGACTTCTGAAGAAAATACTGCAGACATAAACCAACAGCAAAAAAATCAGCAGAAGAAAACCAAACAAGAAGGAGTGTTTCTCTGAGGCAGCAGGAATATTCACTGACACTCTGACTCTACATGCTAAAAAGTATACTGTTTTATAAGTATGCTTCTAGTAGGGGTCTAGTTAAATCATTCATTATCCTGGTGAACAAACATTCCTCAGAAAGAATACATATTAAGGCAAGCTAGTAGTTTCTATCCTTCAATACTGTAGAAAGCTACACGACAGCTGCAAGTAGCAAAATTACTGCTGGAATGTCAAGCTGTCGGCTGAAATTGCAAACCAATGGTTGACACTTTCACTTTCTCCCACTTGCTTTAAGGAGAACAGGGGGGAAGCTGTACTGACAGTGCTTCTAATGCGTGAGCTCTAGACTTGATTAGAACTGGGTTTCCAGCAGAAACATGAGGAAAAACTAGCACTAGCATTACACGAGAGTGCGAATGATTTTGAGGGCTTCGCGATCATGCGAACAGTCGCACAACACATCCACAGCGCAAATCAATAAAACTAAACAGATTTCTAAGTGCTGAGTCCACAGGACTACCAAATATCATCTGCACAACTAGACTTTCCCTCTCCTCTTTATTTTAAGCATACCGGGGGGGGGGTAGCATTATTAAATTCTTCTGTTTGTTATTTATAAAAGCAAAAACTCTCTAAACCTTGAAAGAATACAATAAGTCAAACATATTCTTTAACTTAAACATGATCATCCAGTAAAGCAGCACAGGATACAAAAAATGAAAAACAGAAAGGAAACACTGCTTGCTTAAGTTTATACCATTCTGTCTGCCATACTATACTTTGATTATATACTGATAGACACCTAATAATCTGTGTCTATCCCGAAACAATCAGGGACTTCTTTCCTAGACCTTTTAAGAAGCAGGACCCACAGAATACAGAGAAATAAAGAGAGGGCAAGAGAGGGAAGGGAGTTTTGTATGGAGGTGGCCTGCCTCCACACTAAAACAAGCATTTGTCAATGCCAAATGTTCATTTGCATGTATTCGCATTGGTGTTTGGCATTTATGCAGCCCCCAGTTGTATCCATGTCCCTTTAGCATCCGCATCTCATCAGAGTACCTCTCTGCAACTCCTCTTGCATCTGATCAACATTACACCTCATACTTCTTAAGTGTCTGTCTTAGGAACCCTAATGCCCTGGGTGTGCTCAAGGGCATGAATCTGTCTGAAAACTGCACAACCTCCACTTGTAACACAGTTATTCAGTGGAATTATTTCACCAAATTTTCAACATAGGCATTATCTCACCTCTGGTCATGAACACTGTCACTATGATTTTCTTACTGTGTACCGAACACTGATTTTCCACAGCAACCATACTATTCTGCGTCAGAAGTGTAAAAACACATTTTAGCCAGGAAGTGAAAAATGACAGCTGTACTGTTCATAAGGAGGTGTGGGAAAATGCAAATGTTGAAAATCTGGAGTAAAAATATGACAAATTTGCGAAGTCACAAGTGCGCGTGGAAACTGCGCAACGCACGCTTGTAAAACAGTAATTTTTGGGGAATTTTTGCATCAAATTTTCAACATAGGCATTTTAGGATGTCTGCTCATGAACAGTGTCACTGTGATTTTCTTACTCTGTACAGAACATGATTTCCCACAGCGGCTGCGCTATTGAATGCCAGAAGTGCAAAAACACATTTCAGTCTGGATGTGAAAAATGACTGCTGTACTGGTCATAAGGAAATGTGGGAAAATGGCAATGTTAAAAATCTGGAGTGGAAATATTATAAATTCACAAATTTATGAGTGTGGGTAGAAAGTGTGCAACGCTCGCTCGTAATACAGCCATTTTATGGACTTTTGCAATCAAATTTTCAACATAGGAATATTAAGACCTCTGCTCATGAACAGTGTCACTGTGATTGTCTTACTCTGTAGCGAACATTGATTTCCAACTGCGACTGCGCTATTTTGCGCTGGAAGCGTGAAAACACATTTCAGCCAGGATGTGAAAAATAACAGCTACACTGTTCATAAGAAGGCATGGAAATATGCCTATATTGAAAATCTGGAGAGAAAATATTACAAATTCGTGAACTTACAAGTGTATGTGGAAACTGCGCAATGCACACTCATAAAACAATCATTTTTTGGAATTTTCTCACTAAATTTGCAACATATTTTTTTTGTGAGCCCACCTAATGAACACCAACACTGTCATTTCATTAATTGGTCCTGAGAGATCATTCCATGCAGTGACCGTGAAATCACCTTTCGGGACCAAATAATGCCATGACAGTGACTGGATTAATGAGAAGGGGTGTCAAGAACCTCATGTTAAATATTTGGTGCCAAATGTTGAAAAAATGGCTGCGATATCCACCTAAGTTGGAAAAACCCTATTTATGCCATTATACAGCTTACCAGCATTTCCTCAGTTCGTGGTTGGCTTTGAGGAGTGCAGACATGATCCTGGTCCACTGATGATTGTCGCACCAGACTCTGGAGGTAAGTATGGGGTGAGGAGGGTGTGGGGAGGTGGGTGCACAGAGGTTGGGCGTGGGTTGCTGGGGTGGGCCAAGGACTCACCGAGGGACTGTTTTCTTGTTTTACAGGAATAAAAAAAAGGATGCTTTCGGTATGCTGTGGTGGGCTCCCAGCATGCCACCTAGGTGGGGAGTGTGGAGATGTGGGAGTGCAAAGGGTGGGCATGGGTTGGTGGGGGTTGAGGGACTCACTGAGGGACCATTTTCTTGTTTCACAGGAACTGAAAAAAAAACCCCACAGATGCTGGTGTGGGCTCCCAGTGTGTCACCTACATGTTTGTTGGGGGGGACTGGAGCTGGCGGGGATTGGGCACCACCACTGGCCATACAGTGTGTGTGTGTGGGGGCGAGCATGAGTATGCTGGGGTGGGCTCCCAGCATGCCAACTGTTTTTTTTTTTTTCTGGGGGACTGCAGCCAATGGGGGATTGGACACCCCATCGGCCACACAGTGTGCTGGGGGGCCACATGAGCTGAGGGGGATTGGGCACCCCCCTCAGCACACAAGGTGGGGGCTGGGGAGAACAGTAAGGAGGGAGGGGAAGGACATTATCTGAAGGCAGAAGTGGGAGGAATTTGATGCCGAGCTGTGCATGACAGCAGTTCAGCTGACGTCGGTGTGCTAATTGCATGCATGCTACCACCGCTGATTGCAGCTGAGCTTTTCTTAGAAGTGAAGGCCAACACAGCCGAACTGCTTTCATACACAGCTCAGCATGTATTGGTCCCATAGGGTCGTGCCTGCTGCACTGAGCACTGCATTGGGGAGGAGGGTCACACACCTCCAAAAGTCATACTGTTGCAAGACGTTCCTTGTGCATGCGCACAAGCGAATGTAAAGAAACAGTGATAGCAGTAGGAGAGAGAAGGATAGTGGTTGCAACCATAGAAGAAAAAGCAGACATGGGTCCATACCTTCAGTGGCAGGGACTGACTCTATCACAATGAAATGCAACACTCTTGTCCTGGTCTTAGCAGACTCTCTCCCTGTGTTGAGGAGGAACCATACTGAGCAGTGGTCACTTCCTTTGTCAGCAAGTAAAGTGATTTTCTAAGGTTTGCCATAACCAATGGGAATAGTAACCTGTAGGAGTTGTAAATCAATCTCCTACCATTCAAACTGCCAAAAAGTGCTATTTTTCATGAAAAAAATGCTTTTATTTCTGTGCGTTTCTACAGTTTCATAGCAGGCATCCTTTTTCTTTCACAGTTTTGGACTCATAGCATAAGCTTGACATGAAAGAAAATTAAAAATAGTCTGACCCATAATTACACTCCTGAACTACTTGCAGTCATTCGGGCCCTATCATATAAATATAGAAAAGTATCATCATGCTCCCACATTCTGACAGTAGCCGTCACTTCAAACCTGTCACTTCACTGACAGGAAGTAAAAGTGAAACATTTACACAGGATGGCAAATTATCCTTTTGGCCTACCTGCATCACAAAAACATTTTTCCAGAAACCTTTCTACAGACTGTACTGCTATAAACACTATCAAAATAGACTGCACTTTATTAGGAAGACATAAAAATCAGCTATTTCTGTGGTCACTACAGAAACAGGAGACTACATCTCTCAATAAAGAAATGTTGTCAGCTAGATACTATGGGCTGGATATTCAAACTGCACCATTCTGTGGCGCAAGCCCTTGCGCTGCTCCAAAAAGTTGGCAGGGGTGTGGCCGGGGCGATTTTCAAAGCAGTTGCTCTATTGATCAACTCCTTTGAATATCGCCCCCCGGCCACAGCCACTGTGCATGGTGCAGTGGAACTTGCACCACCGCAAGTGGTCAGAGTGGAACATTCAGATGTGGTGGTGCAAGTTCCATTGCGCCATGCACAAATTTCCAATATTCAAAAGGTGGCATGCAAATGGGGCCATAATTCATGCAAGGCGCACAGGGGGCCATTTGCATCTAATTATGGTCCCATTTGCATGCCATTAGCATGCAGGTGTGCCAATCCCAGATGACTTGTGCCTGGCACCCTGCCAGGCAGCAGTCATGGAGGACCGACGCCCCCTGCAGCCCAATCGTGGGCATGGAGTAATTCCCCCTCCCGACTGGCCCGATCAAGGGCATACATCAATGCAACCCCCCGACTGGCCTGATCGCAGGCATAACATCAATACAACCCCTCCGACTAGCCCGATCACGGGCATAACATCAATACAACCCCCACTGGCCCGATCATGGCCAGAATGGAGTTCACCCCCAAAGAGCAATATCCCTGGTGGTCCAGTGGACCGTGAAGCCTGATCACGGGCATTAGAAGTCAACCCCCAAGGTCCAATTTCCCTGGTGATCTAGTAGCTCCCACCTCACCCACCCATGAAGCCTCACCACCCCGCTCTCCCCCATCAGCCAGCAGGCGGCAGCACCCCACCTGCTTGCTGCCCTGCCGCCCGTCGACTGACCACTTGGTAGGGCTGCATGCCCGTGGTTCAGAGCAGAGCCAATGGGCATGCAGCCCATACTCTAAGGCAGTCCAGATATGAGATGAATTCCCACCTGCTGGCGGGGAGGCGGGGTGGTGGGGCTCCATGGGTGGGTGGGTGAGGCCACTAGATCACCAGGGAAATTGGACCTTGGGGGTTTGACTCTAATACCCATCGATCGGGCTTCGTGGTCCACTGGGACCACCAGGGATATTGCTCTTTGGGGGTGACTCCATTCTGGCCGCGATCAGGCCAGTGGGGGGGTTGCATTGATGTTATGCCCACGATCAGGCCAGTGGGGGGGTTGCATTGATGTTATACCCACGATCAGGCCAGTCGGGGGGCTGCATCGATGGTATGCCCACTATTTAGCCAGTCGGTGGGGGGAGATTTCACATTATGCCCGCGATCAGGCTGCAGCAGGGGGGGCACAGGGAAGAAGTTGAGGGCCACCCACAGGTGGCAGCTGCTGTGTAGTGCCCTGCAATGTGGCAGCTCACCTGTGGGTGGCCCTTGACTTACGCCTTTTTTATTTGGCTCAAAGTTGTGCTGGCGCAGGTTGGGGGTTGCGCCTGCACAACTCTGCACAGCCCGGCTGAATATCGGGCTGTGCAGTTTATGCATGGTTCCTCCCCCGCCGGTTTAGCATGCCTTCATTAGCATTGCGCTGTTGCTCAGCATGACTTGGGGGGGCGCAACTGCCTCCTGCTGAATATCGCAGAATGGTGCAATTTCAGACTTGTGCAGGTGCAACCCTATTGCACATGGTGCAACCCTTTTGAATATCCAGCCCTATATGCACAATGCCTTGTTTTGAAAATAAACATGAGTGCTTTTATTGTTGAACCCACTACAGAAATATGAGAGTGCACCTCAGAGTAAGGAAATTGGAAAACAACTTCTTATTGTACCCACAATGCCTTGCTACATATATGCCTACTGTATACTCCTTTCCCCTCTACCCCATGATGGATCTGGAAATGAGCTTATTTGCTTAGTATGTGTTTTCTGGTGAAACTTTTAAATAAATAAATAAATATATCTACATATTAAGTGCCATACTGCAGTCACCACTACCAAAATAAGTGACTGCACCTCTAAGTAAAAAACATTTAAGTTAATTTAAAATGTACTCAGAATTCCTTGTTGCTGTATGTAAAACATTGACAGTTCCCTTTCATGACATCATTCTGGGGGTGTGGTCTCACACAGAAAATTGGAGGGCAGGCAGAAACAAAGAGCTGATGAAACATAAAAAATTGACAATGACAGATTTTTTTTTACAAAACAAACTGCAGTTTCAGCATCTGAAGTATGGCTGGCAATGGCATATTGTGTGAAAAAGCCATTGTGAAACCTTAGAAAAATCATTTTAATAAAGTGTTTCAGGTGTTTCATCGCATTGCAAAGGTTAGCCTGTTTTTTTTTTTTTTGCTATCTCCAGGAGATGAACAGTTTCACATCTAAGCTGGTGAAAAAATGTGACCACTCAACTACATAAAACAAAATATGGGGTGCAGTGTGTAAAACTCAAATTTTACACACACCCTCATTGCTGGATGGCTGTATAAACCCCTCGGGCAGTCATGTGCCATCCAACAACTCGGGTGTGTGTAAAATTCTCATAACAATCTGCACCCCATACTTTATCTTACATTTAATGCACAGCCCAGGGGTAGTGTTCTGAAAAACTGGAAAATTTCACCCAGTGAAATATTTTGCGGATTTGCGCATTTTGTGAAATATTTCACTGGGCAAAATGCAAAATTTCACCTGCAGAGGTGGTGAAATTTCACCCTCGAACTTTCAAAATTCACCACTCATGGGTGAAATTTCACCACCCATGGGTGAATGTTCGCAGTTTTGCCACTAAGATTCCCTGGTGCCTAGTGGACTGCCCAGCCGATCATAAGCCGAATTGAAAAACCCTCCCCCCTGAGTCACCACAAGTTATTTCCCCTCCCCAGCCATGACATTGGACCCCATTTAAAAAAAAACAAAAAAAATCCCCTCTCCTGTCCCTGGTCCCTGGTGTCTAGTGGACCTCCTGGCCGATAGTCGGTTGAATTGAAGAACCCCCCCCAAGTCATTTCCCCTCCCCAGCCATGACCCCAGACCCCAATCTTTAAAATTAAAAATCCCTTCCCCTGTCCATGGTGTCTAGTGGACCACCACCATGTCTTCAGTCATATAGCACACATTGTCACACACCCCCAGTAACCCTTGAACTTGTAAAAGGACATGCTAATTCACTGAAACACTCAGTTGGGCTGCTGGCCATAGAGATGAGTGGAGGGCTGTGCCACTGGCCCGGTCAAGGTACTGGTGGAGAAGTGGGGTGGGCGCTGTCTGACTGTAGACAGGGTGGGGAGCCAATAGACACCAGGGACAGGGGCGTTTTTTTTTTAAAAGATTGTGGGCCGCCTGGGGAGAGAAAATGACTTGGAGGGAGGGTTCTTTAATTCAACCAGTGATCGGCCGGGGGGACCACTAGATACCAGGGAGAGGTATAAATAACAAAAAATAATGATACGAATTTGCTGGCAAAATTGCAGGTGAAATTTCTCAACTTCACTGCAATTTTGCGAAATATTTCACACTTCAAAATTGCTGATTTTGGGACAATTTCACCAGCAGAATTGAATTTCACAACATCTCTACCCAGGGGTGTAGTAAGGCACAAGGCCAAATACATACCCTTGACAATCTTACTACACTTATAAAACAGCTTTCAGTAGGTTCTTTGGGGAAGGCAATGAAATTCAGTACCAGACCTTGCATTTATAGAGCTTTAATGCATGGCCAGGTGATGTCTACCAGCCAGTGAAATTTCTAGATTTTTTCTTGCTTTTTCTTGTCATGTTATGATCTTTATTAAAGCATTAGTTTACTTTAGCTCTTAAAATGGCACTGCCTGCTTTCCATCTAGTAAAGAAGTGTTTATGCTTTCCTACTGAACTGGGCTACTGTGAACTAGAAATACATTTTTTTTAAGTATTTTATTCATAGCTTTCTAACGTTTTGTGGATCAAAACATTCAATCTCTGGTTCACCCCAGTGCTCCAAAATCAATCATAATAGTTGATAGATATCCTTTGTAGATGCCCATCACATTTTGTTTATAGTAAGCAGGAATAAGTCATGGACTTATTTTCTTTTGCTCCACAAAAATAAGTGCATTATAAATATAATAGCTGCAAAAAGCAATAGCATTTTTTAGTTTATACCAACCCAAGCCAGTGAGAGAATCTAGATGCTGCCTTTTTGAATGGACAGCAGGGAGTGCCATTTATTTGCTAACAAAAACTACTGCTTGAAGTAACTAATTTTAACCTTTATTTTTTCAAATGTAATTGTATAAACAATTATATGTACTAATGCTACATTGCAAGGATCACATGTATCAGTATCAGTAAAGATAGGCCTGCATAACACACTCTTGGCTTCACCATTTGTGAGTTAAGGGTCTTACCCGTACATTTTGGGATGCAGTAACTATAATGACAGTGGAACCCATTATTTGTCATCTGTCTATCTCTCTCTATATCTGTCTGCCACCTTGTCTGTCTGTGTTTCTTTCGATTGATCTATCTATCTATCTATCTATCTATCTATCTATCTATCTATCTATCTATCTATCTTTTATACAAAGAATTAAATGAAAGGTTTGATATGTTGGTTAGATTTCATTTTGCCTGACAAAGCACCATATGTTGGTCCCAAGAGCTAGTGTGTAAAAAATATGTTTTGGTCAGTCCAGAAAAATGTGTTATTGAAAACTACATTCTAGTTTTGACCCTGTCGAATAAGGTGCCACAGATCTGTATTTTTTATAATGTCATGTATAATATGGTATATATTTTATGTCTATAAGTAAACAAACCACATATTAAAAATGAATGTATTGCCCTTCTTCCTTTACATTAATGGTACATAATTATTCAATGTTTAGTCATACCTTTCCATGGCTTTTTGCACTTAAAATGTGAAGGGCCAGAATAACTGTTCATAGCCATCAAATATCAGACATGTTACATAACAGTTTTATGATCTAAACTACTAACCAGCCAGGACTGCATCATAAGATGCAGTATAAATAGGATAACATATGGGATTCTATCTGTTTTGGTGAGGTGACTCAACTGAGGGATTCCATGACATCATAAACCTCAAGAGCAAAGCTAAATAGGTTTATGATTTCATGAATAACAAGATGCTATCAATGGTACCATGGCAAATACAGTTCCCTGTGTTATTTTTTGTAATATACAGTACTGTTGATCAACTATTTTGTTTTTTGATCCTCCCCAGTTTTGATAAGCAATGCCACTCACAGCACACCACTCGCATCAGCTGTTATTTTCTCGCATTCACCATGATGATGGCCCAGCTTTGATAATAGAGCACCAGTCTATCACTCACTCATTCACTATGGATATCAAGCAGGATATAGATAATAAAGTATAGGTCGGAGTGTGTAAGGAGATTTTACACACACCCTAGTTGTGGATGCTACATAAAACCCCTCGAGGCTGTTCCTAGGGTTGTGAAAAGTATTCCACAATGAGGGTGTGTGTAAAATTGAGTTTGACACACATCCCAAACCATATTTTATTTTATATAATTGCTGGGTTTCCCTTTTTTGCGTCAGCAATTATATAAACTAAAAAGGTTCCGGTGCATCCGCTGTGTGGCTTCGTTTTGACAGGTGCCAATTTGAATCGGCATATTTTAAAACATTATTTTTTTTGTTCTGGTTTGTGAAGTTTTTACTGTGTAGGTGGGAAAAAAATAAAATAACTTACCACTGAGTTCTTCTGGTGGTGGCGGTGCTGTTTCAGGACAGATGGAAGCGGTCAGCGGTCTTGAGTGGTGGTGCTGCTGCGTGAGCATGCGCACAGCAAGCGAAACTGTGTGCATGTTTGCCGTTATAAACACTCCTTTATAATGGCAAATTATGCCATAGTTTCCCTATGGGAAAAAAGGGGAAGCCGATTATATTAGGGTAATGGACAATTGCTCCAAGTAGGTCCCCCCCAGCTTTAAATATGGATGGCAGGGAGGGTTTGGGAAACACCACTCCCATACTGCTACTTCTGCAGTGAGTAAGGTGGATTTATTAGGATTTGTTAGGAAAGTAAGAGGGAGAAGGCTAAAGCTCATATAATGCTTCAGTCATTCACCCATAATAATCTAATGTGCTGGTATCCAATATGACTCACTTATGGTGGGTGGGAGTAATGTGTTCTTCAAGCTGGAGCACAGCCTTGTTCTGATGAAGAGGAGTTGGGTGAATTGCATCGACCATTGCAATCTTGGAAGAAGGAAGCTGCCATCAAGTAGCACTCATGCATTACTGGCACGTATTCTTTTTCATAATACTAGTGCTCTGACACTGAAGTGATAGTATTATGAAAAAGAATTCTAGAATTAATGGTATTATGGGTTTTAGTCACTTTTTCTCTATGGAAAAAGTTACAACCAATGGATTAAATTGTTTTTATGGCTATCCCAGGGAACTGTAATGTAGAACATGTTCCAGCTGTTCCAGGCAGCAAGGAATAAAAACACAAAATTAGGTAATAAAAAACTGACACTGCTCACCATTAATGTAAGAATAGATGGAGAATATGCAATATGATTAAAGCAGGTTAGCAGGTGCTATGTGACATTGAGAGTGAACATTCGGATGAAGATATCAGATTTTTACAACTGGCTCGCAAGGATGTCTATTTAATATGATCCTTATTCCAGTCACTTGGGGCAGCAAGAGCACAGGAGGTCTATGGACCAAATAGTTAATGTCTCTTAAATTTTGGTATAGTAAACTTTAATAAGGAGGAGGTACAGAGTTCATAGCAACTGATTCAAAAGAACAGCCTTGTGACAGTCAGAGACAAATCCATTGATAACTATATAAAGATTAGACAGCCAGACATACTTCCATTTCATGGAGAGCATATGCTGCAATTTGATGTTCTAGTGATAGCCTGCAGTCCATAAGGACATCCAGATTCTTTATGCTATCCACATCTCTTAGTACTACACAATTTAAAGGTAAACATCTGGGTGGATAACCAGTCACTGCTGACCCACAATGTCCTATCTCTATCAGCAACACCTATATTTTGCCTACAATTAAGGTCAGACAACTGGGTGTCATTCAGGCAAAGATTTTGTGTGGGTCCTGGCCTTGCACAGAGACCGCATTACACCTGTCAGGTATAAATGATAGGTACAGCTGGGCATCACCTTTATAGCAGTGAAACTCTACTTGTACAGTGTAATGACCTCATCCAAAGGCTGCATGTACATGGTGGAAAGAAACAACCTCTGTTGTAACCCACCACCTATGCCACCCGGTCAAAAAGTACCTAATGCATTCTTCTGCAATCTGCCAGTTAAAAAGGATTACAATGACTTATACAGTATGTTGGCTCAGGGAGTACACTATATTGTCAAAGGTGACCCATCAAACTTCATGATCCACCATGTCAAATGCTGATGAGAGATCAAGGAAAACAACCACAGAGCATACTCAGATGTAGAAGGTCATGAAACACCCTAATGAGAGCTGTCTATGTGCTGTAGCCAGAAACAAGACTGGAATCATTTTTAGGTATTGTATCTCTTGAGATGAGCATCAAGATGCATTACTATTACCCTCTTAATTACCATAACTAACAAAAGTAGGTTTAAGACTGGCCTGTGGATGGACAGGATGTCAGGTTCTAATGTTGACTTATACAGGAGGGGGTCATACCACCGCCATCTTCAGGCTAAAGAAAAAAAAAAAACCTTTCCTAAATGGAGCACTGGAAAATCTTGGCAATAACCTGTCCCAAGGCTTCACAAAAAGCTCACCAATTTTTGGGTTGCACTTGGGTTAAAGTAACAGTCAAGTTATCACCCCAACTACATCTTTATCTGACACTGGGTAAAACTCCAGGACTATGAAGAGCCTTGGGATAACAAGGGGTCAGCCCTGCTGACACTTAGACCACTTGTGGAGATCTCTACCTGAACAAATACCACTCTATCCATGAAGAATCTTTTAAAATCCTCACACTTAACTGAGGAAACCTCTCCCCCCAAATTCAGACAGGGTAATGCAATAATCTGTCCCCTGTGTGGTAAAGCTGGGTTGGACAATTCTTATTTGTTGCAATTACCCCTAACAGGAAATTTAAGTTTTTCAGAGTGAATACCCTCTTATAATCCAAATAATGGTCTCTCAGTGCCAGCCTGTCATACATTAAACCAACCAGATACTCTCATCTCCTATGGAAAGAATGAGGCATACAGATACACTGCTTATGCTTGGCATAGAGGAGGAATTATCCAGTAGACCAAAGCAATCAAACAGAGAAAAATACTCCAGAACATTGCTTCAGCTATCAAGACAGCTAATTTACTTGCATAAAGTTTAAGTAGATGTTTGCTGAACCGTGTTTGATTGTATTGTGGCATGTTTTTAACTTCAGTGAAAATGACATATAGGACAGCGAAGGAGCACTTCAATAAAACATGGCATTGTCTGTGTAAAAATGAGTCTTATACTCACAGAAGGTTGAGTATAGAATTATGCTTTCTGGTTGGCTTAATAGTAGTGCTTTGACTAATGAAACCAAATATATTAGGGTTGTATAGACCCTTGAGGCTGTAGACAAACTTTATGAGCATAGGAACAAGCAGAGTAATTGACTGATTGTCATGCCATGCTATAGAAAGTCATAGTATTGATACAGAGGGCAGTTTCTGATACCATGGTGGCCATAGTCATTGGCATAACATGGTTTTCAGGCCTTTCAATTAATTTTTAAAGATGTTTTAGGAACTGTTCCTTTTGCACCAACTCTGTAAGATCCAAGAGTTTAAAAGGACATTTTTTTTTTTGCACAAAGAGGACTACTTCAGTAATAATACAGTATTCATGAGAACCAAGGTATTACAAGTCATGGTTATGACACCATCAACATTTGATAACGTATCATCCCTAGACTGAAGTGTGACACAAAGAGTGTGACCCTGGTCAGGAGTGCTAGCAGAATGCTGGGATGAATCAAACAAGAGAACAAATACAACTCTTATAAATCCCTGGTCAAGCATCCAAAAGGCACTTGAGGCAGTAGAGAGGGAGCAAAACAGGGCAACTGAAGTGATGAAGTTATGGATAATATAAGTCACAAGGAGATGCTGGTGGTCTTTAACATGTTCGTGATGGGGAAAAGGACACTGACAGGGTACACAATCTTTGTCTTCAACATACCAAAGGTTAACAACACAATCAAAAAGACAGAGGTCTTTGATCTGGTCTCCTCCAGCAGGACATGCTGACATGTCCGAAGCTCAGCATTGGCAAATTCAGGTAAAAACCCAAACAAAAAGAAATGTGTTATGTTGCAGTCCAGGGCTTTTTGTTTTATTGCACAGAAGAAAATGTGCACTTTGTACTAAACTGTGTAAATCAGAATGGTGCTTTCTTCAAAGAAGGTGGTGAGTGCCTGATTTTATTGTATGGACAAATTCAGGGGCAGTATTAGAAGGCACTTCTCTCAGAGGATGGTGAGCTAATGAAACAGACTACTAGCAGAGACAATGGATATGAAGGAAGCACTGGATCATATGGTAATCCTGGACCAATTTCTATGTACTGATGGAATAACTCAGTACCCTGGGTAGTACATTGAGCAGTGAACACCTTTAACTAAGACATGTTTGCTTATCTAATTCACACTTTCTTATGAAGTAAGTATGATGGACATGGTGGACCCAAAGTGTCCCTTCCAATCTTATAATACTATGCCACCAGGTTACTAGTACTGTATGTATAGTGCATAGCTAGCGGTGCAGGGGAGAACACCTCTGAAAAGTGTCAGTGATGTGGAACATCAGTTTTTTGTATTTTACCAGTTACATTTCAGAGAATTTGCTGCTGTTTTACACAATTTGTCAATAAAGCATTTGTCATACTTTGTATCATTTGTGTAGTGCCATTTGGTCCATCTGATGTGGAAATGCTTAGTCTTTTTTTCAAGGGGCACTGACTGTAACCACCCTCCCCAACTTTAGGTCTCAACGTGTCATTACTTAAAAACACATGTTATGATTGGCCAGATTCTGTAGAGACTGATGATGAAGCTGTTAATGGTTCTGATTCTTTTTTTTTAAGTGAAAAACAGACTGCCTACCATAATGGCGTTACAACATAAAAACATGTTTGCTGTCCTTGATCAATTTCCACTTAATGTTTACTGGACTTGGGGACAAAAAACAGCATAGTCTTGCCACTCATGATGCTGTGGGAGGTAAAGATACTGTTGCATCATGATGGGATGTACTGCTTGGGAGTGGTCCTGATGTTCAGAAACTGTGCAATAAGAGTAGATCAAGGATTTGAAACAAAACAAGGTTGCCTATAATAACACCATTAGCATGCATTTCAGTTCTAGTAAAAAGGTAGAAAAAAACAGCCAGCAACATCAATGAATTTTAGCGAAGATAAGCAACCACAAAATGTGAGTATTCAACTAGAAATATTATGATGCAAAAATGGGTGACAGTGTCCCTTTAAGTATAAGTTTAGGTTTTCCAAGAGAACATTGCTGTTTTATTGACCAAACTGTTCAAATATTTCAATAATATTGCAGTACGAGTAGTATATCATGATACTGTCGGCAACTGCCTTTTAGACACGTTGTATCAAAATAGAAACAGGCATAGTGCAAACACAGGGTTTCCAATGAAAAGCAAAAGCAAAGAATCCTAGACAAGGTGACAGCAGAAGTGGTGTGACTGTTGTACAATATACAAGTTATAAACATTCTACAATATACAATATACCAATCGATAATAGCATCAAGCATAGAGATGTTCAAAACAAATAATACAATGACACATCTGCCAATCAGGTGGGCTACAATTGTTACAGGAGCATGAAAGCTTAAACATAAACTTTGTAGACATAATTGTAGGCAAGGTAACTTGGATACTAGGTAAACTATTTCACAGGTCAGGTAGACTTCTGTCCACAGGTCAGGTATTGTAGTCAGCATGAGATGGAGGCTTAACTAGCATTTCACTAGCATTGCACAGTAGGATTTGAAACCCTATTTCTCATGTTGGACCTGACAGAGTAGGGAGGTTAGCATTAGGGGTAATTATGCCATTTAAAGAGACATACCAGTCTCAGCACTGGCACCTGATAGATTGCTGCAGCGATAACAACTGAAAGGGGTAAGGCACTGATCTAGCAAGTGCAAATCCTATTACATTTAACTTGGTGTATCTCTTTAAATACTTAGGGAGATTGCCAGTTTAGTATTTACAGTGGATACCAGGTTACCAGTATGTAGCATACAGTATGGTTCACCACAAGTTGGGTCAGCACAGCAAATTACAAATTGTGCAGTCATGGGTACAGAAAAGAAACAGCAAAATAAACCTCAGCCCAAGTTTTAACAACATCTGACATCTGTCATATTGTAACTCATGTCCCTAATCAAGCACTTACTAGGTACTGCATATATATTTTGTAGTCTGTATAATCATTCAACCAATGTTCTATGTATGGTGTGAATACTGTGTACTTTCTGTTATGGATACTCAACCTTTGTACTATGTTTATGTTAACTTGTCCCAATGTATGTTACATTTATGACACGGAGCAAATAAGCTCCTGGCTCAAAGGTATTGTAATTCTGAGACTTTAATAAATTAAAAAAAAAATCCTGCATTGAGAATTAAATAGGGCAATAAACTTGAATAAAGCAGATTTGGGGGCAGCAGAGAAAATATCTCCATAGCACAAACTGGGAAAGATCATACACTTTATTAAAAAAAGTTCTGGTGCTGAAGGAGAAGAATGTATTAATCCAACACAGCGTATATAGTTTACTATAACATTTTGTAACAAGGCAATTTATATGGTCAGAGTAGTCCAATTCCTGGTTGAGGAGTAGGGCTGGGCAAATGTAGCACATTCTTATTTCATGGAATTTCGATGACATTTTGCAATATTCTGTAAAAATGTGGAATTTATTGAAGTTTGGTGGAATTTTTTACATATATACATAGATACATAAACACTGTTGGCAGATAAGGACCTATGGCCCACCCAGTCTGCTCATTTAAGCTTGTAAGTTTACTTTATGTTTTCTTAGAAGTCTGTTGCCCCTTACCTCTGACCTCCAGAATTCCCTTATGTCGATCCTAAGCATTCTTAAATCCCGTGATTGTTTCAGCCCCCCGCCACTTCCTCTGGCAGGGTGTTCCACTTGTCCACCACCCATTCTGTGAAGAAATTCTTCCTCATGTTTACTCTAAATTGCCCTCCCTCCAACTTCATCCCATGCTCTCTAGTTCTGGAACATCTTTTTCACTGGAAAATTGGGTATTCCTGCACTGTGTTCCTCCCTGTAAGGTACTTGTATGTCTCTATCATATCCCCACTCTCCCTCCTCTCCTCCAGGGAGTACATATTCAGATCCTTCAACCTGCCCTCATAGGACTTGTGATGCAATCCCTGTACCATCTTTGTTGTCCTCCTCTGAACCTTCTCTTGTCTATGTCCTTATGTAGGTAAGGTTTCCAGAACTGTACACTGTACTCCAGGTGGAGCCCCACTAGTGTCTTGTATAGTGGAATTATGACCTCCCTTTTCCTGCTGATGATTCCCCTGCCTATGCATCCCAGCATCCTATTTGCTTTACCTCTTGACCTGATGCATTGTTACTCTACCTTGAGGTCATCAGAGATGATAACCACATGGTCCCTTTCCTGTTTGGTGCATGCCATATCCTCACCCCCAACTGATATGTTGTTCCAGGGTTTTTGTGCCCCATTTGCATTATCTTGCACTTCTTTGCATTGAATTTCAACTGCCAAACCCTTGACCATTCTTCAAGCTTCTTCAGGTCCCTCTTCATTCTGTCTACACCCTCCGGCGTGTCCACTCTTTACAGAGCTTTGTGTCATCAGTGAACAGGGAATTCTGCCTTCTAGGTCCTGCACGATATCACTGATGAAGACGTTGAATAGCACTGGTCCCAGCACTGATCCCTGTGGTACTCCACTGGTCATTCTTTCCTCTGTGGAGTGACAGCCATTTACCACCACCCTTTGTGTCCTGCCACCCAGCCAATTACCTACACACTGCACTACTGTCCTGCCCACTCCCATATTCCCCAATTTGTTTAATAGCCTTCTGTGTGGCACAATGAGGTTGGTCTGACATGACCTCCCCCCAATGAAACCATGCTGCCTTAAGTTAGTTTATTTGATGATACGGTTTTTGGGTTGTCTGTCAATATAGGCACATGAGAATTGGCATGATGGCTTGCTGGTAAATGTCCTAAAGGAACTCCAAATTTAATAGCATTTTGGTGAGTAGCTGCAAACCATAGGGGCTCAAGGTCTGAATTATTTTTTTTTTTTTGTGTAATATTGTGGCATTTGTTTTCTTCATATAATCAGGCAACCTGTGGAACTAAATAGTTTATTAAAAAAACAAGCTAGAGAGAGATGATTTAGTAATTTTATGTCACCTGGGTTCATAAGAATTTAATGCTTTATGAACTGTAGTGAAAACTGTTTTAGAAATATGGATGTTTGTAACTTTCCTGTTACTGTAGCCGAAACCTGAAACTCAACATTCATATCAAATACCAATGGATCCTTGAATCTAAAAAAGCTATAAAAATGTGGTTCAGTAAATTTAAATATAAGTGGAAGTACTGCATTAGTATATTTTTCACATAATTTATGCTAGTGTAGTACATAAACCCACCAGAATTATATTTCTGGAATTTAACCTTCACAAAATAATTACTATCACCATTGAATCTTAGCTGAGCTGTCTGTAGTCCTGTAGTTCCCTCTTGGTTGACTATTTTACATGCAATTGTTTGGGCCACACTGAAAAAGGTCTTCGCATCAGTGCACCAACATGGTTAACAAATGATTAAATAAATAAATTACCCCAAATTTTGCCCCCAACTTTATCTCTTATTGGGCCCTATGCATGACCCGTGTATGGGTATATGTGATAGGTGCATACCACAACTGTGAACAGGTCTGCACCAGCCAGTATTCACCATTGCTGGCTGCCTGTCCATGGCCATACACCCCCAGCAAGCGGCATCATGGGTGAGGAGCATGGCTGTGCAGGCAGGAATTGAATCAAATGCCTGTCACCGGTCCTGGAGTGGATCCCCACTGCATTCATGCAGGTGATCCTGGGATGGTGCACACCACATCAAGCATTAAACAATCAGCGGTTGTGAAAAACAGACACCCTGGCCCTCCCAGACAGCACAGTCGGCTGGTGCAGCTGTGTGCAGGGGGATCCTATTGCTGCTGCAACTCCACTGGTAACCTTTAGGGGAGGTGCATAAATGTTTACTGCAGGGTTTCCCTCTTGCATACCATTTTCAGCCCAGGTGTGGTGCACAAGTGTCATTGTGCATGGGCACAGTGTGCAGCATGCCCCCTGGCATGCCTCCGGTGTGGTGACAAATGGCTGGCTATGAGATCCATCACACAAGGTGCAAGCACACCTGTGGTGAATGTCACTGGGGGTGCCCAGATGACCACTGTGTGGCATTCAGATGTAGTAATTGCTATGCAGTACCCTTATGCAGTGCATAGGCATTAGTGCATAGGGCCTATCATGACCAGATGGACTCTGTTGAACTTCTTTTCCCCTTTATATCCCCCACATTCTTCACAGTGACAAACTACCTCCAAAAGAGGGCTACCCTCTTCTTTTACTATTAGACATACACCTTTGGAATTGATGGAAATCCTCCTTCATGGTGCTCCGCTCATTTGCTTCCTCTAATACTTCTCTTTCAGTGCCTCTAAGTCCTGACCACCCAAGTATATCAGGCTTGTAGGCTAGTCAAGGTGATTCTTATACTGCCTGCCTTGAGGTCAGTTTTGTTGCCTCGCTATGCTTCCCAGCTCCAGCTGGTGGATCCTCAATCATTGTGATACCTGGTTCCGATGTTTTTCCCTTGCTATGTGCATACATGAAATCTTGCCACAGGTGACCTCTTCAACTTGCTGTCACCCCAATGCCTATCATTTAATTTAAGTCCCCCTGAATCTTCTGTCCCTTGACATGACCAGTACCCCCTGTCTGTCTGCACAAGTGCAGCCCATCGTGAGCATGCAGGCATGTATTGCCTCAGAATGCTATCTGTCTTTACCTGAAAAAGAAGACCCTTCCTCTTTCAACAGAATCATAGCAAAAGTTAGCTTTTTATGATTGCTGGTTCTCTCATTCCTCATAGGCTAAAGAACCACAAGGACCTTGTAGAAGTATACAAACAGAGGTGAGAAAGAAGTAAATGCCTCAGCTAGGACTTGAACCCATGCTGTCCGGAATACTGTTCTGATTGTGATAACCAGCTGTGCCACAGAGTCAACTGGAATCTGGGCTGTCCCAGAGCAGATTACTCTTTCTCAAATGCATGACCCAATGGCAACACAAATATTTTCTTGTAACAGTCACACTGGAGTGTGGTGTGAATATTTATGGAACACATACTAACAGAGGTGAGAAAGAAGTAAGTGCCTAAGCTGGGACTTGAACCCAGGCCACCCAGCATACCGTTCTGATTGCACTAACATGCTGCGCCACTGAGACAACTGGATCCTGGGAGACGATCACTCTTCATATATTTCTTCTAACAAACATCCCTAATTCAATAAAATGCCTCCTCGTGTCCTCAAAACATGTATTTCCTATTACAAATTGTATAACAGTTCCTTTTTCTATCTGGAGTGCTAGGTTATGGACCACAGTCATTTGACCTGTATGGCAGGCAGGCAAATTACCTTAACTGCACCAGCATTGTGGTCATGCAATATACCTTCATCTGTCCAGCTACTTCTGCAATGGATTGCCCTATGAATACAAAGCTACTTCCACTCTACCCAGCCTTTTTCTTTCTTGTCCATGGCAGGTAAAGGTGTATGGCAGGGCAAAATGTATTGCTATGGCCTCACATAATGTTTATAAAATTTCATAAATTTGACACAGATTCATAAAATTTGATTTAGGTAATGATGTTATTTTGCAGTCACAACAATGCCCAGTTTTGCCACAATCAGACTCTACTATAAATGGTTAAACAGAAACACTGCACTTCAGATTTTGCAGCGTTCAGCTTGTAGTTTGAGTCAAGCTCATCTAAAAGTGAAAACCAGGCTGGAAATAATGTTTCAGGTTCTGCTATTTACTGAATATTATCACTGGTGTAAAAGGACACTTTCAGGGGCCCTTCCTCAAACTGATGTCCTCTGCCTGCCTAAATGTTTGCGTTAAAGGCTCAAAAGAAGAGCAAACAGCAGGGGAGACAACAGACATCATTGATGAGTTCCTTTCTCTAAGGAAAAATAAGCAGATAAAATACCAGTAACGCAAACACTTGCCTGGAGTGAAAATAACCTTCACTAAATCAAGGAATAATGTAGCTGGAGGAAGTCAAGTTTCCTCAGGTTATCACTTAAAATTGACCATATGACCCTGTCAAGCCTTTGCTGCCTTCAGACTCACAAGGGTGTCTGGTGTTTTCTTATTGTGGATATCATCCACAATATGAATGGTCCTATATATTCTGTCTTGCTTGTGCTGCTGTTTAATAAAACATCTTGGTTCATGTCTATAATTTGCAAAAAAAATGGATCTAACTGCGTGTCCACTATAGTTAAGTAACATATTTGTAATTAAAGTTTAACACATGGACAGTCCTATAGGAGTCACAACATATCAGATTCTTCTCCATCTTTACAAAACATGCACCAAGAGCTTAGGGAAGAGCTGGCAAAACCTCTAGAGAAGCTGTTTAACCCTTCTTTGGACACAGGGAGGGTGTCAGGGGACTAGAGAAAGGTGGATGTGGTGCCAATACACAATAGCAGAGGAAAGGAAGAGCCAAGTAACTATCATCCAGTCAGTCTTACATCAGTAGTAGGAAAGATTATGGAGGCACTCCTAAAGGAAAAGATAGTGGTATATCTAGTAGAAAATGAGCTGCAGGATGACAGGCAGCATGAGTTCATGGATGGAATGTCATGCCAGACAAATCTCATTGAATTCTTCAACTGGGTGACAAGGGAGTGTGATAAGGGAGGTGTGGTGGATGCTGCCTATCTGGACTTCAGCATGGCCTTTGACACAGTTCCTCACAGAAGGCTGGTTAGCAAGATAAGCAATCTAGGAATAGGGGAGAAAATAACAAATTTTGTGGAAAACTGGCTTGGTGACAGGAGTCAGAGGGTGGGTGTAACTGGGACTTATTCCAGGGAGGAAAGAGTGACAAGTGGAGTACCCAAGGGGTCAGTACTGGGGCTGATACTCTTTAACATTTACATTGGGGATATTGCAGAGGGTCTGAATGGAAAGGTCTGCCTGTTTGCAGATGTCTGTATGCAGATGATACAAAGATCTGCAATAGAGTGGATACACTGGAGGTGTGGGGTGGAGAGCATGAGGGAGGGCCTACTAAAGCTGTAGGGGTGTTTGAAGAGTTGGCAACAGAGATTTAATGTCAAAAAGTGTAGAATAATGCACATAGGGGATAAGAATCCAGGGGCCACATACACACTACGAGGAGAGGATGTTGTGGTAATGGAGCAGGAGAGGGATCTGGGGATTTTTACTTCAGACAACCATAAAGGTGACAAACCAGTGCAGCAAAGCAGTTGGAAAGGAAAGTAGTATGTTGGCATGCATAGCGAGGGGTATCACAAGCAGGAGAAGGGAAGTGATAATGCCCCTATACAGGTCAATGGTCTGTCCCCACTTAGAATACGGGGCACTGTTCTAGAGACCTCACCTACAGAAGGATATTGATACAGTAGAGAAAGTCCAGAGGAAGGGGACCAAAAATTGTGCATGGTATGCATCAGTGGACATATGAGGAAAGGATGGAGGAACTTGACCTATATGCACTGGAAACCCGGAGAGAGTGGAGATATGATTGAAACTTTTAAATACCTGAAGGAAATTAACAAGTTGAGGAAAGGGAGTATTTTCAAGATGAAGGACTATCCATGAACTAGGATACATAGCTTGAAACTGGAGGGTAGTCAATTCAGAGGTAATAAGAGAGGGCACTTCTTCACTGACAGGGTGGTGGGTCCCTGGAGTGGCATACCAGTAAGGGTGATTGAGGCATCAACAGTGGGGTGACTCAAGAGTGCATGGGATAACTACATGGGTTTAAACAAGAGACAGAGGGACAGATACTTGGGATAAAGGGGCCACGAATCTACAGGGAGAGACACATAAGTGGCATGTAGGGTGGTAGTGGCAGGGTTATCTATGGGGAAGGAACAAGGGCAGACTATGTAGATGGGCCAATGGGGTCTTTTTCTTCTGACAAATGTCTGTAATTCTATGATTCTATGATAGCAAAAATTATGGTGTGGTCCTAACCTAGGGGTACCCAACTGACTGTATTACATGGAAGAAAGTGGAATGCAAAAGAGAGATCCAGTGAGGTCCCATGGGAGCCTGTTAGGACCCGGTCATGTGATGATTTTTAATTATTTTAAATGCAACATCAATTTCCATGATCATAACTGCAGCCTCAAGGGAGGACTTCTTGTCTTTGTCAATGTTGGGAGGTGGTGAACCAACAAAAAAACTGTTAACTCCTGGAGTTGGTGGAGGGGGGACCTGAGTAAATTTCAAGAACTAGTTATATTCAGCAAACCACACAGCTATGTTGTAAGCCCATGTAATGTCTATGCCATTTCCTTTGCTTTTCAAATGAATGCTCTTTTGGCCTCCTAAAACAACAGTTGTAGTTCCAACAGTTCACCTAGTTGCTTGAGACCTCTCCATCCCTATTGATAGAATGTACATTTCAGAAACTGCAGGTTCCACTCTGTTTTGAAACAGACAACTCCTGGAACTGTACTTTGTCTTTGCAACCATCGAGTCCCGAGCTACCAGAGAAGAAAAAAACATGTTTTTGTTAAGATTCTAACTCATGAATATGGTTCTGTGTGGTTCATAGCTCAGTGCTTATGTTACAAACTGAGCTGGATGATGTAGGTTGTGCTTGGATACAGAGGCCAGACCAGTAAGTAGGACAATGCTTGCAAGGTGCTAGCAGTATGAAATGATTTGTGCTTAGGTACTTCAGCATAGACATGAGTAAGTCAGTGATTATAGACATACGAACTGAATAGTACATGCAAGGTGCTTAGATGCTTGAATTGATAAGTCACTTGTTATAATTTGACAGTTTTGGCCTTGCTCTGTATCCCACCAAAGGAAGAATGCTTAGTCCAGTGTTATGAGACCCCCCCCAAAAAAATAGTGATATCATGCAATTGTTCTGTATCTGACTGTTAGAAGGAGTCGAGTAGGATGACATCCCCCAAGAGAATGAATAGCAGTATGATCACCTCCTCCAACTCTGGAGAGTGTGACCAGTAGAATGCAGGAGAGGAAAACCCCCCTTGGGGGGAAACCTCTGAGGATCCATGGCTACTGACCTGCCCGTCCTTCTAGGCATGCTAAAGGAGAGTAATCCTAAATAAATATTATTTAGATCAGCTAATCTGAACCCCAAGTTGTAGGCTCTGATCCACAGAAATGGAGAACCGAAGTAGCATTGAAGCGGGACATGTCAGGTGAACAGTGCAAGGATCCTTCCAGTAAACTCCACGTTCGAGAATCCATGTGCAGGCAGGAATGAAAGTAGAGTGGAATCCATGGTCAATATGAATTCGAAGTTACAATTTGCAGTGGTGAAGCACTCCAGCAGGTGAGGATGACTTCTCAGAGGAGAACCAGGACTCAAAGGCTCAGAAGCCATGTCTAGAAGGAGGACTGTTGGGTCATATTGTGCATGGCAAGCTTTGCAAATGAAGGCCGTGGTGATGAAACACAAGAACTGGTGTATGGCATGTGATCGGGAGGATGGAGTGGTAGGAACCTCCAATCTGGAGAGGGGAAGCAAGTATGTGAAGTAGGTAGAGATCATAGTGACTATGTAGACACAGGTCAGATGTATTTCCAGCTCTCGAGGAGCACAGTAGGTTGTAATGGCGAGTTAGTCTGGAAGACCTCTAGGCCCTGTAAGAGTGAAGCAGGTAGCATGAGCAAGTAATGTAAATAAGTGGACCTGTACATAGGCTAGTAGTAGTAGTAAGTAAGCTGTATGATGCAGACATGGTAGAATGGAAGTAGGATTGCAAGATTATGTACAATATAAAGTGAGGTGCATGAAGAATGGTACAAGCAAGGGAATCTGAGAGCTTCATGTGGATCCAAATGGTTGTATAACAATGTTGACTTATACGTTTCAAAGCCAGAATGATACCTTAGCTAGAAGTGACTTGTGAAGAATATTCTGACGAGTCCTGAGTAGGTGAGCTTAGAAGTCCTAGATGGTGATGAAGAGGCTGAGTCAAACGAAGTAGTATTGTCACAGGGTCCTAGAAGCTTTAGAGCAAAGTCAGGATAGTGAAGGTCTCCAGGATAAGCTCAACTAAGTGTCCTGGTAAGAGTGTAGTAGTAGTAATGTCTTATGGCAGAAGGCAGGGCAAAGCATCCAAAGAATAGATGATGAATGTCGAAGCATCCGGATGTGAGTCCGTAGTAAAGGAGCTCCTGGGGCTGGCTGACATGGCAACAGGTAGGTGTATAGTAGAGTATGCGAATCTCCAGGCTCCAAGCTGGTGAGGCTGGTGGAATAGAAGTAGTGAAACCCCCAGCCTGATGGGCGAAGCAGGTCATAGAAGTAGGTGATTGTAATGGCAGCAAATCCTGAGTCAGTTTAAAGTGGAGTAGAACTGCAGTTTTAGCAGACCTATGAGCAGAACGGTGCTGTAGACTGTCATATCCTGAAGATCAAGGATGGTAAGGATTGCAGTGAAGAGACCTTGGCGGAAGTGTTGGACAAGAGGTAATAAGCATCCTGAACTGTAGTAACTCAATGTCTTAGGCATCAGTCAAACTAAGGAAGACAGTATGGAATAAAAGTCAGCAAGGAGTCCTGGCAGAGATAGTAGTAGTAACTCCAGAGGAGTTGAAGTAGCATGGCGAGAATCATCCAAGAGAATTGAAGTAAATATCCTGATGTATTCCAGAAATAATCCAATGGAAGGCGGAAGCTTTAGGGAGCATATTTGTAAAGGAAGGTCTGAATGAACAACAGCTCTGTAGGAAACAACCATGGGAACGGAGGGGAGCTAGCCCAATGAGATAAGGAAATGCGGCTAGACCATGTGTAGGTCTGCTGATGACTGTAGATGGTACGATTAGAAGAGTATGTCAGCCGGTGAGTACATAGAATTAGTAGGCTAACCCAAGAAGGCTAGCATGCGGCTAGATCATGCGAGGTCAGTTGGTAAGATAGGTAAGATTGGCTGCTAGCCCCACGTAAGCTAGCATGCACAGTTGGACCACATGTAGGTCAGCTGGTGAGGTAACTAAATAGTGGTAGATAAGCCCCATAAAGGATAGCCAGTACAGCTGGACCACACGTAGGTCAGTCGATAAGTGAGCAGTAATAAAGCAAAATGCAATGCAGCAACATGGTAAGCATTCAGGGGCATGAAGAAAATCCTGAGATGTAGCATAAAAGTAAGTCAATAGTGGAGCATGAATGGATATCCTAGACAAATGGAGATGGAAGCAAGGTGAGGGCCGCAGCATCCGGAACTCGATTAGCATGGCTAAAGGCGAGGCAACCTGGAATGTATCCAAGTTAGATGGAGAGCTCAGGTGATGGCCTACCCAAAGGAATCCAATCAGGGCGCTGAAGGCAATGATAGAGCGGATGGCTAAGAAACAGGACAGGAGTCTAAGGGCTGAAGACAAGGCAGCAGATAGGCCTGTACATAGGGTAGGATGAGAGGCCAGACCATGCATAGGTCAGCCAAAGGAGTAAGGGCAGCAGCTAGGCCCCACAAAGGCAAGCAAACCTCAAACCCACACGTAGGCCAGCAAAGGGGGGTGAAAAGCCAGATCCCTCTAGGTTCCACGGGAGAAGAGGTGCCAGGTGAGGCAATGGCATAATAGCGCAGACGTAGTGTGATGAAATAAGCTGAGAACAATTTTGAAGGTGTCAGCAGGCAATTGCAGTAGGGGAAAAGCTGGAGGATTATATCAAATTAATGGACCTGGGAAGAGGATACTGGCATATAGTCGTGTAGAACAAATTTGTAAGCCACAGGGTGCCTGGAGTCTCCATAATTCCTTATGTAAGGGCTGGCCGCTACATACTGTGTGCTCTGCGATGGTCCAGCAGAGCTGTAACAAGGTGTCAGACACTAAAATATGAACGGTAACGGCACCAAATGGAATAAGACATGCAGCCCAGAAGAGGTATCCGAACGTAAGATAACAAATGCAATGAAGTAAAGCTGAATGAGCTTCCCCAGCAGGTGGCACGCTTAATGTACACTATGATTAAGTCTGCAATTCATACTCACTCTCCATCCCTCCCCACAGTGCCTTCCAGCGGTTGTACAGCTCCACTTACCTGTTTATTGGCATTTCCATTCATCTGTCTGGTAAGTCTGAGGTATTGTTAAAGTGGTAAACAGGAAGGAAAGGCAGTTTGATGTTAAAACTTGCTGCAAGGTGAGAAGCAGTACAGCGCTGTGAACATGCACGGCTAACCTCAGAGTAGAGAAGGGAGCTTTGAATAGTTCATTCCTGAATGGACTGTCAGCACACAGGTGAGTCTAAAGCATACCAGGAGAGCTCATCAGCCCAACAAAATGTTGGGGTGGTAAGGAACAATTGAGGCAGATCAGGGAAGGATAAAACAATACAAGGAGCTACTCAGTGACACTTTTGGGAGTGAAGCAGGGCAGGATCAACAAACAGGAACAGCAGGCAGTGGCAACCACAGGCAGGAGGCACCTATGAAGGGGAGCTAGGACTGCTGAAACAAGGTATCAATGTAGAGTAGAGCGGTGGCAAGCAGCTGCAAGCGGAGGCTATGTCAAAAAGCAGCAGCCGGCCGAACGAACTGAGCGATGCTGCAGCATGGGGCCAGAAGAACCCCCCCCCCAAATAGAAAACACACGAGTAAGGAAAGGGTGACGGGGGAGCAGGCAGGAATGAGGAAACAAGGGGACGGAAAAATGGGCGGGGGGGCAGATCATCCAGGAGGCACGGAGAAACAAAGGATGGGAGAAGGAACCCAGCCCCAGCATGCAATGGAGTGAGCACAGCGAGTGCGAATCGCTCTAAGCAGAGCGGCGGAGCCTAATGGCTTATGCTGGATGTGGGGGAGGAACTCTTCCCCCACAAAACTACAGGCATGCCCCTTACAATTCTCCAAGGAAATCATTGTTTCCTTTGTGTTTCTCCTCACTTGTTGTCCAAGTCAACTGTCCCATAAAAGCCACTTTCACTTTTTCTCAAAGTGTTGTTAGGGATTGTGCAGGAGAATAATGATATGTACCAATCATAACTATGTCCAATGCCACTTTGTGCTTAGCATCCTCTCCTTATTGGAGCGAACGGTGAAGTCTCCCAACATTAGACTTTTAAATTAAGCCCAAATCAATCTCCCAAAAACCAGAACATTGGCTGATAAGTCAGTACTGTCTATTCATGAGGAAGTCTGAAACTCTGTGTACTACATGCCTTTCTTTCCACTTCTGGTGAACAGGTCTACAGATTATCTATCCTCACTGTAAAATATTATTTTCCAGGCCACTCCTTACCCTATGTCTTCGAACATGTGTTAAAATCATCCATTTGATCAATCTTTTAATGCCTCTGAATTTCTTGCAAGATTACAGGATATTAGGTCCCTCTAGAATCTTCTTGCTTCAAAAGAAAACATTACCAAGTTCTTTTGCCTACCTTCAAAACTAGTCTTTTTTTTACCCCTTATCATTCTGAAGTCCTAGACTGCAAGTTGTATGTGTCATCTATGTCCATCTTACTGTGTCACCAGGCCCAGTACAGTAAACAGTTTCAGTGTAACCAATTATTTATATAATGGTTGCATTGTTGCCCTTGGCCTGTTTTCTACTGACCTTGTAATACATCCCAACATTCTATGGGCATTTATACTGCTGGTGTGCTCTTCCTCAAATGCTTCACAGATTACTCAACTATTGCTCACCCATCTTTCTCCAGACCTAAAGATATTACTTCCTCCTTCTTGATGCACTACTTTGCCAATACACTATGTCTAGTAATCTTGAGCAACCCCTACCTATAATATTCTGAACAATTTTAAAGACTACATTCCCTGGTTGTTTTAACATTCATGTATAAAATCCCTCTTTCTGCATTGATTCTTGTTTTCTATTTCTGTAATGTTCTCTGCAATTAGGTTTTTCATTCTGAGCTACAAAAACTGTGTGGTGCACCAAAGCTTCTACACCAAGCCTGGTGTTGCTGCAAGCCCTAGGCTGTGCTGGTGACATCACTATATGAATAAAGAGTGAATGACATTGTGCTGTACAATGAAGATGCAGTGGTTTCACTAAGGAAAACTTCCATAATTTGGTGTACATACTATGTTTGACATTGTCCCTCCTTCCCCAAGACACCCCATTATCAATGTAATATATATGCCAATGCCAGTGCTTAATGAATGCCTTGTGTGTGTGTTATTTTATAAAATGGATTTATTTCATGCCTCAGTAGCAAAGCACAATGAATTAGAGAGATTTCCTGTAACCTGAGACAACTCACCGTCAGTTTCTTCTTCTGTGTTTAATGCCTTTGTACTCTGTACTCAGTAATGCCTCCCTGTATACCTCACAGCATTTTGTTACTGAAATGTCAGATACAGACACTCGGAAGGTAGCGAAATGAGAGTCATTTTCTTAATAATGTGAAACAAATTGTCAGACATTCAGAAAACTGGAAGCTGATCTTGATTACGCCCTAGACACTAGGTGAAAGGCCTAACAGTGGAGTGCTAATGATGACTCCCATTGATGATTTTGTTCTTGAACTGCTAGATAACTGCAGCTCTTAATGAGCTGTCAGTCACACCAGGTCATCTGGAACCCTGAAGGAAAGAGTAGCATTATGACTAGAGACTACTACTGCTCCTAGTTGAATTTTATACATTTTTGGCGTAAGATTTTATACTGTTGTTTGTTGTTTGTATTGTACAGCACCCAGAGTCCCAGGAAATGGGTGCTTTTATTAATTCAATATCTATCTATCTATCTATCTATCTATCTATCTATCTATCTATCTATCTATCTATCTATCATCTATTCTACACACTAATGCAAAGAAAATTGCTTTATTTTAATTTATAGTATGTGTCTTTACTTTTTGTATCTAACACCATATATTGTCTTTATCATTGCTTGTACAAGGGACCTCCTTGCAAATGAGCTTGCTTAATGGATGTTATCCCTTCACAATGCTCTTGAACATGGAGAGCACTCTTCCCTCCATTCCATCTCCACATAGGTATCATTGCTCCACCTCCATACCACCTCCATACATTGTGAACACTGATCCCCTGACCCTCAAAGGGTTTCTCCCACTACATTTCACCTCCCCCACATAGAGTGCTGTTTTCCGACTGCATCCTACACCCTTCACATAGGGAGCACTCCTCCCCCTCCATTCAACTTCCACACATGAGGAGCTTTCCTACAACTTCATATCAGCACTGTACATGTGGAGCACTCCACCTCTTCATCCCACTGCCCCTACAAGGGTTGCTTTGCTCCCCATCCATCTCACTCCTGCACATGGGGATACCTTCACATATTTTGCAGCACTCCTCCTCTACCACCATCCCAGCTTTACATATACAGAGACTACTCCTAATTCCATTCCACCTTTGCACATGGGAGCACTCTGCAACAGCCAGAGACAAAGATGTCAGTCAGGCATCAATCTTTCCACACCTATTCCCACTCCACATGATAAGCTCCAAGATGGGAAGAACATTGGTGGAGTTGAGTTGTAATGAGTGGGTGGCCCTGGGAGATGGTGCCAGTACCCCTCACCACTTCTCTGAATGACAGATGTCCCCTCTCCCAAATCAATCTTTATTCTTTTCTCCACTCACCACTTTTCTGCTGATTATCCTCCTGTTGACTTGCCTTAATAGTCATTCCCCTCTGAAGACAGGACTACAGGCCACTAACCTGGGGCAGATTTACCTCGACCCTTCCTGTCTTCTCTTTAGACCAGACCATCAGTTCAGCTAGTTCCAGCACAGTGAAGAAGATGCACCAAGTGTTACTCTCAGCTTATCCCCCAGATGGGTCTGTTCTTTCAGTGGTACACCATACTTCAACTTCTCCCATAGTTTAACTGATGCTAAAGAAGAGCAGCACACAGTCCTACTCTGCCATCATGACAGTGAACGGGACACCACAACTTGCTCAGCGCTGTACAGATGACACGCCACAGCAGCATGCTCACTAGTCTGTCTCACCAGGCTTCTCCTGCTCTCTTTGTTGATGATGTCTCTATCTCCCCTAGCCATCAATGGTCCCATGCATACACACTGTGTTGCAGCTAGCTCCAGCCACTATGGAGACTGTTGAGACATACTGAGTGTTTTAACAGTGGATCCTGAGGCAACACGAAAATAAAACACAGGAATTTGAACATTTCTGAGGTAATTTTTGGGAGGGGTAGGTTGAACACCCTGAGCACCTTCTTGCCTACGCCAATGCAATCCACAACAGTTGACACATGCAATCCTTACACTTAAAGGCACTACTTCTAACCCATCCAGCCCACTGCATGCTCCGGCACACAAATAAACACCTACTGCTACCCCTTCCACTTTCTTTACAAGTAGCAAGGATCCCTCACTCTCAAACAGTCAGTCCTGTACAAGTAGCAGAGTTGGGGGTTGCAGTCGGAACTGTTGCTGTAATGAGCTACAGCTTACCCAAATACAACAGAACAGCTAAACTGAGTCCCCTTAATCCCTACAGATGGAGGGGTGCTGCACAGATGATTGCTACAGCCACTCATGCACCACCAAGGATTTAACCCTTAGGATGCCAAAAGAATTAGAACGTACAGAAAATTCTGGACTGATATATTAATCAGCGGCACAGCAAGGGTTAAATCAACAGCTGGACTATGACAGGCAGCCCGCCACCCATCTCCTCCTCTATGGACTGCTTGAAGCACTTTCCCAGCTCCTTCTCTGCTACCACTGCCCACCAGCAGTTGGTAGTGTCGGTGGGTGTCCCCTGTTGGAGTGGTCAAGCGAGCTCCTCGACTTGTTACTATCCCCTGCAACTGTTACTCTGTTTTGACTTCCTTCCATGTCTGATTGCATTTGCCTGTTTCCAAACACCCAATAAACTTCTTTTCTAGTGACTACATAGACACAGAATATTAAATATAACAAAATAAAATATCATTGCTTTGAAGAAAACAGAAGCCTCCGTTATGGCTTGGCTTCAATGTATGCTTGGAGAACGTTGAAATCTCATCTTTATCATTTTACTTTCTTATTGCTATTTTGTATTTTTAGGTTAAATCAAATATAATAAAACATAATTGCTTTTTTGAGAAGATAGAAGCTTTTATTATGGCTCTTTTTGGTTTGATCCATGCACACTGAAGCATTGAAGCAGTAAGATCACCATGATTTTAGTAGCTTTACACCATTCTTCTAATCCTAAAAGTATGTACCACAATGGTTGTATAATTGTAGGTCTATATTCAAATATCTTTAATTTATTATAATTACACACTAAGAAGAGTGGTCTTAATTAGTGCATTTAAGGTTTCATAATTTTACCTTTTGCAGTTTTAATGACCTGCCAATGCTGGAGTCACCAATTTGTTTTATCTAAATATTTCTTTGCTCAGTTCATCAATAGTCCAATAAGATTTAGAATAAAATTACTTTAGAACAAAAACTGTATAAACTTTGGGTTTGATTCTGTGCAAAAATTAACTTTTCTCCGAGTTGAAAATGCATAGGAGATTAGTTGTACATACTTTTGTATTTCTCCACACTTTTACTTCGGAAATTTGTAAAAAAAAAAAAAAATGAAAAAAATAACACTCGATAGTCCAATAAGATTTAGAATAAAATAACTTTAGAACAAAACTGTATAAACTTTGGGTTTGATTTTGCACAAATATTAACTTTTCTGTGAGTTAGAAATAAAAATATATGAAAAAATAACACTTGACCTTTTGCACATGTCTTGACACCCAATAAAGGGAATGGCTTAAAGCTTATTTAGGAGTCATTCAAGAGTTATCCCAAGGTCAAGATTTATTAAACTATACATTTAGGGCCATAGATTCAGACTGCTCTTGGCAATAGCACAATTGGAGGTGCAACACAACTGAGTTGTGCTGGAGCAAGATAGGGGGATATTCAAATGAAATGTGCCATGGTGCATCACCTCGGAATATTTCACAGGGTGCATATACAATGCGCCAGTGCATCCCCCAGACAGATAGGACAGGGAATGCTCCAGTGCAACTGTAGCTGCACTGGGCACATTTCCCAGATATTCAGACCTGGACATGCAAATGAGGTCTTAATGTATGCAAGGCACAAATTGGATCATTTGCATGTCATTATGGCCCCATTTATATGTGTTGCACAGGGCAGCTTGGCAAAATGCGCCTGCTGCCTGCATAGCATGTGGTGCAGACAGAGGGGGTCCTGGGGCACCCTCCACCTCGTAGCAACAATCACCAGTAAAATGAAAGAAAACTCTTCCTTGTTAGTCTAGTGGTACACCCTCCCTCTGGTAGCCGTGATCACCGGTAAAATGATAGAACAATCAGCCCTGGTAGTCTAGTGGTACCCCCCTCCCACCTGTAACCCTGATCACTGGTATAAAACTAGACAAATCATCCCTGGCAGTCTAGTGGCACCCTCCATCCACACAGGACCCCTTGCCCGCCCAACTCCCTCATTATTGGTGGGCATCTGCAATCCACCCACATATCACCCAACTGCCCACTTGAAAGACAGCTTACAGTATGTGCTGTAAGCCCATTGGTCCACACTGTGAACCAAGAGGCTTGCAGGGCATACTATACTAGATAGTCACAAAATGTGAATGAAGTCATTCACATATTTGTGACTATCTAGTACAGTATTCCTTTACAGCACATACTGTAAGCTGTCATTCAGCAGGTGGCTGGGTGGTAAGTTAGTGGGTTGCAGCTGTCCACTGATGATGGGGGGAGCTGGGTGAGCAGGGGGTCCTGTGTGGGTGGGGGGTGGGAGGTACCATTAGACCACCAGGGATGATTTGTCTAGCATTATACCAGTGATCAGAGTTACGGGCAGGAGAGGGATACCACTAGATTACCAGAGATGCTTTGGGTGCTTTTGGATGGTGTTCTGGGTGGGCGGGTGGCCTCCCATGGTCAGTGGTTGCTGTACTGCACCCTGCAACACAGCTGCCACCTGTGGGTGGCCAGCATTTGATCTGTTTTTTTCCAGCTCAGCTTTGTGCCTCAGTATGCGGCACATCTAGGGGTTATGCCAACATATGCGCCACACATCCTAGGCTGAATATCAGGTTGTGCTACATATGCATGGGCATGCCCCCTTCAGATGCACTGCATATACTGTATTTCCATTACACCCTGGCGTATCGGGACTTGCACTGTGCATGCCCCCCTTTTGAATATTGCCCCGGGGCACATTACTGGGGGTTGGACCAGCACAACTCAGTTGTGCCAGGTGCAACCCCTTTGAATATCTGGGCCTTAATGTGGTTTAATAGTAGAACTTGACAAAGAGGACCTAATAAAAGAAAAAAAATTGTGGTGCAGCATTGATGCCTAAAAGTTATCAAACCAGTTGCTTCTAAATGTTGCACAGACAGCCAGGTCTTCTTTATGTTTGTGAGCATTGGTTTCTTCTGTGTCTTCCTTCTTCCCTTTATCTGGCCAGTGTCAGCTTCACATATAGATATTGCTGGCTAATAATTACTAAAATTAATATGCTACTTTTTTCCTGAAAAGATTTAACATGATCCCATCCTGAAAAGATGTAATCTGACCACAATAAGCAGATAATTGTCTTTCAAGCTGTTTTTATCTTCATATTAAGAACTAAAGAATTCCATTGAAGTACTCTACATTGCTAGATATCTTCAGGATCTGCTGTTAAATTAGGCATGACAAGACATAAACCATATGTTCTGGTCTCAGCATAGTGGTTTCAGAAATCAGGCTGTCAGAAATGCAATAGGAGTTAAGCTAAACAATTGTAAATATATCTTAAAGTATAGGAGTTATTCATAACCAATCAGTATGAAAGTTGTTCAGGACAAAAAAAAACCTTCTGAATGAGAGTATTCAGTAAGCTGCACTAATTAGATTTTTTTAAACTATGACCATCCGATTACCTGAATTTTCATTTTTCTTCACAATTTTCACATTTCAGATGGCTATATTTAAAAACATCTAATGAATTCAGATTAGTGACTACCCTCATTTGAAAGGCCATGCTGTCTTGAACAACTTCCATGTTGGTTGTATATTGGCGGCGAGTATACTGTCAGAGATATTTACTATTTGTTTGGCATTACTCCAATTGTGTTCATGCAGAAAGAAAAAAGGTTATTCGGAAGATCATATTTTACAAACTATAAATAATTCAGATTAGTGACTATTATCATGTGAAAGGTCTTTTTTCCCTGAACAAAGTTCACACTGGTTGTTTTTGTGCACCTTAAATAGTTTTAAAGATATTTAGATTTGTTTGGAAGGTGTGCACATTTGCTCTCAGAGAAAAGCAACTTGAGTTCTATGTCCATCATCCTAAACAGAAAGAAGGGAGTATTTTTAACTGCCAAAGGGATTTGCAGTGTTATGGAAGGATACACTGAAAACTATTAAAAAATAAATTACGTGGAAACCCCTTTTCAAGCTAAAGTGATATGGTTGTAATTTCCACCTACAGCCATAACAAGAGAAACCTTAGCACTTTCAGTAGTCACTATTTTTAAAGTATTGCTAGGTGATGAATTTGCATGGAGCAGTCATGTTGTTACACCATAGCGCTATAAGGCTGAGCCCAATACTATGTGGATTTGCTTTGCAGTGAAATGGCATATTGTAAAGAAACATTGGATCATTTAGGCATTCTGAACAGAACAGGAATTGTTTGTCAAATATTTAAAACCTCAGCAAAAAATAGAAGAAGCAACTAAAGGGAATACAAAAAAATACTAAAATCCACTAACTCATATGTGAAACTGATATACAAATCATGAAACCACAGTTAGCTGGCTGTTGAGAATCAACCTGACCCAAGCCACTCAAAGTCTCCCAGACAGGGATAGCATAGCTAGGAAGCAGCATCTCATTTTCTGTAGGGTCCTGCTTCTACCCATTTCTACAGCTGGGGTAGAGTGAAATGCTGGAGGTTAAGTGACTTACCTAAAGTCATGCAGGACAAGCAGAGTTACAAAATACAGTGGTACAATCCGGTCGATCAAGATGGGCAATCAAGATAGAAGAGAAACAGAAAGGACTACATGGTACTAATTTGCCTTGCACACAATCAACAAAGGAAAGGAGCAGACACAGACATGGGTTTTGTTCTTATTAAGAAACAATGTAAGCCATAGAGATGCATCAGCCTAGATGAAGATGGGTCCAGCCTCATGGTATCAATGGTCTGGGTCACGGTGAGCCAAAAATAGGAACAAAACTTATTCCTGGAGGGGGAATTACTGGTCACATTTTTCATAAATAGGCCTGATTGCTACTTATATCATAAGAATCTCTCCCTTTTTCAAAATGTGGAATGGACCAATTTTAGGCTCACTGTGCTTGATAGCCAAGAAGGCCAACATGGTGGCTGGGGTCTGATTATTTTTTCTCTGCAAAGCCACTGCCCTTTGGAAAGGCTGAAACAGAAAATGGCAGTAACTTAACACAAATTTTGAAAGCACTACTGTACCTCATATCCCTGCTCAAAAAGGCACCCCTGTATGATTCATTTTTGGAACTTTCCAAGAATTTTTATCAACTTCTACTGATTTCCAAGGAGAGTATGCTTGTTTACATTTGTTTACATCTATTGAATTAGTCGAGTGATTTGTTTTACTTGTTTTATTTTGTTTTTATTTCAATGATACTTTGTTTTGGGGATTTTAAGGTTAAGGCTGAGATAAACGAGGCTATGTGGGCATACTTTAAATTACCATTGCTTGCAACTAAATTAGCATGCTTGAGCAGATACTAGACTAATTAGATAGGAAACATCAGGCTAATCCTGACTGGCTTGATTAGTCTAATTGTAGCACGTGAATCTGCCCTTGCTTTAAGTGTTCTTTAAATATGCATGCCTGGCATTTAAGATTTCAGATATACCATTGCAGCTGACTAGCGTCTCGTAGAAGCACAGCTTTTTTCCTGGATCTTTCTTTTACAGATAGAATTGGGAATAGGAACTGGTGAATTGGTGAAAGTCTTAAGCGATATTTAAACTTAGATCTTTACTGAATCGCGGACTGCTTTAATAGCTTAGAACACAGCCAGTAAACACCAAAATGCTAAACGTTAAGGCCAAAAATGCTACAGAAGCAGAATCCATAATGACATTCAAGCCTACAAGCTAGGATTAAAATTAAATCAAGATGCCAAAGTGAGTATTGTGACCTATCAATATTGTCCACTCTTCTTACAAAACTTTTGAAATATTTTTGTCTTTTTGGTGTCCTATTATGTTTTACAGTGCTCATACTGGAGGATTGTTAGTATAGGTTGGTGCAGATTGCACTTGATTATACAATGGCAAGAAAGAATCCTGTCTTCTGATTGGTCAGTTGGCTGTCACAGCAGGGATGTTATCCTGGCATAACATCCCTGCTGATTGTTTGGATGATATGGATGACCACCACATGATGATCTCCTCTTTCTCTTGAGAAACAAACATATGTTTACATACTAACAAAAACATTCTTTAAAATTATTTTCTTATTATAAAACAGCAAGCCATTGTATAATAGGAATAATGCCCTCCAGGGTGGGTGTTATGCTGGGATAACATCCCTCCTTAGGTGTTGGATGCTCTCGGCCGGTGGCCTCGGGCCCAACCACCCGAGGTGGGATGTTATCCCAGCATAACACCCACCCTGGAGGGCATTATTATTTTAATATTCCTTCCTGTACAGAGTTGGCTTAAAGTACTGTCTAAAGCTTTAGAAGCCAATTTTTACTTAGGGCATAGAAAATGGAGCAGTCGCTTTTATTCTATAGATTGTTTATATAACATCTGTGCTGATTTTAACTCAGGTAGTTAACATATTTGCTGAACTTGTAAAGCTTTTTGTTGCTTTAACATTCCCGGGAAAAGACACTGGACTGATTGGAGTTTTCTTTGATCACTAGACACTCCTTTGACTGTACTATATATCTGGATGAGTTAATTGGATACCATCGCCCAGAGGCCAGATGGCTTTCTCCCAGGAACTTTATGACGCTTCTTTGTAAAAACATTTGCCCACCTGAACTAGCATTTGCTGTGCTGAGTTTTGAGGACATCGAGGATTAGAGCATAGACTAAAAGCGGGTGGCAAGGCCTGCAGCCTTATAGAGAAAATAAAAATTTGAGGCCTAGTGTGATGCAGTATAAAGAAACATAGAAACATAGAAACATAGACTTTGACGGCAGATAAGGACCACTTGGCCCACCCAGTCTGCCCATTTCCCTACCTACTGGATAAGCTGCAGATTCTAGTTAACCAACAGCCTATTTCCTGCAATCCCCCACTATAATTGCCTTATGTCTGTCCCATGCATGTTTGAATTCCTTCACTGTTTTAGACCTCACAACCTCTCCAGGAAGGCGGTTCCATCCGTTCACCACTCTCTCCATGAAAAAGAATTTCCTCACATTACCTCTGAGCCGTCCCCCCTCTAACTTTACAATTGTTGCAATTGTAAAGAAGTTTGTCCAAGACTGCTTTCATGTGGACATGTGTATATAAACAAGAGACTATTATTTTAAAAATGTTTTGAATCTTTTACTCAAGTACAAAATTATTCATTATTGTTTTAGGAAAATTTCAACTTGAATTTAGCCTTGGGTGCCCTGCTTTTTGTACTAAATATGGTAATAACAAGAAGTAAAAAGAATTGTAATTCAGCAATACTCAAAAATAATAAGGGAAAAACCAACATTTCTAAAATGGTTGGTAAACAGAAAATAGCTATACAGAAAACCCAAAGAAATTAAGGAAACTTCTAAAACAAAGTCACAAAAATCAAGATGTATGAAAAATATAATGAATTCACTGACTGAAAATAATGGACAACATGCTCTAGAAACCCCCAAGGAAGGGAAAGACCCCAAAGTATTGCAACAGGATGAGCAAAATTGTGATATACAGGACATACTGGTTTTGCCAAATGAGGATGTTGCTGATTTTAACCTTGAAGTATTGCCAGTGGTTGGGAGAGAGGTCACTGTCCCAGATTTGAACTCTGAGCCTTTGTATCCCCTTCTTGGAGATAATGCACCTACAATGGGTCTCCTCTCATTTAACAGATTACTTAAGGAGAGGGGACTCTTAAAGGAGTATTACCCTGAAACCTGTGGCATTAAGCAGATTCCTGATAAAACAAATGAAAAGCTCACTTCCCACATGAAATATTTGTTGGACATTAGCCAAGAGGAAAGGGATTTTTGAGCCCTACATCTCTTAAACCCAGAAATAAATGACTGTGTTATAATTCATACACACTCCTCTGTACTTGCAGTAGAAATATGGTCAAAAGGAAATATGTTACATTTAAAAGGGATTTTGAGGTGTGAACCTCAGTTAGTACCAGTGCCTCTGCCTGTGGAAATAATTACAGAAAATATAAATCAAGCAAAGAAAAGGTACTAAACTATAGAAGCCTTGATAAAAATACTTAATAACTATTAAAACAATCAAAATAAAGTGTCAGTGTCAGTTGTTCAGTAGGTAGCACACTCGCCTCGGAGGCTGGGAGATCAGAGGGCTGTGGGTTCAGTTCCCACATCTGGCATTTGGGTCAATATCCCAGTACTGACACTGTAATGCAGCATGAGAGGGGTGCTGCACTTCTGAGGTGCCGTCTTTCGGATGAGACGTTAAACCGAGGTCCCATCTGCTTGGACTGGTGGTAGTTCAGGTAGATGTTAAAGATCCCGTGGCAATTATTGAAAAGAGTAGGGAAATTTCCCCAGTGTCCAGGCCAAATTTCCCTCATTCACTAAAAATACCACCAGCAGCTTAATCTAGTTCAAGGTCAGTTGGCATTCATCTGTATCCCCCTCCCCCCAGGTCGTGCCTGAAAATAGGCAGGATTTGTCTAGTGCACTTACCCAGTCAACAAAAACAAAATAATAATAATAATAAAGAACAAAATAAGATAATCACAATCTTTGGATGGAACATAAAGGGAGAGAGAGGGAGAGAGAGATCAAAATACCATTAAAAGAGAATTAGTCTCTTTCTTGATCCAGTCTTTTGATATAGAATTAACAACACAATCTATCTCAAATATCAAAGTATGGAAAGAAAAAAATGAGTGCTCTCAAATGGATTTGTTTTTCACCACAGCAAGATTGGTACATGTTATCATGGAAAAGGCAGAGACACTGGGCAATCTGGGTGTTTTGATGTTTACACCCAGGGAATTTTCTGGGGGATATCTTAGGGATCTCTAGAAACAAAAATTTAAGGATATAAATCCCTAGGAAGAAATAAGTGTGACATACAAAACAATATATACCAATAGGACAAGTGCTTAAAATATTGTCCTGGAATATAGAGGGGCTTACTTCAGAACTTCAGTGATACATGTTCTTTCTTGTAGTCTTCTGACATATTATGTTTTCAGGAAACATGGAGTATGACACCAGAAAATAACATTATTCCCAGTTTTACTACAGTGGGCATACAGGCTGTTAAAAATAAGAAACTTGGTAGATCCAAGTCTGGGCTGGCCATTCTCATCAGGACCTCTTTAGACTTAGTAGTAACCAAACTTATATTCAAATGGAACTTGATACTTGCAGTCAAACTTAGCAAACTTTTCTTCATATTGATACTTTGTAATGTGTATATCCCTCCCAAGACTAAAAACAGGGCAGATCATTGGTGTCAATTTACTCAAGACATGAATCTCATCTTGGAACAATCTGGCCACTTCCCAGTCTTCATTATGGGTGATTTAAATATTTGTATAGGATTAAAGGACTTAGAGGATGAAATTTACAAGGATCTATTGGTGAATATAGTAGAAACAAATGTGGGGCTAACTTTACACAGAAAACTGGAGGAAAAAAAACAAAACAGAAGAGGTAGATGTGTAAACACTTATTTTGGAGAGAAAAAATGTATTCTCATAAATGGCAGAATTAAAAATTATAGTACAGGTGACTATACATTTAAGGGACCCAAAGGATATTCAACAATACATCTTTTCTGGCAAATATGAAAGGGGCAAAGATGTTACAGGATATGGAGATACTAGATCGACCTGAATCAGCACATCTCCCAGTTAGTATAAAATTTATCTCAGAGTTTTCTAGTATAAGAAGAAATGAAAATTTACTCCCTATGGATATTATTAATCATAAAGAATTAGATGGCATACTCATTCCATCCATACTTTTAATGAAAAACTCTTACAGGGATCTCCAGCTGAATTGAGAACTGAAATACTATCAAATGATAACCTAAATGATATCTCAGAAAATTGGGAAACGTTAACACATTACATTAAACCTTTTTGTAAAACAGCTTCTACAAGTGTATTTAAACCTAGCACATGGTTTAATAAACACTGTAGAAAAACAAAAACTGTATTAAATCAAAAAATAAAAGCATTAAATCAGGCTAGGAAAGAATATAACACATTTTTGGAATGAGAGAGAAATAAATATAGACTACAATGTGACAAACTTCGGAAGGCAATATTGGAGAATGACATAAAGTCTTTTTTGAAGCTGGTGAGTGGAGGTTATGGCCAATACCATAATAAATTCAAACATGAAGTCTTGCTGTATTCTGACTATTGCAATTAGCCCCCGCACTCAAACTGCCCTGGAGAGAAGAGGGTTAATTTCTATGCAGAGCATAGAACATTGCGCTTGAGCTCAGTTCAGACCTCTGTCTGCTGTACCTTGAAGCGCAACCATCAGATTCTTTACTCCGCCTAACTGAACGGTCGCTCCAGAGATTTCTCCTTTGCTCACAGTTTGAAAAGTCGGATAAAGTCCTCAGTTTTACCGATTATTTTTTTCACAAGTTTCGGTTCAGATCTCTGTCTGTGGCACAGTAAGTACTAGGTAATGAACTAGACATAGTAAACTTGTGGAAATTGTAAAACTGATTTTTTGATCAGTTCGGGTGAACCGGCCATTTAGTGAATTATATATTCTGTCTTTGTTTCTAAACTTAGAGTGTGGTTACCGGTCCTTATCGGTTTAAAAATAAACGCATTTTCTTGTGTTTTTTTCCAATACCCGTGACATGGTTAGAAACCGATATGGGTGTCTCACCTGGTTGTTTGCCATAAAAAGGGTAAGTTTGTGGTTAGGATGGCTGCGTCTGAGAAACCCCCCAAAAAACCCGGGCCCACTGGGTTTCAATACTGCAGTGTGTGAGGGGAAGCCTTTGCTAAGGTTGATCCCCACACCACCTGTGTTTATTGTCTGGGGTTTGACCACCTCGATTCAGACTGCCAAATCTGTAAAAATTTCCCTAAGTCTACCCTGGAAAAAAGATTAGGTAGGCTTAGGGATAAGGAGGCTGAGAAGTCCACTGACCCGGATGGCGAGCCCGGTTCAGTTCTGACCAAACCTGAGGGAGTGCCCTCTCACCAGGGCGATACTTCTTCGGGCAAGAGGAGAGCCGATCCTGAGGGATCAGTTCCTACAAAAACAAAGAGAAATGAAAAATCAGCCAGTTCAGATCAAGATACCCATTTTCCGACCACTGAGGAGATTGTCATAGCAATAAAGACTATAGAATCACTTTGCCCAGTTCCGTCTGATCCGGCACCTTCTGGCAGGTGCTCGGTTAGGTCGGTTCCTCCAATTCAAGATTATGCCCCTGAAGATTTCTGTGAACCAGATTTGGAGGGGGATGAAGATGATGATGATGATGACGATGATGATGATGATGGTGTGGAAGGTCTGGATGAGCCCATTGAACCGACATCTCTCAGACAGGCCTTCTGGTGTTTCCCCTCCTAGGCTTTCTGAGTCCTCTTCCCACTTCATGTTTTATAGGAAAGTGGCAGAAACCCTCCAGCTCCCTGTGGAAGAAGCTGTAGAGGAACAAGAGGAACCTGATTATGTGGAGATGATGGACATCCCAGAGTCCAAGAGATTGTCTATTCCCCTTAATAAGTCTTTTGGGAAACAGACACAAAAGAGTTTAAAAACTCCAAATTCTTTACCTCCTGTTGACAGAAGGATGGACAAAAGGTACACCTTATCAGGTTCAGGTACAGAGTATTTGTATCAACAATGCAGCCATGTTGGGGTTGTGCAGGCTGCAGCCTGTGATAAGGCTAATATACCTTTGGTTTCACACACCCCAGATAAACACTCTAGGAAGCTGGATGCCATGGCAAAGAAACAGTACATGGCATCCTCTTTGGGACTCAGGCCCGCTAATTATATGGCCTATGCAGCCAGGTACCAGCAGTCCAGGTGGGACACTGTACTGGCACTGGCTAATCAGGCCTCCCCCCAGCTAGCCTTGGAGCTGGAGGGTGTGGCTGCTGATGAGATTGAGGCATCTAAGGTACAGTTCCATGCTGCTGCTGTGGACTCCAATGATGTGTCATCTAGAGTCATGGCTATATCTGTGGCTCTTCAGAGAATGGCTTGGCTCAGATGTACTAGCCTTTCACAGGACACCCAGGCTAAGGCGATTGAGTTCCCTTTGGTGGGTAATTCTCTGTTTGGGGAGCAGGCAGAAAATTACATGAAAAAGATGGATGAGTACAGGATAACCTATAGGAGTGCACAGGCCAAGGAAAGGCTGGCAACTCCTCAAAGGCAACAAGCTAGGGGCAAGGGCAGGCCTCTTCATAGGCCTTTCTACCAAGCACAGGTCTCTTCTCCCTTTATTCAGAGGGGGTTCTTCAGAGGGAGAGGCAGAAGGGGGATGAGCAGGGCTGCATCCACCCCTCAACCTAAGGCTCCTGCCAGGCAGACACCCTGATGTGTCAGCCTGGGTCGACTCCCCCATTCCTGTAGAAGGCAGGCTGGCTTACTTCTTCCAGGACTGGATGTCTGTTACCTCAGACAAGTGGGTCCTGGAGGTGGTAAGCCAGGGGCTGGTTCTCAGCTTCAAGAAATTTCCAAAGCTGAGGGCCAGATCTTTTCCACCTGCAAGCATCTCTGAAACCATTGCCCTAGAGGCAGAGGTTTCATCTCTACTGGCTCTAAAGGCTGTAGAGACAGTTCCGACATTGCAAAGGGGTAAAGGTCTGTACTCCAGGTACTTCCTTACCCCAAAAAAGACAGGGGAGTGGCAACCCCTCCTAGACTTAAGATACCTGAACAAACATCTCTTAAAACCAAAATTCAAAATGGTGACTCTGGGAATAATCCTTCTCTCTCTAAGGCCAGGGGACTGGCTAGCCTCCCTGGACTTAAAAGATGCCTACTTTCACATTCCCATCAGGTGCTCCCACAGAAAGTACCTGAGGTTCAAATTGCCTTCAGGCCAAGCTATGCCCTTTGGTCTGACATCAGCTCCATGGGTATTCACAAAATGCCTAGCAGTAGTAGTGGCCTTTTCAAGAAGGAAAAATATTTCCATATTTCCATACCTGGACGACTGGCTCATTGTGGGTCAGGCCCCAGACCAAGTCAAGTCAGACCTGCAAGTGACTCAGCAAGTGCTCACTTCCCTAGGATTCCTTCTCAATCTTCCCAAGTCAGTTCTTGAGCCTGTACAGCTCCTCACCTTCATAGGGGCATAGTTGGATACAGCCAAAGCAAGAGCTTTTCTTCCCCTGGAAAGGGCAAGGGTTATTGTAGAGCTGGCTTCTTCATTCCACCTTCTGGTCTCCCAGCCAGCAAGGCACTTTCTTCAGCTTCTGGGCCACATGGCAGCTTCTACAGCAGTTGTCCAAGGAGCCAGATTTCAGATGAGGGACATTCAGTTTCACCTGAGGGCCTTTTGGTCTCAGAAGAAGGATTCTCTAACCAACTAGTTCCAGTGACTCAGGCTCTGATCCAGGCTGTCCAGTGGTGGCAGGATCAGGGAAACCTCAGGCAAGGAGTCCCATTCATCACTCAGTCTCACTCTGTGGTCCTAACCATGGATGCTTCTCTATTGGGGTGGGGAGCCCATCTGGGGGCTCTCACAGCCTAGGGACTGTGGTCCCCTCAGGAATCTCTTCTTCATATCAGTCTCTTGGAACTCAGAGCAGTCTTTCTGGAACTGCAAGCTTTCTCTCAGTCAGTGCAGAACAAGGTGGTCCAGGTCAGACCAGACAACACCAACACCATGTGGTACATCAACAAGCAGGGAAGCAATTGGTCCACAGCCTTGTGCACAGAAGCCATGAAATTGTGGTCCCTAGCTTATTCTCTGCAGACCTCTCTGATAGCAGTTCACCTTCCAGGGAAGGACAATGTGCTAGCAGATGCATTGAGCAGGATCTCCCAGGGCCATCACGATTGGTCTCTGGACCCTCTGGTGTTGAAAGTGATTTTTTTCAAGGTGGGACACTCCAGAGAAAGATCTCTTTGCAGCCCCAGACAACTGCCAACTTCCTCTGTTTTGTTACAGACCCCCAGTCTTGGGCTCAGTCCCTCTGAAAGCTCTGATTTTGAACTGGGAATGGAAATTTCTATATGTCTTCCCTCCCTTTCCTCTACTGTTTAAGGTTCTGGTCAAGAGAAGGTCACAACCCTGCAAAGTGATTCTGATTGCACCAGACTGGGTCAGGCAGCCTTGGTACTCCCTGTTGCTCTCCCTAGCAACCCATGTCCCCCTGTCTCTTCCCAGGAATTACAACCTGTTAGCCTCCTCTCAGGAGAGGATTTGGTACCCAGTCTTTGGTCTTTCAATCTCAAGGCATGGCTCTTGAAGATTTAGAGTATGCAGATTTGCATCTGTCCCAAGGGGTTCTGGATATTCTCAAAGCCTTTCGAAAGCCTTCCACCTGAAAAGCGTATAACTCCAAATGGAAAAGATTCAGCATTTGGTGTTCCAACAAGCATATATCCCCAGACACAGCTGAATTGTCTACAGTTCTGGATTATATGGTTCATCTTAATGGCCTAGGCCTCAGACCAGCTACTCTCAAAGTACATTTGTCAGCTATTTCTGCTTTTCTGTCAGTGGGAAAGCCTTCCTCACTGTCATCTCACCCAGTATTCTGTACATTTTTCAAGGGATTGCTCCATATTAATCCCCTCTTTAGGGATCCTACCCCTGCTTTGGATCTTAATGTTTGCATTGCTCAGCTTATGTAACCCCCTTTTGAGCCTTTGTCTTCAGCAGAGGGTAAGTACTTGACTTGGAAAACTGTGTTCCTGGTAGCTATTACCTCTGCCAGGTGTATCAGTGAATTGCATGCTCTGTCAGTGGAGCCTGATTTTATCTCATTTCATAGAGATAAGGTGGTCCTTAGAACTAATAGGAGGTTTTTACCTAAAGTGGTTTCAGATTTTCATCTGAACCAATCTGTGCCTCTTCCTGTGTTCTTCACTGAACATTCTTCTTCAGGAGAAAGAAGTTTACACAGTTTGGATGTTTAAAGAGCTCTTAGTTTTTACATTGAGCTTACTAAGGCTCACAGGTTTGACTCCCTCCAGTTGTTTCTCACTTATGGGAAAGTGGGGAAGGGCAAACCTGCCACTAAGAGAACTGTTGCCAGGTGGATTGTCTCTTGTATTCAATTCTGCTATGAGAAGCTATGCAAAATACCTCTCTCAGACCTGAGGGCTCATTCAACTAGAGGTACAGCTGCTTCCTTGGCTGCTGCCAGGGATATTCCTTTGCTAGAGATATGTAAAGCAACCACCTAGAAAACAGTCCATACATTTGCCAAGCATTACTCCCTGGACTTCTAGGCTAGAAGTGATGCTCGGTTTGGTACAGCAGTACTGCAGAGCCTATTCCCAAGGTAGGTTTGATTCCCTCCTCCATGGAGGTACTGCTTGGTAGTCTGCAGTAGTCAGAATACAGCAAGACTTCATGTTGTTTGAAGAAAAAATTACTCACCTTAGTAATTATGTTTCTTCCAAAGGAGTCTTGCTGCATTCTGACCTCCCTCCCTGCCTCCCCTCTTAGAACCTGCTTTTGGGAAGTGGGCTGGCAGGTGCAGTGTTGCACCCAAGGAGTGCATTTGGGCACTCCCTCCTTATAGAAAGGGGGAGTTGGTTATATTATTAATTTAACAGTCTTAAGTTGTTCACTACCTGGTTTTTGATTTTGGATTTCTTGACTTGAGTCTTTTGGGGATCTAAAATTTTTGGTTGCCATTTGGCTAGTAAAAACTTTACAATTTCCACATAATAGTTAGTATTAGCTCATAAGAATCTGACAGTTGTGCTTCAGAGTACAGCAGACAGAGGTTTGAACCGAGTTTGAGTGCAACATTCTATGCTTTGTATAGAAAGTAACCCTCTTCTCTCTGGGGCAGTTTGAGTGTGGGGGCTAACTGCAATAGTCAGAATACAGCAAGAGTTCATTAGAAGAAACATAATTACTAAGGTGGGTATTTTTTTCATCCATGCCCACATTACTCTCACAACATGGGAAAGGTATTTTGAGACATTATTTTTCTCAAAAAAAGGAAGGCTGGAGATAACAAATTATAACAAAGTTTCCAATGAAACTGTAACTGACCCCTTGGCCATGAAAAGTGATGAGATCTACCAAGCGATATTATCATTAAAATTAAATAAAGCTCCAGGACCCGACAGTATAATCAGGGAAATATACAAAACATTTATACAGTGGTGGGCTCCACTACTGGAAAAAATATTACAATGCAATATTATAAGGGCAACATATTTCATCAAGCTGGCTTGGTAGTATCAGGTATCCAGTTCTGAAAAAGGGAGATCCATTAAATCCAAAGATGTACAGACCAATTAGTTTAATAGATATTTCACAGAAACCTTTCTGTAAAATCCTACTGAAAAAATTACAGAACTGGATAAGTGAAAACTCAATACTCAGTGAATATCAAAGTGGATTTTGGGCAAGAAGATCCACGGTGCAACACTGCTATGTCCTAAGACATTTAGTCTGGAAATATGTGACAGTGAGGCATGACAAATTTTATTTTTATTTTTTATTTATTTATTAAATTCTCGGATTACAAATACCTTTGAGCAGAAACTGCTTGTTTACAAAGGTTCCACATCAAAGGATGAGAGTCAACATACATACAGAGGTAGTAAAAGAATGTACAATAAACAACCAAAACAACTAAAAGAAAAAATAAAGATACTCAGTTATAACATACTTTGAGGTAATATTCATATAACGAGCAGCTTGAGTAGGCAGCTGGCTGCGGTAACAATAAGAGACAGAGGGCACCATAGGCAGTTAGTATTGCAGGTGTGCGACTGGCAGAGGAAGTTGGCAGGCTAATGGGCCACTGTCCGAAGGTGGTGGAAAATGTCTTCTACCAGTGGAGATGTGAAGCAGGAAAGGAGTCACAAGGAAGACCCGGTGCCAGAGGGAATGAGACTGGGAAAGGGTGGGCTGTGAGACATGAGTGAGCTGGGAGGTGTTTAGAGAGATCTCTGTTCAGAGAAGCAGTCACATTGAGTGGTAGAGGTGAGGTAAAGTTTGAGATTCCTTTTGAAGGGTCCAAGTGTAGTAGAGGAAAGTGCTTCTTTATTGAGGGAATTGAACCATTGAGTGGCTCTATAGATAAAGGACCGCTGACCCATGGAGGTATGACATCTGGGAACCTGAAAGGTTAGAGATTGGGCACCACATGTTTGTTGAGTGCCATTGTAGGTAGTAAGGAGTGAGCTAACACCAGGTGGCATGAGACCGAGGAGAATCTTTTTGGTAAGTAAGCAGGTCTGGTATTGTATTCTGCTGAGTAGGGGTAGCTAGCTGGCCTGTGCATAGAGGTCACAGGTGTGAGTTTGTCAGGCCGCACCCATTAGTAGTCTACAGGCTTTGTTGAGAGAAACTGAGATCCTGCAGAGGGCACTTGTTGAGGCAGAGCCATAGATGGCAAGGCCGTGGTCAATGATAGAGGTGGCAGAGCTATAGATGGCTAGTTTAAGAGCATCCACAGGCATACAGTGCTTGTGTTTGTGTAGTAGTCCAATCCGTATATTGGTGGTCTTGGCAACAGTGTCAATATGCCGAGTGTAGGAGAGGGTACTATCCAGGGTAATACCAAGGTACTTGAACTCCTTGACATGTACAAGTGGGTAAATTATACTGTTGTTTCATGGATCTAACAGCAGCTTTTGATTAAATCAGTAGGAATCTGCTCTGGAAGAAATTAAAATATATGAATATGGATAGTTCTTTATTAGACATATTAATTAGACTGCACACAGGCACCTGGATGCAGGTACAATATAACCAATGGGAATCCTTGACATTCCCTATCAGTACAAATGTAGGCATTAGGCAAGGATGTATTCTTGCCCCAACCCTATTTAATTTGTACATAAACTCCATGTTGCAAGATCTGGAAAGTACTGAATATCATTCACCTAAAATAGGTAAAGACAGAGTATCACTTCCAGCTTACACAGATGATATTGTCCTTTTTTCAATCTCTCTGTTGGGTTTACAAAGAAAAATGGATAGGTTTTCCTTGCTATGCAACAGGGATGGTTTACAAATTAATGAAAATAAGACCAAGGTTGTGGTCATTGGAAATAAATCAAGGAATCTACCCAAGGCTTTTATAGGAAAAAATAGAATAGAAACAGTTAAAATGTACAACTATCTTGGGGTACGCTTTTCCAAAACTACAACCTGGAAGGAACATATTGATTATATTAAATCCAAAACTAAAATTGCAGCAAATGCCTTCAGGCAATTTAATTCAAAGTTGGGAAAAGCTTCCATGCAAAGAATACTGAAGGTAATAAAGGCAATAATTAACACAAGTATAGTCTATGCCGCAGAAATTTGGGGAAGCCAAAAGTTTGATGATATTGAATGATTAATTAGTAGACTTTATCATCATATATTAATGCTCCCTCAATCTGTAACAAAAGAAATCTTACGTTCTGAGCTGGGACAGCCTTCTCTGGAAACTGTAATTCTAGAAAAACAAATAATATTTTTGCTAAAGTTAATACTGTTGCCTGAACAAAGAATTCCAAGATGGTGTCTAGAAGAAGAGATACATTATGCCTCTATGAATCTTATAGCACCTACCATTCAACTTGTCAGGAATAAACGTTATCCTAGTGGGCTAGGTCATACTTTAACATATATCTACTATAAGCCATTTGAAGAAATCACATCTTTGGTTAAATCTAGAATTAGAGATATAGTTAAAGCTCAGAACACTGAAAGGATAGCCACTCTGAAGAATTTCAGATGGTATAAAATAATTAAGCTAAAAGATGGATTGGATTCATATCTTGTAAGATTAAACAACCCTCAATCTAGACATTTAATAACAAGATTTAAAATGGAACTATAAAAGGCAAATTACTGTATATTTACTTTAGACAGGGAAGAGAAGTAGTTTCTCCTTTTTGTTCCTGTGGGATTCAATCCGAGGGTTACTTGAAACATGTATTACTGTTGTGCCCTCTTTATAACTTTGCCAGGAGGAAGTGGTTAGGGGACATTCTGGCTGGCACTGACCGACCCCCCAACCAGTTGGTATTGTTTCTCTTCAATAACACAAATGAGGATGTAATGGAGAGATTGGTAAAATTTCTATCTGCTTTACATTTATAATGACCAGGTATGAAATGCAGGTGTATACCTACATGACAATTACACAATATCTAAGGACATATCCATCTAGAACTCCAAAATTATATTAGAGATGATGGCTAAAATTGTTCTGTATTTATGAAATTGTGTAAACGTGGAACCTATATAATTGTGACATTTTATTGTCTTTCATGGAATTGTATTTACATGATGTCATTATTATGACTTTAGATTTTGTAAAAGCTTAGGCTGAACAATAAACTAAATAAACTGTTTCACATAATGAATTGGGTAGAGTTAGCAAGATGAGAGGTAAATAATGAATAATGATATTTTTTTGAGACTGAATAATGTGGTTATTTAGAATCACCTTACCAAATGTGCAATTGATGGGAAGGTTTCATATGGGTAATAATTGTATCTGGAACAATAATGTTCTCTTGGCCATTAAAGGACATATGATAGGCAACAATGTAGCTCTTTTGAGACTACAGTAGAAATGGGGTGTCTTAAAACGTTTCTCTTAGAATATAGTAAGTGTAACCCTTAAATATGCAAATAACAACAGGAGACAATTTATTATGAATTCTGAATTCGATTTACTGAAAAAATCATGGTTTGCACACAAAACTAAATATTTGTATATGCTAGTTTTACAGTGTACATACTTGAATACACCATGAATGATCTGGTGTATTTGAAACAGAGAGAATATCTCAGGGGGCTTGATGATCTTCACAGCAAACTCATTGAACTCTAGTTTAGTAAACGTAATAGTAGAAATCAATTTTGTTTTGGAAACCTGCCTGCAATTAAGCAAACAAAATGAAATGAATTATACATTGTTATATTCCTTCAAGGAAAATATATGGAAGGATTTAGATACTAATAGTATCATATTGTCATAGATTACATATAATTACTGTATAAAGAAAGTGAATTAATTGTGTTTGGTAATCTAAATGCTCAAATTAGTATTCTGGGCAAGGGAGAGCTTTCATTTGATGAACAACGTATTGCATTTGATATACCAATTAGACCATAAATAGATTCCAAATTCAAGAATGCTTAAACATTTAACCTAATTAAGCACAAAAGCATGAGCAGGGGAGAGTTGGGGTTGGATAACAGCACACATCTGGTGGGCTGAAGCACCAATGCAATATAATAATATGCAGTAAATGACATTTCACAAAATACTGTATAACAAAAGGGTTTAATTGCCATTGAATTGTGGATATTATCCCCTGCAGTAGTGTTAGTGGTGTAATGTGGCCAAAATCCCAGTAGGTGGCATCAATGAGCTGTTTTTTTTTAATTTATGGGCACATAAGGGCAAAAATGAGGTCAATCAGCAGTGTCAATTAAAGGAGTAGGCACCAGCTATTGGGAATCCTGGCATTTAAACAACTGCGGCTAGTTTGGCAGGTTTCTTTTAAGGAACCGTGGTCAGTGCATGGCATTATGCTCAATCACTGGCAGTTAAAAAGTCTCATACAGGCATTAAAACTATAGCTGAAAATTATGAGAGTTTGAGGTGCCAGCCATATTCATGACTCCCTAGTTTGCTTTACGTTTAGCTACAGTTGGGACCGAGTGCAGTAGAACAGTAGGCAGTGAGAGCAATTAATGTTGTCAGCTGCATCAGGCTGTGGAAGCCAGTATTATGAGTCATGATCAAAATGGAACATCAAAGGTCTGCAAGTAGGAAACCAAAGCCTGATGTATCAGAAGAGTGGAGCTGTAATGATCCTTTATAGGAAGGAGACTATAAATGCATCCATGTGTAATGTGGTATTTTTGCCCTGTACAAGAAGAGGATGTCTATCTTAAGTACTGTGTCTAACTTATGTGAAGCTTTCAGCCAGACAGTTGTGCTGGGATAACAGCACAGTTAAATGACCATCTCTGCTGGTCAGGATAAATAGGTTACTCCCTTGTAACAGTAGTTCTAGGAGTGGTAAATGGTATTTATCCACATGTCTGATAGTGTATTTTCCCCTTTAAGACTCTCCTGAACATCTTCAAGCTGGCTCCTCCCACCCACCCAGATGTTAACTCCTTTGTCACTTCCCCATGATATCAGATCTCACCTGCTGGAAGCAAAATCAGTGTGTCACTTGCCAGGGGAGGTCAGGTGGGTCTGTGAATGAACACCTTATACCATTCCTAGAACTACTGTTACAGGTGAGTAACCCATTTTTCTAGGGATGTGGATATGGTGTTCGAGCTGCACATCTGGTAGACTCTTGGCAGTTTACCAGGAGGAGAAGGCAAGGTGCACAACCCCTATTTTGGAAATAGAGATTGGAGAACTGAGGCCCCAAAATCAGCATCCCGACATGACTCGAGGTTGATGTGGTAATGGGAAATGAAGGTGAATGTTAACCTCCAGGTAGCAGCCCTTCAGATTTCCTCGATAGGGACATCACTGGAAGCAGCCAACGAGGCAATGGTATGACAGGTGGAATGAGCCTTTAGCCCCCTATCTGCAAATCTACAGCAGAGGTCAATGCAGGATACAATCCACCTGCCAATTGTCTGCTTAGCTGCCAGTCTGCCAGGTGCAGCTTTAGTGTACAGGTATGTGATAAATAGTTGGTGAACCTCTCCCTGAACTCCAGCCATGTGCTCCTTATATCAGGCAAGTGCTCACTGTAGGTCCAATGTATGTGCTCAGACTCTGAGGTGTGATTGGTGAAGTAGACTGGGAGATTTATCACCAGGTTTAGGTGAAAATCAGACACAAACTTCGGGGAGAACTTTGGGTTGGGGTGAAAGACAACCTTGTCTCTGTCAAAGACCAGGTAAGAAGACTCCACTGAGAGTGCCTGGAGCTTGCTAATCTTTTGGACTGACGTGATAGTCACCAGGAAGGTGGTCTTCTAGACAGGTTTGAAATCTCACACCTGTGTATCGGTTCAAATGGCTTGCCCATGAGCTTTTCCAGAAACAGCAAACAATTCCAAGGTGATGTGGTTCATGCACTGGAGAGGAAATGTGGTCAAGGCCTTTGAAAAGGCACCAGACCGCCTTCTATTGTGCCACTGACTGCTGACCGGCCCACACTTAGGCCCACACTGGTAGACAGAGATGGCTGCCAGGTGCATTTTAAGGGTCATCGACTGATGGCCCAACTGGGAGAGGGACCAGAGGTAGTCAAGGATGCTAGCCACTGGACAGGAAAAAGGGTCCAGCCCCTTGTCCTAGTACCAAATGGAGAACCTCTTCCATTTGGAGGCATAGCATTTCCTGGTCAAGTCCTTCCAGGAAGCCTCACCTATGTTTAGGACATCTTCAGAGAGACCCAAAGCCTGGAATTGTAGCCATTCAGGAACCAGGCTGTCAGGTGCAGGGATTGAAGGTCCAGGTGGAGGATGTTCCCCCTGATTGAAGAAGACCAGGTCAGGGCATAGAGGAAGACACCTTGGGAGCCTGCTGCTGAGGCTGAGGAGATTGGGTACCAGAACTGGTGCAGCCAGTCCAAAGCCACCAAGCTCTCCTGTGCCTTGGCCCTCCTCATCTTGAGCAACACCATATGGATCAAAGGAAATGGAGGGAAGGCACAAAGGAGATCTGGAGTCCTAGGCCTCAAGAAGGCATCCCCCCATACAGTGTTCCTTGCTGATGGGGATGGGCACAGAACAGACTCAGCTTTGCATTCTCCCTGGAGGCAAACAGGTCCTCCTGAGGGTGCCACACTGGGAGAACACACTGTGCACTACCTCTGTGTGGAGAGACTACTCATGAGATGCCTCCCCCTCACAGCTGAGAGCATCTGCCAGCTGGATGGAGACACCAGCCACATGTCTGGCTAGGAGATTGGCCTCCAGGCTGCATACGAGGGTCCACACATGGACAGCTTCCCTGCACAGAGAAAAGGAGTGCTTTCCACCCTGCTTGTTGATTTAGTACATGATTATGATGTCAGTCTGGACCTGAACCACCTGACCCTGAATGTGTGAAGCAAAATAAGTCAGCACTAGCTGAACTGCCCGATGCTCCAGCAGGTTGATGTGACACTGGGACTCTTTGGGGGTCCAGAGCCAGTGGACTCTGTGTTCCACCAGATGGGCACCCCAGCCCAAGAGAGAGGCATTGGTCATCAGGATGGCCATCAGCTCTGGGCAGACAAATGAGATACCTTCCTGCAGATGTTCTAGGATTAACCACCACTGGAGGGTATCCACATCAACTGGGTTACAGCTACTGGCTGGTCGAAGTGGTCCTTGTGCTGAGACCACTGGCAAGCCAGATACCATTTCAGAGAGTGCATTCTCCAGTGGGCCCAGTGAACCACACTGATTTAAACCATCATGTAGCCCAGGAGGTGTAGGATGTCCAGAGCAAGATGCAACTGCCCAACCCAAAATGATCAGGCAAAGAAGGTGAGAGCATCCGCCCTGTCCACTGGGAGATGAGAACTAGCTCTGCAAGAGTTGAGCCGTGTCCCAATTAAATGGATCACCTGCATGGGCATGAGTTCTGACTTGGCCTCATTAACCAGGATGCCAAGAGAGATGCAGATCTGGAGGGCCATGTCTGTGGACCGTCCCACCTCCTGCATAGAAGGACCTGCAATCAGCAAGTCATACATGTAGGGGTAAACATGGACTCCTCGGCACTTCAGGTAAGCTACCACCACTTGCAATGCACCACTTGGTGAAGACCCTGAGGGCCAAGGACAGGATGAATGGCATGACCTGTAACTCATAGAGAACCTCTTCTGCATGGAACTAAAGGAACCGTTGGTGGGATGGATGACTGGGATATGGAAGAACATGTCCTGAAGGTCCATAGAGTAGAACTTCATGTCTTGCTAGAGAGATGGTATAATCTGAGGCAGAATGACAATCCTGAAGGTGCACAGCCTGATGAAATTGTTCAGGTCATGCAGATCAAAGATGAAGCACCAGCCCCCCCTCAATTCGTTTTGGCACAAGGAAGTACCTGGAGACAAACCCTGGGTGTTCCAGAGGGTCCAAGACTGGAGCCATGACCTTCTTGAAGAGCATCCTGGCTATGTCATCCTGAAGAGTTGTCAGAATGTCAACAAACATGATGCCCTCCTGTGGGACGCAGGCTTGGCAAGGCAGGTAGGCTTTGAACTTTAAAGGGAGACCCTGACTGACCACCTTGACAACCCACCTGTCCATGGTAACAGCAGACCAGGTGGAAAGAAAGTGATGGAGCTGGCCCACCACAGGAGGGCCAAGGGGACTGAAGACAGGCATAGGGGAGGCACCCCACATTCCTGGGCAGGTCTGGAAGTGGAGGTGGAACCAGTGGAGAAGCCACCAGGACCTCTTCGTCTTGGCTTCCTGATGACCAAAGCCACTGATTTCGACCAGGGTTGTCAAGCCTTTGCTGACCAGCCAGAGACTGGGCAGGTTTGGCTGCTGGTGCAGAGGCAGGCCAAAAGGGCTTCTTCTTTTGTGGCTGTGAACCCTTTTGGTCCTTTCTAGCAGAAGTCACTGAGTCCAAGGTAGCACTGGACTTCTCTATTCTGGAGAGGTGTCCTTCCACACTGAGCCTGAACAAGTCGGTACCCAGGAAGGGAACATCTGCCAACTTATTTATTTTTTATTTGTTTATTTATTGAATTTCTCAGGTTAAACCTTTGAGAACAGGCTCATTACATAGGTTCCATATCAAGGTCAAACAGCAAGAGTCATAACAACAAATAATTGTTAAGCTGTGAGACAGGATGACAACAATGGATAAGCATTTAGCAAAAAATAGTTACAGGGCAATAAGACTTAAATACATAACACCATATATACTAATAATAGACAAAACACAAGGAAAAAGGGGAATGGGCATGTGTCAAAGGGAGAGGTAAGCACCGAGGAGGGGGCAGCAGAGAAAGGGCAAAGCTACAAGGAGGGAATATTGCATGAATCAACCCAGGTTGTGGGCCTCATCAAAAGAGATGTCAAGATAACCTAGGGTGCCAGATGTTGGGGTGGAGCAATGACCAATACTAAATAGCAGATACTGATTACCTAGAGGAACGAGATGTTGGTCTGGAGCAGGACCAGTATTGGGTACTAGGTGTTATAAGAGCTTACAATGTGATGAGGTGAGAGGAGGAATAAGGGGAAAGGGGAAAGAGATAGGAGGGGGAGGAAACATTGGACAGTTCAGGAAAGGGTTGGGAAGGAGTAGTGAGGAAGCGGTAGGTGGTGGTGTGGTAGGATTCCAGTCAGGTCAGGTCAACTTGTGCTGTGTGTCAGCCATAAAGGTGGAGATACGCAGACAAGCCCTGCAGTGTATGGCAACTGCCGCTGTCACAGACAGGGCACAAGAATCACCAACGTCCAAGACAGTCTAGAACTGCTGTTTTGCCACCTCTTGGCCTTGGTCCCTGACCTGTTTGACAGTAGGTCTGCAGGTCCATGGGGAGGTGGGAAATATTCCCATCAAAGGAACCCATAAGGGCATGAATCAAATAGGCCATTAGGAGGGCCAAGCTCACCTACCAAAGGCCAAGGGAGGAGGCAGCATACACCTTCTTGGCCATATGGTCCAATTTCTTGCACTCCTTATTGTGGGGTTTGTCAATGTTCCCCACATTGCCGGTGCTCCGAAACATGTAGCCAGCCACAAGACCTTAGGCTGACAGGTATCCCATGAATTGCAATAGGGAAACACTAGGGGCTGCATAATTGTGGGCCATCTTGGCCAACGGTGCAGGACAGGAGGCAGGGTGCTGCTACTGTACCAGGGCAGGACCAAGAAGAGCATCCTGAACTGGGAAAGCTTCCAGAGGAGTGTCACCATGTTCGAGGATCTCGGTCAGCAGGTACCATTCACACTTCTGAATGGGCTCCAACTGGAGACCCGTTGATTCTAAAATTGAGACAGACAAGGCCCATGAATAAGGTGGACCCCTGATCCATCAATACGTCCCCCACTGACTCCACATCCAGCCGTCTGGAGTACAAGGAGTATCCCTCTGATTCTGAAGAATTGTGGAAGAGCGGTGAACCACCTGAGCCCCCACTAACTCTGCAAGGGTGCTCCAGGGTGATGGTGACCAACAGCCAATGGGGTAGCCCTTGCCCAGACAAGAGTCCTTGGTCAGAATGCTGAATGGTGGCTTCTTAGTTGGCAGCTTCACCTGGATCAGTGGAGAGGTTGGGGGAGGCCACACTGGGGCCATTTGAATAATCTGCTCCTGCTAAGGTGGGGTCAGCTGTGGCTTTGGTTGTGGCGCAAAAAGAAGGGCCGGGGTGGCCAGAAGTGGCTTCACCCTGGTCAACCAAAGCTTCTGCCACAGTAGTTCCTTGTACTGCTGACACAACTTGTGCTGGTGCCTCTCCTCACCTGAAGAGAATGAGGAGGCTGAGGAACAGTGGCAGCACCACTTGTTCCAAGAGCATGAGCACTGAGATCAATGTGAGCTGCCTGGATCAGGGCTCCAAGTGAGGGACCTCAACCTCGACCATTGGGGGGACCTATGATGGGTCTCAGAGGGTCCAGTGAAAGCCGAATCCTCTCTAGGTCCGGATGCTCCAGTTCGAGAGGAGGCAGATCAGTCATCTGATCTGTCTATCCCTGGGAAAATGTCAGGACCAGAGTCCTGGAGAGGGAAATATCGACCTCCTCGGCAGACAATGGGTCAACAGGTTCAAGAATAATCTCAGGAGTGTTGACCTCAGTCTTGACCAACTGGCCCTACAGAAAGAATGGCGGATTATTGGCCAGAGCCGAAACATCAACTATGGTTGCAAGCTCCAGTGAAGCATGGGAATCGAAGGCCTGAAAGTGCTCCTGATCCCAAGACTGATGATGAGATCATTTCTTGGTCTCTTTTTCTCCTTTTTTAGATTTTTTTGATTTTAGGCACAATGGACCCTGCCCAAGTGTGAGAAGGGCCTGGCACAGTTCATTAAACTCCCCAGTAAAGACGCACCCAAGGAGAGTGGCAAAAAGACTGAAGCTGAGGGGACCTGCACTGTGGCCTGAGTTGCGGCCTTCTCAAATGCCACAAGTTGTTTGGCAGACCCCACAGCTGTGGAGACCACCTGATGGGTGTCCTTGAATTTTTAGGTGGGTGCTAATCAGCCAGATATCCAAGGAGAAGGCAGGCTAAGCAATCTTCCAAGGCAGAGTGATGAAAAGTGCTGCAAAGGCAGCAAACCTGAGTATTGTGCTTATGGCCCAGGCAGTATACACACGAGGTGTGCATTCCCATTTGGGGCATTTTCTGCCCACCATTGCATTTCTGGAACCCTGGAGTGGACTTTGCATCATCCATATTGGCAGCAAGAAGTAATAAGCCTGAAGACGAGTTTTTATTAAGAGTTTTGAAGAAATAAGCAAAGGACCGCTACAGCATGAGAGTGATAAGGAGTGAACCTTCTTCTTCCAGTGGAAAGGAAGATCTGGCAGCAAGGGGTGGTGCTGAGAGAGTTACCACCTGGGTGGATGGGAGGAGCCAGCTTGAAGATGTTCTGGCAAGGCTGAAATGGGAAACGACACTGCCAGATGTGTGGATCGAACACCATATCCACATCCCTAGAACTAACTTTCTTTTCACCTATTTCATAATTAAGCAGTAATTCATGATAGGGTGTGGGTTATGTTGGGATATACCCACACTTGCTGTGGTTTGCTAACTTCACACCAGAAGTACAGTAGGTAATTCAAAGTGTAATCACACTGTGGAGTAGGTTACTGCAGTTATACCATGGGCTGGATATTCAAACTGCGCCATTCTGTGGCACAAGCCCTTGCGCTGCTCAAAAAAGTTGCGAAGGGGTATGGCCGGGGTGATATTCAATGCAGTTGCGCTATTGAGCAACTCCTTTGAATATCGTCCCCCAGCCACAGCCACTGTGCATGGCGCAGTGGAATTGCGCCACCGCAAGTGGTCAGAGTGGAGCATTCAGATGCGGTGGCGCAAGTTCCATTGTGCCATGTGCAAATTTCCGATATTCAAAAGGTGACATGCAAATGGAGCCATAATTCATGCAAGGTGCACGGGGGGCCATTTGCATCTAATTAGGGCCCCATTTGCATGCCATTAGCATGCAGGTGTGCCGATCCCCCATGACTTGTGCCTGGCACCCTTCCAGGCAGCAGCCGTCGGGAACCGAAACCCCTTGCAGCCCGATTGCGGGCATGAAGTAATTCCCCCCCCGACTGGCCCGACACAGGCATAACATAAATGAGCACCTTCGACTGGGTCTGATCACGGGCAGAATGGAGTTCAAATCCTCCCAAAACTAATATCCCTGGTGGTCCAGTGGACTCCAAGCTCAATCACGGGCATAAGGTCAAACCCCCAGTCCACTTTCCCTTGTGATCTAGTGGCCCCTCACCCCGCCTACCCACGGAGCCTCACCACCCCGCCTCGCCAGTCAAGGGAGGGTAGCACTTACCTCGCCTGCCACCGCTGCTTGCCGACTGAGAAGTGATAGGGCTGCACGCCCATTGGTCAGAACCAGTGGGCATGCAGCCCTATTGAGTTGTCAGTTGGCGGGCGGCGGGTGGCAGGTGGTGGGTGCTGCCGCCCGCTGGCTGACATGGGGGAGCGGGGTGGTGGGGCCCGTGGGTGGGTGGGGTGGGGGCCACTAGATCACCAGGGAAATTGACTTGGGAGGGTTTGACCTTATGCCCACGATCGGGCCAGTTGGGGGGGTTGTTCATTTATGTTATGCCCACGATCGGGCCAGTCAGGTGGGGTTGTTCATTTAAGTTATGCCCAAGATCGGGCCAGTCGGGGAGGAGTGAGATCTGCCTGCGATCGGGCTAGTGGGGGAGGGAATGTGTTCTGCCCACAATCGGGCTATGGGGGGGATTACTATTATGCCCGCGATCGGGCTGCAGGGGGGGCAGAGGGAAGAAGTGGAGGGCCACCCACAGGTGGCAGCTGCTGTGTTGCACCCTGCAATGAGGCAGCTCACCTGTGGGTGGCCCTCGACTTAACCCTTTTTTTTGGGGCTCAAAGTTGTGTAGGTGCAGGTTGGGGGTTGCGCCTGCACAACTCTGCACAGCCCGGCTGACTATTGGGCTGTGCAGTTTATGCTTGGTTCCTCCCCCTCCGGTTGAGCATGCCTTCATTAGCATTGCGCTGTTGCTCAGCATGACTTGGGGGGCACAACTGCCTCCTGCTGAATATCGCAGAATGGCGCAATTTCGGACTTGCGTAGGCGCAACCCTATTGAATATCCAGCCCCATGTATTTATCCTTTTAAAAAATAAATCTTTTTTATTGTAGGTTTAATAACTTGTTTTTTTTTTAACATATACTGTAGTGGTAATACCCATCTACTGCTAATTACAAAGTCCCTTCCATTCCTACTGTGAGCCATCATTGATTTGGAGTTACAGTAGCACTAATACGAAACTGGGCAGCAACGGGATTGCAAGCTGATTCAAGTGAGTACAAGTAGAGCTAGGGATGAGGCAGGCAAGGCTGAAGTTAAAAAAATTTCAGCTCACTTTGATCTATTACTGTTCTCTTAGTGCTATGAACAAAGCAGACAGGAAGGGGGAAGAACTGTTAATTGCATGTGCTGTTGTTGGGGGTGGGAGAAAGCGAGAGAGCTGAAAGTAAGGCATGCAGCCCAGGAGAGAAAGAGGTAATTTAAAACTGCTGGTGCCAGGGAATGGCAGGGTGTCATCAGTGGCAAAGTTGTGATGTGAGAAAGAGAGACAGCCTTGACTAACAAGTAGGGGAGAGAGAAAGAGAGAGAGAGAGAGAGAGAGAGACTGTACTGGTGAGAGAGAGGCACACACAAATTGCATTAGCAGTAAGATACAGCAGTTTAATGCATGTAAGGTTGCAATAGGGTGACAGTGTAGGGTAAGTATTTTTTACTGCAATGTTTTATTTGCTTTTGAGTGAGTGGTGCATTTGTGGGAGGCAAAATGGTAGCATTTGTTTATATTTTGAATGTTTCAGTGTGAGTAATGGTTTTTTGTTTTTAGTTTTGTTTTTGTGATAAGGGTAACTTAACTGATCCATTATGCATAGATTATGCTGGAATATACTCACGCCTAATGAGGCCAGTTAACCAATCATAAACCATGATTTGGGGATCAAGTTGTATAAATAAGCAATAATGCATGACAGGGTGTGGGTTGAGCTGGGATAACCTCATGCCTGGGTGGTTGGGCATGAGGCCAAGTGCATCCAACATCCCAGAAGTGAGGTTATCCAAGCAAAACCCACACCCAGGAGTGCATTATTGCTATTATAAAATGTGTCATTGTTATACAAAAAAAATCATATTTTTTAGTAGATTTTTAGAGTGGCAATATATCTTTGTTTTTGAAGAGAAAATTAGACAAATACAATGATCAATAATCAATACAGTGAGGTTCTGCTCAGGCAAGCTCACTGCTGCTAAGGGCAGACAGCCAATCAGCTTCCAGGATTTTTTCTTGCCTTTGTATAATTAATATTATGACCTCCCATAACCTTATGGTATTAAATGCAAGAACTTTATATTAGACTGATGGGAGTTATATGTATATAACTAGAACATGAGGTAGTATGTTAGATTTTTGCACAGTGAAGTAGAGTATTTTGATCCTCTGGGTGATTTATTACGTGTGGTGTGACTAAATTGTGATTATTTCTCCTTCTTCTGTAAGATGTATGCCTCTGATGTATGTTTAATATCAGAAATGGAAAAGAAAAACAATATGCTGACAAACTAGAGAATAAAAAACAAACAAATTAAAGTTCATAGAAACATAGAATCTGACAGCAGATAAGGACTGCTAGGCCCATCCAGTCTGCCTATTTTCCCTACCTACTAAAAATGCCAGAGATCCTACTTTATCTCATTTTACCTTCTCTTTTCATTCACTGCGGTATTCTTATGTCTATCCCATGCAGTTTTGAATTCCCTCACTGACTTTGCTCCCACCACCTCTGTTGGGAGGCTCTTCCATGCCTCTACCATCCTTTCCATGAAGAAGTACTTTCTCATATTGCCTCTTAGTCTACCCACCTCCAGTGTCATGCTGTGTCCTCTTATTCTAGAGCATCTTCTTTTCTGAAAGTTGCTGCCCTCCTGTACCCTATTTATTCTGTTTAGGTACTTGAAGGTCTTTATTATGTCTCCCCTCTCCCTCCTCTCCTCCAGGGTATACATATTGAGCTCATCCAATCTCTCCTCATATGACCTTTGCTGCAGGCCCTGCACCATTTTTATTGCCCTTCTTTGAACTGCCTCTACCCTGTCTATGTCCTTTCAGAGATGCAGCCTCCAGAACTGGACATAGTACTCCAAATGAGCTCTCAACAATGATTTGTACAGTGGCATCATCACCTCTTTTATTCTGCTGGTTATACCTCTCCCTATGCACCCCAACATCCCACTGGCTCTCCCTCCTGCCTAGGCACATTGTTTGGCCACCTTTAGGTCATTAGATATGATCACCTCCAGATCTCTTTTCTGTTTGTTTTCTGTTTGGTGGCCATTAATAACTCCTCACCCATCATGTAATCCTCCCTGGATTCCTGCACCCCAGGTGTATGATTTTGCACTTCTTTGCATTGAATCTAAGCTGCCATACTCTGGACCATTCCTCTAGTTTAGCTAGGTCCTTCCTCATTTTTCCACCTCTCCTGGAGAGTCTACCCTATGGCAGATCTTGTTCCATGTCATAACTGTGACCACCGAAAGGCAATTGCCATTAGAGAGATGGCACATCACTGAAAATCAATTTCAGCGGTGTGCCCCCTCCCCCGGCACACAGCAAAATGGCACTGTGGACTTATAATTTTTAATGTTATGTGGAGGACTGTGCCCTCCAGCACTCCCTAATATATGATTCTCACTTCCGGGGGTGTGCATGTTGAAGGGGTGTAAAGCCTTAAAAAAAATTGGGGCCGGGCGCACAAAACGCATTCTGCACCAGGACCCAGCACCCTGTGAACCCCAGCCCTGAACCCACCCACCACGCCATGGGGGCAGCTCATTGCGGCACCACCCCTCAGAAACCCTACCTCCTCTCCCCCCATGTGTGTACATGTAGTGACATCCTATCGCTATATGCGTGAAGCCAGCCCCATCGGGTCACCATCCCTGGTAGACAGCCACCATGACATGCACCGTGATTGAATCACCATTTTTTTATGTGCCCAATAGCGATCGCCCATGTCGGGGTTACTGCAGATCTTAGTGTCATCTGCAAAGAGGCAAACCTTCCTCTACATGCCTCTGCAATGTCACAAAAGTAGATATTAAACAGTACTGGTCCAAGAACTGATCTCTGTGGCACCCCGCTGGTGACCCTCCCTTCCTCAGATTCAGCTCAGTTTACCACCACCCTCTGTGTTCTATCCCACAACCAGTTACCAACCAAGTTCACCACCTTGTGACCCAATCCTAGATTGCCCAGCTAGTTTATAAGCCTCCTATGTGGAATGGTGTTGAACGCCTTGCTGTAGTCAACGTACTGTAGGCCACATCCACCGCTCCCCCTGATCCACTTCTCTGGTCACTCAGTCAAAGAAATCTATCATATTTCTCTGACATGACTTTCCTGATGTAAATCCATGCTGCCTCAGATCTTGTGCTCAACTAGATTCAAGGTGCTCCACTATCCTTTCTTTTAGCAGAGTTTAACAGTTAAAGAGCAGCTGATGCCTTCTGGAGAACTTTAACAAAACATAGTATTTAGACACTGTCCAGCTTGTATTTCACATTAGTTCTGTATTTCCCCTGCCCATTATTTATTACTGAGGTCAGTTGCATGAAAACAGAATATTTGCTTCTGAAGAGTTTATTCCTGTTGCTTTCTCTCTACCTGAGGTCATAATGCACTGCTTATGATATCACAGTTAATCCAATGGCAACCGATTCTAATGTCACAACACAAGATTATGACTTGAAGTAGGGAGTAAGCTATAGAAGCAGATGAACTCAGAATAAATAAGGGAAAAATATCATGTACTCATGTAAATTTCCTCAGCAATAAATCATCAGGAGAAATCTATAGAATGTATGCAGAATGCAAGCTAAATTGTTTCTAGTTATTATATTTTTTAAAAGTTTTCTTTGAGGCTTCAGCAGCTTTTTAAAGTTTGAAAGATGCGTTTAATTCAATATCAGTTTGACAACTAAAATTACACATTTTAGAAGACAGAAACATAAAAAATTTAGTATTTTGATTCTCATCACTTTTGTATTAAATACACAGTAACATAAATAAAGAACAATCAGTAAGTTCACCCCAAAGTCCTACAAGCTCCCTTCAAGGCTGACTGATTTAAATGTTACTTTGATGAACATTTAAACTAGTCAATGGGGTGGTGAAAAAAGGATGTAATTGCCTCCTGCAGACTGAAAGCAGCAGGAAGGAGGACTCAAGGGAGGAAATCCAGCAGGGAGCAGGTTTATGAGAACTGTAGAGAAGTAGAGGATAAGGGATGGGAACAAAAGAGAGGGGGAAATGAAGCAGGGCACAAGGGGAGGAAGGGGTGTTGCAGGCAGAGGGTGGAACAAGGAAGGGAAGGACAGACTACACTTGAGTGAGGAGGGAAAGAAAGTGTTGAAACAGAGGATGGAGGAGTACATAGCGGAAGTTGGGAATTTAAACTAGGAGTGGTGGGTGGCAGTTGGGGAAGAGATATGCAGAGACCACAGGTTGGGAAACCATATGAGCTTACCCCCCATAACAGTGACAAAGGACAAATGGCAAGTACTGTTGGTGATGCTAGGAAAGGAGGGCAGGATGGGTGGGGAGGGTGGAAGGTGGTTACCCTTAATGCTAGGAGCCTTGGGAGGAAAACTGCAGAGTTACAGGTTCTCATGGCAGAGGGAGAGGTGGACATTGCAGTCATCACGGAAACATGGGCCACCCAATACAATGACTGGGACCTGTCTGTACCAAGGTACAGATTATTTCGTAGGGACAGAGTGATTGGGAAAGGAGGGGGTGGCACTATATGTGAAGGAAGGACTGAAGTGTGTAAGGGAGGAAGGGGAGGAGGGTAGTACGGAGTCACTCTGGATGCAAATCCAGGATTCCAAGAATAGGATTCTTAGAATGGGAGTGGTGTACAGGCCACCATCTCAGATGGAGGAGTTAGACAGGGAACTAGCGGGACAGATCAGGAGGACCTGCGAGAAGGGTAGTGTGGTGATTGTGGGGGACTTCAACATGCCAGGAGTGGACTGGAGCACCCCAACAACCAGGAACAGAAGGGAGCAGGTACTGCTGGATGCCTTCTAGGACAGCTTCCTGCTGCAAATGGTCAGTGAACCAACCAGGTTAGGAAATACCCTTGACCTTGTGCTGGCAAATGGGGACTTTGTGAGAGAACTTACAGTGGAGGAACCGCTGTCAGGGAGTGACCACCGCTCAGTATGGCTCACATTGGATATGGGCAAGGAAGAAGTGGAATCTGGCACAATAGTGCTGGACTTCAGGAGGGCCGACTTTGGGAGGATGGGGGAAGTGGTAAAAGGGTACCTGGCCAGAATTCAGTCTAGTATGGACACTAACCAGAGGTGGGAGCTCATAAAGCTGGGGATAGTGGAGGCAACCAAAACCTGCTGCAAAGCCCAGAGCAAGAAGGCTAGGGCTAAGAAACCGATCTGGTTGAGCAAGGAGGTCATGGAAAAGGTAAGGAGGAAAAGAGCTGCCTTTAGGAAGTACAAGAAAACAGGGAGGGGGGAGGACAGGGAGGAGTACTTGACAGAATCGAAGGAGGTGACAAGGGCAGTAAGGGGAGCCAAAGCATCTACGGAACTCAGGCTGGCACAAGGCATTAAGAAGGGAGAGAAGGACTTCTTTAAGTACAACAGGGAGAAAAGGAGCTGTAAGGACCACATAGTAAGGATTAGGAAGGAGGGGGGTTGGGTGGAAGCAGGGTGCGATAAGGCGGAAGCACTAAATGAGTACTTCTGCTCAGTATTTACTAAAGAGAAGAGGGGGTGACACCCAAGGTGGGAGAAATGGCAGAAGCAGGGGGAGGGGTGACAGATGGGGAAATCATGGAGAGCAGAGTTCGAGAGGGTTTGAAGGCACTGAGGGTGGACAAGGTGCCAGGCCCAGATGGCATCCACCCCAGGGTACTGAAGGAGCTGGCAGAGATCCTTGCAGGACCTTTGGCAGACCTATTTAATGCCTCACTACATTCGAGGTGTGTACCTCAGGACTGGAAAATCATGTGGTGCCCCTCCACAAGAGTGGCCCCAAGGATGAACCAGGAAACTACAGACCAGTGAGCCTCACATCCATCGTGGGTAAGCTAATGGAGACTATCCTGAAGGAGAGGCTGGTGGCCCTCATAGAGGCCAAAGGACTACAGGACAGCAGACAGCATGGCTTCATACATGGCAGATCCTGCCAAACCAACCTGGTCAAGTTCTATGACTGGGTAACTAGGCAACTGGACAGGGGCCATGCAGTGGATGTCCTGTATCTGGACTTCAGTAAGGCATTCGACTCAGTGCCACATGGAAGGCTGGGAAGGAAGTTAGTAGGCACAGGGCCGGGTGCAAAGCTGGTGAGATGGGTAGGAAACTGACTGCACAGAAGGCAACAGAGGGTGGTGGTGGGTGGGGAGCTCTCACACCCAAGGGCAGTGATGAGCGATGTTCCACAGGGCTCAGTGTTGGGACCAGTGCTGTTTGGGATATTCATTGCAGACATATCATGGGACATCAAGAGCAAGATCAGTTTGTTTGCTGATGATACCAAAGTAGACGCGGTGGTGGATGACCTAGGGGGATGGCAGGGGTTGCAGGATGATCTGGCAAAGCTTGAAACCTGGTCAGATACCTGGCAACTGGGGTTTAATGCCAAAAAGTGCAAGGTGCTGCATTTTGGGATGAAGAACCCAAGGTGGAGTTACCAGCTAGGGGGAGTGCAGCTAGCCCAGACAGAGGAGGAGAAGGATCTGGGTGTGCTCATTACAGGGTCAATGAACAACTCGGCACAATGTAGGAAGGCAGCTGCAAAGGCCAACAAAATGCTGGGTTGTATTGCAAGGGGTATATCCTCGAGGAGGGAGGAGGTGATTCTGCCACTGTATAGGTCACTAGTTAGACCACACCTGGAGTACTGCGTGCAGTACTGGCGTCCATATCTAAAGAGGGACATTAAGTTACTGGAGGGGATGCAGCGCAGAGCGGCAAAGATGATCAAGGGGCTGGGGGACTTATTATACGAGAGGAGGTTGAAGGAGTTGAACATGTACTCACTGGAGGAGAGGAGAGACAGGGGTGACATGATTGAAACCTTTAAATACATGAAAGGAATAAACAAGACGAGTACAGAGGGGCTGTTCAAAGTAAGGAAGGGGAGGGCCACCAGGGGCCATGATATGAGACTGGAGCGAGGAAGGTTCAGGAGGGAGATGAGGAGACACTTTTTTACAGAGAGGGCGGTGGCTGAGTGGAATGCATTACCTGCTGAAGTGGTGTGCAGTAGAACAGTGGACTGCTTCAAATGAGGATGGGACAGGACAAGGGGGAGGGTTAATGAAGGGAAGGGTGGGAGGGAGGGGCAGCTGCAGAATAAGGGGTGCTAGCTGCACATTCAAGCAGACTTGATAGACCTCTAGGCCTTTATCTGCTGGCAAATTTTGTATGTTCGCATGTTTGTATGTGTGAAAATACAAGGAGTCTTGGAAATAAAATTCCAGTACCAGAAGCCATCAGAACTAAAGCGGACCAGGATATTGTGGCCATTACTGAGTCATGGGGCACAGGTAGCCATGACTGGGGCATGGCCATACTAGGCTACATTCAATTCAGGAAGGGTAGTGAGGGTAGAAAGGGAGAAGGGGTTGTGCTTTATGGAACGGAGGGTATCAAGGTGATGGAAATTCAAGGGAACCAGAGCAGAAAAGAGGGTATGGAGGTACTGTGGGTCACCCTGGAGACAGGAGGAGAAGCCCCCATTTGCACTGGGATGATATATACATACCTGTAACAGGGGTGGAGTGGGATAAGGCACTGGGAGAAGCCATTAGCACAATGGGAGAAAAAGGGGAGGTGCTGCTGGTTGGGGACATCAATCTGCCAGATGTAGATTGGAACCTCCCAACCATGACCTTGGCTCGAAGCAATGAAATCCCAGAATCCCTGCAGAGGGCATTTCTCAGGCAACTAGACAAGGATCCCATTCATGATTGGCCAGTACTGGACCTGGTGCTCACAAACAGAGACTCTCCTGCAGATATCTAGGTGGGACGCCACCTGGGCACTGGAAATCACAGTACAGTGTGGTTTAACATAAGGATGGCAGCAGAGGCAAACCACAAATTGATGAGGGTCCTGGACTTCAGGAGGGCAATTTTTTTTTAAATGGGTGAATGCCTCAGAGGAGACCAAGCAGGAGGATTGCCTGGGAGTGCTTGAGGAACAGTGGAGCAAATTAAGGGATGGCATAGCCAAGGCATTAAACCTCTGTGTGAATGAAGTGAACAAGAGTAAAAAGAGACCACGATGGTTCTCGAGGGAAGTGAGTGCAAAGGTAAAGTCTAAAAGGGTAACATTCAGGAGTTTATAAAGAGATGCAGAGACAAGAGAATAAGGACATGGTCTGGGAAATGTAGAGAGAAACAGGAAAGATGGTGAGGCATGCAAAGGCCCAAACTGAGGAAAGGATAACCAAAGTGGTATTTAAGGGGAACAAGACCTTTTTCAGGTACAGTACATAAGTGATATAAGGAAGACAAGGGGAGAGATTGTGAGGTTAAGAAGAGCAGGAGTAGACTCTGCTGAGATCAGCAAAAGGCAGATATCCTGAACAGATACTTCTGTTCGGTCTTCAAGGGAGAGGGATGGACCACATAAAAACATCTGGAACACTGGGAGGAGGGAGATGTGAGCGTTATGACCCAGTTTTATTTATCCAAACCCAAACTTGGGAGGCAACTTAATTTACTTTATACTAGCTCAAAAGCAAATCTTAATCCCAGTGTAGTAGACCTAACATAAAACTCACGATGTTATAAGTTTCATAGGACAAGCAGATAACAAGAAACCTGTACTATTTCATTCAATAGGTTTTACTTTAAGAAACACAGCCTTGAAAAGAAAAAAGATGGTATAGAAGCATTTAGCAAGTAATCAAGCAACAGTCTTGTTAAAATGCATTAATACCAGTGCACTCTCAAACTTCCAACAGTCTTTTACTTCCCTCTGGGGGGGGTGTTGGAAAGGTAATATTATTTGAACCGTTCCCTTTTAGATAATACTTTTAGTACAACAGTCCCAATTTCAACTTTGCATATAACCAGTCCAGTTGATGACAGTTTATGCAGTTCTTAACATAGAAACATAGAGTTTGATGGCAGATAAGGACCGCTTGGCCCACCTAGCCTGCCCATTTCCCTACCTATTGGATAAGCTGCAGATCCTAGTTAACCAACAGCCTATTTCTTCCTACTCCCCACCAGAATTGCCTTATGTCTGTCCCATGCATTCTTGAATTCCCCTACTGTTTTTGACCCCACAACCTCCTCAGGAAGGCCGTTCCATGTATCCACCACCCTCTTTGTGAAAAAATGCTTCCTCTCATTTCCCATGAGCCGCCCCACCATCTTCAAATAGTGTCCCATTGTTCTTTTTTTTTGTTGTTGTTGACTTTCTTTCTTGCACCTCCACTGGGAGGAACTCTCTCTGGTGTCTTCCTTCCCCAGGTCTCTATCTCCTGCTGTGAGGCTTACTCCTGTAGCTCCACTCCCCGAATCCGGTGAAACCTCTGGATCTGAACATTCACAGGGAAGGGCCACCCTATCTGCCCAGGGTGCTTTATCTAATTGTAGAGTACCAGGTCTGGGAGCCACGGCAGGAGCAAGAAGAGAGACCAGCTTTGGGAGTGTGGTCCTGGGAGGAAGCGCCATCGCCTAGCCCCAAAGGGAGTGGATTTTCTCTTATTTTGCCCCCGTGGAGATTCAGATGTGCAATGGTGGCTGGGCACAATGTGCTGGCACCTGCCAAATGCCACCCCCTAGCTATGCTTAGCACCGCTATGTGTGCACGATACCAGCCACCGCCAGGTGCCGCTATGGTACGGTGCTTCCCCGGAACCCACCTCTGGGAAGGGAGACCTGTCCTGTGGATGCTCAATCCCTTCCCTCCCCTGCTGGCTCCCAGCTCCCTGGGCTCATTCCCAAACCTGGGTTGCCAATGTGGCACGAGGTGTGGCATCCAGCATCTCAACCCTCAGCGCCACCGGGCCGGCCTATGTCCCCTTGTTCTTGCAGTTCTCTTTTTCTGAAAGATGCTACCCTCTTGCACTTTGTTGATTTCCTTGAGGTACGTGAAAGTTTCTATCATGTCCCCCCTCTCCCTCCTGTCCTCAAGGGTATACATATTAAGCTCCAGTAGTCTCTCATCGTATGGTTTCTGTTGCAGACCCTGCACCATTTTAGTTGCCCTCTTCTGGACTGCCTCCATCCTGTCTATGTCATTGGAGAGATGGGGTCTCCAGAACTGCACACAGTATTCCAGATGAGATCTCTCCAACTGTCTGTACAACTTCCTGTTTTCTACTGGTGATGCCTCTCCCTATACATTCCAGTATCCCCCAGCCATTCTTATTGCTGTCTCACATTTCTTGCTCACCTGTAGGTCATCTGATATGGCTACCCCCATGTCCCTTTCCATTTTTGTTGTTGTTAGTATCTCACCCCCCATTGTGTACTCTTCCCCTGGGTTTTTGTTTCACAGGTGCATTGCATTGAATCTAAGTTGCGATACTTTTGACCATTCCTCTAACCTTGCCATGTCCCTTCTCATCCTTTCCACCTCCCTTGTGTATTAACCCTGTTGCAGATCTTTGTGTCGTCTGCAAAGAGGCATACATTTCCTTCCAGTCCCTCTGCAATGTCTCTTATAAAGACATTAAAAAGGACCGTACCCAGTACTGAATCCTGCGGTACCCCACTAGTAACCCCCTTTCTTTGGAGTGGACTCCATTTACTATTATCATCTGTGTCCTGTTGTCCAGACAAATGTTTTACCCAGGCTACCACCCTGGCACCCACTCCCAGGCTGGCTAATTTGTTTATTAATATTTTGTGTGGGACTGTGTCAAGTGCCTTGCTAAAGTCTAGGTAGGCCATGTCCACAGCCCCTCCCTGGTCTACTACTTTGGTCACCCAGTCAAAGAAATCTATTCAATTTTTCTGACATGACCTTCCTGCTGTGAATCCATGCTGCCTTGGGTCTTGTGCTCCACTGTACTCTAGGTACTCAACAATTCTTTCTTTCAGAAGTGATTCCATCATTTTTCCTACCACTGAGGTCAAGCTAGCAGGTCTGTAGTTTCCTGCCTCTGCTTTTCTCCCACTTCTGTGAAGAGGATTCACATCCACCCTCCTCCAGTCCTTAGGTACCACGCCATCCTCCCATGATTTGTTAAAAACAAGACACACACTTATATTAGTCACTTGATAAACCTGATGTCCTCAGGTGAATCTCAATCCCAAACTTTTTAATCTCTTGCCAAAGATGAAACAGCAGCCTGGGAATTGATTTAGCAAGGGCTTATAGTCATTGACAAGCAACTGTTTTAACCCAGTCCATCTGCAGGGAAGGTTGACACTTGCTGGCATTCTGTCCCTCGATGGTCCAATCCAGTGCAGATGTGTGAAGCTGGTGGGAGTCTTGTTCATGAACGACAATGTCACATTGTGAGTTTGAGACCTGGTATATGGCAGATGATTCTACATGTTGCTGTCTTTCTCCTAAGGTCCTGTAACTTTGAAGTTGCTGCACATAAATGTGTTGCTACAAAAAGACTTGTTGCTTATAGATAGCATGATGATAGTATCAGATGTAGACATTATCATCTTGATGGTGTTATTGTTGAGAAATATCACATCTCTTGATGGCATTAGATGTTGGGCAATACTATCTTGTTGGTACTGTTTTCAGACGTCATATTTCTTTCGATAAATGGTCATAATTTTATTTAGTATATTTTACATAGCAAACATTTTTCATCGCACTTCATCAGACATTAACATTGCGAAATTGAATTTAGCTTACATTTCAGCTAATTATTTTTTCACCTGAATCAGCATAACAGTTTGAACCATGTTCTAATTCATTACACGTTGGCTTTGTAACAAGAAATTCTAGGGGACACTAGTGCTTCATTTACCAGAATTAGTAATACCTACAATACACTTGTTTACACATATTCGGTGCCAGTTATATGGTCTATATTACGTAATATTAGATCTAGAAAACAGGAAGTATTGTTGCCCTTGTTTCATGCATATGTTAGACCACATTTAGAATATGCCTCACAGCTTTGGAATCCTTATAAAAAATCTGAATGCCTGTTACTGGAAAGAGTTCAAAGAAAATATAGAAAAAAAGTTTCTGGGCTATTCGCAGTTCCCTATGAGAACAGATTAGACATTTTAAACTTATGCCCTTATCTACACGTTGACTTTGTGGTGATCTTATGTTACTGTATGATATTATTCAAGACCCTTATTTATTGTGTGAACTGGGTCTAGAATTTAAAAACTGTGGTCATAACATCAGGGGCCATCCCTTACAATTGGTAAGAAAACCTTTTGTCAAGTCTAGCCGTAAATATTTTTTTAACTGTCAGAGTTGTTGGCCTTTGGAACAGGCTACCATTAAATGTTGTTTTCAGTGAAATTAAAAGTATTTTTGAAAATAGATTGGATAGTCTTATATGTAATGGGTATGACCTCTGCTATTATGTACTGGATTAGTATAAGAGCTTTATGGGCTTCTGCCTTCTTGCTCTTGCACCTAACCTTAGTATGAACCTTAGTATGAACCAGTTATCTAGTTTGTTCCTAAACAAGATTCAAAATGACATTGTATCCTTACACTAGACTTAGGAAAAACAAGCATATCTTTATCACTGAGAGATTTTCTGCATGTGTTTTCTGTGATTCAAGATGGCGGCCATGCTGGGCTAGCCGTTGAGTACAGCAGTCTAAGGAGTTATTATTTTAGTGTATTTAGTTATTTTTGTTAATCTTGTCATGTGCAATTTATTTTATTTGGTTTGTTTGTGTGCATTTTAGAAGACTTTTAGAACAATGGCAGCAACAGCGTTTGTGTTTTAGTAGCGGTATTCTTATTTACATTTTATTATTCAGGACGCCAACTTTTTATATTACATTTGATCGCTAATCATGTTATATCGTCTTCAAAGACTTTAAAGATTTTACCAGCTGGCTTGAACATTGTAGAGGGAGACTGTGTCCTCCTGCCACAGAGATCTGAATGGAAGCAAGTTACTGGAGTGGGTCTGGCTTGTGGATTTGAACTTCTGCGGCATTGGCAGCATCTACGGCGATGTACCTGTCTTTTGCAGATGCGGTTTGGGGTGATGGTCTGATGTGGCTGAACTGAGGGTCAGGGGGGTCGTTCTACATCGGGCAGTGAGAGGCGAAATGAGAAAGATGTGCTCTACTTGTGTGGTGGACTGAGCGAACCAGGCTGACTTGTCCTGAGGTGAGTCCCTAATACAGTTATTTCCCATTGGGGGGATTGGGTGGTGCCAAATGGAGGATCAGCTTCTCTCTTTTAGATCATCCTGGGGTCACCGAGGCTGGCCTGGCTAGGTCAGGCATTCCCTGGTGGCCTAAATGGTGGGATTTGCCTGATTTGGGTGCCTGCTGTGGGGTCTGATCTGGCTTAGGCTCATGAGACTTGACTGATTTTGCCTGATCCAATTTTCTCGGGGAATTTTATTTTGTCTTCAAGATCTATCTAAAAGAGCTGTTTGTAGATCTACCTGGATTACCGAGCAGAGGACTGGATGTGGGACCTCTCCTTGATGTCATAAGTATAATCACGAACTAAGCTGGTACTGTATAATCATATTACTGGCCAAGAAGGTTGTGAGAGGGCCTTTTCCTGTTTTTATTATTATTGTTTAAATCAGTAGAATTGTGGCTGTGAGAGGGCTACATTATTTGGATAGTTCTACTGGTGAGGGGAGCAGTTACAGCCTCCCCTTTTTCACTGCAAACATTCTATGGAGTTTTGGTGAGTTCTTTGGACTGTTGAGAAGGACTGAACACTGAGATCATACTTGGACAGTGTTCATCTACTGGACAGTAAATCATCAGCAAATATTGATTCTTTTAACTGATCTTAATGTGCTATTGCTGCCTTTGTTTTTGGGTTGTGTTATTTCTGTGGGGTTAGTTTTATTGTGGGGTTTATTTTCAGACATTTATAAGTGTGTGTGAGGTGGGTGTATATGTGTGTGTGTGGGAGTGTGATCTTATAATTATTTGTGTGTTGTCATAAATATTTGGTATTATATTATCTGGGGGTAGGGGGTTGTGATTAATTGGGGTCATTGTTGCTGGGATTTTGTATGTTGTTTGTTTTATTATAGTGGGTGTATTCAAGAGTGGTTGAGTGTGTGAATGACTGATTGATTAGTTGGTTGGTTTTGGTGACTACTGTTGTTGTTTACTATGTGTTGGGAAGGCAAAAAGATGGTCAGGCATTATTCCCCCACCAGGCTCAGGGACCTCCACCCTTTTGACTGTCCCCCTTTATCATTGGGAGCCTATATGAATTGCCAGGCTTTGGGGATAGTCAGGAGAAGGAAGAGGTGTGGGAGAACCGGGCCTGGTGAGGGAATGGAGAGGGGTGGTTGGATTGAGATAGTAGGGACAAGGAGATGCCCTGGGACAAAATGGAACCAGAATAGGGGTCCTCCCTGTCTGGTTCCCATACCCAAGGGCTCTGCCGAGTGCAGGCAGGTTGCATGTTCTCCCTCAATGGTTCATCCTACTCAGGCGGTGTTGTGCAATGCCAGGTCTACTAAAAACAAGACTGCTATAATGGAAGATCTTGTTGGGACATCTGACCTGGTGTGCATCACTGAGATCTGGCTGGATGAGAATGCTGGCCCTATATTGGCTTCAGCTGTTCTTGCCGGGTACTCCGGTGATACACCTCCTGAGGGCGGATTGTAGGTGCAGGGGTGTAGCCATTTGTTTTAAAAGAGAATTGGGCCTTGTGGATGTGCCAGTGGAGTCCACTAAATCCTTTGAATGTATCATGGGTGCAGGTGTGGGGTGTAGGATTCTTCTCATCTACCATCTACCTGGTGATGGGAAAGAATTCTTTCAGGAGATTGTGGACTTCATTGTCGATATGGAATTGGGGTCCCCCCGATGGTTAATTGTAGGGGACTTCAATGCCTCAGTCGACGATGAAATCTCACATTTTGATCTAGATCTCCTCCAGCTTATGACTACGTTGGGCCTCACACAGGTTATTTCCTCCACAACTCACATTGGTGGCCATACATTGAACCAAGTGTTCCTCCCGGGGGATGGAGATGTCTGAATTGGTGGTGGAACCAATCAGTTGGTCTGATGATTACATTATAAGGTTCAATTTCAGGACTCTCCCTATAGGGCCTGCCCCTATGGAGATGGTCCAGTACCGTCCTTTAAGGGGGGTGACCACAGAGGGCCTAATGGCAGTACTGAGCCTATCAAGCTTATCAAGTGAATGTAAGGATCTTGGGGATCTTGTGCTTGCCTATAATAGGGCAGTAATGGATTCCCTGGATTCCATTGCTCCTGTTCATGTTCAACCACTCACCCTTTGCCCAAGGTCCCCATGGTCTGATGGGGCCTTGAAGGAGATGAGGAGAGTGGGTCAAAGGCTAGAAAGGGCTTGTCAGAAGTCCAACCTGGAGGTTGACAGGCTTAGATTGAGAGATCATTATGTTGTCTATCAATCGACAATCACCCATAAGAAGGCAAAATTCCTATCTAGGGAGATTGCTGCTGCACAGAATCGACAAGCTCAGTTCTTCCAAACTGTAGACAGATTGTGCAATCCAATCAGTCTGCAGTCCAGTGGAGCATGTCACAAGAAAGATGTGATGAGTTTTCTTGATTCTTCACAGATAAGGTTGTCACCATCAGGTTTGGTATTTGTCCAGTCCTCTCTATAGGGTGCTGCAGAGGTCAGTGGGAGGTTGCAAACACCCAGCTTGTCTGGTCTTACTTTGGCTGACTGGACAACATGGATATTGTGAGGATTATTCAGACTCTGCAGCCAACCAGCTGTAGTTTGGATCTGGGCCCAATGTATCTTCTCATAGGATGCATTGAGGACATTGGCCTGGTCCTGGCTGAGAAAGTCTGGCAGTCATTGAAGAGGGGGATCTTTCCATATCCCCTAAAGGAGGTGGTTTTAAGACTACTACTTAAAAAACTCTCCCTTGATCCTGATAATCTTGCCAAATACAGACCGGTCTCTAACCCGCTCTTTGTGGGTAAGGTTATTGAGAAGGTGGTTGCGCAGCAGCTGGATGATCATTTGTCTATCCACAATGTCTATGACTCTCTCTCTTCTGGATTTAAGAAGAGGCATAGCACAGAGACAGCCCTTGTTAAGGTACTTAATGACCTCCTAATAGCAAGAGATTGGAGGACTCGCTCCATCTTGGTCCTCCTTGATCTCTCGGCAGATTTGACACTGTGGACCATGATGTGCTATTGGAGTGTCTGTGGATCATCTTCAGACTGTCATGTACCATTCTCAGATGATTTAGATCTTATCACAAAGGTAGGACACAGAGAGTGGTCTCAGGAATTTATGCCTCTGATCCTCTCCCCCTATTCTGTGGGGCACTGCAGGGCTCCATTTTGGTGTCCATGTTGTTCACTGTGTACATACTGCTATTAGGGGACATTATTAGGTGGTACAGGCTAAGTTTTCATTGCTATGCAGATGATACTCAGCTGTACATGTCCTTTTTACCCGAACAGGGAGATGCTGTTATGGTGTTTAACAACTGCCTATCTGAAATCCAAGACTGGATGAGTGCAAGTTGGCTGAGGTTGAACCCGGATAGGACTGAAGTGTTGGTGGTGGACCCTGATCGTTAGAAGGTAGATGTGCCAGGAGGACAATCCTTGGGTCTTTGGTTTGGGGGTGTTCAGTTTACCACCTCAGACCGGTTGTGGAACCTGGGTGTTACTTTTGATAATGTTTTGACCTTGAAGTCTCAGGTGTCAGCCATTGTCAAGAGCTCTTTTTACCACCTGAGGAATATTGCCCGGGTGAAACACCTGGTTCCTCCCAAGGATCTTCCTACTTTGGTCCATGCCTTCGTGACCACCCACCTTGACTACTGCAACACCCTTTACCTAGGACTACCAGTGTTTGATATCCATCACCTGCAGCTGGTGCAAAATGTGGCTGCCAGGCTTTTGACTGGTACGTCTAGGACCAGTCATATAATGCCAGTGCTCCTCGGACTGCACTGGCTGCCAGTGTGAGGGTGTATCATCTTCAAGGTCTGTTTGTTGACCTATAAAGCCCTACTGAATAAGGGACCCCGCTACCTGCAAGATCTCCTCTCTCCCTATTGCCCCTCCTAACCACTTCGATCCACCGCCGAGGGATTGCTAGAGATTCCCAGGGTTCATCTTCAAATATCCGGTGCTCATTCTTTTGCATTTATGGCCCCGATCCAGTGGAATTCTCTGCCTCTGTGGATAAGGGATTGCCTGACCATCTAAAGTTGTAAGACAGAACTCAAGAAACATCTTTTTAATCTTGCATTTTTAGAAGAGATTTAATATAGTAAAGTTGGTATTTGTTTATGGATTGATTATTATATTTTTATTTTTATGATTTGAGCATGTTAATGTTGATGGTTTTTAAATTATGTACAGTTGTCTTGATCTTTGGAAAGGCATCTTTTAAACAAATAAAGATTAATTGATTGATTGATATGTATCCTTGAACAGTAGAAATGATATGAAAAAGCTTGCACAAAAACTAAACTGGCAGTTTCATCCTACACAAATGACATGCTGGTGTTTAGCAGAAATAGTGAACCAGGCCCATAATTCATGTTCACACCTGACCTAAAAATATGAGATCCTATAGTGCCCACATATGCACTCTTCAGGAATCATTAAGATGCTAAAATATTCTTCACAGCTGCAGTCAACTACACTCAATGCAGACTTGATATTAACCAAATGTATTACTAAGAACAGTTACCAGACAATTTCAAAATTGCAACATGTCACATCAGTTGCACTTTAACTAGAGGCATGTGGAAAAACAATTCCACTGGAGGAATTTCCGTGAAAGTTGGACTTTCGCTTCCCTGAAAGTTCAGAAATCATTTTGGCAACTTTTGTGGACATTCCTCCTTAAAACGGCGGAATAAATGTACCAACAGTGGGTTAATGTATTAAACTGCGGGAAACAAATTCCACAGAACTGATTGCAGTCAGTGGTCAGTACTGTGGCTTTTTCCCTGAAGTTTAATATATTAATTCCTTCCCCCCACCAGTCACCCCCCCCACTGCCCCACCACCGATCTCTGTACTCATGTAAAAAAATGTGGTCCCCCACCTGCTGATCACTGCCCCTTTTATAAAAAAAAAACTAGTGTCGAGTGACCCCCTCCTACCTGCTGCTGGTTGCCAGCTAGTGTAGTGTGGTCTCCCCACCCACCAACTGCATGTCCAATGTAAAAAAAAATGTTTTTATAATTTTCTCTTTCTGGTGTCTAGTGGCCCCCCTCCCTATCCTCCATTCCCTTAGTAAAATGTTTGCCTCAATCCCTGGTGTCTAGTGGACTCCCCAACCCCCTACCTTGTCAGGTAGCCCTTCACTACCTTGCTCCCCCCATCCCAACCTTGAGCGGGTGACCAGCAAAGCCCTCCTCTCTCCACCATGGCTGGCCACCTACTGGGCTGTCAGTGAATGAGCACATGCTTGTACAAGCATGCATTCATTCATTGACAGCTCCTGCTTACTGGTAGGCATCAGTAAGTCTGTGGGGAGGCAGAAAAGAGTGGAGGGCTGTTCTTGTGGCAGATGGGAGTTCAGTATGGGGGGAAATGGCATGGTTGACCCTCCATGGATCCACTATGCCGTTTCCTCCCATCTCGACCCACCGCTGGCCACCAGAACAGCCCTCCACTCTTGTCTGCCACCCCACAGAGTGGCAGAATACTACCAGTGAATGTGAGTTGGAATGTCAATGAATGAGTGTGTGTTTGAACAAGTACATGCTCATTCACCGACAGCTTAGTGGACAGCCAGCTGTAGAGGAGAGAGTAGGGCTGTGCTGGTAGCCAGCTTGGTGCCGGGATGGGGTGACCGGTGAGTGGGGTGGGGGGACTACCTGCCAGGGTGGTGGTGTGGGGGGGTCAAGTAAACACCAGGGAATTAAGGAAATATTTTATTAAGGGGACATGGGGTAGGTAGGGGGGCACAAGACACCAGGGAGGGAAAATTATTTACATATTTTTCTATTTTTTTTTACATTGGGTCCACAATCAGCAGGTGGGGGTGGGACCACTAGACACCAGGGAATGGAATTTTTTTTATATGGGGCTGGTGATCAGTGGGGGCCAGGGGGGACCACTAGACACCAGGTATTTTTCTTTACATGGGGCAGATGATTAGTGGGAGGGAGGGAACTAGTAGACACCAGGGAATAGGATTTCTTTTTATATGGGGCCAGCGATTGGTGGGTGGGGGGCCACTAGACACCAGGGGCTGGCGGAATTTCCATGGAGTGATAGGGAGGGGGGCTGTATTATAAAATAATACTTTAAACTGTGGATGGAATAAATTCTGCAGTTTAATGTATTATCCACAGTTCAGTCAAAAAAGTTCATGGAACAGAACAAAAATCCACGGAGCGGGTTTAGAAGATTCTGATCTCACCAATGGTGGAAGTGTGGAAAATTTAGTGGAATTTCTGGCATTTTATGGATGTTCTGCGAAAGCAGAATTTGCAACTTTTGCACACCTCTAACTTTAACCATCTTCAAGCTTCTCTCTAGCATTCTCTGGCTGACCCATAAAGACAGGTGACATGCAAGTGTCAGGCTGGTTGTAATAGTGCAGTTGATACCTTACTAGGCCTATCACTAGCAATTTCATGTGGGACAAAGTACAAAGGAATCCTTTCAGTATTTATCATTGGATAGTGTAAAGCCCATTGGCAAATAACAAACTTAAAATGTTTTCTGCCTTACTCAAGAGCTTTGCTAACTTACACTGTAATTGGTGCCTTGGTTACAGCATTAAACCGTTAAACAGCCTGCCCTCGAACAAACAGTTGTTGCCTGCTTCCTTGTTTTTTAAGCATTTTGTACAATTTACAAGGTTACTTTAGTTACATGATTGGTTTTACAGCTCTGTATACCTCCCAATATGTTTGTTCATTTGTACTGCCCTTTTCTCTAAAAGCATGCTGCCATTAAACAATTGGTATTGAGTAATCTGTGCATACTGAATAATTCATTCTGAAACACTAGTTCCACCCTTGTTTCTGCTGATTCTACTGTTTCCAACTCTTTCCCCTCACTGACTCTTGTGCTCCATACCCCTTTGTCTTGCAGGACCCCCCCCCCCAGATCAAATTAATCCTAACCTGCTTCTTTTCTTTTGCAGCCTGCCCTCGAACCAACAGTTGCCCTTGGGTTGTGAGGGTGCTTTGCTACTTCTCTCCACTTACTCAGACAACTGCACAGCAAGCCCAGGTACCTGCCTTCTGCTGCACAACTTCTAAACTTGGTACAGTGCTGCACTTCATGTGCAACCACTTAGCTCTTCCCACCCCACTCCCCAGCCACCCCCCACCATAACGTAGTGTTTTACTTACAGGAAAATGTGGTGGAAAACCAGTCAGTTCACTGCCCCCACATTCCCAGACTCTTGGACTCCCTCCCGACCTGTCACCCTTGGTCTCTCTCATCCTAGGACCCAATCTTTATCTTGTTATCTTTCAGCTTCATGCACAGAAACACTTTAGAATGTGGCTCATAAGTGTTAGGCATTCTAATCTCACTCTATGCCCCTGAGACCATATGTATCAGAGCTCTGTAACCAAAGTTAGGACTACCACTAAACAGCTCACTGTACTTCACACCAGTTTCAGCCTTTGGTCTGTTTCCTCCACTGTTTGCCCTTACCACAGTTCCTTGAAAACCACCATTTCTGTTTCTCTCTTCCCTCAGCATAGCCCAGGATCCCGGCCCTAGACTGCTGCCCTGAGTAGGAGAGCCATGTGGGCTTCAAGTTAGAGCTTCCCTCCCCTCTTAGAGAACTGAATGGCACCAAGTGGACAGCATGTAGGAGGTGGCAGCCAGTACTAGCCCACCTAGTCCCCCCTCCTCTCACCCACCCAAGGTGTTACTAGAGTTATAGGTTCAATGGCCTACGCAGCCAGTAAGTGCTATGCTTGTGCAACTGTGTTACTTTGGTTTTGGCCATTCACACTCTCTATTCCAGAGGAATTACCACCCTGTAGGGGTACCAAAGGCAAGGAATCCTCTAGAGGGTTCCATCCCTAGAGGTGCTGTGAGTTGCTTCCCTTGGCTAAAGGTACTTTATGAAGAATCCCCAAAAAGAAAGTAATAGTATGAAACATGTGGGCAACCCAAAAGGAATTAGTAAGAAACATATAAACAATCAGAAGTTGTGAGCCATGGTAATAAATAAGCAGGAGGCAGCTTGATCATATAATGGGATAGCAGAGTAGCCATAGCATGAGTCTGATGGGTTGCAAAAGAGGAGAAGGGGACTTCCTAAGGAGAGAGGGAATGGCAAATAAGGGACACCATCCCCCTCCATCCAACAGTGGAACCTATCTAATGGAACTAAGAAATACTAACTAGGTATTATGACCTTTGGCATGGAGGAGAGGAAAAAAAAACCCTTTGAGGAGGAAATCTCTGGGGATCCAAGGTCTAGGTTGCCTTCCCTCCAGGCATGGGATAATTTCATTGGTGACTGCTCTGCTACTGCAATTTGGAAGCCCCGAAGAATAAGAATGGAAAATATTCCAATTTAGAGGGAAACTCTCACTCTGTCCTTCTAACAGGAACACCATGAAGGGTTGCGAGATGGTAGCTCTGCAACCACTGCTCCAAGGTGGGAGGAGGAGAGTAATGACCACCGAGGCACTCATCCAGCCTACCAACTGAGAAAACAAACTAGGTGAACCAGAGGTGGTCGTCGGGAGAATGCGGTGAAGGTGCCTTGCTAGGGAACCACTAAAGCCAATGGACAACCATTATAGTGTAAACACTGGAGCTAAAGGAAATTGTTGCAACCTCCCTTAATGGCTGAGTCATAAATTCTACAACTTGGGGTGCTGTCAGTATGGTTGATGACTAAAGGTCCACCCAGAGCGAGGACATTCCCAGCTATAGGCCAGGTGAGAGGGACCCCACCTCAAGCTTCACATACCCAAGCTGCGGACTCTAGGTGCACAGTGAGACCTTCGGCTGCAGGGGAAACCCACACCAGAATTCTGTGGCTGGCTTGCCCAGGGACTGCTGAGGAGCTAAACAAGCATTGAGTGCTGAGACCTTGCAGAGGGCAGATGGCAGGGAGCAGTGAGCAATGATGGAGTAATCAGGGGTTGATCTGGACAGAGTTCAGTAAAGTATGGTAGTTGTTCAGGGAAGCATAACAATAATCAGACCTGCACATAAGTTAGTAAGCAATAGGAATAGTCAGACTGACACATAGGTCTGCAAAACATAGTAGCAATGATGGGACATTAACATAAATGAGGGCAGCATGATAGTGAGACAAGCCAGCCAGGCACTGAAAAAGCCAAATCAAGGTGACAAATACTCTGGTGAAGGCAGGATGTAGAACAGAATAATTAGCCACATTCAGCCACAACTCACCAAACACTTCCCAGTCCCCACTGTTGGAAAAACAAGAAAGTGATGGAAGGGTCGAGAACCACATGCAGATATTAAAACTAGTTAACAGCATCAGCAGGAGCTTTAGCTGACCTCAGAGTAGAACAGCAGTGTACAAAACAGGGAACAGCATCAGCTATAAGTGGTTGTAGTCTTTAAGTATGGAAGGAGAAAAGCACAATGCTGTGAAAACAGCTATGACCACAGGGGAAGTAAATCGAGCAGGGAAAACACGATTGAACAGCACAGCAAAGTTCAGAGGTAGCTTGAATCAGGTGAAAATAATCAGGCTTGATAGCATGGGGAGCAAGTAGTCCTGAAACATGGGAAGCAGCATTGGGTTGTGTAAAAACACAAGTACTGGGTACAGTAGCAATAGGAGTAAATAAAGCAGTAGCAGGGGCTGCAAAAAAAAGGGCAAATGGCAGGAGAAAGCAATTGATGAGACAAATGGTAAGAGCTGAGAAACCACCCCCAAAAAGAAAATAAAACCAACCACAAGCATAGAATAAACAGGAAGGAAATAAAAGGAATCACACCGCTGGGGGCAAAAATACAAACCAGAAGCAGAAGAACAAAATTCAGAGTCCAGCAGAAAGAAACAGTAAGGGGGAGGCAGGGTAGGCCCCAGCCTGGCACAGAGCAAACAGACAGAGCCTCTGGCCAGCAAAGAAAAAGTTCTTCAGAAGGAGGCTGAGGTGAACTGCTTATATGGCTGAGGAAGTGGGAGTGACTGGCTGCTTGTCCATCGAACCATAGATGGAGACTTCTAATTAATAGAGCCCAGCAATAGCAAATCGGCCAATTTCTCCACCCCCTGGTTGATTTCCTTCATTTCTACCCTTCATCAGCCGTCCCCCATCTCCCCTCCTATAGTTGGTATCTACCTAAACTCCATCCTGTACCCCCCACTATAGAACCATACCCATCTGGGACTACCCGAAATCCTTAAAGATCCCCTGTAGCAGCTACACTATATTGCAGAAGATGTTTTACTTATGTCACTTTGCCCAATTGCAAGCCCTACTATTTGGCCCAGATGGCTGTGCTTACATTCTTGTATGGGACTTCTCTCCAAACAATACCTATTCCACCTCTATGGATCTGACTCACCAGTCCCTCCTTCTATCCATTGTATTAAAACATCCACTCCTTCCATTTACCTGCTTGGAAAAGATTTATAGTTTTCAACTAGGTGCCTTTATAGCTCACCTGAGCACTCCTGCAATATTGGTCATTGGACAACCTAAACATAGTTCCTGGTTTCTTAAATATATCCCCTGGGTCCCCCCCCACTGCGACTCCTCCTAGGTGGCAATATGCCCACTTGATGGGGTTTAGCGAGTACCCCACCTGGCCCTGGATTCTGGATGGAAATTTTAAGTCATCTTTTGAGGTCGTCTATGACATATGCTGAGCTACTTTGAGAATTTGGCTGCAACAGGAGTTAGCAAAAGCATCATTTTTTTCTTTGTACAGGTATGCAGTCGTTGCCTTAAACTGAAAAATGATTTGCTAACCTTTCCGGACTGAATTTGGTGTTTTAGACAAATAAGGAATAGCGCCGTGAGATGGGGAAGGACTCTGGAAAGCTCCTCAAGGAGGGAGTGAGTCTCAGGTGGTGGGAGAGCCCCTCACTGCACAGAAGCTTGTACAGTAATACCCACCGGGGTTTATTGGCCTCCCTGGTGGGTCTCTTGTTATAGTCTCCCTGTTACAACCTCCTGGTTTAGGAGCTCACTGGAAATTTCAGAAACGACTTGGTGAATTTTTTGAGGTGCCCGGTTATTTTACATGAATTGTAAAGTGTAAAAAGCATTGTGAGTGTATTTCTCCTACTCTGCCACTCTATGACATTATCTGTTGTTACTAAGACTTGTTTTAATATTTTAATGTGTCTGTTATGATCTCTGTGCATTGGAATTTAATTTTGTAACTTTATTTTGTTAATTTTAAACAAATTAAACCCGGAAGATAAGGCTAGTCTTTTCTGGCACTGATCAGCTCTGTCTCACATGTGACCTTTTTCCATAAAGCACATGACAGTACCATCTTGAGTTCATTCAGGCTCAGATACTGCTGCTTAGAAGAGGTGCTCACAGAAGGTGTGATTTGGAGTGTGAAAACAAGCGAGAGCACTTAGTTTTAAGCCGAATACAGGCTCTTTTTTCATTTTGCTAGTACTAGCTTTAGTGGTTGCCCCTTAATTTCTTGAGTGTATACAAGAGAGATAATTCGAGGAGTGTGAATGGAGAGTGTGTCCCCTTGTTTACTGCTACTGTTTATACTTTATAACAGCTGTTTTTTGGTGTTCCTTCACTTACAATTAAAAAGTAAGTTGTTTATTTTAATTTAGCAGGGGGAATTTTCTTTTTATATATTTGGGAACTTCTAATGGAAACAAAAAGGGTTGTGGAACTATCTTAGCTGATTTAGTTGTACCAAGTACATACTAACATACTAAAATTCCAGCAGAATAGGCCTAACGGTCTTTCGAGTCTGCTCGATTGGTCAGCCCCCACCCTGGGTGCTGACCTTGCTGCCCCCCTCACCTTCTCTGGCTTCTCCCTTCCCAGTTCCGGATATTCTTGCTGCATTGGATTTTGCTTCCAGAACCCTTGCCCTGTACCTGTCCCAGCCCCTCTTGAACCCCTCCACCGTCTCTGCCTCCACCAGCCCCCAGGCAGTGCATTCCATGGCTCCACCACCCTCTCAGTGAAGTAGCACCTCCTCCTTTCTCCCCTGAATCTTCCCCCCTCCAGCTTCCACCCATGCCCTCTAGTGGCCCCCTCCTCCTTCCTTCGAAGCACCCTGACTGTTCCTCCCCTATTTACCCTCTTCATGTACTTGAAGACCTCTATCATGTCCCCCAGTCCCTTCTCTCTTCCAATGTGTATATATTTAGCTCTTCGAGCCTCCCTCATAGGTCCTGTCCCCAAGCCCCAAATCATTTTGTTGCCCTCCTCTGGACCCTCTCCAGGAGTTTAATGTCCCTCTTAGGTGGCCTCCAAAACTGCACGCATACTCAAGGTGGCCTCACCAAGAGTTATAGAGGAGTATCACTTCTCCTTCTGGAAGTGATCCCCCTAGCCATGTAGCCCAGCATCCTGTTGGCCTTGGCTGCTGCCCTCCTACAAGTCTCTGAGTTGTTCATCTTGACATCCACCACCACCCCCAGGTCCCTCTCAGCCATCGAGACTTGTAGCATTTCCCCCCCAGGGTGTACACTTGGCCCGGGTTTCTGACCCCCAGGTGGAGTACCTTGCATTTCCCTGCATTGAACCTCAGCTTCCACTTTCTAGACCATCTTTCCAGAGCCTCCAGGTCCCCCTGTAGGGCCACCCTCCCCCCCTCCCCATCCACCACCACCCCCAGTTTTGAGTCATCCGCAAAGAGACTCATCTCACTCCTGATTCCTGTCCTTATGTCAGAGATGTAGGCGTTGAACAGGAGGGGCCCAAGGACTGATCCCTGTGGGACCCCACTAATGACCTCTTTGGGATGAGACTATCCCGCCAACTACGACCCTCTGGGTCCGGTCCTGGAGCCAATTGCCTATCCATCTGATCATCTGGTTCCCCACCCCCATTTCTCCCAGCTTATCCAACAGGCTCACGTGAGGAACAGAGTCAAATGCCTTGCTGAAGTTTAGAAAGAGGATGTCCACTGGTCTACCCAGGTCCAAGGCACTCGTCACCCAGTCATAGAACTCCACAAGGTTTGTCTGACACGATTTCCCTGGGATGAATCCATGCTGTCTATCGTCCAGACACCCTGACTTTTCCAGGTCCCCCCCTAGCTTCTCCTTGACAATGCCCTCCATCACCTTGCCCACCACAGATGTCAGGCTGACAGGCCTGTAGTTCCCTGCCACCTCCCTTGATCCCCCCTTGTGGATAGGCACTATATGCGCCACCTTCCAGTCCTGGGGCAACCACCCTGTCCTCAGAGAGATGGTGAAAAGCTCCGCCAGGGGTTTCGCCAGGACATCCGCAAGTTCCTTCAGCACTCTGGGATGTAATTCATCCGGCCCTGGCGCTTTCTCTGTCTTAAGGGAGCTGAGGGTTTCCCTCACTCTCTCTGCTGTGATTACCACTTCCGGTACCTCTTCTCCCTGCTTAGCCTTCCCCCCTCCTGCCAGTGATGCCTCCCCTCTCCCCAGACCCGCTGACGTACGGGTCCCCTCCTCAGTATCTCTGTCTCCTCCCATGTATGATGCAGCACCCCATTTTCCTTGGTGAAAACTGAGGTGAAGTACTCATTTAGTACCTCAGCCTGCTCCCCGGGTCTTGTGCCCATCCTCCCTGATTTAATCCTGCTAATCTGCTCCTTCACCCTTCGTTTTTCCACAATTTATCTAAAGAACCCCTTGTTCCCTCTCCTAATTTCCCTGGCCAGGTTCTGCTCCTTCCTTGCCTTAGCCGCCCTCACCACCCTAGTGGCCCTTCTAGCCATCAGCTCATACTCCCCTCGATCCCTTTCACTCCTTGAGCACTTGAATTGCCTATAGGCTGCCTTCTTTCCCCGCACCACCTCCTGGACCTCCCTGGACCACCAGCAGGGTATTCGGGCCCTACTGCATTTTCGTCTTACTCTTGCACAGGTGCTGGTAGCATCTTGCACCCCTCTCCTGATGATTTTCCACCTACTATCAGCGTACATGTCTGACCCAATCACATCCAAATGCTCCTTAAGGATCCTTCCCATTTCCTTAAAATCTGTTCCCCTGAAGTCAGTTACCTCCATCTTTGTGCCGCCTTCTAGCCCTCCTAGGTCCAGGCAGAACCAGACCGTGGCAAGGTCACTCCCCGCCAACGGGTCCCTTACCTCCAGGCCCCTAATCTGGGCACTGTCTGCCAGGACCACATCCAGTACCCACGCCTCCTTTGTTGGTTCCCCCACCTGCTGAGTTAGGAACACGTCTTGAAAGACATCCAACAACCTCTGTTCCCTGGTCACAGAAGATGTCATAGTCTTCCAGTCTGTTCCTGGCATGTTTAAGTCCCTCAACACCACCACCATTCCTCTGCCCAGTCTGCAGTGTCTCCCAACATCTGCCACCAGACTCTCCTCCAGCTCCTCCGCCAGGGCAGGGGGGTCTATACACCACTCCTATTTTTACTCTCTTGCCCCGCCCTTGTTATCAAGGTGACCCAAATCACTTCCATGGTTCCCTCCGCCTCCTCTACTCCCCCTATGCCAATGCAGTTTTTGACTATCATTGCTACCCCTCCTCCCCTTCCTTCCCCCTTGCCCTTCCTGAACATAGTGTAACCCTCCAGGTTCAGGTCCCAGTCATGTCCTGCAGTGGCCCAGGTCTCAGTGACCACTGCCACATCCACTGTTCCCTCAGTTAGCATCGCCTGGAGCGCAGGCATTTTATTTCCCAAGCTCCTGGCATTTAGCAGAACTACCTTCCACCCTTTCCCTATACTTCCATTTCCCCTGCTTGTGTTCCCATGGGGATTCTGTTTTCCCCTGGTCTGCACTTTACCAGTCGGCCTTTTCCTGCAATCCTCCAGCTCCCAAGGGGGGTGGAGACAGAGCCCCTCCTTTATCGGCACCCCCTTGACAGCCTTTTCTCCCATCCTTCCCCCTTCACAAGTTTAAACCCCACTTTTCACCAATGAACCCCTATATACATTGTGTGATTTAACTGAATTAATCAAACAAAAGTGAACATATCTGCTTTAGAAGTGGGGATAGCAGGGGATAACTGGGAATAACTGAGGGAGGTTTGGAAGTATTGGTTTTTGGTATTACCCTATTATTGGCTTTGTATATTGTCCCCCTTTAATAGTGGCCATGGAAGATGGTCATCTGAACTTGAAGGAGAACATTTCATCTATCTTTCTACCTGGAAGGCTTGGCTTGGACTATTGAGATTATCTGGAGGGACCACATTTGAACTGTTGGGACAGTTAATTTTTTATCTAGACATCCAGTTTTTATACACCAACATGTTGTACAAGGTATAGATTTTCTGATCTTCTTTTGTGAAGGAAAAGAGAAAAGACACTAAACAAGGACCTGGGTCCTGAATGTCAACTATTAAGTTTTATAAATTCTGCAAAGGAAAACAAATGCATGTGACTTCATTCCATCTTGTTTGAATGGTAAAATTACATAAGATCCAGTACGGATCCAGCTCAGAGAGTAAAGTAAGACTTCTTTTGCATCTTAACAGATTTGGAGAAAACTGTTAACATTCGACCATACAAAAAGATATACTTGTGGAGAAACTTTTGACCACCACTAACCACCACTAACTATTCAATTGTTGGAATGTTGCATTGTTGTATTTTTTGATAAGGTTGTACTGATAGAGTGAGGCAATTATTATATATTAACTAATCTAACAGTTAATTGCTGTATTTAACAAACTGCTAAATTGTTTTATTTCTACTTGATTAATTGTTAAAACAAGGGGAAACAAGTTAATCAAATGCCAGTAAACACACGCAGTGGCAAACAGGCACTGAAAGGTAACACTGGATTGAACAGTAAGAAAGTTAGAGGAAAATTGTCAAAAGAGAAGACCAACACTAAAGCAATCAAGTGTGGGCCACCAGCTCAGATTAATGAGATGGTGGGGTCACATATTAACAATAATAGGCCTGATAAGAAAGGTATGACTGAAGAGACAGCTGAAAATGGCTCTTGGGAGTTTAATGTGCTAGAACTAATTGCCCCCAAGTATGCAACTCCCCAATTAGCCAAAACAGTTTTAAATCACCTGCTAAATCCAAACCCAAGTTGATTCAACCAACAGTCTGGGAGTTTTGGAAGAAAAAGAAGGATTATTCACCAAAGAAACATCTAAAGGGTAATCTGGATGCAACCTCATTAAGTAGAGGTACAGTACTGGCAATATAAGAAAAATTAGCCATAAAGATTCAGGTCAAGACTGTGACCAAAACACTCCCAGAATTGAGGTCAGAATTAATAATTGGTCTGTATTGCAGAATGAAAGTCTTTTGGAACTGGTTAATAACCAAGTAATCAAAATAATAGAAAGTATAAGAGAAACTATTAGTACCAGTAATAGGATAGAAAAGAAGATGAAAGATATCAAATATATGAAATTTGGATATGGTTCCTATTGTGACAGTATAGGTGGTATTGAACATGGTGACAAACCTGTTATGACAGAAAATTTTAAATATGGAATCAAATGAGGATGTGACACAGTGGATGAGCCTGCAAAACTCAAGTATTCACCTCCCTATGGAAACTCTTATGAGATAATTCGCTAATGCCTTAAGAGATTCTTTTATGGTTAATACAATGATATAAGAACAGGTGGTGTTGCTAAGACAAGATTTGTCCTTTATTAAGGGGGTAGTGATTGAAAATAAAATTAAGATCGAGTCTATTTCTGGAGATATGTTACAATGGAAACTATATGAACATAACAAGAGTACTATGTTCTCCTAGAAATCAAACTACCCAGGTAGGTTCAGTGAAAGATGAATGAAGTTTAGATAACTCAAACGAAGAAAAAAGTATCACATGGTCTATATTCCACTCCACAGTTATTGAGATAGAACTCAGTAATTCTTTAGATAATGAATTAATTATGCTCCCAGAAGGTTATGATAATCCAGACTATATTATGAAAGAACTAAGGGTTGGAAATCCAGAATTATGGGTCAAGGGGGTTAGGCAAAAAATAAAAAGTAAGGAAGAAATAGAGGAGAAAAGACAAGCATGTATTAAGGAAGAGCTACAAAAGGTAAAACATTACCACTCAGATTCATAGACAGCAAACATAAATAACTTACAATATAACCAACAGAGAAGCAAAATGAATCTAGAAAGAGCTCATCCAGCCAGGTAGAGCATCTTTTAGTAAAGGGAAGTAGTAGAGGACAGAGGAATATAAACAAGAGAGGTAATAAAAGGAGAATAAGACCAAATAATAAAAAATACTTATAAAACTTAGGAACAAAAAAATGTAAGAAAGACAGAAAATAAGGCCCATATGAAAAAGAATACTGGTAAGCAAAAAACAAAGGTGAAAGAAAGGCAGAAACCAAAAATGAGTGACAAGGTACAACAAGATGGTATGTTGCAGGGAAGAAAATAATTGAATAAAGAATAACATCAGAGGATGAAAAACTGGAAGCAGATTTAGATCAGGAGACAGAAGAGAGGAATGTTGAAAGCAAAAATGAAAGCAATTTAAGAGAGATATTAAAAAGAACTTTGGAAACTGATTTTGAGTTACCCCTCTATAATGTTTTCATAATCCCAGAGGAAACAGAATTGAAACTGATCACCCACTTAAAACAATTTTTGGGCTCAGTCCTTCAAGGGAATCAAAGACACAATAAGCTTTTAAACAAAATAAGTGTAATCAGGCCTCTCTTGAATGCAGAATTGGTATTATTATTATTATTATTATCAGATCAATATTATGTCTTGAAAGGGATTCAAAAATCAAAAAGAACAACTGAGAGAATTGGGATTTGAAATGGATTGTGTTGTCACTATAGGAATATTGTTTCCCAAATATTATGGAGAGATTAGAAACTGGAAAATTAGAGGTAGGGAATTTCCAGTTTCCATTTTTGGAATTAATAACTTTCTAACAGAGACAAAAAACAATATAAAAACAAGCATTTGTCAATGCCGAATGTTGCTTGCTTCTATGTGCTGTTTAGGTATTTGGAAGTCATTGGAGTGCAAATATTGAAAATTTGCGAACTTACGAGCGTGCGTAGGAACCGCACAACGCACGCTCGTAAAACAGTCATTTTTAGGAATTTTTTCACCAAATTTTCAACATAGCCATTTTAAGACCTCTGCTCATGAACAGTGTCACTGTGATTTTCTTAATTTGTCCTGTACATTGATTTGGCACACCAACTGCAGCCATTCTGCTTACATGGGCTGAAATACATTTTGGGTGAGATGTGAAATGACAGCTATACTGCTCATAAGAAGGTGTGGTAAAATGACAATGTTGAAAATCTGGAGTGAAAATATTGAAATTTTCGAACTTCGAGCCTGCGTGAACTCATAGCATGCATAATAAAACAGTCATTTTTGAATTTTGGACCAAATTTTCAACATGGGGTTTTGGGACCCTTCTCATGAATGATGTCACTGTCATGGTGGTATTCAGGCCCAAGGGTGATTTCACAGTCACTGCACAGTCACTGCAAGAAATCATCCTTCTGGCCTGAATAACGCCATGACAGTGACATCATTCATGAGAAGGGGTCCCAAAAACCCCATGTTGAAAATTTGGTGCAAAAATTCCCAAAAATGCCTGAGATATGCAACAAAGTTGAAACCTCCATCTAGCCCATTATACAGCTTACCGGCATTTCCTCAGTTCGCGGTCAGCTTTGAAGAGTGCAGACGTGTTCCCGGTCCACCAAAGATCGTCGCGCCGGAGTCCAGAGGTAAGTATGGGGTGAGGGGGTGTGGGGAGGCTGGGTGCGCAGTGGATGGGTGCGGGTTGTGGGAGGGGGGCCGGGAGACGTGCTGTGGGACCATTTTCGTTTTTCAGGTAAAAAATTAAAAAAAAGACGTTGTGAGACCATTTTCCACACTGGGGTGGGCTCCCAGCATGGCACAATGATGTTGGGGGGTGTTCAGCGATGGGGATTAGGCACCCCGTCGGCAAAGGACTGATTGCCACGCTGGGGTGGGCTCCCAGCGTGGCACCTAACTGGGGGAGAGGCGCAGCTCAGCCCGGCGGGAAGTTGGGCACCCGTCAGCTACACAGTAGGTGCGGGGCATGCATGCCTGCATGTGGGGAGCTACGCTTTATCTCTGCTCACTCGAAGCGTAGCTCCCCTTTCAATCAGAGTGCCACTGCATTTTGGAGCGTGTCATAGACAGCTCCAAAATGCATTGGCTTACAGGGGCCACGCCTGCCAGCTCACTGACTGAATTGGAGGAGGAGGTGACACACCTTCGAAATCTCCGATGATGGCACTATGTTTCTTGCACATGCGTGCAAGCAACATAATGAAAGTAGTGGATTTGCTGCAAAGCCTCTCTAAAGATAATACTTTACAGAGAAGGATCAGAAAAGTTAAAAGATGGGAGAAAGATGGTCTAGTGACAATATGGACAGGAAATGAATCAGACTATCAATATATTTTGACAAAATCAGAGACATTTAACAGATATGATATAAATATGCATGGTGAGGTGGTATTAGAATCTAATACGCAGAAACTTTCAGGTAACAACCAGTGGAGGAACCTATTAAAAACAGCCAACACATTCCAGGCATTACAAGATATAAGTTATTGACAGCCAACAACAGAAAGTAACCCAACAATAGGGTATAATGATAAAAGAATAACGGGTACATATTATCCTGGAATGTGGCTGGTATTAGGGAAAGGTTGGCAGGTCCTTCCATTATGAATTATTTGACAGCATTTAATTGTCTTTGCTTAGAGGAAACATAGACCAATGAGAAAATAGAGTTAGATGGGTACAAAATGTTCCAGATTAAAACAAAGAAACTCAAACATTTTGGTAGAATGTCAGGAGGTTTAATAACATGGTGTAAAATAACAGATAAAGTAAATTACAAAGAGTTAGAAATTAACTCAGATTGTATTCTACCAACGTGTTTGGCATTTACAAACAAAACTATCATAATTATTAATATATATCTACTTCCAAAAGGGTCTAGCTATTTGGGCCTAGATGTCATAGAAAAACTTACTAATTTACTAGAGGAAATTAAATATAAAGATCCAGTATGTGGACTAGTTTTAGCGGGGGGGGGGTTAATGCCAGGGTGGGGCACAGTCTATAATCATCTTTAGAGCTAACTGGTGTCTGTGCAGTTCTGACTCCTCATGTTTTGGCTGATCAAAGGAGGTCCAAAGATCAAAAAGAATGTACAAGAGGTAAACAAATAGGGAATTAGAGATAAAAGATCTTATTATAATTAATGGGAGGTCAAGGGGTGCCCCACTAGGAGCATTTACTTATATAGGATCAAGGGGGGGGCCTCAATTATAGATCATCATAGGATCTCCTTTGACTTAATACCTCATATCAGGGATTTTAACGTGGGTATGAGAGCAAAAAGCATACATAACCCTTTAGAAATAGAAATAGGGATTTGGCCTAATAAAGTCACAAAAATGAATAATAAACTGGATATTATTAGGACCAAGAAAGGGATAAAGTGAGAATTATTAGATGATTACAATTCAGTTAAACTTTTAAATGACTATGGAATTAGGGAAACAATAGAGGATCTAGTCTATCTGGAAAATGCCTATAGAGGTTTGTGGGAATAATGGAAAAAATTTCATCAATGCTCCTTAAGGTTTCACTGAACAAAATAAGAAAAAAAAGAAGCAAGTGGTTTGATTCAGAATGCAGAAGACACAAAGCGGAGATTAACAATTGTGTGAGAAACTTGCATTCAAAGATTACAAATAATAAAATCCGATTTAACAAATTGAGAAAGGATTATAAAAAGTTATTAAGAAATAAAAGGGAATTATATAGAATAAAATATTTGGGAACAATTTGAAAAGACAGTTAAAGAAAATGTTAAGAAATTCTGGAAATTGGTGGCATATGGATGGAACTATATACCAGAAATGATAGAGAATCATCTAGATCCTCAGACTTGGGAATCTTATTACATAAATCTATTTTATGATCTAAGGATAAATGAAGCTAATCATACAATTAAAAACTGGGAACCCATTAGTGATTTAATGACAAAAGAGGAAATCAGAATGGCCATTGGCACTGCAAAAAGACACAAGACCCCAGGGCCGGATGACGTCCCTGTTGACATAATATTGAATGATCCTGATTTATGGACAGTAGCCCTAAAACCTATATATAATAATGTAATGCAGACTGGGAAGTTCCTAAAATTTGGGGAGAGAATATTATTGTACCCATTTGCAAAAAGGGAGGAAAAGGCGACCCACATAATTATAGACCAATAAGCCTTTTGGATACGTCCTTAAAATTATTTACAATGATATTACATACCAGAATAATGACCTGGATAGTAGAAAATAACATATTAAATGAAGCCCAAGCTGGATTTCTTCCAGAGCACTCCACAATAGACCAATGTTTTATACTTTCACACCTAGTCCACAAGTACATTAATGTTAAAAGACAGAAACTATACTGTGTATTTGTGGACTTAAAAGCAGCGTTTGACAGAATTAATAGGGGAAAATTGTGGGATGATCTGGAAAATTACACACTGGACAATCTAACTCTCAGTTTATTGAAAACTTTGTATGAAAATAATTATAATTCAGTACGCCATAACAAAGAGGGCAATTGCTCAGCTATATTTTTAACAAATATTGGTTAAAGACAGGGTTGTGTGCTCTCTCCAATATTGTTTTTTGCATTTTTAAATACAGTTTTGGAAACATTGAATGACTCCGAGCTGCATATGCCGAGTTTGGGTTCTGGACGGTGCCCCTTCCTGGCTAACTTGGACAATGTTGTTTTGATTGCACCAAATTACTTGGGAATCAGTAGGAGTATAAATAAATTTTATAAGGAACGTTCTAAGGCAAGTTTGGAGATCAATTTTAGTAAAACTAAAAATATATTCAATTGCCAAAGGTTAAAAAGGGAAGGACAACAGTTTTAAAATGTGATAATCATGCTACAGAGTATGTGAAGAGTTTTACATATCTAGGGATTGAATCTGCATATAATTTAAACTGGCAAGAGCATATTCATTCAACAGCCAATAGAATAAACAGACTTGCCTCAATAATAGAGAAGCTCTCTTAAGTATGGGGGACAATCTGTTATGGACACTATTATGGTACTTTTTTTAATTCAATATGTTTTATTCATTTTAATTGACATCATTAAGAACACACAAGGTTTTACAATGTGGAAAGCAATACAAAATAAGAGCACAATGGAAACATTGAGTGGCCATAGCTGGCCACATACTACCAATTTCTACAGAGTTCAATGGAAAAAAAAACAAAACTAAATTAACCAGTTAAGTGTAACCCTCCCTCCTCCCACCTACCCCCCTCCCCCCTATCCTCCCATAGCATCCACTTCCTACTAAGTGCAGTCTTAGAGCTCTACATAACGAAGGAATCCACAGAAATGTAGAGCATCAGACAAGAAGGCAGACCCGTTACTAGGTATTTTGACTACACCATGTAGGATAGGCGGTACTCAGAACCTCCCAAATGGGGTCATGTAAGTGACCCAAGCGATTCATTTTAGCAATATGCAGCTCAACTTGCAGTGCAAGGACCATCTCTCTATGCCATTCTATGACTGATGGGGGGTTTGGGTCCTTCCAGTGCCTTAAAAGTACTGCCTTTGCAGCCACCGAAATAATGCCCATATACAACTTGTCTCTCTTGGTTGTGCCCTCCTGATGTCTATTCAACAGGCAGACTTCAGGAGTAAACAAATTGAGTATACTATTAGGGTACTTAACAGACAGCTGGATACCCCACTCAAGTGCTCCCTCCTGAAGTGAACAACACACGGGCACCTAGAGGTAATAAACTACCTTCAACTGCAGCACTCTTGTGAGGGGGATAGCCTGTCAACGCCAGCTGTACGGCCAACTGCCCCGCCCACCCACCCTGGCTTCCACAGAGTTAAATCCCTCCCAAATTTATATTCCAACGTCATACAAATCCTCAACCTCTCCCCTCCTGGAAGATCTATCTCACTCTAACTGGGTCCCGAGCTCAAGCTGCTCTAACTTGGATTTGGCCCTTATGCACTTTCGGAACACCTTCCTCACAGCCTGGGACAAACACTACCCCCTGCGCCGGGCTACAGTCCATGGGTCTCACCTACCCTGGATATCCCCTGAGCTGATAGCTTGCCAACAAGCCCATGACAAGGCCTGGTGAAACTATAAATCCACGCTCCTCCCAGGCAACTATATCACCTACCACATGCTCCGCAACAAGTGCACAAAGGCCATCCACTTAGCTAAGGCTGAATATTTTAACAACATCCTAAATGCAAATCTTGGGAGACCTTCTAAATTCTGGAAAGTCATTAACTCCCTTTTCTCCCCCCAAACAGTAAGCCCCCCACCTCTCCTCCTCACCCAAGGGACTGTCCTCTCTGACCCCCTGAAGGTAGCCTCTGAGTTTAATTCCTATTTCACTCCTTGCGCCCTGGCCCTCCTAGATTCCCTACCTCCTGCAACCACACCCTCTCCCCAGACATCTATCCCTCTACCGTCTAGTAGGAACCCCCTTTCCTTCAGACACATCTCCCCCACCAAAACCCTAGATGCCCTTCACTCCCTGAACCCCTCCAAAGGCAAATCCCCTGATGGTCTCAACAACAAACTCCTCTTCCTATCTGCCCCCACCATTGCTACTCCCCTCGCGGCCCTACTATATCTTTCTTTCACCACCGAGTCACTCCCCTCCGAATGGAAGCATGCCACTGTCCTACCCCTTCCAAAAGGTGGTGATCCTACCTCCACGACTAACTACCGTCTCATATCCCTCCTCTCTGCCCTTGCCAAACTCCAGGAACACCTAGTGCTATACCAACTCTCCCACTTTCTCTCAGAAACTAACTTCTTCACCACATTTCAGTCCGGTTTCAGAAAACACCACTCTACCACCTCCTCCCTACTAAGACTCATGGACTCCATCCTCACTGGGATGGATAAAGGGCTAATCACTGCTGCTATTTTCATTGACTTAGCAAAAGCCTTCGACACGGTATCCCATTCTCTCCTACTATCCTGCCTATCAGGGGCTGGGTTAGCAGCGTCTGCCACAGACTGGTTCAGTGCCTACCTACTAAATAGAACCCAATCCACTAAAATAGCTGACCACACCTCCCCCCCTCCCTATCACCACCGGCGTTCCCCAAGGCTCAGTTCTTGGCCCCATCCTCTTCTCCATCCTTCTAAATGATCTGCCTAACTCTTGCTCTACTACTGCAATCCACATGCATGCAGGCGACACGGTCCTCTTTACCTCTGGCCGGACCCACGAAGAAGTCACCTCCAAACTTCAAACTGATTGCAACAAAATCCAGCACTGCTTCAATACCAACCAACTCTCCCTAAATGCCAAGAAAACTGTCTCTATGTCTTTCGGCACTAGACGGCGTCTATCCAAACTCACCTCCCCTCTGATCTTCCATACCCTAAATAACACCATCCTTGATGAAGTGCCCTCCTTCAGGTATCTAGGGGTTTGGCTTGATTGCCACCTCTCCTCTTCCACACACGTGGATGCCATCATTTCAAAACTGTGCCCAAAACTTGGTGCCCTCTATAGAAACCACACTAGTCTCCCACTACCTGTCAGACGTGAATTAGTCCAGAAAATGATTCTACCCTCCTTCGACTACTGTGATGTTGTTTACAGCTCTGCCTCTAAGACCACCCTTGCCAGACTTGATCCCCTCTTTAATGCTTTCTGCCGCTTGGCCCTCAATGCCCCCCTGCTCACATCACTGTGAGCTCTACTGTTCTCTGGCCCTGCCATCCCTGAATAACTGGTGCCTAATTATAGTGTTAAATTCGCTTCCAACTTCTGGCTTGGCTCCCTCCCTCCCTACCTCATATTCTCCCTATCTTCCCCACCTACCCTCACCCATGCCCTCAGGTCTAATGACGCTAGGCTATTAGTCATCCCTCACCAAAGGACCACCGCCGGCCAATCGGCCTTCTTTTGCCTCTTCCCTAAACTCTGGAATGGCCTGCCAGCCCATATCTACCATTGCTCATCCAAACACTCCCTATCCTCTGCCCTCACTAACTTCCTTGTACCAAATTGCAACTGCCCCTGACCTCCCCCCGATAGCTTCTCTTCCCCCATCCCCCTTAGTGCCTGACCAGTGGCTCAGCCTTCACCTAATTGTCTGGCTTATACACTGCCCTATGCACTTACACTCTCACTCTTACTCACTCCTAATAGCTCCCTTCCCTTCCCCCTCCTTCCTAAATAACCTAAGCTCTTCAGCCTTACTCACAGTTACTAACTCCCCTCTCCTTCCCCTTCACCACACATAAACCATCCCCCTACACACCTAGTGTTTACTAGTCCACTCCTCCTCTACCCCCTGTCTTCGCTCTCCAACTCCTACTGTCAACTTGGTGCATCTCGCTTCAGCTCAAGTTCTGTTACTGGCTCTCAAGTTCTGTTACTAGCACTTATGTAATCATGTATTGCCCTCGATGTGTACCCATGATATGTATACCCTGTCCTTGAAGATCATGTTCTGTACTGTTCTCCTTATGTAACAAGTTCAAATGTAATCCCACCCAACTATGTACATTATCTGTATTGCTCTACTTCTAAATTCAACTTTTGTATGTATACCTGCCTCCACTGTAACCCCTCCCCCCAGGTCGTACCATGAGATGAGCATCTTTTTGCTCAGTGTGCCTTTCCTGGTGAAACATTTTCAATAAATAAATAGAAAGTAAAAGTCAAATCCTTTACAGGGCAGACATTTTGGGACAGGGAAGATTAGATTTTTTAGAGTGAGCATTGAGCAAAATTTATAAAAAGCTGCTGGGGTTATCAAAAAGTGCTGCTTCAGGCCTGGTCAGATTAGAATTAGGACAAGCTACAATAAAGTGCAATGTGGATTCAAGGCTAGCCACATACTGGATTAAAATATATAACATGACAGATAAGAGATTGCAGAGAATATGTCTCAAAAAACTTTGTACTATAGAGGAGCTAGATTTGTCTTTCCTAATTTGCACACTTCATAAAATATTATAAAACCATACAGGTTGTTGGAATGTTTACTGGAAATACATACTACTCCTTTAACGGAGGTACAGAATAAGATTAAAATTAGAATTAAAAAGATATTAATACTCAAAAAGAAATTAGTGGGGTGAAGATTTATAAATTAAGTCATTGGCTTGTACATAATTCCAAGAGATATTTTCGAATGGAAAAGTACCTAAGTAAATTAAAAAAAAACTGTACATCGAAAATCTTATACTAAATTTAGATTTTAGTACGTAGACAGCCAACATTTAAGATTACAGTATGCTATTTCTAATTCTGGAATGTGTGCTTGTACTTTAGACGAAGACAACCCAGTCTACCTACTTCTTTTTTGTTCCAGATATAATTTTGAGAGAAAGCAGTTCTTATGGTATATCTTAAAGGCTCTAGATATGAGCCACAATATCAATACAATTATTTATTAAAAATATCTAATTCAAGACATCTTGAGGCAATAGCGTGATTTTGCAATATTATAGTTGTAAGAAACAAGCATATTCAATCTATTGCTACTACTGCACAAACTGTAAGCCTCTAAGGGGTTTTAATAAGTAATTAAAGATGTGTATACAATAGAGAAATATATTGATCTTGAATTGCTGCTAAGATGCTCTTTACAACTATCTAAACAACATGGTGAATGATATTCTGTCGGTATCAATTTAATGAGATTACATAATGTATGGACTTCTATTTTTATGCTTCTCTGTTCTTATTTTTGTATTCATGATATATGGTGATGTAAATTATTGTATTTTACTCAGGCTTTTGTAAAGTCTTATTTTAAAGTTGAACAATAAACTTATACTTACTTGCAGGTTGCAATATACAGTCAAACTCTGGGCCAGCTATAAACACCAGTATTCAATATCCCACCAATGCCCAGTGGATAAAGACACGTGGTCTAAGAATAACCCATATGAACTTAAATAGCCTCAGAAACAAAATACATAACCTGGAGGCCTGGGCAAGCTCATGCTCCCCAGATATAGTTTGTATAACTGAAACCTGGCTCAAACCATCCATCCTTCCTCACCAGGTGGCACTCCCAGGATACCACACCTTCAGACAGGACAGATTTGTCAAAAAGGGTGGAGGGGTCCTTATCTATGCCAAGTCCTCACTAAATGCCACACTAATCCCATTACAAACCCAGCCTAATTCCAAAAGTGAGAAAATCTTCATCAACCTATTATTAGGTGGTACCAAATCGCTCCTAGTTGGCTACATTTATAACCCCTCTAAGGTTGCAGAACTAGTCCTAGAGTCACTGTTAGAGGCCCTACCTACCCTACCAACAGGAGAAAGAATAACCCTTGACAATTTCAACCTGAACTGGCCCCAATCAATCCCCCCTGAATTTAAATCCAAACTGGAGGACAACCATCTCACTCAGTTAATCGTCAAGCATACACATCTGAACATGAAAACTGGGAATCATTACATCCTTGTCTGGATCCTTGTCTCTAAACCCACTTGAGTCCAACTCATGGGTGTTTTTTTCCAGTGCTGTTAGGGACCACGCCTCCACCTTCTGCATCTGGAAAAACAACACTCTACCACAGCCACCTCTAGAATTTTTGGGCCAGGGACTTCTCCAAATTCAACCCAGATTCTTTTCACAACTCCCTAGCCAAGGTGTGCTGGTCACAAATTGATGCCACTCTTTGCATAGACTCAGCCCTAGACTTCTTCCTAAAAAGCCTCTTATCAATAGCAAATAAGCATGCCCCACTTAAGCAATTAAAAGAGAAAGAATCTTGGTGGCTATCCCAGTGGCTTAAGAAACTCATCCGGATGAGGGCTGCAGACTGGTACACCTTCAGAGAATCAGAACTCTCCTCTGGTTGGCAGAAATAGAAAGGGAGAGGGGAAATTGTTTAACCAGGAAAGGCACACTAAGCCAAAACTTGTTTCCAGGTGTTACCTGGGAGCACAAGAAAGTAAAGTGACTTGCTCAGTGTCACACAGTATGCAAGTAGGGGCTGTGGGATTCAAACCCAGGTTTCCAGGTGTGCAGCTCAGTGCTTTAAACCACTGCGCTATACCACCCTAGAGTGATTCTAGGGCTAGTTCTGCAATACTGAGAACTATGTAACAGTTGCAAACAAAATATTAGAACTGCCAAACAAACCAACCATAAAAAATTACAATCCAAAAACCTTTCCAACCCCAAAACATTCTGTGCACAAATCAGTGCCCTATTTAAAGGAAATGCCAGACCTCAACCACCCGATATCATGGTAAATGGAATGCACTTCACTAAGCCAGATGACTGTGATAATGTTAATAATGAGTTCTTCACAGATCTTACCAAATTTAACCCCTCACCCCTGCTGCCTCAACAAGTTTATCTAGAAGGACCTCCCACCATCCACAACTTTCACCTCAAACTTACAATCAGATGAGAGGCTCTCAAGCTGCTAAGAAAAATCCAACTGATAGGGTCTGCTGGTCACGATAAACTAGACCCAAGGCTACTACATGTTGCAGCCCCAGTCATAGCTTCTTCACTAACCCGACTCTTTAATAGGCCCTTACTTGAGGAGAAGTTTCCCACAGCATGGAAAGTTGCCCTAGTAACACCGATTCACAATGGTGGACCACAGGACCCAGCTGAGAACTACCACCCCATATCAGTCCTCAGCACCCTTAGCAAAATACTGGAGAGTATTGTATATAACCAACTCCTGTACTGCATTGAACACCATAGCCTTCTTACAGCCCATCAGCACAGTTTCAGAAAACATCATGGGGCTGACACTGGCCTAGCTCACCTATCTTCTGATATATTATCAGCCCTACATTCCGGTCAGATGACTGGAGCAATATTCGTAGAACTAACAAAGGCATTCAATTTAGTGAACCACCAAAATCTTTTAATGAAATTGAAATCCCTCAACTTAGATTGCATGGCTCTGAGTTGGTTCTTGAGTTACCACTCAAGCAGGTCTCAAAATGTTAAATGGAAAGGAGTAGTATTAGCATCACACCCCATCATGGATGGCATCCCTCAGGGTTCAGGTTCTTGTGCCCCTGCTCTCCTCCCTGTATTTAAATGATTTACCAAAGAGGTGTGGGGATGCAAATCTGATTTTATATGCAGATGATGCAGTTGTATATAGGTGCTCTCACGCGTCGTCCCACCTAACCAACCTACTCACAAGGAACATACAGACTATTGAGTCCTGGTTTCACAGCAACAGACTGGTGCTAAATGCTAAAAAAAAGCAAGGCAATACATTTTGGACTCAGAAGCTCAGATCCTAAGAGGATGCACACCTTTACCCCCACTCTCATAAACGGTACACAAATCGAGGTTGTCAAGTCTATTAATTACCTGGGGATTAATCTCAATCAATATTGCACTCTCAGGGTTTACACAGACCACCTAACCAAATCTCTTAAATCAAAAGCTGGGTCTCTTATACTGCCTTGCTGCCTTCCTCACTATAGACTCATGGTGTCATACTGTTAATACCATTCTACTCCCTACCTTGCTGTACGGGACCACAGTCCTCTGCTTTCCTCAGGAGTACTGAACTGCACAAACTGAAATCTCTATACCATTTAATCAGTTGCTTCACTGTGTCTGCCCCCCCCAAAGAACACCACTGTAATATACTGAACTCAATTCAGTGGCCGCCACTTGGAAGAGATATTAGTCTACACTCCCCTCTGTCTAGCATACAAGCTACAGACCAACAAGGCACCCCTAGCCTCAATGATCTGCTACACATCAAACCAACCAGGTGACTTCTTAGATCCTCCAACCCCCACCAACTGTTAGTCCCGTGTACAAGGACTACCGCTGGTGATAGATAATTTTCTACTGCCATCCCAATCCTATGGAATGACCTCCCAACCAGCCTAAAGGAAAGTGCATCTCTAGGCTGCTTCAAGAAAGACCTAAAAGCAAGCATCTGCATGTAACCACTGACTAAATATTTCCTCCTGAGCCTTATTTTGTACCTTCTTGGTATTGCATGGCCAGATATGTTAACTACCATGTAAATTTAAATGTTTGTAACTCACATTTTTGCCTTGTTTGATCTTTAACATCTACATGAATTTGTGAACAAGTTTTGAATATCTGTCAATCCTTCTCCATGTAAATCTATGTACTCTGCCAGTCATCTATGTAATTAACCCTGGGTCACCCCTGAATAAGGAACTTCTTAGTCTCAGTGTGTCCACCTGGTAAACAAAATTTAAATAAACACTAAACTATACTATCACAGTGGTTAGTGTGACCTTTATCATGGTGTAACCACTTGCCTATCTGGGGGTAGTAGTCAAGGTACCTAAACAAACCATTACCGTAGCTTTTACAGCAGTGACCAGCTCTGGGTGCTAGTTCCAGGGCAGATCTTTTTTTAGCACACAGTCTACTGTTGTAACATCAGTGCATTTGTCAGTAAATTGACAGTGGTTGCTGCAGAACACTGAGGCTATGCAAATACTTTGTAGGAGTTCTTGGGTTGAGGATGACCTGAACCAATACTCCATTAATGACAATGGCCCTCTGGACCTATCTAAATGTCTGAGACATTCCTCTCTTGAGGCAGCATTACTTCTAATCAAAAGGCAACTGCACCTACCCATAGAGGTAGACTGAAGTTTATTCACAGAAGAAAGTGTCCTGAAAGAAATTGTGGATCTGAATGTTGATAAAGCTATGGGACCAGATGGGATATACTCAAGGGTACTGAGGGAATTCAGTTGATAGGACAGTAAGTGGTATAGGGGAAGGAGACCATAAGGGTCTGACAAGAGAATAAGAGTGTACATAGGGGCCTCATCCTAGCAGAGATGGTCCTCAGACAAATTTGGTTGGTCAAATTGACCAAAGGCAAGAAGGAGTAGCCTAAGTGGGTTGACCCTGAAAAAGGTGATGTCAAGAAGAAGTCCTGCAGAGTCAGTTGATACAACAGCCAGAGACAGGAAAGCCAGCCTAGCAGAGGAAGGCCATAGGCAGTATTAGCTGCTATATCATCCAACAGTGAAGGGCGGCCTGCCACCTGGCACCATTTGAAGAAGGGGGACTTGGCAAGCAGGTCAGCTAGTGGTGTTAGACTCAGCTGGCACATCAGTCAGCCTCATATCATGTCAGCACATGCTCATATCCTCAAAACATCTGTCAGGAGTCAATCTCTGAGGAAGAAGTGTGGCACTCAGGGAGGGTTTGTTAGGAAAGCTGTGTGGTGTAGTGGGTACCCATAATTTAGGTGGCAATTTCCTAGTGTAGAGTTGTGCTAGTAAGAGACTATGCCTAGCCAGTTGGCTATTGCAGTCAGAGATTCTGTGATGTGTTTCATCACTCATAAACATCATGGCTGATTGCTGCCCATTGCCTCTACTGGTAACTTTTGTTTTACCAGTCTAGAAAAGGTACAGTATGACCTACTCCAGGTTCCTCTGGTTTCTGTGGAGGCCTTGTGGGGTGTCCACAAACCTTAGTGTGTAAAGTTAATGTCATAATCATTTCTGAGTACTAATGAAAGTATTAACTTAATCGTTTTAGTGGCCAAATACTGCTTTAATCATTTTAATGTGTTAAGTGTTGCTGGTCACCTAGCTGATTGTCCGTTTCACTGTTTTTGATTATTGCAACATATTGTTTAGGACTATTTATCAGATTATTTATTACCTTCTACTGCTTGTTATAGAATAATGTTTCTTATTTATTTATTACTTTTTAAAATATTATTTGTTCTCAGGAATTCCCTGTCATTGTGCTTACTCTTATTATGTCTTGGTTCCTCTTTTACTCTCTGTTTATCTGGATGTTGACAGCCATACCATTTCTGTGAGAACACTGACTCTTACTTTATTAGGGCACTTTTCTGCCAGTGACTGACTGCACTATGTTTGCATATCTTACTATTGAGTGAAACAACCCAATATTGTCACTTCATACAGTTTAAGCTTGTTATGTGTGCCTGAGGACAGTGATGCAAATATTTTGTGATATATCTAAAATGATTCTCTTTGGTGGCTCACAGTGATACTGCAGGCAGGCAAGAAATTTCTCTAGAGATATCACCGACATTTCAGGAATTATTTGACCATGACTTTGAATGCAACTGTATCTGTCATTACAATATATTCTCCCATTTAGTAATGAGAAAAATACAGGCTTTATGGTGAAAAGAATCACATTTTGGCAGGGATGAGCAGTATGTTAGTAACTACAACTTTGGAACTGTTTATGGTAGCAAGGAAATATATTCATACCCTAACACCACCTCTTTTTTTCTTTGAAAGAGTGTGCCAAAGCCTACTAAACAATTTGTGCCCCAGTATTTATTTTTTTACCCTCCCATACCATTTCTTTCAGTAATGCGACAATATCCAGTTCTTCTATGTTTGTTAATATTTATATTTATTTAATTTATTTGTTTTTTGTTAACTAGGTAAGTGTACCAGGCAACTGAATGCCAATTTACAAGTCTCAGCCAGAGACATGGCCAGATATTTCCTGAGATTTCTGTGGTATTTCTAGAGAACTCTCCTTTTTCCATTTAAACAGTAGCAACAGCAGAGTGAAACTCTTCAGAAAGTTCACATAGTATCTGGCCATGTCTGTGGCTACTACTGTGCAGGTATGACTTTGAAGTATACAAATGGAGTTGTAAGACAAGAAATAATGCCAGTTACAATGTAAGTAAAACATGAAAGCAGAATCACAGCAGAACAACAAATGATGTTTAAGCAGAAAATTTAAGCAAATATAGCAGTGGATGGAAGACACATTTTACTTACATATAATTATATTATTAATAGAACTACAAGATGATGTTAACAAAGTGCAGTGTAGGACTTGCAACAATTCAGGGGTGGGTAGACCCAGATCATCACCCAGAAGGAGGAAAAGAGCTACAGTATTCCACAGGGAAAGTGGTATATGTTACGTACATTTACAGATTGGGGATATGAAAAGATTGTACAAGGGAGTGGGATTCAAGAGGCAGACACCAGATTGAAGGAGTAAATAAAAATAGCTTTATTAAGCAAGAATATCCAAATAATGAAGGAAACAAACTGAAAATGACAAAAGAAATAAAAGAGGGCAAATTCCAAATAAATAAATTCCTTTTCCAAAAATTACCACTAGAAGAAACTAGGGTCTCGGTTGGGTCAGCTCCCTGCTGAGCCCTGCAGCTCATTTACTAGCATACAGCCTTAAGCTTCTTTTATACTACAAAATAGCCAGATGATGGGACTAAGCTCCACCCACTCTGATGACATAACACAAAAATGCATAATTCAGGCTTTAAAATATATTTCCAAAATATCATTTCTATTCCTGAAATAAAAACAACCAGTACATGTTGACAAACATATTTCTTTAAGGAATCTCAGAAATAAAATATGTTCTGGGCACTATCTCATCTACATGCTTCTCCTATAGTTCCTCTGTACTATATGAACAGCAACAGATCTGCTCGGCTGACAAGAGGTTACTGGAGATTCTGAGGGTCAACTTAAAGTCATCTGGTGTGCGTCCCTTTGGGTTTGCGGCACCTACCCTCTGGAATTCTCTGCCCTGTCAGCTCCGGGAGTGCAGGACGATGGGGAGTTTTAAGCAAGCACTTAAGACTTTTTTATGGGGGAAGGCATTTCCTGTTTTATTGTGATTTTTATATTATATGTATTTGTACATGTGTTTTGTTTTTAAGAATATTGTACAGCGATTTGAAATTCAAAAGGCACTTAATCAAATAAATTTTATTATTATTATTATTATTATGAAGAGCAAGGATTGGGCTGGCTGGCACTATAGGATTAGGGCAGAGACTTGTGAGGATCCTGTCTGACAAGAAGAACACCAGACTCGACCTTAGCAACAAACAAACAAAAAATGAGTCTTTTAAAAGCTTTCCAGGTAAGCTCTGACACTAAACAGCTTCTGGAAATTTTGCCTCATAATGCAAACTGCATCTTTTATCTTAACCTTTATTTTCTGAGGCTTTTCCTGTTTTTGCACCTTGTTTCCAGTCTTGCACATTATTATACCAGAGCGAGGGCATGGACCAGAACTGTAGCACTAATCAGTTCTGAACAAAAACACCGCCCGAGCGCTAACATAATTTCAGAAATCTTTTTCCTGCACTAAAGAGCACTAGATGCTCCAATATAACATCCAGTATTTCTATGAGTGAGGGGAGCTCTCCAGCCAATGTTGTGTTTTGTTTTTCTTTTCTCTTTTTATTTTGTCAAATGCAGCTGCTCCGTTTGCAACACACAGAGACAGAACAGTCTCAATAAGAAAACACTATAAAAAAAGAGGTAAAATAGCTATCTTGATACTTTCCATATAGTGTTTTATAATTAAGTTCTCTTTTTAGGAACCTACATTTTCTATTAAATCACTCGCTAGTGAACCATCGCATGTTTGAAAAGGCGAGTGTGCACACGTTCATGCAGGCTTTTGTGTGCACGTTTGAGCAGGACAAGAAACTTGCTTGTAGAGCAATGAAATGATTGGGGGGTTCGGAGCTCACAGAGACCAGGAAAAAGAGGGTTTTCAGGACAAGAGACAGCAAGAACATAAGACAGGTGGCCTGCCTGTCCATGGGGAAAAATGAAAAAAAAAAAAAAAAAAACAGAGTAGGGAAAGCAGATAGAGGATGCAGAAGCTTTTGCGATTGCAACAGACTTTAGAAAGGGTCTCTTGAGTTCTGCACCCTTTTACAAAGATGTTTCCTCAGAGACCTCCTAAGGAGTATGCTCTCTAGAAATGTTCTAAATTGGCATTTATTTATTTATTTGTACAAGTGAGATTTACAACCTTTGAGTCAGGGACTCATTTACAAAGGTACCTCATCACAGGGAGGGAAAGACAATAGCACATTGTGCAGATACAACATTGGACACCATTATAGGTGCAGACATTGAACACATAACACACTTAGTTACATGTTGGTATAAAATGCAGGTTTACAATTAAAGATGTACAATTTCTCTAACTGGAGTGGGAGAATTCCATATTGGGGGGAGGGGTTCCTGATCACCTATTCTGGTAGCACATTTGGGGACAACAAATGAGGTATTGTAGTGTCAGCAATTCCAAGTGAATAGGATGGGTAAGCATTTTATATCAGACAGACAGGGGTGTCAGCGGAGGCAGGCTTGAGTAATTTAAAGAGAAAGCACCCAGTGTGTAGGAGCAAGCGTAGGTTCTAACTTCCCCAGTCTAGTTTTTATTGTACATCATACATTCCAGGAATTTCATGATTTTTTGTAAAATTGTGTAAGGTTTTCTGTATAAATTGCAAAATTCTGAAGTTTGCAGTACATTGATATCTATTCTGTTCAATACGCACAAACAAATAATTCCCAAGTATTACCTTTGGTAAATTTTCACAGTTCACACTAATGTCTTTTATACTCTATATGTGAGAAAACATTTTTTGGGGGAGGGGCAGCAGTTTACGTTTATTGTATTATAGCAAAAAAATCCAGAGTTTATGTAAAAATTCCTCAGTTCCTGATTGGTGGAATTTCATAGCACTTGAAAAAGAATTCTATGGAACATTTCAGAAGCAGAATGGCAATTGGAGCATCCGCACTTTATCCTCACCCAGAAGTATAACCACATACTGTGCTGCCAGAAACAGCTGACTTGCACTATATTCCCACTGAGCTACACTCCCCTACAGCAACCAACAACCCTAGTGCCCCCAAACTGCTGCCACTCCCATATACCATCAAAATAGCAGTTGAATAACAACACAGTGAAATGTGCATGATAGAAACTGTGTGAGAGGAAACATTGAAATGTATATAGCAATGTGGGGGATATCATAGCACATGATTCATTCATCAGCCCCACATTTTTCACTCCTGGGGTTGAGAATCCTAAATCCCCCCAAAGTTGCAATAGTTAATCGGCGCCCCCAGAAATGGAATAGTTCATTGACCCCCCTCCTCAAGTTACCTCCTACCTGGAGTTGCAATACTAAATTGGCTCCAACCCCCACAGTTGGAATACTTCCTCACCAAACTGTCATTGCTGTCTTCAGTATTTGTGAAGCATCTTTCTGTGTCAGTGTTTGGTCCAGTGCTGTTATCAACTGTGCTGCCTTTGTTTTAGTTGTCTTCTGGAGGCCCCTGCCACTCCATAGTGTATTCAGAAGTGTATCTACAGTACATATATTATATCCCTTATTGTGGATCCCCTTTCAATATAAACAGTATAGCACCCTTCCGAATTACAATAAAAATATCTGGTAATCCTTTGTTTTTCATGTCTTTGAAAGATTTATTTGTGCTGATTCACCAAGTAAAATATCACCATATACTCTGGAGGGTTTGCCACCCACCCCCCTCATGTAAACTTTCTAAGTATCAAAATGTGGAAAGTGGAATGAAGAATGTTACTTACAATGTTGACAAAGGTTTAAAAACCAGTTCATAAACAAATTCTCACACTCAAGAATGTACAACTGCCTCTACAGCCATTTTAAAAACTACATATAGAACCTATCTAAAAGCAAACAGTGGCAACTAACAAGCCAATGAAATATGAACTGCACAGTCTCCATTTAAACAGATACTGTACAAAGGGGTGAGAAACTCCCTGCATCCTAACTGGTTGAGACTTGGTTCTAGTCATTACCTTAATAGAGCACTACCAATAGCCACAAATAAGTCTCTGCCAACCAGGGTGCAGTGCATTCCATATCTATGTGCTATTACAGGATTTTGATTATTTTAAATGGCAACCATTTTATCCCCACTACAGACATGTTAAATCTCTCACATACCCATAGTATGTGGTTCCACCATCCATGCTAGTGCATTTCTTTTTTGTATAATCTGTTGTTCAGATGCCCCCCTCCTGCTACTTAAGCAATAAGGCACGACAGGGTGTGAGTTAGTGGGGGATTTACCACGCCTTGTGGTGTGTCCGCGAGGTGTAGCGGTGACTTAACCTCAAAGTGGGTAAATCCCCCAATAACCCACATCCTGGAGTGCCTTATTGCGATTATACAATGAACCCATGTGTAAAATAAATTTTAAATGTGTTTAAGTATGTTTTTTTATAAATGCCATTTCTCAGCTGTGGGTTATTACAGGATATAAAATGGTCATGTGATGTGTTTTGACCAATGAGGTTACAGGATTTTCATACCCCATTGTATAATTACTATCTCTGTCTCCTGGCCAAAAAAACACTACCACTAGCTCACTCACTAGCAACAGTTGCCCACTCACTTCCTCTAGTGGCTCAAGCTGGTAGCATAGCTCAATCTATGGAGAAACACTAAAGAAAGTACTGCTAGTTTCATCCAGATGGTATATTTTTCACTGCAACTGAAGGCACAGTCTCCTCATCACTTGCTTCCCTCAGCTGCCTGCCTTCTCTACTGGCTATTAAGGGAGCTACAACTACATAGTTTCTTAACTTTTATTTTACATTTAAATTATATCCTTAACTGCCACTCAAACAACACTCACCTAAGACCTCTCTGCAACAACCAGACCCAGAAGTCACAGTGTGGCAGCCTGGTGGCTAACACTGGATGTACAGGAAATTCCACTTATATGCCTTTTGCTTATAAGCACATTTTGGCTTATGTTTGACACTACTGTGTGTCATCGAGGCACAGGTCAGAAAGCATAGGAAAAACCAGGAGCAGTTGTAAAATTCACAAAAAATATTTATTTACGCTAGCAGTAACATAAAAAAATAAACTTGCTCTGAATAACTATTTAGAAAGGAAGAATAATCAGCAGATTGATCAGTTTTCCTTCAATCTCTGTGTATCCATCTTCATGCCATTGCAACGCTGTCTCATTATGGGTCCTTGCAACAATCCCCATTTTAAACAAGCATCCTGTTTTTTCTAAAATGTCCTTGTATGTTTCAGGCAGGTGCTGGCAGGAACACAGTGTGCCTCAGCTGAGGCCACTTTTCCACAGATCTTGCAAAAGGCTTAAAAAATGCACTCAGGTAAGCTCTTGAGTTCCTAATAACTTTTTGCAATCATCTCAGACTATAATTATATACATTTCAAAAATTAATACTATATAATTTCTATACAGAGGGATCCCAATATCACTTACATTTCCACATAATGATTTGCATACTTTTTTTTATATCAGCAGATATGCAAGGGAGGAAAAGACAAACAGCAAGGGAAGACTGAGAGACAGTGAGAGGCAAATAATTACAAGACTGTTGGGGTGATCAAATCCTCAGTCTCACAGGAAAATTTGTTTGCACAACCAGACGGAGAAGAGGCAGGAAAGGATAGAATAGATCCTTGCATTTAAACACTTTATCCATAACATCTGGGACAGGGTCCTATTCTACCCTGTCACATACACCCTATCATTAAGAGGGAATCTGTTTTATCAAACAGGTTTCCAAAACTTTCTATTGATTCTCCAAAAATATTAGCTTCTCACTTTCAGAAATTAACCACATATGCAGTATCTTTTTTTCTGTAACAGTACTGCAAACAGTAAAGTTTAAACTCGTACATTTGTTTTTCAACCTTCAGAACTCTCAATTCCTGATCCATATCGTGACAGAAAATCAGCATTGCTATTTTCTTTACCAGATTTGTGTATCACCTTGAATTTAAATGACTGTAGTGCCAGGTACCACCTTATGATTCTGGAATTGTTATCTTTCATTTGGTTAAGCCAATAGAGAGGATTGTGATCTGTTATAAGTACAAGGTCAGTTCCTAGTAAATAAAACTTAAGGGACTCCATGGCCCACTTTGCTGCTAAACATTCCTTTTCAATGGTGGAATACCTTTTCTCTCTGTCATGCAACTTCCTTCTGATGTACAGAACGGGATGTCTGTCCTATCTATATTTTGACTCAGTACTACTCCTAGACCTACCTCTGATGCATCTGTTTGTAACAGAAATGGTTTCTCAAAGTCTTGGCTCCTTAAAACAGCTGAAAATAATGCAGCCTTAATGGCTCAAAAAGCTTCATCACACCCTGGGGTCCATTTCACATTATTTGGGTACCATTTCTTTGGGAGTTCAGTGAGAGGAGTAGCTAACTTAGCAAAGTTGGGAACACATCTCCAATAATAACCAGCCAGACCTAAAAATGACCTGATATGTTTCTTTGCTTTAGGAGCAGGACTGTCAGCTACAGCTACTATTTTAGAAATTTCTGGCTCAACTGCTCCATTTCCCAACACATAGCCCACATATCTGGTTTCCTGCATGTCCAATGCACATTTGTAAGGATTAATAATCAGACCTGCATTTTTGATAGCTTGGATAACTGCTCATAGCTGTTCCAGGTGGCTTTTCCAGTTTGGACTGTACACCATGACATCATCCAGGTATGCAGCACAATCACCAGTGTGAGGTGATAAAATTACATCCATGTACCGCTGAAATGAAGCTGGCACACCATGTAAACCAAATGGCATTGTGATGAACTGATAGAATCCAACAGGAGTGGCAAATGCAGTTTTATCTCAGGATTCTTTAGGTAAAGATATTTGTTAGTAACCCTTGGTGAGATTGAGGATACTGATATACTTTGCACTCCCCAGTCTGTCCACCAAATCATCTATTCTGGGCATTGGATAACTGTCAAATTCTGACACTTGATTAAGTTTCCTAAAATCAAGGCAGATTCTAACACCCCCTTTTTTATATAATTACCTTTGGAGATGACGAAGCACTCCTCGACTCTTGTATAATACCCAATTCTTTCATGTTTTGTATTTCCTTAACAGCATCACCTCTTAACTGCTCTGGTAACCTGTATGTCTTTTGCCTAATAGGGTGAGCATTCCTTGGCACTATTACATGCTCAGCCCTTTTTACTTGGCCTGGTACTGTGGTAAAAGTACTGTTAAATGTCTTTAGCACATTATGAATTTCTGTAGTTTGTTCTGAGGTTAAGGAAACATTCACATTTACAGAATCAGCAGTTACAGTTTGTTCCAGTCTATCATAAGCTAATCAATATCTTCTTTATCAGTTTCTGGTAAAACCAGAAAAGCAGCTTTTGGCATTTTTTCAACCTACAGTATTTCTTGAGGAGGGTAGCATGGTATATCTTAGTAGGATTTTTCCTCTCAGGGGTCTCAGTCTCATAGTTAACGGTGCCATTACATCTAGGCACTCTATAAGGCCCTTGCCACTTCATTAACAGTTTATTTTCTGTTGTGGCTAACAGTAGCAAGACCTTTTCACCTGGCTCAAAAATGTTTCTTTTACCCCATGGTCATAATATACCTTCTGCTGGTTTTGGGCCTCTTCCTGATTACTATGGGCAATTTCAACATATTTTGCCAGCTTCTTTCTCAGGGCACATATATAACACATTATAGATTGTTTCTGAGTTGGGTTATCTTCCCACGTTTCTTTTATCACATCCAGTGGCCCTCTTGGCTGCCTATCATACATCATTTCAAATGGTGAAAGCCATTTTGATGCCCATGGCACTTCTATGTAAGTAAAGAGTAGGTAGGGCAAGTATTGGTTCCAATCATTCCCTTCCCCTTTTACAAACCTTTTTAACGTGTGTTTTAGGGTTTGGTTAAAACACTCAACAAGACCATCTGTCTGAGGGGATGGGGGTGGGGTTCTTATGGTAGTGATACCTAGAAGTCTGTACAGCTCCTTAAGTAATGCAGCACCAAAATTGCTTCCATGATCAGTAAAAATTTCTTTAGGTGTGCCCACTCTGCTGAAAATTTGTGCAAGCTCTGCTACCACTATTGAAGCTGTGACAGTACGCACTGAAACTGCTTCTGGGTATCGAGTAGCATAGTCGCATAGTACCAGGATAAATCTATTACCCTTTTTAATTTTGTCTAAAGGACCAACCACATCCATTGTAATTCTATCAAAAGGCATATCTATCAAGGGTAGGGGCACCAGAGGAATCTTGTCTTTTCTGGTGACTGGAGCTACTTTCTGACACTCAGCACAGGAATTGCAATAGGTAGCAACATCTTCATGAATTTCAGGCCAGTAAAATCAATACAGCAATCTGGCAAGGGTGAAATCCCTCCCTGAGTGGCCAGCCATAGGACTATCATGTGCTATCTGTACCAGCTCTGTTCTGTACTTCTGTGGTATAACCAATTGTTCTAGCTGTTCCTGTGTCTGAGTTTTAACCCAAACTCTGTACAGCAACCCATTACATTTTTTAAATATTGGTCCACCTTGTTTTGGTTTCACCCCCTCAGCTGCTTAAAATAACCCTGGAAAGAAATATCATTAGCTCATTCTGAAAGAAAATCACAATCTGGAATCAGTTTAGTTTCAACATTTTCATATTTTAACCCTTCATGTCCATCAGTCATTTGTTGCCACTTTTTCTTCGGGCATCATCTTTCTTTCCTCGATTTCTGGATCTTGGAGCTGTACTCAAACAAATCTGAATCAAAATCACTGAATGGAAAAGTGTCCCCACCATCTAAAGTTTTCTTTGCCTGAGCTTATTACCTCTGCTGCTGAAACTGCAGGGTTCAGTTACTCTTAGATCAACTCAGTAAATCCTGGATGGTCATTTCCAATAATCACAGGTTCAGGTAACTTAGGTACTACTCCCACTTTCATTTGGTGTGGCACACCCTTAATGGTCAGAATCACTTGGGTGGTGGGAGAGTATCAAGTGTCCCCATGGATGCAAACAACACCAATACCTGGTCCTTTTGCACAGTGTTTTCCCAGCACTTCAGCATGCACTAGGGTCTGTCTGCTTCCCGAATCAATGAGTTCCTTTACAGTCTTATCTCCCACCTTCACATCTGTTAAGTACTTGCCCCAATTTGTCAAGGACAAATCTGCTCCACTGCCACTCTTCTTGTGGCAATTTCTTTCAATATGGCCTGGCTTATTACAGTTATAGCAAATAATGTCTTTGGGCACAGATTTGTTACCCCCCATCAGAGTTCTTATCAGGCTTGGAGTTTAAATGGGAAAAAGAATGTCTTACCCAAAGCTGCACATCTGTAGGCAGGATGTTGATGAATTGCTCCATTGCAAATGTGTTGATGATCTGTGGGACTGTTTTGATCTCTGGTTGGAGCCATTTTATCAGAAGTTCTCTGAGTCAGGAGACCACATGATGCAGGGTACCGAGTAGCAGCTCCTCCAAGTTGCTCCAGCCTCCCAACTCTCTATTTTCACATTTTGTACCTGAAAATCCCTTTTAAATCTGCAAAAACTACTCTATAACTCTATCTTACCACCCTGAGTACCTGTATGGTTGTTTGTCGCTTTGATGGATATCTACATGAAGAAAGTGCCACAGAAGCATACTCCTCCAGCTATGCCTGAGAAGGCCCCAAAGAAATCACGGGCCTCGGGTGCTTCAGAAAGGCCAGAGCACTCTAATGTTGCCACGGATCAGGAACCGTTAACTCTAAGTAGGTTTCTGGAGGAATTTAAACCCTTCTGCAAAGAAATAAAGGACATCTCTTCAGAGCTTAAATCCCTAATGAAAAAAATTAAAGAAGTTTCAATGACAACGTCGGATAATACTACCCATATTTGTTCCCTTGAGAAGTGGGTGGAGAAAATAGATCCTGGGCTGGCATCTATGCAGCAGAAAATATCCGAAGTTAGAGCTAAAGTTGGAAGACCTCTAGGGTCGTAGCCGCAGGAATAACGTCGTTATTCTCAGCCTCCCAGAGGGAGAAGAAGGCTAGAATACCATCGGTTTTGTTCAAAAGTTGGTTGAAAAGATCACCAGCCCCTCTCCCTTCGGAGCCAAATATATTATCGAGAGGGCACACAGGTCGCTGTGGCCAAAGCCTCCCCCTGGATCTCTGCCTTGTCCCATTATCTGCCATTTCCTGAATTTCTTAGAGAGACAGCATTTCCTAGCAAAAACAAAGGGATTGCAGGAAGTCAGATGGGAAAACACTAAAATCAGAATAGCCCAGGATCTACCAGGTTCTGTTAGGCAGAAATGTATAGCATTCCACCCTGTGGTCTCGAAGATTATTGCCACAGGGCTCAAGTTCAAAATGGGGTACTCAGCCAGATTGCAAGTACAAGTGGAAGGTACCTGGTTATCCTACGAGGATCCAGATGCTGCACTTGCTGGGCTCAAGACAGCCCTTTCTGATTTATTCCTCGATCCATGATTGGTACTGCAAGGGCTGAAGATGTCTGTACTGGAGAGATGCTGCAGATTCCTGCAAAGAAGAAGGGGAAGAATGTCATTCCCCATTTTGATCCTAGGGAGCCTGATACTGTAGGCTAAAGGGACATCATGCTGTTACACTCATCCTACTGCTTAAGAGTGCTCAGCAGTTTAGTATGCTTCTGATGCAGTTTATTTTACCCAGTGGACAGCTACGACTTATGGACAGAGCTACTTGGTTTGTGGTTTCTCTTGATTTTTTGACATGCTTTTAACAAAATAGAAACTGGGTATTTTCTGGGTTGGACTTTTTTCCTAGGTTTTGGCCCCCTTGGTTCCTTAGTTTAATTTACTTATGCGAGGGTGCGAATTGCTGTATAGCCATTGTTTTTTTTTATGTAGGCGTATGGTTAAATGTTGGCAGTTTTGTATCGCTAGAGGGAGCTCCAGGCACATTCTTTTTGTAGCCTACTTTCTAGGTAGTACACTTCTATGAGGTGCCTGGTTTTACCTACCATGTCTTATAGAAGGACATACGGCTTAGCTGCTGCCATGGTTCTAAGGCAGTTGTGTATTACTTCTACCTGCCTGAAATTTACATTTGCTTGTATTTACTTTCAAGGTTAAAATCAGCTAACATATTAATTTAGAGTTCCCTTTTTTATTAATTTTTTTGTTATCTAGCTTTATAGAGCTGAGCATTTCCCTCTGGCAACTTGAGGGTATTATTTAATGTTTTGCTGGTTACAGTGTTGAATTTACTGCTTTATATACTCAACAATTTCTTGTTCATTGAATGGAATGGGTATACACTTGGTTCGGGATTATTGGGGTAATGTTGGGAGGCTGGGGGTAGGGGAAGAGAAGCGGTAGTTTGCTGATCATTGTTTGTGACAGTAAGGGAGGTAAGGTGGGTTGGGTTATGGCTAGATATAAAGGATCTGTTTTGCTTATATTATGGTACATGTGGTATTATAAAGGGTGGGGGGATAGTAGGGGATTAGGGCAAGTGGGAGGGGTGTGGTGGGGAGGGAATCGTGCATGGTTAAGTCCTTTGGTAGCTATTCTCTGTTTGTTTTTTTCTACTCCAGCAGGTACGGTATATGTTTTCTGCCATGTAGGGACACCTCTTCTAATTTATCCTGGATGATGGCTAGAGATTTATTATTTGCCACATGGAATATCAAGGGCACCCGTAGCAAGCTCAAACAATATCAACTATTGAAACATCTATGCTTATTGCATATAGACATTGCTTTCATACAGGAGTCCCATTTGTTAATCTCAGAAGCCCCAAAATTAAGGAGGCAACATGTAGGTCACATTTTTGCAGCAGAAGGGAGCTCTCAAAGTCAGGGGGTTCTAATTTTGATATCCCGATCTGTCCCATTCATACCCATTAAAGTTATCAGTGATCCCAATGGTAGATTCTTATTGGTCCAAGGGAAAATGCATATGAATAATATTTTACTAGGCAGTATATATGGGCCAAATGTCAAGTCCCCTGAATTTTTTGTGCAGTTGGTTAGGATTTTGACTCCTTATCTATCCATCCCTATAGTTTTAGGAGGAGACCTAAATTTAACTTTTGACCCGAATGTAGATTGTACAGCGAGTAAATTTAAAGGCCTTTCACCAGCTTAAAGGGCGCTGAGGGAGTGGGTAGACCAAATAGGTTTACATGATGTGTGGAGTATTCATCATCCCTCAGAAAGGAGCTACACATTCAATTCTCTGGTTCATCGGACTTCTTCAAGACTTGATTACATCCTGATTTCTCAGGATCTACTTCCTGGGGTAATTGAATCTTCCATTCTTCCTGGCCCCCTGTCTGACCATTCCATGGTCACATGTCAACTTTCTTTAGTTACGCTTTCCAAAGTACGGGGAAGATGGAAGTTCAATAATCAACTATTTAAAGATCCCAGTATAGTCCACGATATCGCTGATCACATCACACAATTTATAAATAGCAACCACAATACTACCAACAAGCCAGATGTAGAGTGGTGCACTTTAAAAGCATTTTTAAGAGGGGTTCTAATTGGTGTGGCCACCAGGTGAAAGAAGGCGAGTTAGAATCAGCTTTTTTTTTGTAGTTGTTTAACCAGGAGTAGCACACTAAGCTGAAAGCTTTTTTACAGGAGCAACATGGGAGCATAGAGAAGTTAAGTGACTTGCTCAGGGTCACACAGTAGCAAGTGGAAGCTGTGGGATTCAAACCCAGGTCTGGCCTGCTGGATATCACCAAATTTGCAGCTCAGAGGCTTAAACCACTGCACTATACTGCCTCTCATTTCCCAAATCAGAACCATTGAACATAATATGGCCCCTTCGACCCCCTGAACATGTTAAGCAAAAACTTATAATACTTAAGGATGCTTATTTGAACCTTCTGAGAGAGCAAGCCGAATTCTTAATAATTAAAACAAATGCTTCCTATACTGATCAAGGAGAAAAAGCTAGACGTCTTTTGGCATTAAGACTTAGACAACAAGAATCATCTAGATTCATTTCTACTATCGTGTCATCAGCAGATGGTACCTTAAAGTTTACTCCTACGGAGATCACGGCTGAATTTCACTCCTACTTCCAGCAAATATACAGTACAATGCTAAATCCAGCTTCTCCGGATGAACTAAATAGGTATCTCCTTGACTGTCATCTGCCCTCACTTTTGCACGCTCAGCAGCTGGCGTTGTGTGCGCCTATCACTCAGGAAGAACTTTTTAGAATTATCAGGGATCTTCCATTGGATAAAACCCCAGGACCGGATGGTTTTTCATCTAATTTTTATAAAGTTTATGCAACACAATTGGTTCCCTTGCTCATTCCTTTATATCAATGTATTGTCTCTGAATCCAGCATAGATAATACCTTATTCGAAGCCTTGATTGTTCTCCTACATAAACCTGGTAAACCACCTGAGCTGACATCTAGCTATAGACCAATTTCCCTTCTCAATCATGACATCAAAATCCTGTTGAAATTACTTGCGGATCGCATCAATACTGTTATCTCTGATCTAATAGGACCAGAGCAGATGGGATTCATGAGAGGTAGATCCTCTGTTGATCACCTGTGTACATTGGTCCATGTCATCTCAGTATCCAGGGATGCTCCCTACCCTGGTGCCCTTGTTTCCCTGGATGCTGAGAAGGCATTTGACAGAGTTAATTGGAACTTCCTATTCCATACCTTGCAAGCTTTCAGTTTCCCCTTAACATTTGTAAATTGGGTCCGAGCGTTATATAAATTACCCTCAGCAAGAGTGATGTGCAATGGCATGACCTCTAACCTCTTCCTATTGCATTCTGACATGAGTTAGGGGTGCCCCTTGTCTCCTATTCTTTTTAATTTCTATCTGGAACCTTTAATACGGCGGTTGGTTAATTGTCCTAGAATTCAAGGCATCCCCGTGTTTAACCATGAAGTTAAGGTTTCAGCCTATGCTGATGATCTTATACTTCAGCTTTCCCACCCTACCTTATCTATTCCCACCATGCTTGAGATCATAAAGGAATATAGTGCCTTTTCAAATTGTAAATTAAATGTAGACAAAACAGATGTTTTTCCCCTTAACTATAAATTGACAAAGCAAAACATCCAAACCCTAGGTTTGTCTTGGGAAGCACAATCCTTGAAATATCTCGGTTTTGTGCCTACAAGAAATCCAACCCTTAACCAAAAGAAAAACCTGGATTCTTTGTTAGTTACTATTACACAAGACTTAAAAAGGTGGTCCCTTCTCCCTCTTTCAATATGGGGTAGGATCAACATTATTAAAATGAATGCTTTTCCGTGTCTCCTATACCCACTCAACCTCTTAAACATATGGCTTCCTCTCTCATGGTTCAAAAAAGCACATGGTATTATTTTGGATTTTATATGGGATAGCAAAATACCCCAATTGGCCTTTCACAAACTAGCAGCATCTAACGCAAAAGTTGGTCTCCATCTTCCACATTTAGCACTCTATTATTGGGCTTGTCATGCCAGCAAGTATCTTAGATGGCTAGGGATGGGAACTCCTGGAATAACATCTCCATATACCCCACTCTGGCTTAAAACTGAATCTGACTTAATTAGACTGTATGGTTTATCTTCTGCTGCGCTGTTATTTACAAAGGTTAAACATCTTCCCGTACCACTGCGTTCTACCCCAATTGTTCTTTCAGTTAAGGTGCACTCCCAGTTGTGTGCCTTTTTGAAATATGATCACTGTACTGATCTATTACAGCCATTAATGTGGAATCCCAACCTTAAAATTATGGGTAAAGTTCTTTCCACTCATTGGCTCAGACATCTCTCTAACTCCACCCTCTCTTGTTTTGTAGCTGGTAGGACAGGGTCCTGGTTAATTTCACCTGAGATCCTAGCTAAGTTTAATAGCCCAAATTCTCACATTTTTAAAATGTACCAATTACATTCTCTGCTGATAAAAACTATGGGGGTGACTCCCTCGCTCTCCATAAATCCACCGATTATAAAGGATATAGTCCCTCTTGTTGGCCTTCCACATGCAGTTTCCAAATTGTTTAATATTCTCTTTGATTGGGCTTATCCAGATTATCTGGGTCCTTCGAGTTACTGGGCACCTTTTTTCCCTGAAGCACCTATAGACTGGCCTGTTTTATGGCGGGGATGAAAAAATTCATCATGCAGGACAGACTCCGCCTCATGCAATTTTTCATATTGTATAACCTATATTACACACCACAAAAGTTGGCTAGATACGGTATAGTTTTTTCCTCCACTTGTATCAGGTGTGCACAGGATCAAGGTAATTTATTTCAGATTTTTTGGTCTTGTCCCAAAATATCACCCATATGGGCGCTTATCAAACAGAGAGTTGACCCCCTTTTAGGGCTCAGCAAATTATTTTCCCCAAGGATTTGTCTCCTGGGTGATTTTTCTGGGATCCCAGTCATTGTTCGAAAGTTCCATATGGCTTTAATATCCATGTCAGTTAAAAAACTAGTACTAAAGCACTGGAAGGATAGTGAAAATATTTCTTATGCCGAATGGCTGAGAGAATTCCTACCTAACCTTAGAAGAGAGAGAGATCTATAGCCAGTCTTAGGAATACTATACCTAAACTCAATAGAATATGGGGCCCTCTACAAACCCTCTATTCCCTATAATTAGTCTAATGGAGTATGCCTAATTTGTAATTCTAGAGTTATAAGTTTGTTTTGTCCATGCATGATTCAGGGAGGGGTGATTTTTGGGGGAGGGAGGTGGGGTGGTTGCACCTTGCTGTTTGTTATGCTTTATTATTTATTCTTTCTCCAGGGTGCATTGCTTTGGTATGTATGTATAAATTCAATACAGTTTGAATTGAAAAAGAAGTTCTCTGACTTGGGTGAAGGCTTCTCAAGAATTGACAACTGAGGTGTACTTCAGAGACTGAAATCTCTGTCTGTAGGTCTCTCCTGAGATATCATACCTTTTCAGGATTTCACTTTTTACAAGGTCATAGTTTTCTGACTGTGCAGTGTCCATATTGCTGTAGGCAAGTTGGGCTTTCCCTGTCAGGTAGGGTACCAGTCTGATTGTCCATTGCTGCTTTGGCCATTGACAGGCTGTGGCAACTCTTTCAAAAGGTGTCAGGTATGCCTCAACATCATCTGAGGGACCCAACTTTGTATGTTTAATGGCTTTAAGTTGCTTGTATTTTGTTGCTCATCTGGATCTGTGCCAGATCTTCTGCCTTTGATAGCCTGCAAGGCATCCAGCCATCACTGCTCCTGTCACTGCATCTCTTCTCTCCTCTATGCTTCTAAACATTGACTTTCTTTTTCTCTCTGCTTCTCCATCTCTTTTTGTTGTATAGCCCACCATTTGAAAAAGTCCACCAGGCTTTCAGGTTCTGTCACTGCCTATTCTTTTTCCATAACTTGGCTGGCTGTACAATCTCAGTTTGGACAGCTGTCTCTGCTAGTTGGGCTGCCATTCTCCTGGTAACCAATCCTGGACTTGCTGCTGCAGAATCCATACCTTTCTCTGTGCTTCCCTGGTACAAGGTCCAGTACCCATGCACAAAACTCCTGGCTTAGCGTATATGCAGTGTAAATCCCACGTCTAACACCATCTGTTGTTGAGGCACAGGTCGGGAAGCATAGAAAAAAACAGAAGCAGGTGTAAAATTCATCAAAAATATTTATTTACACTAGCAGTAACATAAAAAAATAAACTTATTTAGAATAACTATTTACAAAGGAAGAATAAACAGCAGATTCATCAGAGTTTTCCTTCAATCTCTGCGTGTCCATCATCAAGCCATTGCAGCTCTGTCTTTTTATAAGTCATTATAATAACCCCCTTTTTAAAAAACATCCTGTTTTTTCTAAAATGTCCTTGTATGTTTCAGGCAGGTGCTGGCAGGAACACAGTGTGCCTGAGCTGAGGCACTTTTTCCACAGCATTTGCAAAAGGCTTAAAAATGCACTCAGGTAACCTCTTGAGTTTCTAATAGCTTTTTGCAATCATCTCAAACTATAATTACATACATTTCAAAAAATAACACTATATAATTTCCATACAGAGGTATCCCAATATCAGTTACATTTCCATATAATGATTTACATATATGCTTTATATTAGCAGATATGCAAGGGAGGAAAAGACTAACAGCAAGGGAAGACTGAGAGACAGCGAGAGGCAAATAATTGCAAGACTGTTGGGGTGATTGTGACAGGGTGCATCCCTGCCACTGTAGTAGGACCCCTTGAGCATATTAGGTTGCAACCTCTCTCTCTCTCTCTCTCTCTCTCGCTCTCTCTCTCTCTCTCTATATATATATATATATATATATATGTATATGTTTTTTTTTTTTATCTAATAAAGCTATCCCTTTCTTTCTGTCTGGAGGCAGGCCACCTCCAGACAACCCTCTGTGCTTCTCTTTAACTTTCTTTTCTCTTCCTTCCATGGGTTCATTTGTATGGCAGTCAACTTTCAGTGACCTTGAGCTCCCAGACAGAATGGGACAATAAAATAGAATGGGTATAGCTACAGCTCTGTAGAATGGCTGGCTATTTTAGCTAGAATGAAAGATATGTATTGTATACAGTAAAACACCCTAATCAAAAGGGATACAGTGGCTATTTAGTGTGTAGCAGAGAAAGACCTAAATGACTAGCCTGTACATGTGTATTTATTGTGAAGCGGCAAACCCATTTCCCTTTTATTTTCTGTAACCCTGTTGCCACTATGGAAATGTTAGAACCTGTACTGAGTGCTGCAGTTTATCGTTTGGATGCATTATGCTGCTGTTAAACTGTAGTTGCATAGGTAGAAATTAGAAGGAACCTTGTTGCAGGGTTCTATGTGATAACGGCGAATGCCTAAAGGCAATCACCATTATTGCACAGTCAGGGTGCTGAAAACATTTCCAGCACTCTGACAACCCTGGAGCACAGGACAATGGTGCCAGGAGATTTATTTAATGCTTTCTCTGGGAGGAATTCAAACCCCACATCCCCCTACTAAAGGATTCTCAATTCCAGGGGGGTGCATGTCGGGGTGGTAAAAAAATAAAGGTTCAGGCCGGGCATAATAAAATCACACCAGCACCCAGACCCAAACCCAGTACCTCACCCACCCCAACCACTAGCCAACTCACAATGCAACTTGGCCATCCACTGCAGTGCCACCCCATACAACTCCTCCACCCCTCCTAGTCCATGTTTGCCATGCTAGTTCCTCCCGCTCATGCATACACATAGCAACATTCTGTCACCCAGTTTGCCCACCCCTCATCCAGTCACCCTACCCTCCTATCACTATGAGGTATTGCACCAGGAAGGAGTCACCGTTATGGGCGGTGCCCTTCCCCATGCACCCACCTCGCGTGATACCATGTTGCAGTTATGCCATACTAAGTTCCAGAGCCTAACTGTAAGAAGCTGTGATCACCCTTTGCTTAACAAAGCACTTTACTTAGCTGCACCAGAGATAAACAAAAAGGGTTCAGAGCGAGTATTAGGCATGCTATCTAAGAGTGTGTGAGAGAGAGAGAGAGCTATACAGAAATGCATGGAAGCCTACGTGGAGGAAAGTGAATGTGTCAGCCCACAGCTTGGCATTTCAGCCGCCAGCTTGACAGTTCAGCCGAAAGTACATTGTCTTGCTCTAAATTGGGAGAAAATGCCCTGAAACACATTGCTAGCTTTGTGCTACATGAGCAAGAGATGTAGAATAAATATAAAAGGCTAAGGGATACCATACTGCATAATAAAGATTACATCATGGGAAACACTAGCATACTAATAAACCTGGCATAAACAAAGCTTGTGAAAACCTATGGACTAGAATGCAAGAAGGGGATAAATTAAACACAAACCTTCTTCTGGCAATACAATATGCTTTAATCAAATGTACTTCTTGAAGAAGAAGGAATAAATTAGGTCTGTCCTTACCTGAAGCAGGGAAAAGAATGAAATATCATGTAGAGGGCAACAGTGGCCCCTTTTTATAGTACGCTGTCTGTCACTCAAGTCCCAGTGGAAAGTTTTCCACCTTTAAAAAGGGGACAATCCTTCTGGGAAAGTCCCTTTTATTATCTAAAGCTGCTTCTCATTATAGAAGGGTAACTAAGTCCTTTTAGCCTGTTATTTAATTAAATGAAGGGCCATGATGATGCTTGGCCACCTGACCCAGGTGGGTGGGTATAAATAGTACTGCCTGAGCAAATAGATGTTAGATAGGGTCAGTGTCTTCTGACTGAGTGTAGGTGAAGGACATGGGAGTCCTGTGCTGCACTAAGGAGAACATTGTGAAAAGTATTTCCAAGTATTTTTCTTTTGAATTGTTTTGATTGTTTTAGTTTTACTTTATATGGTGCAAAAGCTGTTGTTGTTTATGATTAAAAAATAAACATCCTGCTTAAAAAAGTGGGTTGCACCAAAAATCTTGTGTTTGTGACTATCTGTATTTCCTACCCTTTTACAGTGATCAAATCCTAGGTCTCACAGGAAAATTTGGTTGCGCAATCAGACAGAGAAGACACAGAAAAGGAAAGAACAGAGTCTTGCATTTAAACACTTTCTCCATAACAACTGAGACAGAATCCTATTCTGTCCTGTCACACTGTGTCCCAGTCCACTGTAAAATACACCTATTGCATTTTGTTTTGGTTTGCTGCCTCCTTATTTTTTATATGCCTTTTTATATAAGTACAGTACTTTCCAGGTATTTTACAGGCATTTATCCCATCAGTGTCACAGTCAGCTCTTGTTAGTCCTGATCACGTTTTTGGAAGCTAAGTTAGGTGTTAAATAATCTAACTGAGACTAATAAGAATGTGATGGCGGTACCTAAGAGCACTCCTCTCCATTTATTTACCTACTAACTTATCTCCATATCCAAATACAAAACGTTGTCACTTGCTGACAAATTTCACTTTTAAACAGTCTAGCTAAAATTAAAAAAATAAAGATTGAATAAAAACAAGTTTTCAATTATTTATTTCAGAAGTTTTTAACACTGTGTATTTTCACTCATTGTGTTATTTGCATGTATGCCTGCATGACTGAAGCACTATTATTAATCATTTACTCAATTTCTGAGCACTCAGCATAGCAATTTTTGCTACATGTCATTTCCATTATATGCACAAATTTAGGTTTAATTTTATTTATTTATTTATTGAAATCTTGGATTAATACATTTGAGCAACGGCTCTTTACATAGGTTCCACGTCAAAAGAAAAACATCATCATGATAACAATTACAATATCAGGTACATTGCAAGTGACAACAGGCCTGAATACACAAAGGTAGAATACAGCAAAAACTATAGGCTCACTGAAAAAATACAGATTAAAATTGAGGTGGGACTAGACACATTGGGATAGGTAAAGGACAGAGACAATGGGTTTTAAACAAATATACTCCAAACAGACAGTATAACCCCACGGGGTGGGTCAGAAGTTGGTCAACTGGGTGGCAAACTGGTCGGGGGGCAGAAAACAGAGAGTGGTGGTAAACAGTATACAGTCAGAAGAGATGCAAGTCACAAGTGGGGTACCTCAGGGATCAGTCCTGGGGCCAGTCCTCTTCAATATCTTCATCAGTGACATTGCAGGTGGACTGAAGGGTAAGGTTTGTCTGTTTCCAGATGACACCAAGATCTGCAACAGAGTAGATGATCCAGATGAGGTGGGCAGAATAAGAAGAGATCGGGATAAACTAGCAAAATGGTCAGAAGAGTGGCAACTGGGGTTTAACGCAAAGAAGTGCAAGATCATGCACATAGGAAAGAAAAACCCTGGAGTCACTATAAGTTGGGAGGGGAGTTGCTGGCAATCACAAGGGAAGAAAGAGACTTGGGCATCATCATCACAGATGACCTGAAATCATCCAAGCAGCCCACTAAAAGCAGTAGGTAAGGCTAGAGGGATATTGGGGTGTATTAGTAGTGGTATAGCAAGCCATAAGATGGAGGTAATAATCCCTCTTTGCAAAACACTGGTTAGGCCCCATCTGGAGTACTGTGTGCAGTACTTGAGGCCACACCTGCACAAGGACATTAACAAAATGGAGGCAGCCCAGAGAAGGGCAAACAAAATGGTGCAGGGACTACATCATAAAACATATGAGGACAGATTAAAGGAGCTCAATATGTATACCCTAGAGCAAAGGATGGAGAGAGGTGATATGATAGAAACATTCAAACATCTTAAGGGCTTTAACAAGGTGAAAGAGTCTAACATGTTTCAATATACGAAAAATAGCAGGAAAAGAGGAAACAGCATGAGATTAGAGGGAGGCCAATTAAGGGGTAATGTGAGGAAGTTATTTTTCACAGAAAGGGAGGTGGATGCATGGAATGGCCTACCTCAGGAAATGTTGGATATGAATACAGTGCAAGGCTTCAAATAGGCATGGGATAGACATAAGGAAGCAATACAGATGTGTATGAATATATAGGCCATTGACAGAGTACAGGCCTATGGCGCATTCATAAGATAGAAAAATGGACAGACTGGATGGGCCTTGCAGTCCTTATCTGCCGTCAACTTCTATGTTTCTATGTTTCTAATTCATTTAAACAATGGAGACAGTGTACAAGGTATGCCTGAGTCAAGTAATAGCTAGCTTACTAAGAGCAGGAAGGTATAGTAGGTCAAAAGTGGAGGGGGGAGGTGGATGAGGGATGGGGAAGGAGGTGGATGAGATGGAAGGATGTGGGAAGAAAGGGATAGGTGGGGATAAGCGGGAAGGGGTAGCAGAAAGTAAGTGCTGAAAGGGTGATGGTACAGTAGGGTAATGCGGGTAGCGTGTGAGACATAAGGTGCACATATGGAGCAAGGTGGCAATCTTAGTGGTAGCAGTCACAGGTAGCCTCATCGACTAGGCGCTGCCAAAGCAAATGTTTGAAGGAACCAGCGTGGTTGTATTTAATATATCAGATTGCAGTGAATTGTTGCAGTGCAGGGCTCTGTATGCAAAAGCATGATGTCCTAGTGCAGTACGGCATCTTGGGGTTCTGAATATCTGGCTGGAGGAGTTTCTCATAGCTTGCTGCTTTAATGGAGGAGTCAGAAGGGCTTGGAGGCTGGGTAACATCATACCAAGGCTGACTTTTTTAGCAATCAGACAGGTTTGAAATCTGAGCCTGCTGTCAAATTGTAGCCAGTTGGTGTGGGAGTAAAGCTCACACATGTGGGTCATTCAGTCAGCACCGTTGAGAAGACAGCAGGCTTTATTTAAGGCTGTTTTGATGTGCTGGAGGGCTGTGTCCATAGCTGATCCATATATGATGATGCCATAATCAGCGAGTGACATAACAGAGCTATGAAGCAGGGTGGCAATCTTAGTGGTAGCAGTCACAGGTAGCCTCATCGACTAGGTGCTGCCAAAGCAAATGTTTGAAGGAACCAGCGTGGTTGTATTTAATATATCAGATTGCAGTGAATTGTTGCAGTGCAGGGCTCTGTATGCAAAAGCATGAAAGGATTTTACACATTGCATATGCCCAGGCCACAGTTTATCACCTTTCAGGAACTTTAACATATTATGTGATCCTGGATCTCAACAGTACTATAGTACTTCTCTTAAACCCTCTGGCACCAAACCCTCCCAGTCTTTTTTTTCATTTTTCTCTGTACTTCGCCATAGTGCTTAGCTATCCACCTTAGCTCACTAAACTCCGTACCCCACCACCCTTCTATTGCTCGCCACCCCCGACTGCCTAGCCCACACTACTTCTTGGCTCTCTCCTGCCTCGCTAAAAAAATGCTTTGGCTTAGTCCCCACCACCTGTTCCTGCTCACCTCACTCTCCTTTTCCCTTTATGCCAACTCCCCCTCCACCTACCCTACCCTCCACCTACTCTCACCTTTCTATACTACTACCCGAAACATTGTACCATAGCTTTACTCTGAAAGTCTTAAACAAACATCACCCAATTAATACCTGGGTGCAAAGAGCCATATTCCTAATTGGAAACTGCCACATCATTATAACTCACTAACGATCACCCTCTACTGGGACTCCAGAAGACAATCCAAGCATCTTAAAAAGTACAAGCAGAAACTCACTCCAACCTATTATGAACTACGAATGGCATCGCTGAAACCCTGCTCCTCCTACTTTTAATATCTGGTGGATACACCCAAACCCTGGTCCTGTTGCACTGAAGCCGACAAAAACAGGGAAAGTTGGTAGTGGTCTCTCCATTATCACTCTAAATATCTGCAGCCTCCTTCCCAAATTGGCATCTCTTCAAACTCTCGCTGGACAAAAAAACTCTGATATACTAGCCATTGTGGAAACCTGGCTATCTCCCAGCACCCCGGATCATGCAGTCTCGCTTGAAGGCTACAATCTTTTCAGACTCGACCGGGCAAGCAAGAAAGGTGGGGGCTGTGCTATCTACATAAAGGACAACCTCTCCTGTCAACGCGGCAGCTTCACCCCACAAATACGAGATGCAACTCCTCCCTATCAAACTGCTTCTTGGTGCACAAAACAAAGTTCTCACAGTGGCTTAGTCTATATCCCTCCAAAGACCACCGTGCCAGTATTAAGTCTGTACTTGATTTTGTTAGTCTGCAGCCCTCTGAAAATGAGCTCCTGCTCCTTGGGGATTTCAACATAAACTGGCTCGCCTCTGACACTGGCTCTTACAAAGATGACATCCTAGCAGCAAACCTGACTCAGATGGTAACCTCCCCCACCCGGAAAAATTACAAAACTGGTACAAGCACCCTTATTGACTGGGTTCTCACAAATCACCCTGACCGGATAAAAATATTAAAGTCCTCCCTGACTCCCTCAGTGACCACTCCCCAGTGTCCTGTACCTGGTCTAATAAATTTCTCAAGCCACCCCCCAAAGTTATAACAAGCAGAGTATTGCCTTATGGGAATCTTATCAAGTTGAAAACCCATCTCCTACAACAGGACTGGACGCCAATCCTTGAATCAACTGATATTAATACCGCACTAGAATACTTCATTAAATCTTTCAACTCTGCATCGACTTATCGCCCCAGTAAAAAACATAAAATCAAAGCGCTATCAAATCCATGGATTACTGCCAAACTACTTGCCGAGCTCAAGGTTAGGGACCACCTCTGGGCAGTTGCCAGAGACACAGGCTTACCTCATGATACCCTAAAATACAAGCAGGCACGAAATAGATGTACCTCACAAATTAGGCAAATGAAGAGTGCCTATTTCAAAAATGCCCTTGAATCCACCTGGGGTGATGGAAGAGCTTTTTGGGACAACATCCGAAACATAATGGGTAAACAATCAAAATCGTCACCTACCATTATGAAAGTTGATGGATCCACCACTCTTGACTCAAAGTCTATTGCAGATGCACTTAATAAGACATTCACAGACCTTAGTGGGGTCCTCCCCCCAGATTTCTTCTCGGATTTACCTGTGCCTAGCCTAGTATCACAAAACACCCCTTGTGACAAACCACAATTTTACTTCAAGAAAATCAAAGTGCATGAAGCACACAAGTACATAAGAAAGGCCTGCTCCAAATCCAGAACAAGTAGTGACCAGCTAGATCTAAAATCCTGTCTCTCACCCTGGATGAAGTAATTCACCCCTTGCAAAAATTCTTAATCTGTCACTTTGCCAAAGTCAATTTCCCAACAAATGGAAATCTGCCATAGTTATGCCAGTGCACAAAGTGGGGGACAAAACCTCAACAGGAAACTATCGACCAATATCAATACTCCCTCCCTCTCCAAAGCACTTGAACGAATAGTGGCAGACCAACTCTCTGATTACCTGGACAAATACAATCTACTCTGTAATCAACAACGGCTTTAGGAAAGGACATAGTACAACAACAGCCTTACTTGATTTCTCTGGAGAAGTCCACTCAGCCCTGGACAAAGGGTGCCAAACAGGTGCAGTCTTTATCAATCTTACAAAAGCTTTGACACAGTCCATCATGGCCTACTTACCTCCTACTTTCTAGCCTAGGCCTGGCTGAAGGTCCTTGTGCTTGGGTAAAAGTTACCTGTCAATCGGTCACAGGCTGTAAAATCTCTAATGAACTCTCCGACTTCAAACCAGTTCTCTCGGTGTACCACAGGGATCAATTCTTGGACCGCTCCTCTTTAGCCTGTTCTTAACTCCCTCCCAGATATCTGCCAGGAGAAAATAATCTTATCGCTGATGATGCTGTAATTCTCTCTTCCCACAAGGATCCAAACTCTCTGAAAAAGCCTGCAACTTGCTTTCTCTAGTGTTGAAAGGTGGTTCCTGGATAGTAAACTTGTGCTAAACTACAATAAAACAAAAGCCATGCTCTTCTCCAATCACCAAAACAAAAATAGGCATACTCCACTCACCATACAAACCTCTCTGGGAATTACACTGGACCAAGTAAATACATTCAAATACCTTGGCATCACTTTCGACCAAGGCTCACCTTTGCAACCCACATTGACAACACTGCGAAAACAGTGAACCAACGCCTTGGAATACTATTCGAATCATCAATTTCTAAATCAGCGCATTGAGAATAGCTATACAGAGTTCCATAATCTCAATCACTGACTATGGCCTTATTATTTATGGCTCAGCTACCTCCACTGCTCTACATGATTTCAATCACTCTAAATAAGGCCTGCCGGCTCCTCATGGGGCTCAAAGACTGGTTCTGCACGCAGGATCTGTACTATGAATCAGGCTGGTTGAACCTATCAAATCGTCTTATTTATCTCACCTGCACAATGGCAAAAATCTATCTTGGGACTGACTCCATTATGTATTCAAAACCTACTCCAACTGAATCCTGGCTCACGACCCTCCACCAGATCTGAACGCCAACCTTTCCTGGTTCCGAGATGCCAGACTGCACAGGGACAAAGATCTTTCGCATACAGGGCCCCGACATGGTTCAATGCGCTTAGTCCACCTACTCTATCCTCAACCTCACTTGAAACTTTCAAATCTATGCTCTATGCCCACCTCACCACCACTAGCAACTGTGACTGCACTAGATAAAGACTACTACTCCTCATGTCCATCCTCACATCTGAGGCCTCTTCCTCCCTGACTAATGAACCCTCTGGTACCTCTACTACTTCCTGTCTCCCACCCAAACTCACTCCCCTCCTTTTTTCCTGTCCCCTCTCGCTTACTCTTCCGCTCACCACCTTTCCCTCCTCTCTAGCCTCCTTTTGGCACCTAATGATCACCCTCTCCCTGGAAGTTTCCTTAACCTCGAAATTGTCTACTCGCTTGAACCTGTTATAGCTTGTTTTTCTATGAAACTTAAAAACGTTACTGCCTTAAACTGTTAATAAAATTTATGATGTAACTTTCCTGTCTGGTTTTACCTGTAATGTGTATCGTGCTTTGTTAAATGTTCTTTGTGACGTGGAACCTTTGTAAAAGAGCCCTGGCTCAAAGGTATTAATTCCTAGACTAATAAACTAAACTAAACTAAACTAAATGAATGGCAAGGTGCAAAGTGTCTGGGATCAGGTTGCATTTGTGTCTATAAAGTATACCTATTCTTCTATGTGTTGCCTTCGAGGTGTTGTTGATATGCTGGGTGTAGGACAAGGTAGAGTCAATAGTTATACCCTGGTACTTAAATTGTTGGATTAGCTCTAGGGGTCATCCATCGACATTGGTGATGGTGAGCAGAAAGCTTCTGTGCTTGCTGTGGTTACTGGTGAACATCATAGTCTTATTTTTTTTGTAGTTCAAGATAAGCTTCTGGTCAATAAACCATTTTTCAGTGGATGTGAAACCTTGCTGGAGCTTGTCCTGAAGTTGCTTTGGTTGCAAGTGACTAGTGAAAATAATGGCATCATCCACGTAAAGAATTATGTGGCCATTGCAAGAGTTTGGGAGCTTATTTACAAAGATACTAAATAATAGTGGGCCCAGGATGGAATCTTGTGGGATCTCGGAGTGTACTGGCCTGCTTTCAGAGAGCGAGCATCTCCAATTTTCACTTGTTGTGACCGGTTGTTTAGGTAACTAGAGAACCAAGTGGAGGTGTCTGGGGAAAGTCCAATGCTGGTGAGTTGCTCTATAAAGATTGTGTGATTTACAATATCAAAGGCTTTGGTAAGGTCTATAAAAGTTGCCCCAACCAAAAGCTCTTGTTCCAGTGAGTTATGGATGAATCTCGTAAATTCTAGTAAGATTGTGACAGTACTATGTCCATGCCGAAACACATGCTGTTGGGTGCATTGTAGTTGATATTGCTCCAAGTATTCCAAGAGCTGATCAGCCACAATACACTCTGGAGCTTTAGAGAGTGGGGGGAGGATTGAAAATGGGTGGTAATATCCAAGAAATGCACGGCCACCACTCTTATGCACTGGGGTGACCATGGCAGATTTCCAGCATTTTGAGAATTGTGAGAGGCTGATAGATAGGTTGATTATTTTAGAGAGGGGCACAATAACTTCATCAACTCATCATAGTGGTGGGTCAGAGCTTGTAATTGATTGTGTCTGGAGGGCACAGCTTGGGCCCAACCCCCCCTGCCCCTCACCCCACCCCCTTGGTGTCACTTCCTTTATATCAGGGATTCTGAAATCATTTCCTCTGAAGGGATGCTACTGTCACATCCTTACCAGCACAGCACACTGCATGACAGTAAAAGTGCACATACTATTTAAAAAAAATAAACATTTACACAGTTTATACTAGAAAGACAGACATGTGGGGAGTAGTGCAATGCACTGGCTGTGGGGCACCAGTCTTCTGGGAGACTTTCTGGAGGCTGAGATACTGCCCTATTTGCAGGCAACTCTCTACTCTGAGGGAGGAGGTTGCCCCTCTCTAGGCAAAACTGGACAGGAGTGCAGGAACACCCCCCGCCCATGCAGGAAACACCAGGGCCACCACCTCTTCCTCAGAGGTTGCCAAGAAGGAGCAGTGGTTAGATCACAGTGTGCTCTGTGAGGGTGAGGGTTTTGGAACAGAGGAGCACACCTTCAGACATACCACTCCACAATCCATATGCCATTCTGGTGAAGCATAGTTCCCCTATGGAGGCACACACAGTGGTGACTGAGGTTGCTGGCAACTGTTACAAGGGAGGCCTACAGGAAGGTGGCACAGGACACAGCAGGGAAAGGAAGCAGCTTCTGGTGAGGGACTCAGTTATCAAGGGGACAGAATCGGGGGACAAGGGAAAATAAAGTAAAGTGCCTGCCTGGCACCATGGCTTGGAGGGACAGGAAGTGGATTATAAGGATCACAACAGCAGCCACATGGGAAAAAGTGCTGGATGTCTTTGTCCACCTAGGGACAAATGACTTGGACACACATGGGATTAAAGCAGTGCAGGAGGAGTTTGTGGAGTTGGGGAGGGACCTTAGACAAGTAGCTCATACAGTATCCTTCTTGGAGGTGCTGTCTGTCTATGGCATGGGTGAGACAAGGGTGCTCCCCACCATGCAGTTCAATGAATGATTGAAAAACTGGTGTAGAGCACTGGGTTTTGGCTTCATTGGGGACTGAGGTTCCACCTGGAGGGATACCCACCTATACTAGCAAGATGGTCTACATCTGTCCTGGAAAGGAACCAGTCTCCTCAGTGATCAGATTAAATACTTCATTGGCAAGCTTTTAAATTAGCCAAGGGGGAGGCATTGATAAGCAGCAGATAATTCCCAGCCTCCCCTTCCAAAACTGGGCACTAAATGAGGTAAAGACCAAGGTAGAAAAGTCAGTAGGGAGCAGGACTGGGGTAAATGGAGAAATCAAAGTCAGTAAGGGCAGGGGTAGGGCTACCAGAGGAAAAGCCATCAAACAATGGAGAGTGATGAGTACCAATGACTGTAGCCTGGGTAACAAGCTTCCTGAACTAGTGACCTTGATGGAAGAGGAACATCTGGATATCATGGCAGTCACAGAAACATGATACCCACAGAACCATGACTGGGATGTGAACATACCAGGGTACACTATCTACAGGAGGGACAGGGAGGGTAAAAGAGGAGGTGAAGTAGCACTCTACATAAGGGAAGGAATCAAAGCAACAGAACAAAAGGGTAAACAGGGGGGAGAGAAAGCACTCTGGGTCAATTTGGAGACAGGCAATGGCACCACAATCCGCACAGGGGTTGTATACAGACCCCCATCTCAGGGGGAGGCAATGGACCAGGAAATAATAGAAGGTATCCTTAGAATGGCAGAAAAAGGGGAGGTATTGTTGATGGGGGAACTGAATATGCCTGATGTTAACTGCAGTGCATTTGCTGCAGCCACATCAAAGAGTGGGGTCATTCTAGATGCCCTACGGGGGCATGCCTTAGACAGCTAATACTGGAACCCACTTGGGAGGGAGCAATCTTAGACCTGGTACTCTCAAATGGAGATGGAGAGAGGATCACAGATATAGAAGTGGATAGCCATCTGGGAACTAGCGACTATTGAACAGTATGGTTCATGATAAACACAGCAGTAAGTCAAGCTATAGAAAGGCAAAGGTTCTGGACTTTAGGAGGGCTGACTTTGCCAAAATGGGTGAGTGCCTAAGGAATGCACTAGTAAATGGTCAGAAAAGAGGGGTGGAAGAACAACAGGGAATAATCAAAACTGCCATCACTAAGGCAACAAGTCTTTGTGTGAAGCAACTAAACAAAATAAAACAAAACAAAACAATGTAAAAAACCACTATGGTTCTCAAAGGAGGTGGCAGGGAAAGTTAGGGAGAAAAAGATAGCTTTCAGGAAGTACAAGGAATCACAGAAAGAGCAGGACAGAGAACTGTATCAGTTGAAGCAGAAGGAAGCAGGGAAGGCAGTCAGAACAGCAAAGGCCCAAACCAAGGAAAGGATAGCCACCTCAGTTAAGAAGGGGGATAACACCTTTTATAGGTACATCAGTGACCGAAGGAAGACCAAGGGAGGGATAGTGAGGCTTAATAAAGGGAGGGTGGGTGGGCAGAAGGTGACTGAGAAAAGGCAGAGATACTAAACAAATATTTGTATTCAGTATTAACAAGTGAAGAAGGGAAGGTACATAAACCAAACAACAGAAACACTCTGGGTAGGGGGATTGATACCAGCCAATTCACAGAAGAGTTCTGAAAGAACTCTTAAAACTGAAGGTGGACAAAGCAATGGGGCCTGATGGGATTCATCCCAGAATTCTAGAAGAACTAAGGGTAGAACTTATGACACCACTGACTACCCTCTTTAACAAATCATGGGAGGATGGGGGTGGTACCTGAGCACTGGAGGAGGGCAGATGTGATTCCGCTGCACAAAAGTAGAAGCAGGGCAGAGATAAGAAACTACAGACCTGTTAGTTTGACCTCAATGATAGGGAAAATGATGGAATCACTTCAGAAGGAGAGAATTGTTGAGTACCTAGAGGCCAGAGGGGCACAGGATCCAAGGCAGCATGGATTCACAGCAGGAAGGTCATGTCAGATGAATCTAATAGATTTAGTTGACTGGGTGACCAAAGTAGTATATCAGGGAGGGGCTGTGGACATGGCCTACCTAGACTTTAGCAAGGCATTTGACACAGTCCCACATGAAAGATTAATATACAAGTTAGCCCACCTGGGAGTGGGTCCCAAGATGGTAGCCTGCGAAAAGAATTGGCTGGAGAACAGGATACAGAGGGTAATAGTAAATGGGGTCCACTCTGAAGAAAGGGGGATTACTCTTTAATGTCTTTATAAGTGACATTGCAGAGGGACTGGAATGAAAAGTATGTCTCTTTGCAGATGACACAAAGAACTGCAACAGGGTTGATACACAAGATGGGGTGGAAAGGATGAGAAGGGACTTGGCAAGGTTGGAGGAATGGTCAAATGTATGGTAGCTTAGATTCAATGCTAGGAAGTGCAAAGTAATTCACCTGGGAAACAAAAACCCAGGGGAAAAGTACACTATGGATGGTGAGATACTAACAAAAACAAAAATTGAAACGGACCTGGGGGTTGTCATATCAGATGACCTAAAAGTGGGCAAGCAATGTGAGAGGGCAGTAAGGAGGGCTGGGGGGATACTGGGATGTATAGGAAGAGGAAGAGGTGTCACCAGTAGAAAACAGGAAGTTGTTATCCCTGTGTACAGACAACTGGTGAGACCCCTTCTGGAGTACTGCATGCAGTTCTGGAGACCCAGTCTCTGCAAGGACATAGACAGGATGGAGGCAGTCCAGAGAAGGGCAACTAAAATGGTGCAGGGTCTGCTCCAGAAGACATATGAAGAGAGATTTATGGAGCTTAATATGTATACCGTCGAGGAAAGAAGGGACAGAGGCAGCATAATAGAAACTTTCAAGTACCTCAAGGGAATCAACAAAGTTCATGAGGGTAGCATCTTTCAGAAAAAGAGATGTGCAAGAACAAGGTGGTACAATTTGAAGATAGAAGGAGGATGGCTCAGAGGTAATGTGAGGAAGTATTTTTTCACAGAGAGGGTAGTGGATGCATGGAAATGCCTTCCTGAGGAGATTGTGAAGTCAAAAACATTGGGGGAATTCAAGAATGCATGGGACAGACATAAGGCAATTCTAGGGGTTGGGGTTAGGAGGAAGTAGGCTGTTGGTTAACTAGGATCTGCAGCTTATCCATTAAGTAGGGAAATGGGCAGACTGGGTGGGCCAAGTGGTCCTTATCTGCCATCAGATTCTATGTTTGTATGTTTCTAAGTGCAAGGTTTATGAATTTAAGATCTAGGGAGTCCCCACTGTACCTTGATTTCTCAAGTACTTTTTGGAGGTATTGCCTTGCTTCGCTTTCAGAGACAGCCTTGAAATAGAATGGTGGGTGGTCGTGTAGTGGGGCTTGGTTCACCTGGTTTCCACTTGTTCGGGCACCATTGAACTACTCTGTGGGAAGAAAGCTGCTGAGGTCAGAAAACACCCTATTGAATGCATCAGCGATGATTTTTGACTCCATGGTTGGCATTCCATCAAGATTCAGCAAGTTGGGGTAGTCTTAGGGTCTTTCCCTGTGATATCATGGATATTTTTCCAGAATGACCTGCTGTTATTCCAGCTATTTGAGAGTGCATCCTTGTAGTACCAGCTTTTGGCCAGCCAAATTGCACTGGTGCACTAATTTCTAGCTCTTTTATAGTTTTGAATATTGGATTTGGTTCCTGAGGCCCGTGCCTTGTACCACAGGTGATCCCTAGGTTTTAGGAGTTCTATAAGATCTGGAGTGATCCCTTTACTTTCCTGGTTCTTAAAGGTGCATGCCTATCACAGACTGAATTGAACTGACTGATGAAGTTGTCAAGCTCTGTATTGACATTGTTTGTGGTATATATTACTGTCCAGTCCTGATTCCGAAGTACAGTTTTTAGCTGCTCAAGGTGACCATGAATAAGTACTCATTTGGTAATTGTCTTGGCAGGGGGTTTGCAGTACTTTTTGGACCAGCAGCATATGACAGGGGAGTGGTCACTAAGTCCGTCCAGAAGAACAGTGATAGTAGACAAATGCTCTGGTCAGTTGGAAAGCACCCAGTCCAGTAGGGTACCATTTCCAGATCAGTAGTTTAGTCTGGTGGGGGTCTCCACAATCTGAGCAAAGTGATTGGCTGACAGTGCATCCTTGTGGGCCAATGCTGTAGGGGACAGCCAGTTGATGTTGAAGTCTCCTAGTATTCTTATTTTGGAGTGTAGGCGCAGGCTGCTTAAGCTGTTAAGTAGTGACTTGAAGCCATCTGCTGTATTCCTAGGGGGGATGTAGGTTGAGAATACTGTATGTGCTTTATTTTGTGCCCCTAGGAGCAGTTTGACTGCCAGCATCTGTATTAGGTCACTAGGGTATAGTAAAGGGACAGCAAGGCCCCGTAATGTATCCTTTATATAGATTGCACAGCCTCCACCTCTCTTGGTGAGGAGGTCCTACCTAAAAACCAAGTATCCTGGAACAAGTATGGAGGCATCAGGAGTTTCAGGGGTGAGCCAGGTTTCTTTATCAGACATGACATCCAGATTATGCTGGGTAATCCACACCTTGAGTCCATCTAGTTTAGGAAGCAGGCTGCAGATGTTTATTGTAGCCAATTTTAGAGACCCTGTATTTTGTTGAGGAGAGTTTGAGTTAGTTTGCAAGCCAGGGTTGCGATGTATGTTACCCGAGAGCAAGAGCAACAGGAGAACCATCCTTTTGATCATCTCCTTAAATAGCTTGTTATTGTGGATCTGCAACCTTCCACTGAAGTGGCCCAGGGTACAGTGCTCTGTGGGAGACGAGGAAGCGTGGGGTGAGTGCCAGAGTGGAGTTCCAGTACAAGCAGCAGCGGGCACTGGTATCTGAGTAGGTATCCCACTGGGTTGGATAGGCAGAGAACGGCTTGTAATAGTTTATGATTATGGTGCCATATGCATTTAATACAATTTGATGAGCAGGTAAGGTAGGTGGTGCATTAGGATTGTCAGCAGTTAGACACACAAGGATGGTTAGTACCAACAGAGGGATTCTTGGAGGCAGCATGGTGGCAAGGCAGACCATATTGCTTAACTTGAGGAGGAAGCATGTCACTTGAGGTACAGTTGACAGTGAAGAGTTTGCACTTTCAGTCACTTTACCAGCACTCACACAACAAGATTTCAAAGGCAGGTCCTATAAGTTAGGCTTCCAGTGCGCTGCACTTTCATAGTAGTATTGCACCTTTAAGACTAGGACTGCCCCTTTAAGAGTGGTGCTCTTAGCATTTTCTAAGGATTTTTCTTAGGATTTTCTTTTCTTAGGATTAAGTCAGAGCTTGAGAGGCAACATGTTTCAGCAGAGCATAAATGTGCTTAGAAGGGGTTGAGAAAGTGTAAAAACATTCTAGTAAAACAAAATGGATAAATACAGCCAACATTAAAAATTAACATAATTAAAATATCGGTTAAGTCTATCCTACCACAGAACAGAATAAAACACTCACAACCCATTATTCTAACAATTGGCAACAAAATAATGAAATTAAATCTTCTTGGGCCAGATATTCAAAGCTTTACCATGGGATTAGTGCGGATCTGCCATATTCAAAAGGCCAAATAGTGCACGCAAACTGCATTAGCGTCGGGCAAACCATAATGATATGCAAGAGGCAAAGTGAACATGAATACAGGTGCTATGAGATATTCAGTGACTAGTGCCATGCTAAGGTGTTTAGTGCAACATAGCGCAACCCTTAGCACGGTACAAATTACCACCCAGGAAAAACTGGTCTTAACCCTGGGCAAACAGCTTTGTATGACATTGGTGCTTTGTGTGGTGATAGTACGGGATTAGCACAGCTTGTGCGACCCTAACATATGATCATGACACTTAGAAAATGCCAGACATGGAGGACACATGCTGCTCACTGATGGCACCACCATGATGCCAACAGCTGCCACCAGTCTCAGCCAAGCACATACAGTAATGGGTGATCTGACCCACAGGGGACATCATGGTAGTGTGGCTATACAGCACACATCTGCAGACCATACATCTGTGGTGACCAACAGATGCCAGCACATACATGCAGCACTGTGGGCATGGTGGCAATTGAGGAGAGGGTGTACAGGTGGCCAGACCTCACCACAGCCCAGGTGTGACCACAAGGCTGGGACACATCATGCTGTGCACATGGATCAGTAGTGGGAATACCCCACCACCTGTGTCTTACATGCCCCCCCAGCCACATACCGCACAACTGTACAGATACCACAGCACACACATCCGGCCATGTATATGTCACTGTGAGCATCCCATGCCACAGGGGCAGCATCTGTGGAGCACACAACAGCGAAACAGTACTGTCCACTGTCAGTAATCACCTGCAAGCTGGGCCTGTCACTGTGTACAGTGCAGTGGTCATCACTGCCCTATGTACCTAGGCATTACTGTGTCCCTCACACTACCGGCCCCCTTGCTACTGTAGTGTCTGCTGTGCACTGTAGCAAGGCCTACAGTGTAACAGTTGCATGCAGCACCACAACCGCCTGTGCCTATGCTGTGTTGTCCCCTGGGGCACACAATGTTATGCTGTACTGCATACATGTAGCCTGCAGCAACCATCATGCACTGTCAGACTGACCTGCTACAGGTGGAGCTGCGGCCAGACCTGGCCAGCCCCTGTACTTTCAGACTTACCTACAGGTGGAGCTGTGGGACCCTGCAGTAACGCTGGGCAAGCTGCATGCAAATCAGGGAATAATGAGATGCTAATCTGGCTGTTTGCCCAGAGACTACCTAAGTAGGCTCATTTGCATGTCACTTTTGAATATGATGGCACAAAAACGAAGTAGCACCAAGGAACCCCTGATGAAGACTTGTTAAGAGTTGAAGCGCTGGGCATCTAGTTGCTGTTTGTATTACTGCTGTGTGTTCATTTTCTGCTTATACTCTTACATTTTGTAAGTAAAAAGAAAATATTTTGCAGAAACACACTTGGTGCTGCTTCATTTTTGTGCCATGGTATTTGTTTGGCTAGTTGCATTTTTTGTAGCATAGCACCAGACCCAGTCGAGCAGTATCACTTAAATCTGTCTCTGAAATTGTACTTTTGAATATGGCAAATCTTAGCACCGGGCAAACATGTTTGCACCGAGCAAACAGCTTAGCTCCACGCTAAAGCCATGCTAATGTGTTAGCGCAGCGCTAACGGTTCGGGAAATATTGTACAGTTTTTATTGCTGTCCTTTCACATCTGCTGCTGCTGCCTGCAGCTGTGCTGGGTCCATGCATTTGCTGGCACACACATTGGCCACATAGTTCATCTCTAACTGCCCTCACGTCACTGTGCACTGTGTTGTTGTTGTGGTTTGCACTTCCTGGTTGCTATATTCAGTGCTGTCTTATTCCAGGGCTACATTTGCCCTGCACTCCCAGCCCAGTTTACATGGCCTCATTCCCATGCTATATTCAAAGGCTGTTTTCCCTGGGCTATTCCTTTTGAATATAGCTTGTTTTGTGTTCCGGGCTAAGTTTGCCCACTGGGCAGTGTTAACTTAGCCCAGGGCCAAAGTTTTGAATATCTGGCCCCTTATCTCTTACCCAAGGAGAAGGCACTAAATAAGGCAGACTGATAACTGACAAGCTGCAATCACTGAAGTGTCAAATTTAGCCTCCTTGTCTCATATCCAAGGAGAAAGCACTAAATGAAAAAAAAAAGTTGCACTGACCTTGTACATATAATAGAAATTGACTTGACTGTATGAACATTATTGCTTTGAACACATGTCAGAGTGAAGCAAGCAAAACAATGGGCACTTTAAAAAAAATTGTTTTTCAATAGTTAAATCATTTCCCATATTCCTCCTCTAACTCATTAGGTGCTTTTAAATCCAGACTATTCTCTCACCTAGCCACTTCAAACTCCTGTGACTGCCTTGTTTAATCTCCTATTCTATTCTCACTCCTCCTCCCTTGCCCTTTTACTTGACAAAGGCCTACTAATGGATCCTCGTCTCCTACAATTGGTCTGCTCCTTCCTCCTACCCCCCTTTCCTCTTTTTTTTACTTACACTGCCTAACTTACCTCCCTTACCTATCTTCCCTCCTCACTTGTTTTCTATATAGTGAAAGTGCTTAAGTGATTTATCTGCTGTTCATAAATGTCATTAGATTTTAGCTATTTGTGCAACCCTGTACCTCTATTTGTCTGTAACTGATTTTGATGCGGAACCTTTGTAAAAGAGCCTTGGCTCAAAGGTATTAATTCCTAGATTTACAATAAAACAATACAATATTCAATAATCCAGTATTATGGCAGGACAGTTATAAACACAGCATCCTCTGGTGGTGAAGGGACTATTTAGCCTTAGTTTTAAACATGTATATATCGTTTTGTAATGTTTTATACAGTATGAGTTTTAATTTTGTTTTATTTCAAATGGAACTCATTTTATAAAATCAATAAGACACTCCAGGGATGTTGGTTGTACTAGGTTTACCACATGCTCAGAGGATGTAGACATATGTCCTGTGGTCTTGTGCCTTACTATGCTCTCTGCATGCGATAAACCTAGTACAACCAATGCCCCACTGTGTTCTTTGTCATATAGAATCAATGCTACAATGGCTCAATAGCAACTGCCTTTTACGTGATTATAGCCGGCAATGTAGCAAGTGTTTTGAAGCATTTTACGATACTTAGAGCGACACAGAAAACAAAGGATGTTGTGCAATGGGTGTCTGGAAATAAACACTGCAGATCTACTACGGTATTTCAATTGGAAAGGGAAGATGCCACTCCAATTCCCAGCTCAAACTGATGCAATACTAGTGTTATGAACTGCCACAATAACATGCGTGTCTGCAATGGAAATGGGAAGTAAACACACAATTGCAGATTGGCTGAACATCTTCAGGGACATTTACTTAGGAACAACGGACTGTGATTATGAGCAGATTGGAGGGCCTGGAAAATGGTCAAAATAGATTGATCCAAACTAGGAAAGACCCAATAAGATTATGGAAAAAGAGTAGATGGAGTGTGGATTTTGGGAGGTATTGAATGAAAATCTAGACACTACTTTTGTTTAAATAGTGGACCACAGAGATGCAAATACCCTGATATTCATTATAAAACACCACATACTGCCTGGAATCACAAACCTATCAGGCTGCTAGACAGCATACATCTCCTTGAATGACCTAGGGTACATATAAAATTGTGAATCCCACTGTGGAATTTGTAGATCACATGAACAGTGCTCACACTAACACAACTTAGTCAACATGGATTGCATTAATAAACTCGCTGTCCAAAAATGACACTGAAAACCATCTGAGTTAGCTATATCTTGACAAGTACTGCATATGTAAAAAAAGAAAGAAAGATTTGTTAAATCAGTCTGCAGATAAATTCTTGGAATTTATCAAATTAATATCAAAGGTAAAACAAAATGATGAAAGTATGCTGCTTACTGAGATTGTAAGCCATGCCCATGACCATACTTACCAAAAAGATTAACATATTGCAAATGAAAAGTTATGTAGAAAATTAAATACCCCCTCAGCAAGAACTGTAAATAACAAATCTACAAAATCTTTGAAATATGTAAAGATCTATCAAAATGCAGTAAATAACCTTTTTACCTAATCATCATCACATTAACTGACCACAAATGTCTGCAACAAAATTCTTAGATACTGTGTGTGTTTGTGTGAGTGTGTGTGTTTGTGTGTGTGTGTATACACATGTGAGGGGGTGGGGTGAAATCAACAACTTAAAATAGTCTGTGGATTTGTACTAACATGGAATGCCATTTGATTTTTTTTTACTTTACTTTCAGAATAATCATTTGTGAGACCAACTTTATATGAAAAGTGCCAGTAAAATGTTTCAAGTACCTTTGAGGGTACAGAGATATTTCATAAACAAACATTTGTCAATGCCGAATGTTGTCACGCTGGCATTGGCAGTGGCGGAGCTAGAGATGCATAACTCTGTGATTTTGTTAATGTGTCCCGAAAGGTGATTTTCCACAGCGAGCACGCCATTGTGCGCCACAGCTGCAGAAATGCGTTTTGGGCAGGCTGTGAAAAATGGCAGCTGGACTGTTGACAAGGAGGTGTGCACAAATGCCAGTGGTGAAAATATGGCATGAAAATATTGCAGATTTACGAAGTTACAAGGGTGCATGGAAACTGCACAGTGCATGCTTGCAACACAATCATTTTATGGACTTTCAGGACCAAATTTTCAACATAGGCATTTTAGGACTTCTGCTCATAAACAGTGTCACCGTCACTTCTTCAAACTGTCCTGAAAACTGATTTCGCACAGCGACCGTGCAATTCTGCACCGGACATGCGAAAACACATTTCACCCAGCTGTACTGTTCATAAGAAGGTGTAGAAAAATGCCAATGATGAACAGCTGGAGTGAAACTATTACAAATTCACAAAGTCACGAGTGTGCGTGCAAACTGCGCAACGCACGCTCATAAAACACTCATTTTATTGACTTTCGTCCCCAAATTTTCAACATAGGCATTTTAGTACATCTGCTAATGAACAGTGTCACTGTCATTTTAATAATGTGTCTTGAACACGGACTTTCCACAGTGACTGTGCTATTCTGCACCGGAACTACAAAAACAGATTTTGATCAGGATGTGAAAAATGACAGCTGCACTGTTCATTAGGAGGTGCAGAACAATGACACTGTTGAAAATCTGGAGTGAAAATCTTATAAGTTCGTGAACTTATGAGCGTGCGTGCAAACTGCAAAATGCACACTCGTAACACAGTCATTTTATGGAGTATTGTCGCCAGATTTTTAACACAGGCATTTTAGGACCTCTGCTCATGAACAGTGTCACTGTCATTTTCATAATGTGTCCTGAAAACTGATTTCCCATAGCAACCACGCTATTCTGCGCCGAAAGTGTGAAAACACATTTCGGCCAGGATATGAAAAATGACATCTGTACGGTTCACAAGAAGGTGTGGTAAAATACCAATGTTGAGAATCTGGCATGAAAATATTGTGAATTTGCTACCTTACAAGCGTGCATAGCAACTGCGCAATGCACGCTCATAAAAGTAATTTTTTGGATTTTTCCCACCAAATTTGCAACATAGGCTTTTTGAGAGCCCTACCCTCATGAACAGTGGCACTCTTATTTCGTTACTTCATCCCGAAAGGTGATTTCACACTGTGAAATCAACTTTCGGGACCGCATAATGCCATGTTTTTAACATTTTCAACATGTCACTGTCACTGTGACAGAATTCATGAGAAGAGGTCCCAAAAACCCCATGTTGAAAATTTGGTGCCAAAATTCCCAAAAATGCCTGAGATATGCAGCAACGTTGAAAAAACCCTATTTATTCCATTATACAGCTTACCAGCATTTCTTCAGTTAGCGCATGGCTTTGAAGAGTGCAGACGTGTTCCCAGTCTACTGAAGATCATTGCGCTGGACCTCGGAGGTAGTATGGGGTGAGGGGGTGGGGAGGCAGGGTGCAGAGGGTGGGTGTGGGTGGGGGCAGGGAGACAATGAGGACAGTTTTTGTTTTACAGGTAAAAAAATTAAACATTGTGGGACAGTTTTTATTTTTTTAGGGATTTGGCATGCTGGGGTGGGCTCCCAGCATGCCACCTCTTTGTTGGGGAGGTTCTGTAGCAGATGGGGATTGGACACCCTCGTCAGCACACAACATGGGGAGGAATTTATGCCGACGAGTTGGGCACCCCCGTCAGCACACAAAGTAAGCGGGGGGCAAAGAAATTCAAGGATAATGTAATTAAAATCTAACACTCTTAAAAACTCTCACTCTACATGCAAAATCTTGTTCTAAAATCATTCAGATACTTGTGAATAGTGGTGAACTGCAACCAAACCTGGAAATTCTACCAGAATTCCTCTATGCAAATGTAGAAGAAATGTTATTGTTCGGTCATAGACCTTTACAAAACTGGATAAAATAGAACACATAAACATATACTTTTACAACAATCTCAGCATAAATACAATTATAATCAGCTTCTTCAGGTGAGTTCTAACAGCATAATAATAAAAAAATATAAGAATAAGATAAGTCTTATAATACTACCATTTCATTTTAACAAAACTTTAGAAGAAAAGCACAATTCAGTTCTAAGATTTTGCACTGTACTTGGCCCTAATTCAATATATTTCTGTTAAATACCCCACCAGTTTCTTAACTGTAAGTTCATAATTTGTTGTTAAAGCTATTTTCAGTAATTGTTTTGTATCCATTGTTTGTATACTTGCCCACAAGGGTATTAATCATTTGTCCCCAGAGTTTTCATACCAAATGCAATCAAATATGACATGGTACAGATTTTCAATAGCTTGATTCCTACAGGGGCAAAACGTGGCTTGAAGAGATGTTAGTTTATTATATCTGGCAAAAAGCATTGAGCTGGGAAAGATCTCTAGTCTGTATTTTGTATATCTTGTCCTTTTTTCATTATCTGCTAAAATATTGAAATACCCAAATGTATCATTACCCACACATCTGATTTTGATATACAGGCCCAGGTATTCAACCTATGCCAGGCTGTGGCGCAAGCCTGGGTGCAGCTCACCTTGGCTGCATAGGGTTGTGGACTGGGCGATATTCAACAGAACTGCATCATGGCTCAGCATCATTGAATATCGCACCCTGGCCACCCACAGTGCGCATGGTGCAGTGGCACTGTGCCAGCACCAGTGGCCAGAGTGGAGCATGGGGATGCACTAGCACAAGTTCCATTGCGCAAGGCACAACAACCGCGATATTCAAATGTTGACATGCAAATGGGGCCATAATGTATGCGAGGTGCAAATGGGTCCATTTGCATGTCATTATGGCCCCATTTGCATGCAGGTGTGCCAATCCCCGACGACTTGCACCTGGTGCCCTGCCAGGCAGCACCCATTGAGACCATGCCCCCTGCAGTGCAGCAATGTGTGCCACAGCCCGATTGCAGGCATTAGTAAAATAAATATAAACCCCAATATCCCTGGTGGTCCAGTGGACCACTGTCTCCCCGATCGCAGGCTAAAGTAATAAAAAATAAACCTCTATTACTGGTGGTCCAGTGGACCTGTCTGCCCAATCTTGGGCTGAATTAAAAAAAACAGAAAACTATTATCCCTGGTGGTCCAGTGGACCCCCTCCCCACCTGCCCACTGATCCCCACCCTCTCTCCCCTGGTCAGCCCAGTGAGCGGCAGCACCCCGCCTGCCTGCCACCCGCCCCAGCTGACACCCCGTCGTGAGGCTGTCGCCCATTGGTCCTACAGCGTGAGCCAATGGGCGTGCAGCTCACACTGTACTACACATTCCAGATATGCCCTGCAATACGGCAGCTCACCTGTGGGTGGTCAGCCACTGCTCCTTTTTTTTTTGGATCAACTTTGTGTGGCGCAAGTAGGGTTCAGCACATCTCAGGCTGAATATTGGGATGTGCAGAGTATGCATGGGCACACCCTCCCCACCTGCACCTACATACATTACTGATGCACTCCGGCACATCGGGATTTGTGCCAGGTGCATTCTCCATTTGAATATCACACCGGGGCGCATCAGTGGGTTGCGCATGGTGTAACACTGTTGTGCCATGCGCAACCCTTTTGAATATCTGGGCCACTGTATATACACTTTCAGTTCGCTGGTCCATTACTACCATGTTTAGTCTTCCTTCTATTCCTGCCCTGTTTTATCACTATCTCCTCTCCTCTGATCGCCAGTAGTTTCTACTCTTACCTGATCTAGACTTGCAATTCTTTCTCATACTGTATTACTTTTTATTACACTTGAAATCTCACAGAACATTAGTTTGATATAACATCTTTATATAAAGCCTTTCATATATAGTGTATGTCAAAGAACTTTTATAGTCTATAAGAGGGTGTGGAGAGAACGTTTCTGCCACAATGTACATACTGTAGAGAATTTTATACTGCAAGGCTATATTACAGTAATATTGCAATGATATTGCAGTTGATTGTAAGCACATGCAGGTTAAATGATTTGTGCAGGTCATACTGTTAGTAAGTGGTAGGTAAGGGATTTTATACTTGGTCTGCAGGTTTGCAGCTATGCATTCTAAAAACTATACCAGACTTCCCAACTCTATTTGACACACCCACCTCATCTAGTAAAAAATATTCCCTTTCACACTAATATTATAAACAGCACATCCAGTCCTTTTTTAGATAGAGCCTTTTCACCTTAATAATATGTCTCATTCCAAAAGGCTTTCCCAACTGACAGAAAATTGAAAACTTCCTACCTACACAAGATCCATTGCAAGGCATTTGGTTTGCAGATTATAGCCTACTTACCTGATCCTGCATGTAGCACTGGCAAGATTTCAAACAATCCAGCCATCGAAGTCCATCTCCTTTTGCTCCCTTATTCTCAGAATGTATGCTTATTGACCTATAGTCTACAGTTACTCATGTTATCTGTCCCAGTACAGGCCAAAATAACTAGTTCATCCCCACCTCAGCCATTGCTTGTGGCATATCCATCCATGCATAATAATGTATATTAGTAATAAGTTAACTTATTGACTCTAAATAAAATAATGATACTGATATTACCTCATATCCAATAACTGTTCCATTACAGTCTGACAGTTGTTTCCATTTTATTTTTTCACGATGGTTGTCTATGACCACATCTTCAGGTCTGCTTGGAACTTTAAAAAAATACAGTACAACAGCAGTCATGAGCATTTTCTGAAGCAATGAAGGGATTAGTTAACTACAATATAATCATATTTCATCTTGTAGTATTCATACGCAGACTCAAACACACAGTAGTAATATATATATATACACACACACATGCACGCACGCACACAGGTATATATGTATGTACTGTATGTATGTGTGTGTAAACTCTCAATGTGCTCAGTCTCAAAGGTACCTCATGCTCCAGCACTATACTCTGTATCAGACTTCCTTCAATTTTCACTGGGGGAGGCTTTGCAAAGCCCTCCTAGAGCTTGGTACCATGAATCCAGTACATTCCTGTGATTTGTTCTGGAAAGACAGATCACCTAACATATGGTCTACCTGTCAACTGCAAGTACTGTATTGGTACATTTTTGGCCCCACTTGCAACAGCATCACTTTTGTGATACAAGCTGCTGGAAAGCATTGGAACTGACACAGTCTGCAAAAAACAATGTCATGCTTTGATGAATTTGGCATGACACAGGTTCATCGGAAGTCAGGACTTGAACCTGCATCATGCTCTCTGATAATGCTAGGAGACATAACACCCTTCTGTAAGTGGTTGAGAGCATATTATCAGTCTGAGGATGAGGACACAAAGGTGAAGTTCATCCTTTGCCTTTAAAAAACTTGATTCAGCACAACATTCATGCTGCATTTATAGTAGACTAGAAGCACCATTTCAAATGGGTGGACTAGAGATGCATTTGAGAATCACTGCCTGTGGATTGTGGTCTCAAGTACAGCATCCCTGGAATCCTCCAAATCAATGATGTAACATGAAGCAATAGTGTGGTCTGCTTATTAGGTAAAAGTCCTACAAATAATGGATTACCTGGACATGGCGATGGTTGTAATGTGTAATCCAACACTTTTGACAAAGGAAGGACAGGTTGAAAATGTGTAACACAGAGAAATGCAGGACACTAGGACACTGCTAAATAGGTAAGCATTCCTTTGGTGGCTAGGTAATCATAAATACATGTTTCTGTGATGAAAGCAGCAAATACTGTACATCTGCAATTAGAGCTGCATATATGGTTCTACAAAAGAAACAAACAGGCTGAACATCACACTTGACCTTTCATGGGCCAAATCAAACTTTGGGATGAAGGTGAAAACTTTGTTTTGCCACCAGCTGTAAACCTCAGACTAGTGAACCAGGTGGCATAATGATTAGAGATGTTATGTTGTAAAATGACAGTGGTGAAGTTAGTGCAAAATGGCACAATTCACATTCTGGCACTCTGCTTATTTTGCCTGACAGCACCAGCTTTGCTGTTAGAGTTTTAATACAAATAAAAAACACAGCAGAACTCCCATCACCAATTCCCTAGCCACCCATGCCTCAAAATCTCCCATGGTGAGCATGTAAAAAATCCCCCACGCCCCCACCCTCGTGGCAACCATAAGTCACCCACCATCCTGGTACAGTAAAGTATAGTCAGAGAGGATTGTCATAAAAGTGAAAAAGTCAGTTAATAAAATGTGTGAATCCTTTCCCCTCAACCATGTAGCATATCCACTTCCACCCTCCTCTCCCAACCCAACCCAGTAAAATATATATACCTTCATCCCCCACCCTCTTACACTCCCTCACACTCATCAAAAGGATATAGTTAGGCCCCACAGCCCTCCCTCAACCTTAGCAAGTCACTAACTAAATAATGAAACCAAGGGCTTCCTTTAGTAATCATCTGATTAACATCAGGTGATTACCATAGGGAGTGCTGCATTCCCTACTGCATACTCCTATGGCCTTCAAGGACTGCCACAAACAATGCACCAGGTTTCCTACTATGCAGGTTGGCTATGAGAGTCCAGAGGGAAGCATTTCAATTAATAAATGTATATTTTTTCAAAGGGGATATGTAGAGCAAAAATCCACTAGCAGGCTAACCTAGGTTTTGTCCACTACACACACTATCAGCACCACTCAAGGATGTCAGGGTTCACAAAATCTTTATTTAAGTGATTTAAAATGCATGCCATGGATCAGTTCCACATTTAACACAGAATGCAGCAACAAAGACCCAGACCGGTTTCGTAACTCAATGCATCATCAGGGGGATGCTGCTTCCTGTGTTAAATGTGGAACTGATCTATGGTATGCATTTTAAATTACTTAAGTAAAGCTTTTGTGTACACTGACATCCTTCAGTGGTGCTGATACTTTGTGCAGTGGACGTTCCATTTTTATTTTGCACACTCAGTTGTGGCTGAGCTGTTTTGTTGGCTGTTCTTTAACCTACAGTCGATTTTGGACTGGAAGCATGGTATCCAGTCAAGCCCTGCATACCAAACTTGTCCCTGCTACCTTAGAAGCTCCATGTCCATGGCCAAAGCAACCTTGTTATGTGACTATGGTTCCCAACAGTCAGGGGCACAGACGATGCAAGAAGGGTGCACAGAAATGGGGTAGCTAGCCGCACAAAATGAAACAATGTTTCTTGATGCAAAGGGTATGCTGTGTACTCAGTGAGGGGTATTGCAAAAAACTAATTTGATGGACCACAAGAAATAATTAGAAATATTTATTTAATTGTTTAATTTAATTGTTTAATTAGTATTTCAGAAAGACCTTTGAGCATGAGCTCTTTTACAAAGGTTCCACGTCAGGGTGGACAATAAGACAATACACATATTCAGTGGTTACAGATGCCTGATCATGAGGCATTAAAGAGCGATTACATGACAATTAGACAAATAGCAGAAAAAAACTGAGCAGTTGTAATTGAATACTAAGCTATTTCTAATTGGTTGCCCTAGGTAGCACACCCCTGGAAACCTCCAAATCTGTTGATAGACTATGGCAGAGTAACTGTATAGGGTTTAACGCTATCCCAGATGGCGAGAGGATGGGTGACAGTGAAACAAGGGGGATTGGGTTTGAACCAACCGTAGAGAGTGAGAGGTGGTGGGATAGTGAAACGGGGGGTGGCTGTGATGGGGGGGAGCAGCTCCAGAGGACTTTGTCGAGTGTGGTGTGTGTGTGTGTGTGTGTGTGTGTGTGTGTGGGGGGGGTTGTGAGGGGCAGTACCAAGTGCGTTTAAAGAGGACTGATAGCTTACTTAAGCCCTTGGCTAGGCTGGAATGGAGGCAGGGTTCTCTAGGTAGCCCTACTGGGTGTTACCTTGGGGGTAGGCCTGTTTATCAAGTGGGGCCTGAGAAGCAGGTGCATTTTGAGTTAGACATTAGGTGCTGTTTGAGGCCTACTTTGAACTGAGACAGGCTGTTGTTTGTTTGTAATTTCATCGGGAGTTCATTTATCCAGAAGGGGGCCCGATAGGAGAAAGCACGCTGCCCTAGTGAGGTTCAGCAGAATGGTATGGACAGTGCTCCATTGTTTCTCTGTCTGGTGATGTGTGTTGAGAGAGAAGCCTCGAGCAGGTTTCCTATACAGGGTGGGGTTTTTCCAAGGAGTGCCTTCTTTCCCAGGAGGCAAGTTTGGTATTTGATCCTGTCTTTTTAGGTTAAGCCAGTTTGTACGCTCATACAGGGTGCAAGTATGAGTGTAGTGATCTGCACACAGGGTGAAGCGGCATGCCTTATTGAGTGCAATTTGGACCCTTTTGAGCACTGTATCAGTAGCAGCTCCATAGACCACCAGCTCCTAGTCTATCATGGAGAGTATGGCGCTGGAGACAGATTTGGAGTGCTTCTGGGGTGAGGGATTTCTTGTGCCTATAGAGGACCCCGATCTTTGTGTTTACCACTCTGACAAGGGAGTCTACGTGGTGCGTATAAGTGAGAGAGTCATCAATGGTGACTCCAAGGTACTTGAACTAGTGCACCTGCTCAATCTGCTCACCAGCCTTGTTGGTGATTATGAGAGGAGCATGCTTGTGTTTGTTGTAGGGGCTGAACTGTAGCATGGCCTTGGTTTTCTTGTAATTCAGTAGCAGCTTTTGCCTACTGAACCAGTCCTCGAGTTTATTGAAAGAGTTCTCTAGTTCTGTTTGTAGGGCAACCTGAGAGATGCTGCTGCTCAGCAGCACGGCATCGTCCACATACAGAATAAGTTTGGTGTCACAGGCTGTGGGTAGGTCATTTACAAAGAGGCTGAAAAGCAGGGGCCCTGGAATTGATCCTTGAGGGACTCCTAGGAGTACATCTCTGTAGCTGGATAACATCTGCCTGATTTTGACTCACTGGCTCCCGTTTGTTAGGTAGTCATTGAACCAATTCACAGCGTTTGGTGCCACACCCAATCTTTGGAGCTGGAGTACTAGTAGAAGGTGGTTGATGGTGTCGAAGGCTTTGGTGAGGTCAATGTAGATGGACCCCACCAATTTGCCTTCATCCAGCGCCTTGTGTGCATAGTCAGTGTATTCCAGCAGTGCCGTGGTGGTGGTGGTACTGTGTTTTTGCCTGAAGCCATGTTGGTTTGGCCACAGCAGATTGTACTTACTGAGGTATTCTGCGAGTTGACTTGCCACGATTATTTCCAAAGCTTTGGATAGTGGGGAGAGGATAGATATTGGGCTGTAGTTTGACACCAGAGCCTTGTCACCATTCTTATGCACTGGAGTTACCAGGGCTTGCTTCCATACCTCTGGAAATTGAGCTAGGGCCAAGGATTTATTAAATAGCATTGTTATGGGCATGGTAAGAACATCAAGGGTGAGAGATAGTAACTTCATGTCTAGCCCATCACTCCCCAATCTGGTTTTGCCTAGGACTTTACTGACCATCGTTAGGGCCTCCTTCATAGTCTCCTTCTTAAAGTAGAAGGCTGGGTGGTTAGTTATGAGCAAGTTGGCACAACCTTGGTCCTCCACAGGCAGAAGGTAGTCTGGAGGCAGCACTGAGGACAGGTCTGTAAAGGCCTGGTTAAAGGCATCAGCAATGGCTAGCAGATCTGAGGATGATGAGTTATTAATGTTGAGCATCTTAGGGTGCTGCTTTTGATCTTTACCAAGGATGTTCTTGATGTTGTCCCAAAACCTCTTTCCATCTCCGCATGTGTTGTTAAGCAGGGTCTTATGGAAATTGGCTTTTGTGAGCCTTATAAGTTTGGTGCACCAATTTCCAGCCATTTTGTAGCACTGTAGGTCATGCTTGCTGCCTGAGTTTAAGGCTTTTTCCCAGAGGCAGTCCCTCTCCTTTAGGAGGGAGAGGAGCTTGCCATCAGTCCAGTCATTAACTTCCCCCTGAATTTTATGTTTTGTGAATGGTGCATAGATATCACAGATGGAATTGAAGCCCTCAGTGAAAAAACTAAGGTCCTGGTCCAGCATAGGTGCTTTGTTGATGGGGGACCAGTTGTAGGCAGATAGGACCAATTTGAGGGATCCAAGTTTGCCTTTCTGTAGAACCCTGCTCTCTATGAGGCGGGGTGGGCTTTTGGCAAGTTTAGTAGTCCATATAAAGGAGATTGGGGAGTGGTCACTCAGCACATCTGGGAGAACCCTGAGTTCAGAGAATCAAGTCGGTGAGCTAGCTAAGACCCAGTCAATGAATGTGGTGGTACCAGCCTTGTAGTTCTGCCTGGTGGGGTGAGTTACGAGTTGCGTGAGATTGTGGGAGGTGATTAGGTCTCTGGAGGGTGTCGCCTCCTTACATAACCAGTTAATATTAAAGTCACCGGTCAAGATGAGTTCTGAGCCCTTTTTGAGTGCGCTAATTTCTTCCATAACAAGAGGAAGGCCTTCCTTGGCTTTCTTGGGGGGCAGGTAGGTTGTGGTGATGGTAAGGGTCATGCCTTTTAGACCGACTTGTATTTTTACCACTAGTAGCTCATAATCCTCCACAACTTTGGAGATGGGGAGGACAGAGCAACTCAGTGAGTTTCTGGCATATAGGAGGCAGCTGCCACCTTTCCTGCCTATTCTATCAAGTTGAAATGCTTGGAATCCTTTGATGGCCACCTCACCATCTTTGATCCTACCCGACAGCCACGTTTCAGTTAGGCAGAGTATGTCAGGGGCATGAATGGTCATCCAAGCCTGGAGCTGGTCAAATTTGGCAGTTAGGCTGCAGATGTTTAGCAATGCTATCTTTAGGACGTTCACTGTATGGACCCCCCTGCTCCTCAGGGTTGTTGGTCCAGGGTCTAGGTGAACATTGCCAGAGAGTAGCAGTAGCAGAAAGATAACCTTTCTGGCAGATAGGGTGATGTTTATCTTCCCTCATGTCTTCCGTCATCTGCGCTTCAGGTGATGGAGGTGTCTATGCACCTGTGTTAAATTAGGGGGAAGCTAACTGTTAAGGTTAAGGTCTGGAAGGTTGGCTTGGCGATAACTGTGTATGGGAGGTGCGGGAGGATAAAGAGCCTATCGTTACCAGAAGTGGTAGTGGCCATGTGCATGCTTTTCTTCCAGCTTGCACCCAGTGAGGATTCAGAGTGGGGAGGTAGGAGTCTGAATTCATATATGGTACCAGCAATGCCAAAATAGGTAGTATTTAAAGTGCAATATCAGATTTAGTTTTTTTTTCTTTTTTATCTTCTCATTTCTCCAAACTGATTTTACAGGAAAGTGCAGATGCAATGTTAAAACCCAAATACTGTGCAAAAGTTGCAAAGTCCAGCACCAGAGTACACAAGACAAAATTCAACAAGATACAAATACCTCTCTCAAGCAGTAGCTGCCTGTTCCGAATGATTCACCCACTCTTGGGGCTTCCTCAGGGGGATGTGACTGTGAAAAACACCTACAAGTTAACATCTCAGAGTGACACTGAGTACAAAACTGTTCTAGCCATCAATGTGCAAATCCCCCATTTACCTGTTAATTTCATAGATCAGACCCTGAGTATGTGACTTGGGCATCCTGTGCCAAAAGTTGCAGCTTGCTAGCGAGTAATGAAACATGGCTGTTTCTGATATAGTGAAATGCTTTTTAATAATGGCAGTGCATTTGAGCATTTTCCAAACAAAGATGTTAATGGTAATACCTGGCAAACATACTGATTGTATTAGCAAGGAGGATGTGAGACAAGGAGGGATGGAGTGGAGCTGTCTGTATCATTGATGAGTCTGCCTAGTGTCATCATTAGCTTCTACCCATCCCTCTGAGCCCCATACCCCTCTCATGGATACAGTCACATAACCATAATAATGGAAGAGAGTGGGTGTTTTGTGAGTTACAGATATGGATGACTGAATTAGCTGGGTTTTGACACTGTGGGTACACCAGATCATTGATTGGGGTCAATACGAGATATTCTTCTAAGTAACAGCATTTTAGTGGACGTTGGAGGATGGTTGATAAATGAGAGGAGTGTTAAAAAAAGGTGTAGTCAGCTAATGGCACAGTGTCACAAGCTATAATTTTTTTAAACAAAGCATGAGATGAAGAATGAAGGAGATGGTGGATGCTGCCATCCCTAGTTATAAGGAGTGGCATCAAGAAATCTTTCAGGCCCTAATAGTCAAAAAGCAAACTGCAGTTACTCAGTGATCCAAAGAGCAGTTTATTCTTCAATGGGAGCCATTCCAAACCCTAATATCATTGTAATATTACTGGATGTTGATGCACTGTTAGATTGCCCCTAGCATTTATTATGGTTTTCTCGTCAACTTCTCTTTTTCGCCTCTTCTACTCCTTTGCAAGCCTGCCCAGCTACGTGATAATTTGGCCCTCTCATACACATCATAGTGTGATGCCTTGTGTCTTTTGGGGGGATGGGAAGTTGGGGGTGTTTGTTGTTATGTTTTTACTGTTGTTATGTTTGAGTGTTGCTTTTGCATTTGAAAACATTAATAAAGTATATTCATTAACAAAAAATAAGAGACAGAAGGCAGAACAGATAGCTTAGTAAAAGATTTAGAATGCAATCCATTCTTTACTTTGTCAAGGCAACAACTTTAAATAAATAATAAATACCGAATCTAGCTAGTGGAGTTATGCTGCAACATGCCTGGTGGGCCTGAGCTTTGTCACTATTAATGTTTTAGTACCCTGTTGGCTGCTGCACCTGCTCTCTACAACGGATGTACAAGTACCTTTTTAACTACTCAGCAAGTACTGTATTTGTACTGGGCACACAAGATACTCAGCTGCAGTATTTGTTTTTTAGTACTTATGGCAAAACACAAAACAAAACCACAAGTCTATATCACTCCCAGTGTGGCCAGGGTTAGTTTCCTTGACCACCACTTCACTAACTAGGGATGGCATCATCCAGCCAATGACGTAAAAGTATAAGTTTTGCAGAGGCAGCTATTAAAGCCATGTATGCTTTCCAATGACCAAAAACATCATCTGGGTAAATCCTCTCTAAGCAAATCTTAGGATTAAAAAAACTCATCTTGCCCCAATAAGGATTGAGAGATGACTTTATGGAGTTCCAGAGTGGAGCTTCCTTAATATAGTCACAGAGAAAGTGCTTAAGGCTGCCTTCTGCCAGACCACATCTATTACACATCGACGAAGGGAGCCGTTTCATTTTAAACAACCGCAGAGAAACATAACAAGCATTTTGCAAAATCTGAAATTGCACCACTCTATATTGCTCATGTTATACATAGATACATAGACAGTGTCGGCAGATAAGGGAATACAGCCCACCCAGTCTGCCCATTTGAGCTTGTAAGTTCACTTTATGTGGACTGGATGAGAGCATTTTCTCAGCCCATCACTGGCAATCCTAATTTCACTACTGCACATAGTCCAATACTGCTTGGTTTTTGTCTCCCGTGCATGCATGGAATGAGTGCTTCATCCCACTTTCACACATGCGCAAGATTTCGGTGACTGCTTTTAAAAGCTTTTGTTTACTTTCCCAGTGCTCAGTTTCATTTATCAATAGGCAGATCCAGTACAGCAATAGAAGATACATGCTGTATTTAGCTTTTCATCATGAGTATGTGTAAAATTTGGGTTCATGATGGTGCTCAGTGTCAGACGCACGCTCTTGGCTACCTTATGCTTCTGGGGGATGGAGTACTGACAGGCAGACCGATGGAAAGTGGAAATTCATGTAAATAACAAACACTGGTAAGAATTCTGCTGTAAAGTATATCTATGGATATTCTGTGCATCATGTGTGATCAGTGTGTGTGCATAGAGGCACACTGTTGTAATCCTGCAAGAAAATGAGGGTCAAAGCTGACAGTGCTCCTTTAAGTTGGAAGAGATGGAAGCTGGCTTCAAAATTAAAAAAAACTTTTAATCTGAATTCCAGCCTGTTGGAAGAGATCTTTCTCGATCTGCAGCCAAAGATGGACGTAAGCATCCTCAGATGACCCAGACCAAGTATGGTCCCATCTCAGGAACCTACTGCCATGCAAAGTGCAGCAAGAAAGACAAAAATTAGGAAGGCACAGTCCTCCCCAGTGTTTAGATACAGGGAGTTAAAGGTAGGCTTGCTGGATTGCTTTGACCCTCCACAAAAAATAATTTATTAGCTGCTGTAACTGTCTTCTGTCTCAAACTTGGATAATATTAAATTTAATCGAGCATAATTATACAACTATCTTGGTGTCTTCTTGGACAGCTCTCTCTCTCTTTTGATGTTTACTTTTCCAAACTTGCTGTCCAATTAAAGAGGGTCTCTGGCCAAAAGTGTGACATTGCAGAATTAGAATAAGCATATCCAAATAAATTCACTGAAAATACCACCAACAGCTTAATCTAGTTCAAGGTCAGTTGGCATTCATCTGTATCCCCCTCTCCCGGGTCATGCCTGAAAATAGACAAGATTTGTCTAGTGCACTTACCCGGTGAACAAAAACTACCTAACTAAATAAATAAATAAATCCCATGCTAAAAATTAGGTTTCTACATTACTTCATTTTAAAGTTATGAGCTATTTTGTAGCCCTGATTTCACTACCTGTTCAAAAAAGCCAGTTTCAGTGAAGAGCCGCTGCTGATGTCATCTCCTGAACTCATAGTCTAGTGATGCCTGTCAGTAAGCTTATAGAGTAGGACCTGTTTTTCCAAAGTTTAAAGTGATTTATGGAAGGTTGCCATAGCAAATGGGCATAGTAACCTGTAGGAGCTGTCAATCAGTCTCCTACCATTCAAACTGCCCAAAAGTACTGTTTTCCATTAAATAAATCCTTTAACTTCAGTGTTCCATTTCATTTGCATGCCCCTGCCCCTATTTTTCTCAGTGCTGCAACCCCAAGCATGACATCATACAAGGGAAACAAAGTTTTTAAGCACTGTTTTGAAACAGAGACCTCTGTTGGTCAGTCTTGGTATTGCAGACATCTACACTACCATCATAGGAGACTACATCTCTTAGTAAAGAAATCTTGTCAGCTACATAAAATATGCACAATGCCTTGTTTTGCAAATAAATATATGAGAGCTTTTATTGTTGAAGCCGCTACAGAGATATGAGACTGCACCTCACAATAAAGGAATTGGAAAACAGTTTCTTATTGCGCCCACAATGCCTTGTTATGTACATCTACATGTTAAGTGCAGTCACCACCACCAGAATAAAGGACTGCACCTCTGAGTAACTAGCATTTAAATTAACTGTATAATTTATCCAGAATTCCTTGGTTCTGTATGTAAAACATCTGTGGAAGTTTAAGTAGAATAATGTGACATAAACCCCAAATCTATGTTCATCCCATCTTCCAAGATATTGAGAAGTAAAATAAACCTGATCTTAGTGAAGATGACACCCCTAAATTGTATTTTTCAAGCACTACCACTATCTTTTAAACAACCACCTAATTTTGCCAACCTGATTATTAGGAGTAAACTTGGACCAGAACAGAATACTATGGCACTAAATGGTACACAACCCTGTAATCAACAGAAATGTAAGACTTGTGTGTAGTGGTGGGTGAAGTGGCCGAAATTCGCTCTGCGAAGTGATACACGGAGTAATGTGGAATCCGCGAAGTATTCCGCAATGTGAAGCGGAGTACTTCGCATTATAATGTGGAAAGCAAAGTCCATTGAGAACAATGACTTTGCATTATTCTGCCTTTCTAAACCACTTTTCCATCAATTTTAAAGTGAAGTACATTGAAATCAATTTACTTCACCTCACTTTGCCTTGTTTTTGAGCTCCAAATGTGAATTTTGCAGTGCTTCATGGGATTGCAGGTCACATGGGCTCTAGATTGTTCTGCTCAGCCTCAGTTCTGTGTAGTGTGTGTGTAGTGGAAGATGGAGAAAGTTTTCTCTCAGAGCTCTGTGATTCAAATCCTCTAAAAGCTGTTAAAAAAGCTTTCTTGAGCTATTTTTTTTTGCTTACAATTTAGTACATCAATTGTAGGAAACCCTCCTGTGCGTATATCATTAAGTGTTTATTGTTTGTGTGTTGATTTTGAATGTTCATTTAGAATAATCAGTCTGTGTACTGTGAAGTGTGCTTTAGGGAAGGGGTGTATCTGTGGTGTAGTAGATTAACTGGGAGAAAAAGGCAGTCTTTCTGTTTTGGTTCTATGTTTCTTGTATAACTGCGTTAATGTGCACACAGTAATAGTTTCAGTAATTCTTGACATTTTTTTGCTGATTGTTGTGGTGCATCATTGTATAATTTCAGTTTGTTTAAAACATTTGGTTATATTACCAAAGGTTTTCAATTTGCTACTCATTACTTCTTGTAGTGTGTGTGAGTGTGTGTGTGTGATGCATGTCATTAAATAAGACACCTTTTATTGTGCCACAGAGTAATTGCAGCAGTGTGAACCTGCTATCCACTGCACCTGCATGAATTTGTAATACTGCTTTGTGGTATCTTTACTGGTAGTGGACTATTACTGCCATGCACTATCCCCCCAAACTGGCAAAAGATATTCTTTTCCAGAATTGGATTTGTGACTTGTGAGCACTGGTTAGGTGTTGTTGTGCCTTTGCATCTGCATCTCTTGAGTGCACAGTGCAATCTGAATCTGTCTGTGCATTTGCAGTACACCATTAATTCTGGGAGGCTTTGCATTTTTTGTTGCCCTCTAATTTCACATTGTCAGTGCTGGGGAATTTTCTGGACACAAGACAGTAGCATTTTGGGGATGCACATTAATTCTGGTGACTGTGTGTGACCATTGCACTCATGACTGAGTGTGCCATTAATTCTGGGATACTTTGCATTTCTTGTTACACTTTTATTTCACTTTGTCAGCACTGGGGAATTGTATGGACACAAGACAGCAGCATTTTGGGGATGCACATTAATTCTGGTGACTGTGTGTGACTACTGCACACATGATGTCTGAGTGTGCCATTAATTCTGGGAGACTGCATTTCTTGTGCTCTCATTTCACTTCATTACCATCAGCACTGGGGAGTTTTCTGGACACAAGACATGAACATTTTTGGGATGCACATTAATTCTGATGACTGTGTGTGTGAAGGGCTGCTAATATTATTGTCACTTCTCCTTACTTCACGTTAAGGCAGAATGACAACGCAAAGTTATAATAACAATTTGAAGTGAACCTTTTGCATTTGCCACTCCGCGTAGCAAAGTGACAATGCAAAGTGCCCACTTCTCCGGAAAAATTTAAATTCACTGCATCGCTACTTGTGTGCTCATTTCCACTTCAGATTGTGTGGTTACACCACAAAACAGACAATTCAGGACACAGTGGAATTATAAATGTGCATCAAAGAATGTTGTTTATTTTATTCAATGCAAGAGATTTCCTTACACAGGGTATGTAGGAGAGACAAAGCAAGCACTCCACACTAGAATGAATGCGCACAGACATACTATTAATTTGAAGATGACTGAAAAACTAGTGGGGGGACACTTCTCTCAGAATGACCACTCAATCTCAGATATGTCAGTAATGGTCTAAAAAGGGCATTTCAAAATTGCACAACAGAGACAGGCTTCTGAGATCAGGCTTATTTCACTTTTCAATATGGTGGAAGATGGCATGAACATAGTAATTGGGGTTTATGTCACATTATTCTACTTAAACTTCCACAGACCTTTACTTCAAAGGATGAACATATAATAGGACTTCAGAGTGCCATTATTTTATTTTTTTATTATGTAAAAAGTTCATTTTAACTGGTTACTGGTTTCTCACCAAAGAACTATGTGTGTGTGAGTGGGGGGGTACAGTGTTTTGTTTTTTATTGGGGAGAGGTTGTGCATGTGAGGAGGGTATGGTGAGGGGTTGTGGTTATATTGAAGTAGGCGTATATGTAGGTACATGACATAATGATGTTGCAGTGTGTTATGACTCTCAGTTCACATACATAGTGAATATTTACTTTCTTCTAACTAGTTTTTTTCCCCCAAGGGGGAAGTTAATTCCATTGTTTATTTGTTTTTCCAGATTCTTTAGACTGTTGCATTACATAAAGCAGTTTGATTATATACTGTCACTTATTTGAACTCTTAACATATTAGGATGCATGATGTCACTCACTTGGGGGTCCTTGATAGGTTTAATTCCACTGGGTAAATATTGTAGTGATTGGTGTAAATGATGGTATGTTAGGACTCTTGGCTCTTATTCTTAGTGAATTGACTTCCTTCTAACTAATTATCTTCCTGGGGGGGGGGGATTTCCATTGTGTTTTTATTCAGATTCCTTAGAGTGTTACTGTACAAATGGTAGTTTTATTATATACTGTCACATTTTTAACTCTGTCGATATTGGGATGCATGATTCCATTTACTTGGGGGTCTTTAACAGTTTGAATTCCATTGGGTTATATTGTAGTGATTGGTACATATTGAACCCGTAACGTATTAAGATTCATGGACTCATTTTATTGGAGCTCTTTGACAGGTTTGTTTTTTAATTTCGCTCTTATACTGATAATTGATATTATCTTGTATAATATCATGTTACAGCATGGAAGATCTTAAAGTTTATGTAATATAGTAACTAGCTGAGTGTATATTGGGAAAATGTCTCCAGGTTGTATACTGTATAAATATGTGAAAGAGTTGCTCACACTAGGGAAACTCAACTTTAAACCCTCTTTATGCCATATATAGAACATTTCTGGTGTATATTTTTTTTGCTTGTTTTAACATACATTGATATCATATTTTAACATGTACTTAAGTTAGTATTAATCAAGAGTTCTTTCTTTTCGTTAGACTGCATTCATAAAGCACACTGAGACATTCATAATGTATGTGTCTGGAGCTTTCTGCTTGAAAGGCCTATATCTCATTTTGGTAATATTTGACCTTGAAAGGCTCCTTAGTTTAAACCAAACTGGTGAAATGTGATTCTTCTGGTTTTAACTACTGTTATAGTTTAACAGTATTTTAAACCAAAGAGAATTATTTCAGGTTTGTTATGTATGATCTGGGACCAGTGTTATTTGGGATATTTATTGCAGACATTTCCATGGGCATCAAGAGCAGGATCAGCCTGTTTGCTGATGACACCAAGATTGGGGAGGTGGTGGATGACATAAAGGGGTGGTAGAGTTTGCAGGAAGATCTTAAAAAGCTGGAGACCTCGTTGGATACTTGGCAGCTGGGGTTCAATACCAAAAAGTGTAAGGTACTGCATTTTGGGGCAAAAATATCCAAGGAGAAACTACCAACTGGGGAGAGTGCAGCTGGTGGAAACTGATGAGGAGAAGGATCTGGGGGTGGTCATCACAGGATCAATGAGCAACTCAGCACAGCATAGGAACACAGCAGCAAGGGGCCAACCAAATACTGGGTAACATCACAAGGGGAATAATGTAGAGGAGGGGGGAGATGATTCTGCTGCTATATAGATCATTTGTTAGAACTCATCTCAAATACTGTGTGCAGTACTGGCACCCGTACCTGAAAAGGAACATTAAATTACTGGAAGTTGTGCAACACAGAGCAACTAAGATTATCCAGGGACTGGGGGACTTACCATATAAGGGTAAGCTAAAAGGGTTGAACATGTACTTACCAGAGGAGAGGGGGGACAGAGGGGATATGATCGAGACATTCAAATACATGAGAGAAATAAACAAGACTGGTACAGTGGGGCTATTCAGGGTAAGGCTGGAGAGGGACACTTGAGGCCATGACATGAGATTGGAGGAGGGAAGGTTCAGAAGGGAAATGAGGAGACACTTTTTTACAGAGAGGGTGGTGGCAGGGTGGGGCATGTTATCAGCAGAGGTGGAAGCCTGTAAAACAGTGGGCTGCTTCAAAGGGACTGGGAGATGACAAGAGGGAGGATAAAGGGAGGGGAGGTGAGGAGGAAGGGGCAGCTGTAGAATAGGGCTGCTAGCTGCAAAATCGAGCAGACTCAATAGACCAAATGGCCTTTTTCTGCTGGCACATTTTGTATGTTTGTAATAGTTTGTGATTTTCTGAATAACTGTCATAAACTTCCAAGGAAGGACTTGGTTGGTACAAATGTTTAGGCATTCTGTTCTTTTTGTAACATCTATGGTGGTCCAATAAAAGATATCACACCATTTGCTTCTGGATCTAAACTTGAACATGCACTGCAGGCTACTGAAGCTCCTACTGCTGCAGTAATGATCTGATGTCAGTTGCAGGGGATTCTGAATCTTGTAGCTGCAGAAGATGTCAGTCTAGAACAAATCAAAATTAGTCTGATACAATCTACTGCAATACAGTAAACAATAAGAAAACCAAAATTTTTTTTTTCAGAAAATGTGCACATTGGTATCAACCTCACACTTGAGTGCATGGTGTTGCAGGTTCCTGTATAACTATTTCTAATCCATTCAGCTTCGGTTAGTATTTTTATATTTATAAAATACTGACTGATAAGGTTCCATCGTATGTACAGTGGTCAAACATATTCCATTTGCTACATGCAACTTAAGCTCTTCAATGTTTTTCTGACTTATGATTCCTAACTAAAGAAAGAGCAAAAAAGACTGCACCCAGAGCTAAGCAGTAGCAAAGTAAATCAAGCTACACCAAAATCTTTTAAAGCATTTAAGCCTGATTTATTGAAGAGTGTAAAAGTGCATAGAATCCACATACTCACACGCCAATTAACATTTTGTCAATGGCAGACACTCCACATCATGTCATGCCTGATGTTTTGCCCAGAGATGTCTGGGCTTCTTCAGAGAGGCCCTGAAGTCCCTGGATGAAATGTCAGGTGTGATATGATGTGGCGTGACTGCCACTCACAAAATGATTGTTGGCTTGTGACTGTATGCACTCTATGCACTTTTACACTCTTTCATAAATCAGGCTTAAAATCTTTGAAAGATTTTGACACAGCTTGATTTGTTTTGCCACCCTCTAGCTTCAGGTGTGGGTTTTTTTCCTCTTTATTTTGTATGTACTAAGACTTAAACCACAGTTTTACCTAGTGTGCCCCCCACCCACTTACCGTGGGATCCACCGTTTGATTCCTAAGAATCATTCTAAAGCTAGCGCTGTATTTATTGGCTTTTCTCTCTGAGTTCATATCTGAACCTACTGTACATGATGCTCTTGGATTAAACTCTTTAGTTGCTGTGTCTAAATTTGAAACATTAACTTTTCATTATTTGTATACTCTTTGGAATGCTATAAATGAAATGTATCATTGTTTTGAATTTGGACTCCCCCATTACTGTTTCATTGTTTAATTGCTGTGTATATTTATAATTTTAATTGTATGTCTCATTTTTCAATGCTATAGTCTGAATGATAATTATCTCTCAGTTTGCTCACTATTTTTAAATAAATGAAAATGATAAGGTTGTCATCTTCATAACATCCTTAAATTACAAAATGTGGACAAATCAGATACACAACATTATTATATGAATACCATTACATTATTTTAAATATGTGCAGGCTGCTCGAGTCTGAAGTATAGATTATTTTAAGGCCTAAGAGTACTGAGATAAATTTGTTTTGTGCCTTATCACAGGATTGAGGCAATTCCAAAAGCAAGAGTCTGCAAAAGAAAAATAATTAGTGCCATAATATCAAATGAGCTCTAGGTAACTCTAATGTCTGAAAGGATCCTTCTCTGAGTGAATATTTGAAATTTGTGGGATGGAGTTAATTGCAGAGATAGGGAGTGGAAAGGTTATTTACTGTTGTTTTAATGAATTTAAACCAATTACTGTTCCAGAATGACTCTAAAGGAGTCAATTTAAGGGCAATAAAATTGTACAATGATGAGTATCCCATTTAATGTTCAAGACAAATCTACGATAAGTAAGCCAAAAAAAAAAAAAATTAGAAAGTGGATTCCAAGAAATTATAGAGCCATATCAGAGCACAGCATCCCTATAATCTAAAATTATTAAAACAGCCTGCTTTTATTGATCTATTTTTAAGCTTTTGAGTAAGGACTGGTTTGGTCTGAAAGCTAAAGCACTTTGTTCTTTTTGTTACATCTACATTGGTCCAATAAAAGGTATCAAATCATTTGCTTCTGGATCTGTAAAACAGCATGAGTAATTATTGTTTGCCTATCAAACTGAGTTAGGCTGTTCCTGGCCCTCTTCCAATATTCTAGGGAAGACCATATTTTTATAGTGCTTTGAAACATTTGGGGATAAAATAAGCTATAGCTCAAAGATATGTCACAAATATTTATAAGTGGTTAGGACTCTAAGCAAATTCCTCCCAGCAGGATGTGAGGAGGAGTTGTGACTCTTTTTAAGTGAGATGGGAAATCAAACAGAAGAAACTGAGATTTTTTTTCTGGTGATAACGTAGCTGGTTGGCAAAAAATTAAACAAGGTCTTTGTTAAAATCAGACTGCAGCTGCTGACAGAGATGCTCAGTAAAACTATTAGTACAAAGGATAACTATGACATCTGCATACCTTTTTACTGAGTAGGAATGAATAAAAGCAGGCAGAGGGTTAAAAACAAGAGAAAACATATAGGACAAGATAAAGTCTTAAGAGACACTGAGAGGCATAAATGAGGAAGAAGAAAGAGAATCACATCAAGTAACAGAATGGAAATGACATGAAAGACAAGAAAATGACAAATCAGTGACATTACTAGTGAACCCGTACAAACAAACCCAAATAACAGAAAGTGAGGGATCACATAAATCAAAGGCCTTTGGATGATCTATAAATATAGATCTGAGAAAAGCCTTTAAGTAAGAGAAAAATAATTAGAGGGCTGTCTGAGGAAACAATATGGCATGATGAACCTGACTGGGACATGAAAAGAATATCGATAGTAGGTACAACATCCCACATGAAAACTGGCAGCCCAATTATTCCAGAAGATATGCTCATCTGGCATGAACAGGGTTAAAAAGTGCTGGTTGGATGAAGCAATTTGAGGCTGTTCATCAACTGTTGCAAGCAAACAGACAGGCAAGTATAAATAGTTGGGTTTGACAAGAGTGAGCAGCAACAATAAGGAAGGAGATCTAGCCCTCTGCAGTGATGTGCATAGTTCTAAAGCAGTGAACTTTTTAGTGCTAACAGAAGCTCAGTCCATTAACATCACTCTCCTTGCCCAGGTGTCACAATTGTATTACTCCCCTATTCTACAGGTGCAGGAGTGCATATATCTAATTTATATATGTTCATTTTTTAGGAAGGTGAGCTTCTCAACATTGTTACTGCAGCAGAAAAAGTATTTGCATTTATATAGCACTTTTGTTTACACTGCATGCCAAATCACCTTACAAGCGATGAGAGAGACAAATGGTGCAGTGACTGTAAATTTGCAGAGGCAGCCATGGACAATTGCCTGGGCCAGTTTTATTGGAAAGGGAATATTGGTCAAAATAATGTAGGAAATTTCCTGTTGCAAAAAGTGCCATGGATTTTTTAACTTCTACCTGGAAACACAACAGGACAGTACCAGAGTTAGGTATAAGGGACCTCAATTTAATATCTCATCTGAAGGGCAGTACATACTAATAGTACAGAACCTGCATGGTACAGAAATTAATTGCCAGAATTTGGGGGGTGAGCCAAAGTTCCATTGTAAGAGATATGTTCTGTAATTCACAACTGCACCTGCAGTACCAAATCTTATCTATTTGTATATACTTGGAACAAGGAAACAGAGACTTTGCATATCCAGATCAATAAAGGCCACATTTCATCTACTGCTGCTGCTACTACATGACAGGTTTATTTATTTATTTAGCTTTTGTTAACCAGGTAGGTACACTAGACAAGACAATTGCCTATTTTCAGGTATGACCCGGGAGAGTACAGGAATAATAGATTTAGGTACATACAACGACATTGTACAAATTAGACATGTTACAGTTCATGTGAGGATACAGATTCAACACAGCATATGAAACATGGTAAGGCATAGATTATACAGCATTAACATAACAAAAATAGATACCTTGTGGGAGATAAGAGCAGTAATGTTACAGATTCAACACAGCATACGAGCGTGGTAAGGCATAGATTATACAGTATTAACATAACAACATAAACACCTTATGGAAGCCAAGAGCAGTTCAAGGGGCACAGTATTGAAATCCTTCAGATGTGACACTATATACAGCTTAGCAACCTCTTGGAGTCTGGTCTTTTGTCCCCTTGTGAGCCATCCTTTTGATGGCTAGCATAATTTCCTTATCCACCTCCTCCGTCCTGTGTTGATGGTCTGTCGATCACTCCTGTGTAAATAGCTGCCCAATTCCACTTCACCAGAGTGACCCACAGTACCTCTTCCCCTCCCTGCTCCACCTGTATCTCCATGGCTTTTGTGCTTTCCTTCACAAAAACAGCCACTCCTCCTACTTTTCTACCTACCCTGTCCCTCTTGAAAAGAGTATATCCTGGCATGGCCACTTCCCAGTCCTGATTTGTATTACACCATGTCTCTGTGATGGCAACTAAGTCCAGGTCTTCTTCCACCATTTTAGCCTCTAAGTCAGCAGTCTTGTTGCTCAGACTATGAGCATTCGCACAAATGGCTCTCCAGGTTGAGTTGCCACCCACCCCCTCTGCCCCTTTGTCCACCCTTATTGTGGTGACAATATTTTTTAGTTCTAGTCATTTCTTCAGTCCCCTGGATTTCATTTTGTTTTTGCTTCCTTTAGTGGTTTTGCTATTTCAAGATTCTCATTGTTGACCTTGTGTGCTTGTGGGGGAAGCAGTTTTTGTCTCCTTGTCTCCTTCCACCTCCCCCCCCTTAGCTAGTTTAAATGCCTGTAGAGAAAACTCCATACATGTATAACTGCTTCTATTACTGTATAAAGAAGCTATCGATAGTAAATGTGGGCAAACTAATGTCATGACATACTTCAACGCCTCCTACATGTGACATCATGTAAGAACTGCATTTTGACTACTGTTAATTCGTGGGGTAAATGAGTAAAAAAATATCATAATAAGGCTCATCTCCTAAAGAAAATAAATGACTATGTATGCTCTGGCTTCTTTTAGTACCTTGGCAATATTATAATGCCTATGGGCTAGACATTTGACTGTATAATTATGCAATATGTTTTTTTATTTTTTGTGTATCATGCACAGTATATTTATTTATTCTATTGTCTTGTTTTATTCATTGCCAATGCCCTTTGGCAGTGCCTAATAAACATATTACCTATCATTTGTACATTCACTTACATCCTCCTTCAGGCAGGAAGGAGTGAGTGGAAAAGAACCATGAGAGAGGATGTACTGGCAGAGTTGGTTATTTGCTCATTCAGGCATGCTCATGTCTGTGATTTAGGGAGCCATGAGAGTGGCTGTACCAGCAAAGCCAGCTTTCTGTTTATTCATCCAAATGGGAGGAGGGCTGGGTTGAAAAAGAATCAAATAGTGGCTGCATATTAAAGGTCACTTATCTGCCTCACAGGCAGATAGATACCTCAATCAATGAATCGCAGCCTCTTACGCTGATTGACATCTCAGCTGATAAATTACATTTGACTAAAATATGACTCTGAATGGGAAACATGCAGCAGGGAGGAACATTGTAAATTATGCTACTTATGCAAAAGAATATAGTGGCATCTGTCCAAAACTAGTAAAGAGGAAAATGTGATCCGAAGAAAAGTGGAGCAAATCTTCCAAGAGAAATAACCACATCTGCTGTCATGGGCCTAGTGTGAGACAGAGGACTACTGTGTGACATGGATGATGGAGGAAGGCATGAGAATTGCCATGAGCTGAAGATATCTGTAGATCCCCACAAGTGCAGTTGAATTACAAAAATGGTGTTAAGAATGCATAAGCATGTGGAGGATTGGACACATTGTACTCATGGATGTAGTGAATTATGCTGACAAACAAGGGAGGCAGACAGTACACAGTATGCCTATGTAGCACATAGATGACACCATTGCATACTGGCCTCCTACTGATTGGTACTCATGAAGAAGTTCACTGGACAGTCCATATTGGTGCCTAAAATACAAAATAGCCATGATGGTGAAAGAATAAGAAGACTGTATGTTGTTGTCAGCAGGCCACACTTTTTTCGGGGCATCACCTGAAGAGGAGGACAACTTGCCACTGTAACCTCATCACTCAAGGAAGAAGAGGGATAAGTACTAATCAATTTCAGGTCCCATTCCAGAGGTCAAGAGGGAGCCAAGTCACCAGGTCTGCAGACAGCAGTACCAGCAGCAGCCATGAGTTTCCAGAGATCTCCCTTCACGTTGGAATTGGTAGGGCCACGTTTCTGTTATTTCTTAATTATTTATGTTTGTTACAACTACATCTGGTAACACACTCAAGGGATATTGTGGAGAGATTTTCACCTTGATCCAGTTGGACACTTAGTCTGAACACTTCCAGTGGGAGGTGTGCCTTTTTGAGAACTTTTGGAACTTTTCCATCTATTCTTCAGAGACAGTTTTGTCTGGGATGTCACAGCCCCAAGGACACTTTTCCTTAGATGGACTACTAGGGTTCCCTTCCCCTATGATTTAATGTTTTATACTGTTTCTACTTAAAAAAACATAAAAAGAAAAAAAAAAGAAAAACTTTTTTCATAGAAAAACCTTTCTACAAAAACTTTAAGAGGCAAGTAGTATGAAGTTGTGTACTTTTGCATGCTCTTTTGCAAGTGCAGCTAAAGAAGAAGAGGAGGAGGAACAGGAGGACTCAACAAAAGCACTGAGAGTGCCTCAGGGACCATTTTTACAAATACTTGCAAATGGTTTAAAGTTTTTACAAGTGTAAAGTATGTAATTGTTAATGTTAGGAAATGCATTGCAATCCATTGTGTATATCTTTAACAGGTGATAATGTTTTTTCTTTCCAGGTTTGGGAAAGCATACAGTAGGGTGCCCCAGTAGTGTAGCAGTAGGTATTGCCTAGATAGAGGGCACCTTGTAAATGCATGCTGGTGGAGCCAGGTGAGTGCCTGGTGGGAGAAGGACTGGGGACCCCGCCAATGGGGGGTGGTCAGTTCCATTCTGTCAGGAAGGTGACTCTGGTGGAAGATGTGATATAAAAGAAGAACCCCATACTTAGGCACTGAAGAAAGCTACTGCATAGCTTCTGTGTCCTCTGTGGTGATCTACCTATGCTGGTCATGGGTAGCAGAGGTGTTGCAATCCCTCCCTGAAGGGCATTGAGGAGGACAAGATGCAGTCCAAAGTCCTTGCTGGGGACAGCAAGGTTTTCTGGTAGCGATGGGTGTAACTCTTGTGTTTCCCCCTTAGGGTTACTAGTGCCATGGGAATTTGTGGGTTTACTGGGTAGGAGTATTAGACAGCCCAAGTTTAACCTGCATGGACTCCTTTAGCAGCCCCTGACAAGCACCTTGCCAGAGGTTCCAAGTGGGTCTGGCTCTGGCAGCAGCATAACCCACTTTGGAATGTTGCTGCATGAAGGTCAGTTTTCTACCTGAAGGCAGGGTAGGCGGAGGTGGTGACTGAGGCAGAGCCTCAGGGAAGGGGATTCCTCTCCCCTGGTCCCTATTATGCCTCAGTCATTCCACAGTGAGAGCTGCATTGAGTCATTGTGGCAACCATCTACTGTGCTGTGCCATTATGGGAGTGAAGAATCTTGAAAGGATGTGGTTTCTGCAATCTTGAGTAACTCTTGGGAACATCCTCCACCTATGAGAAACTTTTGGATAATCAAGTGCTGCACAGTGTTGGGAATGGCTAGAATTTGCCCTATTTCTCTCAAGAAATGCCATGCCTTTTGGGAAAGTTTTTCTTCAGAACTGTTGGAAGACTGTTAAGTCACTCAAATGGTGCCTTCAGAGTGATGGATTTAATTTTGGAAAGGCACTGCCTCCCCTCTATCCAGAATTTAGAGCGAATACGCTTCTGTCTGGCATAGTTTGAGAAGGTTTTTCTCATTGTGGGATGAAGTTTACTGGAACTGTTCAACACAGTTTGGAGGACATGCACTGTCCTGTAAAAGACTCTGGGACTGTGGGGCTTTGGTAATTGGGGGAGCGTGGAGTGTTCGCTCTTGGGATACGTAAACCTGACCTTGAGCTTTTTCATTTTGGACAAGTTGTCTCTTGTCTATAGCCCAGAAGAGGGATGGATTGGAATGTAGCTCATCGTACCCCATAAATCAGGGGGGATTCAAAGAAGTGAGCTAGTAATAAAGCACTGCTGTGGATTTGTGGACTTTGTTGTACCTGTTACTGCACTTGCAGCCCCAGTGGGCAAATGTTTTTCTGTAAGTCCAGTTTGTCAGAATAAAACCTACTGTATGGCTTTATTTCTACTTGTGGACATCTTTCTGTGAGTAGACTGTGTGATTTCTTGGAGCCCACCAGTGCTATTTCACACCCCAGTTCTCGGTAAAAATACAAATGTTTTTGTGTGCCCACTCTTCCTGAGACCAAGCCAGAAAAATGCCTTAACTATAGAGTGAGTGAACTGTCTGTTCCCAGATGCCAACTGTGGTGCCAAAGTATGAAAGGGTCCTTACAAGTGTCACCTATGTTTTGTAGAAAGGGGGAGCAGCATATATAATGTAAGAATTTTGAATGGTCACACACAGCATTATTGGAAAGCTGAAATAACACATCTCTGTGCACAGAAAGGGAGTGTAATTGATTATATTGTGGTTGATGCTTTTCATTATAATTATGTAGCTTTTGTAGCGTGCTAACAGGACCTATAGTTAAAAAGTAGGCGATAACCTGAAAACAGGGCAGACTAAATGGACCAGGAGGTCCTTTTCTTCTGACATCTACTATGTAACTGTGTAACTGTTAAATCATAATGAGTCATTACTTTCCTGTTCTTTGCCTGCAGTCCAATAATTCATTCCTTAACAGAGGTTTAAACTGAAGAGATGCTAGGTATGCTGACCAATGTTTAAGCACAGTAAGAGGTAAAAAAAAATAATATGGTGCCTCAGAGTGGAAAATACCCTTGAAGCTCCCTTTCTGAAGGACTAGGTGGGCAGCTTTTCTCTCTCACTTCAAAATAACAGATCAGTTAGTAGCATTTTTAGTAATAAGCCAGACAATGGGTTGTTTATAATACCTTCAATGACTGTGAATGTAGTGAAAAAAATAATATTTGTCTCTATTCATCCTTCAGTTTTGGATAAAAAGCTCTCTGTCACCTAAGGCTAGAGTATCGGGATCTCCTTGACTTAAAACCATTGCATTTCCAAAATAATCTTTGTAAATCATTGGAAACAGCCATTACGCTTAAAGACGTTGTCAATGTTTTTAGAAAATTGTGCTTTTGTGTTTAAAAGAAGAACTTGCCAACACTGTATCAGCTATAAATGAAGACAGATGGCCAAACCATTTTGCAGTTTTATACAGCACAAGTGAAATGTGAATGTTATAGTTAATGAAGTAATTCACTTGGAAGAGGCTGTCTTTCCCAATTGAGTTTGGGTCCTTTACTTAAGGTGATAGAATGTGTTTTACTACAAATAAAAAAAAAATAAGCCTGCTGGTATAGATTATTTTCTTACTGAAATATTTCTCTGTCATAGTAATGAGTGGGTGAAAATGCTGGCTACCCTAGTTTGCTTCAATAAATCTTATCCTTACCCTGCCACAAAATTAGAAATCAAGTATTAGAGTCCCTTTTCTAAAACAATGATGACCACTCAATCCATCTATGTCATCATCCCATTTCCTTAGGGTATTCCATTGAAAATCTGTAAATACAGCTTATATTTTAATGAAAAACTGGGGAGAGAATAACAGATTCTGGGTCTCCAGAAGTATAGCTGACCATATTTTTACTCTTGAGTACCTAACTGATAAAAACACTAATAATGCAACAAACATATTGTACAGTGCTGTTATTCATGGACCAGCACTCCTGATTGGCCCCCTATCTCACAGACAGTACTACTTTTAGGTATATGTACTAACCTTAGGGCACAGGCACTTATTGTACAAGCATAAGTGTCAGAATCTGAGTTCTACTGTATGTTTACTGAGAATCATAATGCATTTGCTATTAGTCTGATTGTAACACTTGGGAGATACTTCTATTTAAACCAATGTATAATGATAAGTTAGGCAATGCTGCCATCTTTAGTGATAATGCAGAACTGTAACTGCATATATAACTGCAAGTGTCCTTCATGATATACAAGGCCTATTGTCTTAGCTGTCTGTTATTTTTGCTAGTTCAGAATGCTTTCCTAGGCTAGTGAGGAGTCAGGCTATTTGCCACTGACCAATTATACTGTTTTTAGATATCTTTTTAGCTGTTACTATGACAATGATCAGGGGTATAAGATCCTTTGCATAGCACCTGCTCTCTGAGAAGAGACGTACTGCTACCTATAGGTAAGAAAGATTTGAAGTATTCTGCCAGTGATCACACAGTTTGGTTGTAAGCCTGCTTTATATACCAGAAATAAATCACTTTTTTTGCTGGACACCACTTGTCTGTCATTTCTTCACTTTAGTGCAGTTACAACAAGAACCTAAGAAGGTGATGGTTTTACCATCCAATTATATTTGGTGACCATGTGCAGGTTGGAATGTACAAAGTGAGGATTCCATTCCATTTGTTGAACTGAATGTCGAGTAGTGTAATGCATTTTTGCCTACTTGGGCCTACTCGTACTTACAGTACTTGTTCTCTTACGGACTTGTTCCATTTTGATTTTGGGCAAGGCACACCCACACTGAACCACTGATATACTCCCTCTGCAAGTAGTAGCATACCCCCTTGGCTCCACTGTTTGCCCACGGGGGACCAGAAAGCCATTGGGTGATGACATCAAGAATCTGAGTCCAGTCTTTCAACTGCTTTCTTTGTTTGTGTGTTTACCCCTTTGTTTGGCATGCCTGAATTGTGCACAGAACTGAGACTTAATGTCTCAAACTCTCTTACCTCCCATGGAAGATGGACTGATTTCATGCTGGATGCAAAATTGGTGGAAGACCCCTGCTTATAATCTCAGATCAATATCTAGAGTCTAAGTGAATAGCCAAGAAATATCACACCAAAGGTCTCTTGGTCATGGCTTTACATACAGCCGTAGAAAGTTTGTTAGCGTGATGTGCCTCCCTTGAGCTGCAAAATGCTTCTCTAAAAAAGAGATGGGATTGCAGGCATTGGAGTTACTCAAAAGGGAACAGAAACTAGCAGAGGAGACAGAGTCACTCCATGACAATAACAGACTATTGCACTGTACTGCTCAATACTCTGAACATGAATTGTGTATGCTTAGAGATGACAATGAAAGGTTGAAATGTGATAAGAAACAGCAATCTTATCTGAATGACATTCTGAGTGACATGAATTAAAGTTTGAGACAGAATAATGTTGAACTGAAGGAAGAGAATGTGAGGTTGATGCATGAGCTAGATAAAGAGCTCAGGGAGAATGTCGAATTGGGCACTGCGAATCGAGTAATGCGGCATGAGATTGAGAAGGGCATTAAGCAGGGCACTGCAAAAGTTTGTCATAAGAAATGTAGAGTAAAGATGGTGAGAATGTGCCATCAGTGAGAGGTTCTCGCTAGCCATGTAAAAGCCATGAATGGTTTTCATAGAAACATAGATTTTGACGGCAGATAAGGACCACTTGGCCCACCCAGTCTGCCTATTTCCCTACCTATCGGATAAGCTGCAGATCCTAGTTGACCAGATCCACTGACATTACATGATTGGAAGATGATGATTCTGATTACAAGGACATAGACCACCTTGTCATGTCCAAAACCCCACCCCACAGGCAGTGGCATTTACCAGCCATTCCCAAGATGGTGGTCATGTTAGCCTACCCCCTTGTCACGTTGGCACTCCCTCCACACTGCCATGCATAAACAAACATGGTGGCCCCCATGATACAGGATGCCAACCACCTCCGAGTAGGAGCCTGCTTCCATTTGTTCCCCTTTTCAGGGAAGACAGTTTGGAAGTGTGCAGCATGATACAGGAGGCTTTCATAACTCTAGCAACATTGGATGGACAGTTATCCATGCAAAAGCAGATTGAGCACATGTTTGAGAACACTGTAACCCAGGAACATGCATTCAAAGCACTCGCTGAGGCAATGGCAGAAGTTGCCCTCCACAGTGCTCTGGGTCATGTGGAACTGACTACCATACCCCATATGCCCACGTCTAATCCCCTATAGGTAACTCACTTGGTTCAACAAATTATTCAAGGCATCGGACAGATGGGCCCGACCGGCAACCTCAGTTGTCATTTGAAGAATGTGCGCTCCCTATGTGAGAAGCTTTCTCTCTAACCTGAATACTGGGTTCAAGTCCTGAGACAGACCATCAAGGCTACCCTCTGGATCAAATTCCCAGATGCCGTCTGCAACTGTGAGATGCTTGATTACAGTGATATCTCATAGGCACTCCTTGCTGCCAATGTCCCAGGTATCGTTGGAGCCCACTTAGCCTACAAGGTTAAGCAAAATGTGAAGGAAAGCCCGGTGACTTACCATCAACGGTTGTGGCTTACCTACAAGGATGGCAAGGGCCTAGCGAGTGAGAACGCCAGCAAAAATCAAATTGAGTACAAGGATTTGTACATCCAGAGCATGACTCCGGCTCTCCAGGAAAAGGTTGAACTCAACATTTACCCACAGACTGACACCTTTGATGACATCCTCACCAAGACGGAGCATGCCTTCTAGGTTTTCCTCTGTAACCTAGCTTCCGGTAAGAACCCCAACAAGGCCACCACCATCCAAACTCCAATGGCCCAGGGATCCATAGCCCAAGTTGCCACAGTCAATCCTACCCCCCCCACTATATAGTGGAAGGTAACAATGATAAACAGGAAGCCCCTTCTGATGACAGCAGTCGCAAAGGGGTGGGGGGACCTGGAACTATAAAAATAACTGGAACTACAACAATAACAACAGGAATTGGAAAAACTCTAATTCTGATGGCAAGTACCATAACAGGCCTAGTTATTGGATCCTTTAGGGATGAAAATGAGACCCTCTGAAAACAACTGGAGGAGGTCTGTGCCAAAAAGAAAGCTGCATCCACACATTCTGTGGTAGCCCTGGCACCGGCTAGTAACACCAATCCTTTCTGGCTTTCAGCTGCTGAACAACTGAGAAGCAGAGAGAAGAACCCTTTCATGGCATCCAGCATTGGCAAGACCGATGTGATGATGTGGGAATTGCCAATGGAACAGGCAGAGATCATGGCCCTGACATCACAGACACAGTATTCTTGTCCTATGAAGTACCAAAAGGAGGCCCAATGAGCTCCCATAGGCCTCAGGTCCCAAGGACAGGATGATAAAAAAGAATCCAAGAACTGCACCAATTGACAATTACAGGCCCCAGTCCAGATTGTGAGTGATTTGCTTGTTGACACAAATGGATGGCTCTATGTAAGGGCCATGGTTAAGGGCCACCAACTAGACATGCTTCTGGATACAGGAACAACCATGTCTGTTCTCCATGATGAGAACCCTGCCACATCTGTCTGGTCTACCAGCTAGAAAACCAGTGCACAGGATGTAGATGGTACTCAGCTACACACCTATTGATCTGTATCTTTACCTGTGCAGGTAGGCCATCTCAAAACTGATTTTGTCTTTAACCTCATGGTATTACGTCATCACCCCAGCATACTGGGAATTGATTTTCTTGCACAGCATAGCTGTGTTGTGTATGTAGATAATAGGTTATTGCTACAAATCAAGGAACAATGTCATGCTGTCACCATACTGGACTCACACATGGTGGCAGCCAGCTCCCATAACAACAAAGAGTATGACGTCATGGCTCTATTTAAAAGTCATGACTTCTTTTCTGAACTTTCACCCTTGTTACAGAAACACCTTGATGTATTTGCTTTCAACAAACATGATTGTGGTAGGGTGCACACTACCACTGAGGTTCCAGGACCTAACCCTGTGAGGCAGAAGCAGTACCCTTTCCCTGCTGAAGCTGGACCCTCATTGAGGGAGACCATCCAGTCACTGCTACAACAAGGAGTGATTAGGGCTTGTGTCTCTACTGTCAATTCTCCCATTTGGCCTGTGAAAAAGCCCAATGGAGCTTGGAGACTCACAACTGACCACAGGAAACTCAATCAAGTTACCCCAAGCTGTGCCCCAACTGTGGCATCAGCTCCTGATATGCTCAAGCTGCTGACCTCTGACAAAAAGTGGTTTTCAGCTCTCGACAGCTCTAATGGGTTTTGCTCACTTCCATTAGAACAGGAAAGCCAATACAAATTTGCCTTTACCTTTGATGGCCGCCAGTATACCTGGACCTGTCTGCCCCAAGGCTTGAATAACAGCCCTTCCCTCTTCCATCTCCACATGATAGATGCATTGTAGGGGTTCTCCACATCCCAGTGTCTCCAACAGAATGGGGATGATTTACTTTAAGCAACTGCCACAAAAGAAGAACATTTGGCCCTTCTAGTTGAATTGTTGACTCTCCTCAGGAGAGTAGGCCTCAAGTCCAATCCCTCCAAAGTGCAACTGCGTGAAATAGAGGTCATTTTCCTTGGCCTGTGTATTACAAACCAAGGGAGAAGCCCAGCTGTCAAGAAGATCCAGTGCTTGCAAAATCTACCACTTCCTACAAGTGTGGCAACACTGAGAAGCTTTCTAGGAAAGGTAAACTACTCCAGGGACTTCATCCCTGACTTTGCCTTGAAGGCTGCTCCCCTGTATGAACTGCTGAAAGAGGATATCCCATGGACATGGGGACCCACACACACTGAGGCTGTCACACAGCTTAAACAGGCCTTAACCTCAGCCTCAGTACTGATAAACCCTAAACCAAGATTACATTTCCATTTGGAATCTGACACCTCTGATGTGGCCATGTCTGCAGTGCTGGCACAAAAGTACAATGGGTATCACATACCTGTTGCCTATGCATCACAGGTGCTATCCCCTGTAGAGATAAAGTATAGTCTCTGTGAAAGGGCACTCTTGGCAACCTTCTGGGCTGTCAAACACTTTCTGTACATCATTGGGTATGCCCTTATTATCTTGCATACCTGTCACATCCCAACTAACTTTTTGCTTTCATACAAAGTAAAAGATGGATCAGTCTCTAACACCAGACTAAACCCATTGGTCTTTGCTTTTGCAGGACAGGGACATCAAAGTACTGCCTGCTAAAATGCCCTCAATCTTGGTCCATCGCCTACTATACACAGGTAAGCCCCATGACTGCTCACTCCAACCACCTGACCTACCTGACCAAGGATCATTTCTACCAGCAACACCTGAAGTCCTGGAAGATACAACCATGTTTTGCATCTTTACAGATGGCTCTGCCTCCTATGTGGATGGAGAGCTGGTGGTGGATCTTGGAGTGCTCATTCTGGATCAGCAGGGTGATTTCAGGCACATTACTAGAAAATGCACTGTCATCTCCTCACAATACACAGAGCTGGCAGCTGTGGCCTGTGCATTGGATTGCATGCCCCATGGGGACAGAGACACCATCATTTTTGTAGATTTCAACTGGGTTTGCTCATCACTCACAGAGTTCTTTTCATTTTGGCAGAACAATTTTACATTTTCTGATGGTACCCCTGTTAAATATAGGGAACTGTTTGTGTATATACACACCCTGACACAGATGTTTACTCACAAGCTGTACATTCACAAGGTAAGGGCTCACTATAAATCTGACCCTTACCATGAGTTCAATGATCGAGCAGACTCACTTACCAAAGCAGGTGTTCGAGGGGGAGATGGACAATGACTCACCAACTAGGTGTAGCAGTTATTGTGGCATCCATCATAGCTGCTAGCAAGAAACCAGCACCAGAACCTCCACTGGACCTCTCTGCCATACAAAAAGTTGATCCCAAAATAAGAGATGTGTTCAGATTTCTAGACAAGGGAACTGAACAGCCACTTCCTGTTAGCAGTCCATACAAGAGGCACTCAGACAATATACATTTGTCCAGTGATCAGAAGCTCATCTGGTATCACAAACAGGATACAGGTGATAAATTATTTATTTATTTATTTATTTTCTGTTGACCAGGTAAGTGCACTAGACAAATCCTGCCTATTTTCAGGCACGAACCGAGGAAGGGGATACAGATGAATGCCAACTGACCTTGAACCAGATTAAGCTGTTGGTGGTATATTTTTGAGTGAATGAAGGAAATTTGGCCAGCACACCGGGGAAATTCCCCTACTCTTTGGAGGGGGAACCTTTGGCTGTCAGATGCAAGACGGCCACTTCTGCTCAGCTTTCGGAGGAGATGGATGTGGAAGGGACGGGGGAGTGGGCCTCCTCCCCTGATCCTGTGGTACTAGAGGCCAGTTGTGAATTATGAGTTTTGGACACTGCTGTACCTGAGGAGTTTTTGAAACCTCTGAGGAATCTGTTTCTAATGCTGCTGTTTCTACACCTGTTGCTGATTTGAAGGATGATGCTGTACTTACTCTTGCAGCAAAAGAATGTTTACTGGCCTCTATTGTGTCCGAAGAGGAGTGCTGTACGCGTCGGAAGTCCCGGATCCTTTCTGAAATTGCTGCTCTACGTTCGGCTCCCCCTGTTTCTTCTCCTACTGCTTACCGTACTTCTGGGTTACCTACTGATGACGCGCATGCTGCTTCTCTGGATTGTGAGTCTGTGACACTGCATTCTCCTGGGGTGGCTGGCAGTTCTGTCCGTCTTACCGACGGGTGCCAAAAGCCATTTACCCCTGCTCCTGCTCCTGGACTCGCTACGGTAAGTTCGATGATTCCTTCTAAATGCTTGAGTCTGCACGGTAATATATTACGCCGGAGTACGATTTCCAAGGAGGCTGATTTTCTTTCCTGCGAGAAGGCTAAGGGGGTGGGTGTTGCAAAACCTGTCACCCAGGCTGTTTCTGGTTTATCTCCTGTTGAGCCTGGTTCCCCTTCTCCCTCTCCTTCCCGACTTTGTTCGGCATGGTCCCCTGACAAAGCGATTCAGGAAGCGGGATGGTTGAAACATTCGAATGGCAGTTGGATCCCTGATCCTGACGACGAAGTAGTGAAGCATTATAATTCTCCCCTCCGGTCCTTCTGATTTGTGTCCTTTATCTGCAGATACCACATTACCTCCTGAGCCTGATGTACCTTTTCCTGCATGTGTGCTGATGGGGCTACTACTTCTGCTGTTCCTTTACCTGGCTTGCATTTGGGTACTGCTGTTGTAGAACCTAAACCTTCACGGCCTACTGTAACCCCCCCACAATTTAAGCTGTCTGATTTATTTGCCAATAAAGGTGAACCAGCCCCCCGCAGAAATGCTGTTCGTTTGATTTATAAAGGTGGACTAGAAGACCTGCTGGATAGACTTTATGTAGCTAAGACTTTACTTCAAGATTCTTTGAAATTTGTTTCCTCTGACATTTATCCTCTCATTCATATTGGTAACTCTAATTATGATGTGAGCTTTAAAACTATTTCTGGTTTAGAGCAATTTTGGTCCTCATATCACACTGTTAAGAATTCTCCTCTTTGGGTCCCTTTTTTGGCTGTTCCCTTAACAAAACCTGCTGTTAAATTAATTACAATTATGTTTTGTAATGAAGGGGTACATATAGAGGATATCCTCTTTTGGTTATGTAAATGATGTGATGTTTTGGATAGGCCTGTTCCAATCCTTGATAGTGAGAGGATTTGGAATGGTGGTTGGAAATTGCGTGTTAAGCTTTTTCTACCAACTGTGGGCCTCAGCATCTCCCCAATAGTTTTTTTCTGGGGAAGGACAGAGGCAGTTTATTGTACTTTGGTCAGCCTAAATCTTGTTTTAAGTGTGGCTCCCGAATGCATCTTAATACAGCTTGTGATACCCCTAGATGTTCCCATTGTTTTGAATTTGGTCACCAGGCTGTTTCATGCCTGAATTTATTTAAATGTAATCTGTGCGAACAAACTGGACATGGTTATGCAAAATGTCCGTGGGCTTCCCATAATAGAGAAGATTGCCCTTCTCAGGAAGGCCTGATTGTAGTGGCTCAGCATAGTGACTCTTTAAATATGGCCGCTGTCACTGGTGCTGTTGAACCTCTTGTCCCTTCTCCTGATGAATCTCGTTCCTTGGATGCTCCTCCTGTTCGCCATGTTGATACTGTTTCCCTGATGGTACAGGATCTTGTTGTACCCCTTGCTACTGTTGTTGCTTCTCCTGATCCTTCTATGCCCTCTACCTCTGCTTTCCCTTTACAGGAGATAGCTATGGAAACTGGGATGCCTCCCCCCCAATCTACCTTTTAAACTTGTTTCTGCTAAAAAACACAATAGATCTGGTAAGGCGATTCTTTCTCGCCCTGCCCCTTCGGTCTTACCTGGTAGTGGAAGTACTGATTCCTGGAAAGAGGGCAATCACTTTGCTGCATTGGTTACTGGGGATGAGTCTGAGGGTGAAGATTCAGACCTTTCTTCCAGGGCTTCTACTGTTACTGATATTCTTTCGGAAGGGGATGACGGAGATGTTAGGCCAACAGAGGTCTCTCTTCGACGGTCCCAGCATAGAAGGTTTGCTAAAGCTCCTTAACTGATTGGTGTTTATTTTTGTTTGTTTCTTCTCCTTTTTTTCTCTCACCTTAATGGCTTCCTTAACTATTACGTCCCTTAATGTTAACAGTATTAAAAGTCATAAGAAGATGGTTACCACTTTGTCATGTTTACAACAATGCCACAGTGATATTGTATGTCTTCAGGATACTAGATTGAAAACTACTGTTGAAATTCAACGCGCTCATAATCTATGGTCAAAGGGTGCCACCTTTTGGTCTATTGGGGACTTCCTCTGTGATGGTATTGGGGTATTATTCACTAATTCGGTTTTGAAAGTTTCTAAATTGGTTGATATTTGCCCGGGCAGAGCTTTATTATTGGATATTAACTTTCGGGGTGTACGCTTTCGACTGATTAATATTTATGCCCCACAGACCAAAGCTCAGCGCGTTGCTCTTTTTTTGGACATTCAGCCTTATCTCCATACTTCACGTTTCCTTATTTGGGCAGGTGACTTTAATTGTGCTCTGTGTGCCTCTGATAGGGGGTTGAAAACCTCAAAATTGTTTTGTGACTCAAATAAACTTTTACACATTCTTGATATTGCTCAGCTTCAGGATGCTTATCGTTGTACATATCCTTCTAGTGGTAATACTTTTTTTAAGTCCTCTCAATCTACCAGGATTGATTTCATTTTTCTCTCTGCTATATTGCAAGTCTCCTCAGTTGCCTTACTTGCTTGGGAGTTTTCTGACCGTAAGTCCCTTACTGTTTGCCTGACATGGGCGGGAGCACCTAGATGTAAGAAAAATCTATGGCATCTGAACAATTCCCTATTGGAAGATAAGACTGTTTTGAACGCATGGAAAATGGAATTTATTGCCCGGCTTTCTGTTTTTGATATGTGATGATGATGTGGCCTCTTGGTGGGATGATTCCAAAACTGCTTGAAGTCCTTTTTCAAGCTCACTCTCGTGCCAAGGTTTCCTCACAGTATTTTTGAATATTCGTCTCTGGACACAATTAGAGGTTATATTCCTTGGCAGAGACTGAGAAGATTGATTATGGGGTACAAATTAGGCTGTTAAAACACAGATGTTTGCCTATCAGTATGATAGAGCTAAACTTGGCTCATGAACATAGGTTTAGTTTAAAATTACACAAGGGTGCTTTAGATCCCTTTCAGGATTGTAAAGATTGTGTGAACCATCGTATAATTACACAGTTAACCTCTATGAATGATGATTTGGTTACTTCACCAGTTGATTTGGTTGATGTTGTTGGTCATTATTTGGGGTCTTTATATAAAAAAGATGTTACTGTTCAGTGTGATTTGTTTAATTTTGATTCTTTACATTTACCACAGTTGTCTGCTATTGACTGTCAGAAATTATCACAGGATATTTCTGAAGCTGAAGTGCATCATGCTATTTTTTCTTTATGTTCTGATTCTGCTCCTGGCACTGATGGTCTGGGAATGATTTTTTACCAGACGTTTCAGGATGACCTTGTCCCGGTCTTGGCCCAGGTATATAATCAGATGTCATCTGCTTCCTCTTTAGCATCCTCTATGAATTTGGCTTTAGTTGTTTTACTATATAAAAAGGACCCTAAGGAAGATTTACAAAATTGGAGGACATTGAGTTTGTTGAATACTGATTTAAAAATTTTGAGTAAAATTTTATTACTTAGGTTGTCACAGGTGGTTGATGCACTAATTTGTCCATACCAAACGTGTTCTATTCCTGGTAGAACTCAATATGATAATTTATTGATCTTGTGGGAAATCTTTACCGCTGCTCAGTCTGGTCGATTGGATGGATATGTTTTAAGTTTGGATCAGGAGAAAGCCTTCGATCAGGTTTCCCACGATTTCTTGTTTTCTGTTTTACACGCTTATGGTTTACCGGATGGTTTTATTTCCTGGATTCATATTATGTATGGTTCTGCTTTGCTTCTTCCTAATGTTAATGGTTGGATTGGTAGACCAATTAAAATCTGGTGCGGTGTTCACCAGGGTTGTCCTCTGAGTCCTATTTTGTATGTATTTTTTATTGATGTTTTACTGCGCTTAATTTGTACTCACGTGGGTCTTGCAGGGTTGAGTATTGATGTTGGTGTTCCTCCAGTTAAAATTTTAGCTTATGCTGATGACCTGGTCCTTTGTGTTTCTGATGTTCAGGAAGGACCTGTCATCAGTGGTGTTTTGTCTCTCTTTTCCAGTTGTTCTGGTTCAAAGATTAACTATGTTAAAAGTAGGGGTTTTCCTTTAGGTGATTCTCCTATTCCTGTAGCAGGTACCCTCTCTGGTATCCTGATTTCTAGAGATCCTGTGACTATTTTAGGGGTCAAATTTGGTGCTGGTGATATGGCTCTTACAAACTGGTCCCACAAACTTGATAAGGCTCAATTACTTGTTTCCAGATGGAAGGGGAAACAAATTGCTAAACGTAAGAGGGTTTTACTTATTAAATCTTTAGTTGTTCCTATATTTTTGTTTATTAGTTATGTATTCCCTCCTCCGGTGCATTTGTTTACTTCCTTATTTTCTGTTTTTTTTCCAAGCCTTTTGGGGGAGTAGATTGAACCCCATTAAACGTGGATATACTTATCGAAGTATTAGACAAGGAGGAGTAGCTATGGTTCATCCAGTGGCTTTTTTTGTTAGTATTTTTGTTTCATATAATTTAAGTCCGTTACTTAAGCCTGGTTGGAAGTTTTGGTATCCCTATGTTCGTGCTTGGTTTCCCAAGGGATTGCCTCTTTGGAAATTGGGGAAACCTTCTCCATTTACAAAAATTCACTTTTTTCCTAAATATGGTTTGGAACTCTTTGGACAGTTGTTAAAATGGAATATTTCTGTCTCACAATTAGAAACCATGACTAGAAAACAATTGTATGCTTATATTGTTTCCATAGATTTTACTGATGTTTTGATCTTTCCCGGATTGTCCTTCTGAATCTGTGGATACAGTTCTTTTGACCCTCTCTAGTAGAAGGTTGCCTGATTTCATTTGGGATAGTGTTTGGTTGAGTTTGTATGGCAGATTGCCAGTTGGTAATTCCAATAAGCACAAGCAAATTAGTGACAGGTACTGTAATCGTGCTACTTGTGTTTCCCAGTTGGAAACTCAGGAACATCTTTTTATACTGTGTCCTTACGTTCAAGCTTTTTGGTCCTTTTTAGCTACCAAATGGTATGAGCCTTTATTTTTATCTCTTTCTTATTGTACACTGATGTATGGAGTACATAAGGGTGAATGGTCCAAGTATCCTGCTGACACATTGCTGTTAGTTTTTTCTGTTTTTCACTTTTATATCTGGCAATCTAAGTGTTTTTGGATTTCACAGCAGCGGACTGTGTTGTTTGATGAACTCCTTTCCAATGTAACTCTCATTCTACGAAACATTTATACTGCTGATTTTTGTTTACAAGGCCAGGTTAGGGGTACATTTTTATGGGTGAATTGTGATACTTGGGTATTTTGACTTTTTTTTATGCTTTGTTTATCTATGTTATTGTTTGTTTTG